>CM053574.1:11273806-11369469 GCA_028646485.1 Cryptoprocta ferox | reverse complement strand
CTTGAAATGGGTTTAGATTGCTTTCCTTGATAAAATTTTATTTGTTTTCGTAAATAGTAAGCAAAGACTTGCATGAAATTCTACCAGGTCAGGGCTCAGGGACATCCGGTGGAAGGTAGTCCCTTTCCCCAGGGACTTTCCCCTCACTCCAGGCCGGGTGGGAAGCGCAGACCGGGTGGGGATTGGGGTCCCCCAGGCCCTGCCGACTTCACCTCGCCCCCAGGCTGGTCCCCAGGCCAGAGGGGTGCTGCGGCCGCCCCAGAGGAGGGGGCGAAGATTACTCGCTGTGGCTGCTCCAGCGACTGTACCGCCCGCGGGGATCCTGTGTGCGGCTCTGATGGCATCGTCTACACTAGCATCTGCCACCTGCAGGAGGCCGCCTGCCTAGGCCGAGTGAAATTGGAGCCCGCGCCCCCTGGCCACTGTGTCCTCGGTGAGGACCCACTCTGGGTCCAGCCTCTGGGACCCCACCTCTCCCTGCATATAAATAGCGCATCAGGCTTTTTCATTACCTCCGGCTCCTCTCTGTCACCTCCTCCACCCCATCACCACCCCCCCACCCCCTTCAAGCATCACTCTCTCCTCTTATCTCCTTTCTTCTCCCCTTCCCCACCCCTCCTTCCTGGCTCTCGCAGTCCTGGATTCTCTGTCCCTGATCCCGCCAGCTTTCCCCCCAGCTGTGACCCCTGCATCTCTCCTCCAGTCTCTGTCTCTCTGTCTTTGGACACAAGACCATTCCTCAGGCTCTGTGTCCTCCCCCCACTCTGGTTCCTTGCATCTGGGCTTCTGCGTCTCCTCAATCTTGCTGAGTCCTCCTCACTCCCACCCCAAGTTTGTGCCTTTCTGCACCTACCCGTCTCTGATCTCTGTGTCTTCTTCCCCCACCCTGTGACCTCCCCCCTCCTGCCTGTTGCTCTGGGCCATAGATCTCCTCTGCGTGGTCCCTCTGGGCTGCTTGTCACCCAGACCCTCCCCCTCCAGTGCCTTCCTACTGACTGAGTCCCCCTTCCTTCCAGAGCAGCTGACACCAGCCTCTGCGTCATACAGTTATGACTATGACCCAGCCCCCCTGGACGCTGGGCACGTGGCAGCTGGTCATGGCCATGAAGTGATAGACTTGGAGGGGGAGGCGGAGGACAGGTGAGAGCTGGGCCCCCCCCCAACTCCCTCCCCCCACTTGCCCTGGACCTGGCAAGCGAGGGGAGTGACTAATAGAGGGGTCAGCCTGCAGGTTTCCAAGAACGAGGTGGGAGATCCATTCTCTCCTGACCCCTCTCCCCACAGTCTACCCAGCACACATCAGAAAAGAACCTGCGTGAGCGTGGTGAGGCTGAGCCCTCCCAAGGACTCCACCCCAGGACAGGCCTGTCCATGAGGCCCACTGGGACTCTCTGTTAAAGGAAGAAATTATTCATGATGCTTGTTAAAGATGGCAAGGAAGGCTTGATTCAAGGGAGAGAACTTGAATACGAGATAGGTAGCGGGACCATGCAGTGGGGTCTTGCAGTAGAGACGGAGACAGGACCCAGCTCTGCAAGAACAAATGGGGATTTGTAGCCAAGGACCAGGGTAGGGGGCAGTGGACGGAGAATTACTAACAGGGAACACTGGGGACGAATGGGGGGAGGTTCTGGCCGAACCCACCTAACAGTATTTCCGCTAAAGGCAGGCCAGGGTATCAGACTGGGCCCCAGGGGTGGTGGGGAGGAGGAAGCCGATTAGATATGGAGAGTGATCAGATATGGGGGGGGATTCCAGCTTAAGCTAACGTAGCAGGGCTCTTGCCAGAACTGGACAGTGCTGAAATAAACACAGAAGCCCAGAAGTTGAGCCCTAGCCGAAAAAGAGGAGCCTGAGTGGAGTTTGCTCAGAGAATCTTCGTCACTCCAGGGAAGGGAGGAGGAAGTAGGTGAGGCTGGGAAGGGGCACCGGGCAGACTTCCTGGAGGAGGCGAATCTTTTGGTTCTCAGTTACAGCAGGCTCCAGAGGTGTAAGCCACAGGTTGATTTTATCAGCTCGGGTATGTGCCAGCTCCCAGGGGTCACTGCACAGTCAGGCCTGAGGCTGTGTCTGCCTGAGCCCTGGATCTCTCCATGTACATCATGGAGATGGCTGGTTTGCATGCCCACTCGGCGCCTACCAAAGTCCTGGAGGTTCGGGGCGGTAGGGCGGTGTCCCCCACACCAGGCCCCGGGGCTTAGTCCCCGTGCATTTAACCCAGTGCTAGGGCTGCTGGGCTTTTGTGGCAGCTGTTTCCATATTTGCTCTGTTTTGTTTTCCACGTGACTCCCTTTGGATTTACTGAATATTTTTGTAGGCTTCCATTTTGATTCCGCTGTTCCTGTTCTAGCATTATTTTTAATTTGTTTAATGTTTGTTTATTTTTGAGAAAGAGAGAAAGCAAATGGGATAAAGGCAAAGAGAGGGGAAGAAAGGCTCCACAGTGACACAGTGCAGAGCCCGATGCAGGGCTCGAACTCACAAACTGTGAGATCATGACCTGAGCCAAAATCAAGGTTCAGACGCTCAACTGACTGAGCGACCCAGCCGCCCCAGAATTACTTTTTACTTGTAGCTCCAGGGATTACAATATACATTCTGAAAAAAAAATTTTTTTAATGTTTGTTTATTTTTGAGAGAGAGAGAACAGAGCATGAGTAGGGGAGGGGCAGAGAGGGAGACACAGAATCGGAAGCAGGCTCCAGTCTCCGAGCGACAGCACAGAGCCTGATGCGGGGCTCAAACCCACAAACTGAGATCATGACCTGAGCCGAAGTCGGATGCTTAACTGACCGAGCCGCCCAGGCGCCCCAGCATTACTTTCTCCTCGTAGCCCCGGCGATTACAATATATATCCTTAAACTATTAGGTTTACTTGTTGTGAATACTGTACTGCTTCACCAAAAACGTAGCAACTTTGAGGCCATTTCTGTCCATCTGTGAGCCTCATCTTCATGTTGTAGTTGTTCTGTGCCCGGCTTTAAACCCGCCCAAGCGCCTGGGTGGCTCAGTCGGTTAAGCGTCCAACTTCGGCTCAGGTCATGATCTCACGGTTCGTGGGTTCGAGCCCCACGTCGGGCTCTGTGCTGACAGCTCAGAGCCTGGAGCTGCTTCAGATTCTGTGTCTCCCTCTCTCTCTGCCCCTCCCCTGCTCGCTCTCTGCCTCTGTCTCTCAAAATAAAATAAAGACATAAAAAAAAAATTTAAACCCGCCCAAGCATTGCCCGCCCCTCCCTCCTGAATCTCCTAGCTGCCTCCAGTGCCTGCTCAGAGGTTGACTTTTGCAGTGGGGGGAGGTAGTTATTAAACTTTTAGATTTGGGGTAATCCTACGTTCCCACGTGGCTGTCAGAGATAACACAGAGACCCCTCATGTGCCCTTCACCCAGTCCCGCCTGCAGCGACATCTGGCAGCTGAGTCTGAAGACAGTGTCACAGCAGGAGATTGACGTCCATACCTCCTATGTTCACATTTCCCCGCTTTGGCAATCGAGCCTGTGACATTTCCCCACATGTAGATTTGTGTCATCACTGCCACAGTCGAGATACAGAACAGCTGTCCTTTCACAGTGACGTCCACCCGGCCCCTGTCTCTACTTTGTCATTTCGGGAATGCTGGGTAAACGGAAGCCTTTGGGGACTGGCTTTTCTCACTCAGCAGAGTTCCCTGGCCGCCCATCCACGTTGTTTGTGTAGCAGGAGCGAACAGCCTGTCCCATCGCCGTGACCCGGTGGGGGTGGACGGGATCCTGAGGGTCCGGGCCAGACCACGTGCCCCCCAACCCCTCTCCAGGGGGGATGCACCTGCCCCAATGGGCAGAAGCGGCCAGGCTGAGCCGAGACATGGAGGCAGGCTCCAAAGGGAACCTGGAAGCCCACGGTCTCTTTCTCTCTTTCTCTCTTCAGTCACAGTGGCTTCTCTTCCTGACGCTCGGAGCAGGAGGACTTGATCTGGCTGCGTCCTGTCACTGTCACTGCCCGCCGGCAGGGGGCCACTGATGCGAGAGCTCCCTTGACTCTCCGGTGGGCTGGCGGACCCCACCCCAGGTGACCCCAGCCACCCAAGGAACAGAGCACAGAGATCGGCCTCGGTGGATGACAGGCCTCCTCCCCTCAACGGGAGGGTCGGCCTCGATCCCCCCACCTCCCCAGCTGCACCTGGGGCTAGACGTCCCCCCACCTCCAGGCCAGAGCAGCTAACGCTCCGGGAGAGGGGACGCTCCTTGGAAGGACCTATGGCCAGAGGCCTGTGTCGGACACACGACAACATTTAGCCAAGTCAGGGACATAGATAGCATCCATCCCCTCATCACCGACTTCGAAGTGGAACAGGCTGTCTTGCTCCAGAACGCAAAGCTCTGGCCCCCTTTGGGGCACCTGAACCGCTGAGCTCCTGGATCTAGACCCCAAATTGTCTCATAACTGTTACAGTCCCCACACACACCCCCTGTCTACCCCCAGGGGTCCCTGAAGGTTCAGGCTGGACAGCGCCAGCCCCCGAGGGCAAGCTGATGGCTCTGACATACACCATCAGCTTCCTGTCTCCAGGGCTAGGCCGACTTCTCACCTCAGGGCCTCACCCCCTCCCCTGGACCCCTGATGGTGGGGACTGCCCTCTCCCTGCTCCACGACCCAACCTGTCTTCCCTGGGGGACCCTCCCAGCTGTCGTCAGATTCCTCTTTGTAACCCGCAGGGGAAGCCTTGTCTCTGTTTCCGCCCGCACACTGTCTCCGCCGCGCCCCCAGCACCCTTGCGGTGGTATTTATTTCAGCCAACGCTGCTCATCTCTGACCCCCACCACGGACGGCACAGAGACCCTGAGGGTGTTTCCCGGCCAGGTCCCCATCTTGCAGCATTTCCCCTGCCTGTCACCCCCACCAGCCTACAAGGGACCGTACCTGGGCCCTGGGCCCCTTTCCCTGTGGAGGCATCTGGTGTAATAAAGCTCATTTCCACAGTCACAGACAGGCTTTGGCCTCCGGGGTGGGGGGCAGCACTGAGGACAGAGCCCCAGATCCCTAGTTCCCTAGTCGACAGCCCAGCCTTTCAGAGCAGGATGGGGAGGAGTATTTCAGACACCTGCACCCTAAAAGTAAACTCCCGTGCATTTCTAGGGAATTCTCCCAGTACAGAGCACTCCCAGGTACCCTTCCCCAGTGGTAACATATTGGAAAACTCCTACATCATCAACCAGGCTATGGATAGGGATACGCTTCACTAATCTTACCCTTCCCCAGGCTCACGTGCACCTGAGTGTGTCCCGGGGCTGCCCGCCCACTGGCTCATTCTTCCCCAGACCAGAGACAATATGGGCCCCGGTAGGGAGCCCGGGTTTGGCCTCCGCTCCCCTCTGCCTTGGGGGACCTTGCTTACCCCCAGACACAGTGCCCCATGCTGCTCTCTGGGGGACAGCGGTGTCCTTCCCCATGTGGTGCCCCCCTCCAACTAGTTTCAGAAAGGCTCAGACCCGGGGTAAACAGCTGGGGGGGTGGGGGTCACAGGGCTACAGCCCTCACCCCCAAGCCCACACGATCCACCTTCCAGTCACCTGCCCAGCTGGTCCTGGGGTCCTGGAGGATGTTAGCATCAAGCAAGAAGAGGAATCAGAATCTTGGGGTAAGGGGGAGAGGGGCCATCTTGCAGCCCCGGGAGACAGTAGGCGACTTGAGTCGCGTGGATGCTGAAGAGTGGAATGGGGGTTTCCACCATGGTTCAGGAGACCCCCCCCCCCAGAACCTGGAGCCCATCCTAGAGCTCGACCCTGGGCTTTTGGGCAGGAGGACTGCCCTCCTGCCTCCTGGCTGCCTCCTGGCAGGAGGGTGGGGTGGGTGGGTCCCACAGCAGGTGCAAGACAGCATGGGCCTTGCCTCCTCTGCCCCACCTTGGACACGAGGGAGCTGGCTGGGCCTGGGAATATGCATTAAACCCCTGTATTCATTTCCTGGGGTTGCTGTAACCAAATACCACAAAACAGGTGACTTAAAACAGTAGAAATTTATTCTCTGACAGTTCCGGAGGCCGGAGGTTTGAGATCCGGGTGTGGCCAGGGTCAACTTCTTTTGGGGACTCCCGCAGGACAGTGACTCAGGCTGCTGTCCCGGCTCCTGGTGGCCGCTGGCAGGTGTGGCATTCCTTGGCTGTGGCCACGTCACCCCAGTGTCTGTCTTTGTGGTTGCGTGGTCTTCTTCCCTATGTGTATCCGTTTCTTCTTCTTTTTTAAAGATTTTTTATTTTAATTTATTTGAGAGAGAGCAAATGTGAGTGAGGGAGAGGGCCAGAGGGAGAGAGAGAGAGAGAATCTTAAGCAGGCTCCACACTCAGTGTGGAGCCTGATGCAAGGATCGATCCCATGACCCTGGGATCATGACCTGAGCCAAAATTAAGAGTCGGACGCTCAAACGCCTGAGCCACCCAGGCACCCCTCATGTCTCCTTCTTGGAAGGACACCAGTCACACCACACTTAGGGCCTACCCTACTCCTGTGTGACCAACGTTTAATCACACCTGCAAAGACTGTTTTTCCAAACAAGCTCACATTCGGAGGTTCCCGGCAGACGTGAATTGGGAGGGGACACGATTCGACCCAGCACAGCCCCCTCTCCATCCGGCCCACCTTCCGAGGGGCCATCACACGAGTGAGGTGGACTGGGTGCCGCTGCCCGGGGTGGCCCCCTCCCTGGAGGCCGTCGAGGTGCCTGGAGCCCAGCGGAACAGCCCCTCCCGCACCTTGTCCCTGAACTCGGCGGACACGTAGTAGTAGACGAAGGGGTCCACGCAGCTGTTGAGGGTGCTGAGCGCCAGGCTGGGCACATAGGCGGCATACAGGTTCCCCCAGCCGTCCGGGCTGGGGTCGGAGTAGTGCAACAGTAGTAGCATGTTGCTGGGCATGAAGAAGGCCACGGCCGTAGCCAGCACCAGCGCAGTCAGCCTCCGTGCGTGCCCGTAGCGCCGGCCGCCGGCCGCCAGCGCGCACAGGGTGGCCCCGTAGGTCAGCAGCATGGCCAGCAGCGGCAGGAAGCAGCCGAGCACGACCAGGCAGAGGAAGGCAGGCTGCCAGAAGGAGGCCAGAGCGCCCACGGGCAGCACGTCATGGCACAGCACGTGGTCCGAGCGCGACAACTGGAAGGTCTGCTGCTGCAGCGCCAGGGGCAGAGCCAGGGCGAAGGCCGCCAGCCAGGCCACAGAGCAGAGCCCGGCGGCCAGGCGCCAGCCTCGCAGGGTGAGGGCCCGCAGCGGGTGCACCACGCAGAGGTAGCGGTCCAGGCTGATGGCGGCCAGCAGCAGCACGGAGCCGTACATGTGGCCATACAGCGCGGCCGTGGTCAGGCGGCAGGCGGCCTCGCCGAAGGGCCAGTGCTGGCCCTGCAGGTGGTAGGCGATGCGCAGCGGCAGCGTCAAGGCCAGCAGGAGGTCAGCGGCCGCCAGGTTCATCAGCAGCACCGTGGAGGGCAGCCGCGGTACCCGAGTGGCCAGCACCCACAGCGCCAGCCCGTTGGCGGGGAGCCCGACCAGCAGAGTCAACCCGTAGAGCGCGGGCACCAGCCTCGTGGGCACCCAGCCCAGCAGCAGTGCCCGAGAGCTGTCGAGGAGCTCCACAACGTCGCTTTGGTTGGACCAGAGCTGGCCAGGGAAGCTGCGCATTTTGGGTGGGTGAGGGGTCCCCTCCCAGGACCCGGTCAGGGGCCCCAGTGTGCCATCTGGGGGGAAGGGGACGGAGATGTTGAGAGTCTAACTGTCACCCCCATGCCCCACCGCCCAGCCGACCATGCCGCTCCTGAGGGGCTATGGTCTGGGCCCCAGCTCTCGGGAGCCCCCAGCTCGGTGGGTCAGAGCTGGACACAGATGCCCCCCAGCCCCGTGAGCTCAGGGCTGGGCTGGAGGCCCCCCCATTACCCATCTGCCCCCATCAACTCTAGGCCTCCCCCCAGTCCCAAGACAGGGCCCACGGTCACTCACCATCGCCTCCCCCTGTGCTCCCCAGCTCGTCGTAGGTGATGGGGGTCTGGGTGCCATCTCCCAGGCTGAGCCCCAGCACCAGGGGCCACAGCAGTGGGAGGATGCACATGCTGCTGAGACTGGGCACTGGTGCTCTGGGCTGCAGCTAGCTGGGCTCGGGCTTCCTGCCCGGCTGGACCCCCACCCCCAGCTTCCTGAGTGCCAGTGGGGAAGTGGATGGGGCCTGGTGAGATAAAGCAGTCCCTGCCCCCACAGCCCATGGCAGGCTTGCGGTGGGGCCTGAGGAGTCCTGGTGGCTGGGGCCACTCAGTTACGCACAGGTGCCTGCTGGGGTCCAGGTGCTGGGCCAGCAGGACGGGGGAGGAGGCTCCAGGCTGCAGTCCTGCCCCCGGCGCCCGATGGGCCCAGAAAGCCTCTGTGGGCCAAGTGGCCACTTCTTGCCACGTCTGCAGCCCTCGTTCCCATGACACCCCTCCAGGTCCCGTCCCCAGTCAAGGGCTCTTGGCCCTTCCTGAAGCCTTCCCCCAACCTGACCCCAACCTCCTGTCTGTGGCTGGCTGGTCCAGAGCCCTGCCTCCCAGGTCAGAGGTCAGAGCAGGTGCAGGTGAGTGATTCTCCTCTTCTCCAAGCACCTCAGGTCCTCTATGGGGGCTGCCCTGCCTTATTGCTGCCTCACTCACACCCCTGCACCCTGGCTGGTCAGGCACAAAGGGAGGTGCAGAGAGGGGAGGGCACTCTGTGAGTCTGGGGTCTGCTGAGGGTGTCTGAGGAGGTCTTGGTCCTCAGCCTGGACCCATGCCGATGACCACGTGCTACCCTGGGGTGCCTGCTTCTGGGAGGTGCCCATCCCTGGCTCTCGATGCCCCTTCTGGCTCTGCCCTCAGCCTGGGGGCCCTGAGGATGGTCATGGCCATATCTGAGCCTGAGAGTGGTGGCCAGGCCAGCCCAGGAGAGAGGGCCCCCCAGCCACTCCCCCTCCTCTGGCCCCTCCACGTCCCTGCACTGAGATGGGGACCCTCTGCGCACATGAAAACAGAGGGGCTCAGAGGGGAAGGTACTCTGTCTCTCTGCTGCACACAATCCCCGCCGAGGTCCCTCAATGGAGAGCCCTCCACCATCCTGCCCTGGGGAGCTCTGCTCTGGGGGGCCTCAACCTGTGTGGTCAGGGTTGGGCCATGGTGGCATCAGGGGGGTGGGGTCTGAGAGCAGGAGGACCCTGAGAGGCAGTGAGGGTCAAGGAAGAAGAAGTGAACTAGGAGTGGGGAAGGGGTGTGACGTGGCCATGTTCTGGTGTGGTGAGCCTTAATCTAGCTACACACTTGAGGTCACAGGGACCAGCCAGGAAGTGACTGAGCAGTCCTGGACAGAGTGGAGCTGAGGGTGAGATGCTGAGGTCCCTGCCCCCAGCCCAGGGAGTGAGGGATTGAAGCCTGGAGAGTTCCAGCTGGGACAGGGTCTTAGGCAGGAGTCTCTTCCATTTCCAAGCTGTGCCCACTGGCACCAGTGACAAATGCAGCCCCACGCTTATGTCACTTGGCAACTCGTGACCCATGTCAGTCTCAGGGCACAGGGAAACCCAGATGAGGACCCCCAGTGGCCCTCCAGGAGCAGAGCAGCTAGCCCGTACAGGGCTGGGGGCTGGCAGCTGGACGAATCTGGGGCAGGGCCGAGACCCCAGGAGGGAGGTTTGACTCAGCTGTTCAGTGTCTGGAAATTGAAGGCTGGCACACATGTGCAGGACATTGCCTTATGGGGTATGCCCAGCAGCACGGAGGCGGGGATGCCCATCACGGGAACAACCCTGTGTCAGTGGGAGGGGGCAGAATCCCCCCCACCAACACAGAAGGTGCAGGGTGACCTACCATGGCAAGGCACTTTCTGCGACGGGGGGGGCGCTGGGGGCAGCTGCCTTTGGTGAGAGGGACTTGGGTGCCTACTTTTCCCTGTGTGTTTTTTGTACTGTTGGCATTTTCCCTATCATCTGTCACTTTCCATAAAAACTCACATTTAAAAAAATGTTTATTTTTGAGGGGGAGAGAAAGAGAGAGAGAGAGAGAGAGAGAGAGAGAGAGAGAGAGAGTGTGTGTGTGTGTGTGTGTGTGTGTGTGTGTGTCAGTGAGTGGGGGAGGGGCAGAGAGCAGGAGACAGAGGATCTGAAGCAAGCCCAGTGCTGACAGCAGAAAAACATGTTTAAAAGGCAGAATAATAGCTTTAAAAAGGAAGGGAAATCTGACACAGGCTATGCTGCAATGTGAGTGGACCTTGAGGACACTGTCACTCATGCCGAGTGAGATAAGCCAGGCACGAAAACGTAAATACTGCACGATCCCACAGATATGAGGTCCCCCGGGTGGTCAGGTTCATAGAGACAGGAAGTAGGAGGGCGGGTGCCAGGGGCTGGGGGAGGAGATGGGGAGTCAGCGGTTAATGGGGACAGAGTTCCATTTTGGAAGACACAGGGTCCTGGAGCTGGTTGGTGGGGATAGTTGCACAAAGCCCCTGAACGGGACACTTCTAAAATGGCTAAGTTTTGTATGTATTTTAATACCATTAAACGCTTATTTAAAATGGTTGGGGGGGAAAGCAGTCAGACCTGAGTCAGCCGCTAGTCCTGGACTTCCTCAGTTTGCAGCCCCGCCTGGAGCCCCAGGAGCCCTCAGAGACTGTCCTGCCCGGCTCACGGTCTCTAGTGGAAGATGCACCAGTTAGAGATGCCTCAAGTCCTCCCAACAGCACGCTTCTTGGGGTACCATCTTCATGGACATTGAGATTTCTTTACATTGTGCTTCTGAGGCAGCTGGGCGCCCACCACCGTGCATCCATCTGCCCTTATTCCCGGGCTGGGCCTCTCACCCTGTGGGCAGGGACAGTAGCCCCCTGTCGGCCCAGAGGAGGGTGCTCTGAGCCCGTCTCGCCAGGCTCCAGGCTTTGAGGTCCGGCTCTCCCAGCCCCAAGTGCCCCGTGCCCCCTCCCCGGGACCTCGATCCAAGACACTCAGTCGTGCCCTGCGCTGGAGCTCCGGCCCACGGGGCTATGTGAAGAAGGTGCTGAAGACCCTTTCAGATCTCACCACACACCCCAGTCCCTTGGTCTCCTGCCGGGCACGTCCTACCTCCCCCGGCCCCCACTCCAGCCCTCCTGAGGCTGCCTTTAGGTCAACTTGCTTTTCAGAACCAATCGGCCTCCTTCTCGCCCACCAGACTCGTCGGATGTAGGGAGGCAGGTGCAGGGTGGTTCAGACACAGGGCAGTTCCTTATGGTGGGTAACCAGCTGCTGCGGACACCGTGGCTTGGAAAACACTGGCCCTTCTATGGGTGAGGAGTGTGGGCACGGTGCGCTGGCCTCCGGCTCAGGGCCTGGGCAGCTGCAGGCTAGGTGTCCCCAGGGCCAGGTCCACATCAGCACCGGTCATGCCCCCTTCCCAGCGGGGCCAGCGGAAGACCCTCTCTCAGGCTTGCACCCCAGGACACCCCTCCTCAGGATGCCCCTCCCAGCGCTTCTGACCGGATAGCCAGTCTGTGGGTACAGAGGGCCCTGGTGCCTGGGCTCGGGGCAGGAGGAATCGGGGAAAGCAGCAAGTCTCACTCCCCAGGAGCCTTGACCCTCTGCAGGGGAAGGTGCGCAGTACCAGGGGAGTTGATGTGGTGGGGGGTGCAGATGGGCAGAAGGGGTCCCTGGAAGGCAGCAACGGCCCCTCAGGGAGATTGGGGACACCACCTGGGAGAGGTGGGCAGCGCAGACTTGGCTCAGGGATCTGAGGCCTGGCAGTGGGCACTGAGCGGGTGGGGAGGGGAAAGGCTGGCCAGGGGCCACAGCGGGTGATGGAGTGTCAGCTAAGAGGGTCCTAATTAGAGCTGAGTTCTCCCACGGACCTGGAAGCGGGGCTGGATGGGAGCAGCCTCCAAGTGAGTTCAGAGGACATGGTGATGGCGAGGACACAGGAAGTGTACTGAGAGGAAGGTGTGTGTTGGGGGGGGGGACCAGAGAGCCAGGAGGGTGGCTCTGTGGTGGGGGGAGGGTAAGACCCCTCGCTGGCTGGCTGTGCAGGTGAAGGAAGCTCAGAGTGAACACCACTGTCTTTAAATTAGACAGGGACCCCCTGTCCCCCCCCCCCCCCGCCACAATGCTGGAAGGAAACACCTCTCCTTTGTACGAAGGGAATGAACTTTCCAGAACACTGAGCGGGGTGACACCCTCGGGGAAACAGGACCTTTCTAAGGAGGCGGCCTGGGGGAGGGCTCCGCATCTGGTGTTTGGGAAGCACTGGAGCGCAAGCACAGACATCCCCTGCGGGTCCCCTGGAGACTGGGGGTTCACGGACAAGAAATGACTGAGAGAAACTCACAGATTTAGGTCAATATTTAATTTTTAACTTTAATGTGCAAATAAATAGAAAAGGAAAACTACATTCAAAACAGCTGCAAAGGAAGTACAAGCCCCAGAACAGAAATTCTTCAAAAACAGAAGAGATGCCCCCCAGAAGCATGCAGGGTGGGGCTCGGCGGGGTCTGGCCCGCAGCCCGGGCCCGCGAGGAGGCGGCTCCGAGGAGGATGGCTGCCGGCAGGGTCGGGTTCAGGAATTCCGGGAAGTTCCCTTCTTACAAAACAAGGATGTGGACAAAGTGCCTAGCACACTTGAGCAAACGCGGGCTCGGAGGCCCCGGGCAGGACACACTCACTGGCCTTGGAATCGCCCAGGCCCCGAGTCAAAGGCTTTGCAAACCTTGAGTTCCTGAAGTTCCACAGGTAACTTCTAGAAACACATCTCTACTTCCCAGAATGGCAGATTTGGCACAGCGCAGTTTTGGGAGGGTGAGGGCTGCCGCGGGGCGGAAACGAGGCTGCAAGGAGATGGTTCTGGGCCCCCGTTGGCTGGTCCCACTCTGATGGTGCCAGGAGCCCGGCCAGGGCTCCTAACGGTGCACGAATCTTAAAGAGCGGGTCCCCCAGCCCGAACTGCTTGGCATTCGTGGCACAGAAAGCCCCAGACGCCTCGGCGGCACGCGGCTGCCTCAGCCCCTCAGGCCCGCACCCTCTCCGGGAGGCGGCTGTAGGTGCGGTGGCAGTGTCAAGGGCACCTGCCCAAGAACCCGTGGGACGTGGCTGACTGCAGCAGTTACAACCAGTAAGGGAGCATACGAATAAATACGTGTGTGCATATATATGTTTCTAGAGAGTCCATCTTAGGTACACGACTGCACCCCAGCTGTGGGGCCCCTTGGGCCCGGCGGGAGCTGCAGGCTGAGCCCCCTCCCCTCAAGAGCCTGCAGTCTGGCTAGCCAGGTCAACGCAGGGTCTGGAGTATCGTTTTCTCCAGAGTGGGTTCTTCCAGATGGTTCTGGGGCCGCCTGCCCACTCCACATCTTGACGTCAAAGCAGGATCTCAACAGTCCAGCTGAAAACGCCCTTCCTGCTCTCAAAGTGACCGAGGACCCCAACCATCAGCTGGGCTGAGCCCATGCCCCAACTCAGATGCAGGCGCAGCCCGTCTGGGAAGTTTCCAGAAGTTCTCAGAATCATTCAGGAAGGACATGCTTTTCAAGCAGGTCCACCCAGGCCTTACTCCTTGGATGCCGGGGTCTCCTGAACGCCGACTCCCTCCCACACACACACCTAGCACGGTTCATCGCTGACTTCCAGACACCGTGTGAACCAAGGACCGGAGGGGGCCCCCCACCTGGGGATTTGGCACATGTGACGAAAGGCAGTCCAACAGGTGCACAAATGCAATCACTTGCTCCTTGGCCGGGGTGTCGATCCTCCCCCTTCCAGCAGGGACTGAGCCCCCAGAGGTCAAGTGCAGGAAGGGTTCGGGTTTGGCACAGAACGGGCCCAAAGGAAGCAGGGAAGCCGAGAGGGACCGCAGCTCGGGGCCATGAGCTAATGCAGCCCCGCCCTTCTCCAGAGCTCGTGGAGTGGCCGGTGGCAGCAGTGGTTCAGCAGAGCGCCCCCGAGGGACGCGCGGGCCGAGGGAGCGGCCGGGCCCCTGGGCGAGTCAGGGCGAGGCGGGGCGGCGGCTGTACTGCACGCGGTAGCGGGTCACGGGCAGGCCGTGCACGTGCGCGGTCTCGCACAGCGTCCTGCAGGGCACCATGTCCCCGTCCTCCTCGCCCATCAGCCAGTCCCGCACCAGGCCGGCGGCCTCCACCGTCACGTTGTCCTGCAGCCAGCGGCCGTGCCACTCCTCGAAGTGCTGGTGGTGGCGCAGCAGGACCAGCGGCTGCACCTGCGGAAGGGGCGGGAGGGCGGTCAGGGCGGCCCGGCCCGAGGCTGGACGGACCCCGGGCCCCCGGGCAGGGGTGGGGCAGGCAGGGCGGCGCACCTGCTTGGCCCGGCACAGGGTCCCGCGGCGGTACATGTAGTCCTCGGAGTTGACGACGAACACCATCTTGTGGCTGCCGAGCCGGAAGCGGCAGTCCACGCTGCAGGCGCTCTGCACGCCCACCAGCCGCCTCCAGGACGCCTTGGCCTCGCCGCGCAGGGCGCGCACCTGCTCACACTGCCACCTGCGGAACTTCTTGAGGTTTCTGGGGGCAAGAGGAGGATACGCGGGCTGGGAGCCCCTCATGGCCCACAAACGTCAGGAGACGCCGACCTCCCAGGAGTCGGAGAAACGCAAACCGAAGCAACCCAAGCCATGACATGACCCCTTCCGTTGGATGAAAAGTAAAAGCCAGACGGGCCCCGGGGGCCAGGGGCCGGGTGGGGGGGGGAGGGGCCCAGGACCCACAGGAAGGAACCATGTCCACAGGGCCTCACCTCTGCAGGAACACGGGCTTCAGGAGGAAGCCCTCGGTGGGCGAGCTAGATGCCCCCTCGGTCCCCACGTACTGCTCCACGTACCGAGCCAGGTGCTGCGGGGAGAGGGAGGCGGGCCCGTGTCAGTGGAGGCCCAGAGCTCCCTCACCCGACACCCAGGACTCAGGGGCACCTGGGGATTTTGTCCACATCCTGCAAAACATTGGGAGGACAGCAGCCCCCGGGGAGCCTGACGCGTGACGGACAGCACCGGACGGCAGCTCCGGATAAAGCACTCGTGTCGAGCCAGGAATCAGACATGTGTGGCATCTCGTGCTTACGCGGACGCGTCCCTGCTAGGAACATCCCCGCTGTACCTGTCACGTGACAAGCTCACGTGGGGACGGCCCTCATGCAGAGGACAGCGGGGTCAGGGGAGTAGGAGTGACATCAAGACACGAGCAGCAGGGGAAGGCCAGGTAAGAGCTGGGGGAGAGCAGGAGGCCGGGCCTGCAGGGGCCACAGGTCTGGGGTGGGTCCAGCCTATGGTCTCCGAGTGACCCTTCCTCTGCCCCCACCCTGTAAAAGCCAGAGGCTCCTCCGGACTCAGGCCTAACAAATGTCTGCTGGGACTTCTGGAAGGGGCAGGGTGTGCAGCCCCCACCCCGTGAGGAGGCCTGGAGCGCCCAGGGCAGGGCGCTGCGAGGGAGAACACACTGGCCGTGGGGCTGGTGAAGGAGGCACCACGTGCATCTCAGAGCGTGGGCCGGGGACCTCTCCTGGGGGTCAGGGATGGGGATCCTGTGCTCTGGGTGTCATGCTCGCAGAGTGCAGGGTCACACGCCACGGGGTCTGAGCAACCATGCAGGCCGCGGGCCCAAGGGGGACATGTCCCAGCATCTGCAGCAGGTGGGAAGAGCAGGAGCAGGATTTCGGGGAGGCTCCCCAGGGTGGGTGTCCTGCAGCCTATGCCTGGCCCACGTGTGCACAGGGCTCGCGGGGGTGGGGGAAGCCCCACAGTACTGCCGAGGCTGCCGGGGGCCCCCACGGTGTGTGCAAGGCGCAGGGCCATGGTTCTCACCTGGACCTCCACAGGGTCCTCTGTCTGGGCCTCCTCAGTGTCCAGAAGCTCGATGGTCATGATCACCTGCCCTTTGCGCTGCAGGAACATCACCTGGGAAGAAGGGGGTGAGCAGCCTGAAGCCCTGGCAAGAGCGCAGAACGAGGCTTGGCCGCCTTACCTGGCCCCCAGGGGCTGAACAGGAGGAGCATGTGGGGATCAGGCAGGCTGGCGGCCAAGTGCGGGCCCGGCCCCAGCCTCTCGGGACCAAGTTGAGGCGGCCCCGTCGTCCCCTGCCGCGGGCGCCCTCCTGGCCTTGAAGCCTGGCCACCCCCTCACCTTGAAGCAGTTCTCGTCAGCCATGCACCGTTCGGCCTTCCACTGGTAGCTGGTCTCCCTGGCGGCACGCACGCAGCGGGAAGACAGGTTCCCCCCCGCAGCGCCCCGCTTCTTCTCGTTCAGGTACAGCTCCACCACCTTCAGACAGACGTCGTCACTCACGAGGTGGTGCAGCTGGCAGGGAGGGAGAGCAGTGGGTGCCCGGCGTGTGTGCCCCCGGGGGGGCGGGGGAGGGACAGCTGCCGCCTGCCTCCCACTGGAGCCCTCCCCTGCCCCCACCCCCGCCGAGGATGCCAGCAAAGTGCACGAGGTGGGCATGAAGGCCAAGGTCCGACGGGCTGCTCTGGGGGCGGCCCAGCCCAGAGCAGCCCGGAGCAGCCCCGTGAGCCCTGCAGGGGCAGGAGAAACACACGGGAAAGAATACAGAGGAACAGGTGCCAAAGTGGGGATGGTAATTAAAGGTGGCACAACGTCATATAATTTGTCCCTAAGTGTCTGCTATAAACACGATTAATTCCTTTATTCCCTATAATCACACTTAAAACCTTGAGGTTTAGGAAGAGGTGAGTAAGGGAAGCAGCCGGGCGGCAGGGTGAGACCGAGCAGGTGAGTGGGTGTCTCCGGGCACCGCTGCAGCGGGGACAGGCTGCGGCAGGCCTGGGGTTCAGGTTCTGCTTTGTGGAATAAAGACAACGTGTGGATGCACGCGAATCTCACGTGAGGCCTGGCATGTGACAAGTTCCCAGTGAACACGGGCTGCTGGTAATGAAAAGAAGAAAAGCTAAGTAAACAGAGAAAAGGCGAGTGTAAGGGCAGCCCCACGGGTTAGCAACAAGGGCACGGAGGGCCCTGCGCCTTCTGGGCCGCGGGAAAGCAGGGAAATCGGGGCAGGGGGCCTGTCCCTGGCACGGCTTCAACTAAATACCTCCACTCTTGTTTTTTCTTATTCCTGTTCATTTTTTTTAATTTGAGAGAGACAGTGTGTGTGTGAAAGAGAGAGAGTGCAGACGGGCGAGCGGCGGAGAGGCAGAGCTGGAGAGAGAGAATCTCAAGCAGGCTCCACGCCCAGTGCAGAGCCCAACCCAGGGCTCGATCCCACAACCCTGGGACCACGAGCTGAGTCAAAAAATCAAGAGTCGGATGCTCGACTGACTGAGCCACCAGGCACCTCTCTTTTCTTTTTTTAAAGCAAGTTCCACAGGAGACCTTTGTGGAAAAGAGAATTAACAAACAAACAAACATGAATCAGAGGGTCTGGTCCGGTGCAGCCCTCGGGTGTGGAAGGCAAGGCTGCTGTCCCCAGGACCGTGGCCGCCGGGGGCAGGCTGGACGCCCTGTAACGTCCCTGGTGCCCCTGTTCCCTCAACAGGAGTCTACAGTGGTCACGACTAGAGAGAGTGACAGGAAGGGACAAAGCCCGGCACACAGAGGGGAACGGGGAGGTGGCCAAAAGCAAAAGGGTTAGTTAGGGCCTCCGAGCGCGGCTGTCTGTGGTGAGGTGTCCCAGCAACCATCTAGAAGACTCACAGCCCCTCGCTCATCAGTGGGGAAAGGTGGACCCCACAGCGGAAGGGCCGAATGGCAGACGGGGCGCTCAAACCAGGACGTCTGAAGAGCCCCGGAGGCATGCAAAGCCACCCCGCCCGTGAACCTTCGGGGAAATGTAAGAGAAGCCTCACCATGGGAGCCCACCTCCTGTGTGGCCCATGAGGGCGGAGAGACCACCGACCCTGAGCCCGGGGCGGGACGCAGCGCACCCTGGGAAATCTGTCCGTGCCCCACCGCAGAGGGGGGCGGTGCAAATGAACAGATGGCAACTTTGGGGGTCCACACAGTCCGCTCGTTCCCCACGGTCCTTCCCAGGCAGGGCGGAAGGGAGCCGGGCATCTTGGCACAGGAGTCCTGCAGAATCGCGCCGCACGCTTGCGCTGACACAGCTCGAGACCAGGGGTGCGGGAGTCTGGGGGGCAGGGGGGGGCTGAAAGGGGGCAGCGCTGGGGGCGCTCGTGACCGCCCCCGACCGCGCGCTCGGGGTCTGGGCACTCTCTCTCCTGTGTGTGTTCTGCCTCAGTGGGAAGAATTTAAGGCCTGAAAGGAAACGCCGATTCTAGCAGGAGAGTTGGGACACTACTTCCCTCAGCAAATAGCCTCACTCGAGAAACAGGAAACAAAGCCAAGTTGAACGACAGCTATTCTGGTGGTAACTGAGCAGGACTCGCGTCCCAAGACCACACCTGACTCTTCTGGGGTTTTGCTGTGTGTATTAGCGTGATTGATTTCCTCTTGCTGACACTCAGCTCTCGGTGACTTTTTTGCTCTTATAAAAGATGCTAATAAATGTCCCTGACACTCTCCCTCCAGAGATGAGTTATAATTCTTTTATTTTTATTTATTTATTTTTTTAAAGTTTACTTATTTTGAGAGAGAGAAAGAGTGAGGAGAGGGGCACAGAGAGTGACAGAAAGAGAATCCCAAGCAGGGACAAACTCCCGAACTGTGAGATCATGACCTGAGCCCAAACCAAGGGTGGGACACTTAAACGGCTGAGCTCCCCAGGTGCCCCTGGACTATGGTTCTTTACGTGTTGCCAATTTACCTTTAAGGAAGGTCTGTCAGGGCGCCTGCGGCGGGGCTCATTCAGTTAAGCGTCCGACTTCGGCTCAGGTCATGATCTTGCCATTCCTGAGTTCGAGCCCCATGTCGGGCTCTGTGCTGACAGCTCAGAGCCTGGAGCCAGGTTTAGATTCTGTGTCTCCCTCTCTCTCTGCCCCTCCCCCACTCACACTCTGTCTCTCAAAAATAAACAAACATTAAAAAAAAGAATTAAAAAAATAAGACCTGTCACCAAGGAGTCAAACGAATCCTTGCAGACCCACGCTCACAGCACTGTTCACAATCGCCTAAAGGTGACGACGAGCCAAGTGCCCACCCACAGGCGCGTGGATGAGTACGTGCGGCCACCCACACGATGGGAGGAGGCGGCCACAGGACGGAGCGAAGCAATGACACGCGCTACAACACGGCTGAACGCTGGGAACACCGTACGGAGTTGGAGAAGAGCCAGACACAGAGGCCACAGCGCGTGATTGCGTTTACACGAGATGCCCAGAGCAGGCAGATCCGAGATGGAAAGCAGACTGGCGGCTGCCAGGGGCTGGGGGAGCGGCGCGGGCCGACTGCTCATGAGGACGGGGCGTCCTTTGGGGGGGATGGAAGTCTGGAACTAGATGCAGGTGGTGGCTGCACAACCCGGCGAGCGCACCCAACGCCACTAAGGTTCCGACCGCGCGGTGCGGCGCCTGCCCCCACCCTGCGCCTGCCCGCGCCGGCTCACCTGCCTGGCGATGCTCTGCACCAGCTTGTCCATGGTGAAGCCCACGTAGGCGTGGATGGTGAACATCTCGCGCAGAGTGTCCTCGTACTGCGTGGGGTCGATGCTGCCTTCCAGCAGGCTCCGCACCATGTCCAGGAAGGCCGGGTAGTACTCCTCCAGCTCCACCTCGCCTGCAGGGTGGGGGCCGCGGTCACCGGGGGCCAGGCACGCGTGCGGCCCCCCGTCTCCCGCCCCCGGCTGCCTAGCTCGGCCTGAGGGTCCGGGACGCACCCCCCGGCCGGCCGGTGCCCGCGAGCACCCGCGCGTCACCCCGGGCACCCCGCGGCTCACTTGGCTGCTTCAGCCGCAGCTCCATGGCGGGGTCGGTGCCCTTCTCCCGGCGGCCCTCGCACAGCACCTTCTCCCTCTCCTTCTCCGTCCGATACTCCAGGAGCTGCTTCTGCGCCTGGCGGTAGATCTTGAGCAGCCTGGAGCACAGGGTCTGGTGCAGGCGCAGGAAGAAGTACCAGTTGTTGTTGGCGAAGAAGAGGCTGTACACGTCGTCCAGTGGCTTGTGCCGCGGCGGGGCCGGCTCGGGGGCCGGCGCCTCGCCCGCGGCCGCCTTCTCCTCCGGGGGGCTGCTCTGCGGCCCGGGCGCCGGCTTCTTCCGGTCAGCGGAGTCTGCGCTCTGCCCCTCGGGGCTGCCCCGGCCCTCATCGGCGGAGTCCTCAGACGCGCCCAGGTCCAACTGCTGGGAAAAGAAGAGGCTGGGCACGAACTGGTGCACCAGCTGGTGGATGGTGCCCTGGTCCTCCTTCTGTATGGCCGGCTGCCGCTTCACGTAGTAGCTGATGAGGGCGGCCGCGTCCTCCAGGATCTGCCTGTCCTCGTACACGAAGATGAGGTGCGGCTCGCTGGACGGGGCGCTGCGGCCCTCTGAGTGCTGCTCCTGGTGCTGGGGGGGGGTGGACAGGGGGGCCGTCAGGGAGGAAGTGGCCGACTGGGGTGTCCGAGATGGGGGTCCCAAAGCCATAGGACTCTAACAGCCCCCGCTCCGGTGGGGGATGCAGCCCAGCACCTCCCGCCTGCCCAGTCCCATTCAGCGGCCCACTCCAACCACTGTCCTCTTGGGAGTCCAGAGTGATCTGACCTATAGGAGTGCGGTCAGCCCTATCACATCCCTCTGGGCCTTGCTGCATGGCTCACGAAAGGACCCCCATCCCTGGCACACTGTCCTAAAGCACCCCCCCCCAGCCTCTTTTGTTCAGCTTCAGGGATGCTGAGCTCCTGCTGTGTGTGGGACCTTTGCACGTGCCCCTCTGCTCTTTTGCCCTGGAAAACCACAGCCCTGGGCTCACCCCTCTCCTCAGTCTTTATCTCGCTAATGACTTTTCTTCCTGCAGACCTGAAGACAGTCACACTTCCTTCGGATTGCTTCGAGCTGCCTGCTGATGTCAGCCCCCAACGATGCGCTCTCCTGGGCGGCACCCAGCCCCAGCACCAAGGCTGATGCACCCCCCAGGCTCGCAGAAAAAGTGAGCATGGGGGCGCCTGGGTGACTCAGTCGGTTAAGCATCCGACTCCAGCTCAGGTCCTGATCTCACGGTTCGTGGGTTCAAGCCCCACATTGGGCTCTGTGCTGATAGCTCAGAGCCTGGAGCCTGCTTCAGATTCTGTGTCTCCCTCTCTCTCTGCCCCTCCCCTCCTGGTGTCCGTGTGTGCACGTGCTCCCTCTCAAATAAATTAAAACATTTTTTAAAAATTTAAGAAAAAAAAAGAGAAAGTGAGCATGGATGTAGCACCCGGGGGCAGGGCCAGGGCCTCGGCTTTCTGGGGTGGGCAACTCGTGTGTCCACCGGAGGCCAGGCTCCCTCAGTGCCACGGACTGTGCAGCAGCCTAAGCTCTCCGTCCCTCTGAGCTCGCGGAGCCCTGGGAGCTGGCACACGGGCGGCACGGACGCCGAGCCCGGCTCCTGGCTCTGCTGTAACCTCCTTTCTCCTGCTGCTTTGTGAGTCCCTCGCTCATCTGTGCCCCAGACGCCCTCGAAAATCTGTTTAAGTCCTTGTCTTGGTGCAAGTTCCGCGTACAGAATACAGAACTGGGCTCTGTGCACCCACAAGGCAGCAAGCAGCCGACCTCCCTGTGCAAGAAGGGCCTGCACATGCGGAGCTCGCCAGGCTGCTGGGCCAACCTCAGGTCCCACACAGAGCGCCAGGCCCCTTGCCCCTGAGCCCCGAGTGAAAGCGCAGCAACTCAGTGGTGGCAGTGGTCAGCCTCAAAGGTCATCTCTTCAACTCTCCTTCTGATGAGGAACCACGGACCTTGCTGGGGGAGGGTGTCCTCAGGCCTTAAGGACCCACTCAAGGATCGGAGTGTGGAGACCAGACGACCTGCGGGTGGCCCTGCAGGGGCAAGGGTGGCCCGGGGGGTGGGGGTGGGGGAGGCAGGATGGAAAGGGCTTCCATCACAGGCTCTCGAAAGTCACTCACTCCCTGCATGAATTATTTGATGCGTATATCCTCACAGCCTGGAGCTCAGCCCTGCCTCACTTCTGTGGTTCTGCCCCCATGAGCCTGGATTCACCACAGCCAGCAAGAAGGCACAGGGCAGGGGCTAGTGGCAGAGCCCCAGGGCCTGGACTCCTGTGACTGGCCTTGGCAAGTGGCCACCTCTCATGCCCCAGTTTCCTCACTGCTAAACCAGGAAGAGGACGGTGCTGCACCGTAAGGTAAGAGTTAGATGGAACGTTCCTTCTCAGGGTCTAACTGTGCCTGGCACACCGCTGGCAACAGAGAAAGGAAAGTGGCTGTTATCATTTGCCTGAGAGAAGTTCGATGGAGGCCCCGTGGGGAAGCAGGGAGGGAAGGAGGCGTGGGAGGGGAGAGCCCTTTGCCGGCAATGGCAGAGCCTCTACAATCCTCCCCCTGGACTAGCTCAAGGCCACAGAAGCCTCCGCTCCAGCCCTAGGCAGCCCTGCTAAGGTGATGCTGGGGAAACAGAGGCACGGAGGCACAGAGACCCGGCCGCCTGCCCGAAACAGCTGGGAGCGGAGCCAGGGCCTCACCTCGTCATACACACTCTCGATCTCGTTGAGTAGGCTCTTGGAGCGAAGGGCCTTGGTGTCGTTCTGTTTGAAGTTCACGGCCTGATGGTCCAGGGACTTGAGATACGCCTTCTCGTACTGCTCCCGCCAGATCTTGTTGAAGCCCTGCTGGGCCTCCCGCCACTCCTCCTCCTTGGCCTTCAGCCTGCGGGTTCAGAGGGGGCTCAGCATGGGGACAACCCAGGGCACCCACCCGTCATCCCTGCACGGGCAGCCTGTCAGCCGCCCACAGAGCCAGCCAAGTGCGTTCCAGACTGGGGACAGCCAGCTCCTGGCCTGTGCAGCGGGTCCTGTGCGGAAGAGGAAGGCAGGGAGCGTCGGCTCTGCAGAACCAATGTGGCTGCTTTCACGTTTTTTCCGGTATTGCTGCCCCGGCACCTCCTCCCTCTCCTGGCCCGTGGCCCTGACCACACTCTGGGTAGTTGCTGGATCAACCACCAGGCTCCCTTACTTGACTGCAAGCCCCCCAAGAAGGGGCTATGTCAGCCTCGCTCAGCTCTGCAATCCCAGGGCTGAGCGCAGCACCTGGCCAAGGGCAGCCCCTTAATTAATACCTGTTCACTAGCTCAGAAAGTTTTCCAAAATGTGCCACTATGTAAAAGGCAAGCTCTGCTATAGAACAATCCTATTTGTGCTTTAAAACAGCTCCTTTTCGGGGCTCCTGGGTGGCTCAGTTGGTTAAGCATCGGACTTCGGCTCAGGTCATGATCTCACTGTTCGTGGGTTTGAGCCCCGCATCGGGCTCTGTGCTGACAGCCAGCTCAGAGCCTGGAGCCTGTCTTCAGATTCTGTGTCTCCCCCTCTCTCTGACCCTCCCCTGCTCATGCTGTCTCTCTCTCAAAAATAAATAAAACACTTAAATAAAATAATAAAAATAAAATAGCTCCTTTTCTTGTTTCTATAGGATTATGTACATGGTGGAAAGTTCTAGAAGGACACAAGTGTTCCCAGTTGTGCTTTTCTCTCAGGAGTAGAACAAGGAGATGAAAAAAACCTGGAAACCAAAGCAAGTCAGCCTGGGGCCTGGGGGCCCCCCTCTCAGTCACACAGGTGACAAGATACCTGCCCCCCACCGTCACACTGGTGACAAGAACACTAATGAGCTCCAGGGAGACCGCCCGCGGCAGGCAGGGCAGCCAGAATCGGGAAGGGCACCTCTTCAGGACGACGGGGACAGCGGTGACAGGGTTCTTCTTAAGGCTCTCGATGATCTCTGGAGCCTTGTCTCCGTAAATACGGTGGATGGCGCGGCGCTGGATCACTTCCGACGTGCCCCCCAGGCAGTCATCCAGCCGGAACTTCTCCTGGTCCTCAGGCGCCATCCGGGAGAGCTTCTTCTGCACGCTTTCCAGCACGCGGATCGTGGCCAGGTTGGTCTCCAGGACGACATCTAACTATGGAAAGGAAGGCAGGGGTGGGCTGTCGGGGGTGTGGGCAGCAGGCCCCTAGGGACAGGCCTGGGTCAGCAGAAGAGATGCTCGGACAGAACCTCCACACCTCTGAGGGGGGACGACGGAAACCAGGGAGCGGCACCCCTAACATGGCCCCAGGGCCCCGAAGCACACACAGCGGGTCACAGGGCTGGGCCGGGACCCTGGCAACGGTGCGAGCCAGGCGTTCACGGAACAAGACCCGTGGGCCGCTTGCCGCCGCCGCGTGAATGCCCGGAGGCTAGAACACGGGTGACCCGTCAGAGGAGGGAAACAGTCTCCAGGCTGACCTGCTTCAGGGGCATCAAAGGCATAAAGAGGAAGGACTCACGGTACATGCAGCCCCCAGGATGGCTCCGCGGGGCACGTGCCGGCAGGGAGCCAATCCCCACAGGTCGCATACTGTGTGATCCCCCTTAGGACAAAGTGCCAGGGCTGGAGAACAGGTCAGGGGTTGCCAGGGGTCAAGCACGGGGTAGGGGAGGGAGGGACGGCCACAAAGGGCAGCACGACAGATCCCTGTGGCAGGGCAGTGGCGGCGTATCTTAGTGGTGGTGGAGACTATGGGAACCCCCGTGGGGGAGACACCCACCCAGAGCTACACGCATGTGCCCACACAAGCGCAAACATGTTACACACACGCAAACACGTACACACACATATTGCCCACACCCACACAAACATGTACACACATGCAAATACACACACATGTGCCCACACCCACACGCACACACACGCAAACACGTGCCCACACACACACACGTCCAGCACTGGGATGGGAGTAAGAGCTCCGCATGGGCCAATGTGGACCTCCGGGCTGTGGCGCTGTACCAGGATCTTACAAGCTGCGACCACTGGGAGGGGGGCTCCCGGCATCGCTTGCCGTGTGTCAATATACAACGATCTCCACAGGCATTTCAATGAAAAAAAATTAATTAAATTCAAAGACACGTATATTTCAAGTAAAAGGAACAGTACCGTTTCCTAACTAGCAGGAAGGCCAAGGGGCGGGGAGGGGGGAGGGGGGGGAGACACTTTCAGGTGCTGCCCCCTGCTGGAAAGTGCTGGAATCCCTGATACTGGGAAGGAGACGGGATCAGGATGCACCCCAAGGCGGAAAGGGACAGGACGGGACTCGAGTGGAGCCGGGGAGTCAGGCACCCCCCACGCCCCTGGCCCTGGCCCGGGGCGCCAGCACGCACACCTCGAATCGCTCGTCCTCGCAGCGGTGCAGCTGCTCCTCGTAGGGGGTCTTCTTGGAGCTGACGAAGGTGGAGTCCTCTGACCAGGACGGGAAGGAGACCCAGGTGTCGTTCAGCACCTGCACCAACAGGAAATGCCGTGTGACCAGCGCGGCGGGCCTCGGTGGCCACGGCGCTTCGTTATGTCGTCCGGCGTAAGAGACAACAGAATCCTGACTTTACAGGAAACTACTTCATCATACAAATGGTCACAGGGATTTGAAAGTGGTTTTAAGAGAAAACGCTTTTGGTCAAGTAAACAAATCATACTATCTCAGGGGTCGGCAAATGTTCTCTGTGAAGGGCCAGACGCTCAATATTTTAGGTTTTCCAGGCCATCTGGTCAGGACTATTCAACTCTGCCTCCGTCCTGGGAAAGCAGCCACAGGCACTCCGTGAATGAACGGGCATGTCTATGTGCCAATAAAACTTTATTTACAAACACAGGCATAGGCCGGATTTTACATATTCTGAAATCCAGCAAGGACTCTTGAATTACGGAAACAGAGGAACACCCTGTCTACTGGCCCTGAAAAAGTACGCGATGGTCAAGCGAAACGGAACATACCGAGCGCAGTGAACCTGGGACGCAGCAGGCTCACGGCAGAAAGAAACGGAAGTCTAAATACTGGGAGAATATGCCAAGGCCTAGGCCAGTGCTCTCTGTTCCGCAGTGTGCCGGAACTGCCAGCAGGGTAAGAAACCATCCCCTCAGCTTAGGCGGTCTGTCTGCCACGCGCCGGCCATCCATTATTCAAATTTAGGGGGTCAACACTCTAAACAACAATAGTTCTTTTCTATGAAACGGTGGTGATCGGGTTTATTGCGGCACGGCGGGGGTGGGGGGGCGGGGGTGATGCACCGCATAAGCCGACGCGAGCCGCCGGGGAGCACTACCTCCTTGCAGATGGCCGTCCTCCCACTGCACTTGGGCTGCTGGTAGGTCTTGGGGAGCGCCCGGTAGCTGGATCCAATGCGTTTGCAAGACGCGTAGTCAATTTCCCGGCTTATTCCATCCCCGGATCTGTCGCTCATGGGCGGGGCGAATGACAGCTCCTTCACCCCCAGGAAGGACTTGAACTGTGCAAAGAGTTCTGGAAATTTCCTTCAGAAATAAAGACAAAGAGTAAGTTGGCTTTGTGGGAGGGACCTGGAGATTTCAGAATGGCTGCACGCAGACACCTGCCAAAGGTGGTCAGAGGGGAGGGGCGAGGGGCGGGACCAAGCACCAGATGTGTGTAACATGCTCAAATGGTGAGTCACTCCACCTCCCACCCCTTTGTCACCAGCCACGTGCCACCACTAACAGGAAAGCCTTGAAACACGGTGGAATAGACAGTTCAGACCGGCGGAAGTTGGGGTTAGTGATGGTCTTTAAATTGTACTTATTTGTTTATTTGAGAGAGAGAGAACATGTATACCCGCAAATGCACGGAGCAGAGAGAGAGGAAGACAAAGTGCAGAGCCCCAGGTGGGGCTCGATCTCACAAACCATGAGATCATGACCTGAGCAAATATCAAGAGTTGGACACTCAACCCACTGAGCCACCCAGGCGCCTCGGTGATGTTCTTTAACTGGAAGAGGCCGGGCATCAGGCCCGGGGTCGGTGGACTACTGCCAAGCTGCCCGTGCCTGTCCTTGCAAATAAAGTTTTATTGGTACCCTGTCGTGTCCTCTGCTTAGTACCGCCCCCAGCTGCTTTTGCACAATGCCAGAGTTCAGTCGTGCTACCCTTGGCCCCTGACCAGTAAAAGTCTGCCAGTCCCTGCTCCAGAGCCTTCCTCCCTGAGGAAGAACCCTCCCCAAGGGAGATCCCTCCCAGGAAAACCCTCCGCAGTCAAGTTCACAAGAGTCATACTGCAATGGCTGTGCAATGGGAAGATCTAAATACGATCGGCCCCGTCACCTGGATTTGTGACCGAATGAGTATCAAATCCTACCAAAAGGGTAGAGTTACTTTGACAGGTGGCGTGGTGATCCTGCCCCCCTGGCAGCTTCCTTTGTGACACACGCCCTCCCGTCCTGAACGGCTGTCCACTGTGGCCCTGCGGTAGGGACCCTGTGCCCACTCAGCTCACCAGGAAAACATACAAACAGATAGAAAACATCAACAAAACCAGTGCAGAGGGCACCGGAGGCCACAGCCGACACAAATGGAAACCGTGAACGCTCTGAGGGGACACAGTCACTCCGACACACCCCACTCCGGCCCCGAGTGGGGCTGTGCCATCACCAGGCGGCAGATCACTGGGCGCCTGTGCCTGGAGGCCTTGTCAGGGTGAATGCTCGCCGGCCGGGCGTCACATCAAGGTGAGCGAGCAGAGGCCTGCCGTAGTTCTAGACTTGGCCGCACACCCCCGTGGCTCTCCCCCCACAGCGCTCTCGGAAACGCAAACAACTGACCCCAACCCAACGCTGCCCACCTGCTCGGTACCTCGGATTCTGAGTTCCTTGGCTCTTCTGCCTTAATCCCCCCGACAACTGCAGGAGGCGGGGCTGGCCGTTTGGCAAACAGAGAACTCTTGCTCTGCTAGTAGGTAGCAGAGTCCCACACCGGACCTGGGGCTAGGGACGCACCCAGCTCGGCAGACCCAGGCCCACGTGCAGCACATCCGCCCCGCACAGGCCTCCACGGACCCCACTCGCCGCAGCACTTCGTCTTTCCAACAACAGCGGCCACTCCCTGGCCGGGAACCAGGCTCAGAGCACTGGAGTGTGAGCTCCCAGACACGCCTCCGGGGGAGTGAGCGGGCCGTCCAAGTCCATATGAAAAGCCAGGCACGGCTTAGCCGAGGCCGCGTAAGTAACCGCGCCACCCAGCTCCGGGCCAGCTTTCAAAGCGTTAACACATCTTTACCAGCTTGGGAAAGTTAACCCAAGCCCAAGGGTCACCCGGACGTGTGTACCCTCTCAGGATCACCAACTCGATGACCCTACTTGACCTTTGGGCATCCCGACCTATGAAGCATGACCTCAGCACCAATACAGAAAGAAACTGGAAACCAGCGTCCACCGTTACAGACCCTGCTGAGAAAACCACGGTACATACAAGGGAACATTTCGCAGTCACTAAAAATCGTGTACCCTCATGTTTGACACTGAAATACGTGCACTCGCCTCCAAGAAATACTGAATAAAAAAACCAAAAAGGATTCTACAGCCCAGCCTGACAGCACGATGCTATGTATGTGACATGACAGCCACGCTCATGTCCACAGGGCAGAGGACGAGCGAAGGCCGGCTGCTGGGCTGGGCCACCCCGGACCCGTCCATCACCACGGCAAAGCTCTCTCTCAAGAGCTTGTCTCTGGGGAGAGTGAGAGGTATTCACTCTGGGCCTCAGCTTCTGCGTCTTTAAAAACATACAGAAACGCATCTGATGTGTCCGTGAGTCTGTACGATGCTTAAAAAAAAGAAGAAAAAAAGGATTGGTCCCGAACTGGTCCTGATGAGACAGGAAGTGATTCCGCACCCTGACACCATAATAGAGAAATCAAGCATCTACCCTGGGTCACCAAAAGGTAGAAAATACTGTTGAGATTTCCTCTGCTGCAGCCCCCAGTGAACGCATTAATAAATGAACCACAAAAGGAACTTGGACACCACTGCCTCCGGATGGACACGGGACCGTGAAGAGGCAGGCAGCGAAAGCCACCCAAGGTGTGGGGGCGCCAACATGGAAGCAGTAAGAAATAAAGGGGGAGGGAGAGACTCACAGGACGCATTAGAAGACAGAACCCAGACGAGGAGGCAAGACTGAGCCGATGGCCTGGTGGTGTCTGTGTCATCCTTAGCGTAGGGAGGTGCTCACCCCTCACTGATGCTTTTGAGGGGCAGGGAGCAGGATGGGATGGCACACCGAGAGGCTCCTGGGGGCCGCCCAAGGTCCACTTGTGACCTGGGTGGTGGGCCCAAGGGGCTTTGACTAAAAACGATTCATCGAGTCATCCATCATGTGGTTTCCTGGATCTGTGCTTTAATTTTACATCTTTTTTAAAAAATTAAAAACATTGTTTAAATCCACAGCAAAGGACTCAGGAAGCACCTGTCCCGGGGGCGTCTTTGGGGCTAAACGAGATGCTGCGGAGTCACGTTATAATGTGCATTCACCGTGTTCTAGGCACGAGTTCGAAGGTCTTACGTGTAGAGCCCGCTGGGAGCACCCCGAAACTGCGGGACCTCCACAGGGGAGAACAGGCCCAGCCTGGCTGAGACACTCGCCCGGTGTGACAGAGCAGGTGGAGAGGCAGGAAGCACAGTGCGCACGAACTGGGCACATGCACTCACCACCCACAACCTCTCTGGCCTCCAGCGTCTGCCCCAGCCCCGGGGGTCTGCCCACACTCCGCAGTGGCCGTGACGGGGCGCTGGAAGCAGGCCGCTGACCTTCGAACAGGGCTGTCTCTGCAGAGCACGGATGCCGGGGCGGGGGGGGGGGGGGACAGCATTTCATCCTTCCCGGCAATTTCTTTCTTTTTTTTTTTTTTAATGTTTTATTTTTGAGAGAGAGAGAGAGACAGCATGAGCAGGGGAGGGTCAGAGAGAGAGGGGGAGACACAGAATCCGAAGCAGGCTCCAGGCTCTGAGCTGTCAGTACAGAGCCCGACGCAGGGCTCGAACCCACGAACCGTGAGATCATGACCTGAGCCAAAGCCGGGACGCTTAAGCGACTGAGCCACCCAGGCGCCCCATCTTCCTGGCAATTTCTGACTGGTAGAGTTTTTAAAAGCACATAACAAGTGAACCTCTAGGGAATTACGCTGGGCGAGGAAAACCCGATCCCCTGACCGCTGTGCACCGTATAACCCCGCGTACACAGCGCTTCTGTTGTGGACGGTTTAGAGGCGGAGCGCGGGTTAGGGGCCGTGACTGGGGCGGCGTGTAGGAGGGACACGGGTGAACACAGCACCCCCGTGGTCCTGAAGCCGCTCACTCTCCTGACCGTGGCGGCGGACACACGAGCCCTCCTCACAGGCAATGCGGCTGTGTAAACGCACAGGCGCACATACGCTAAGAAACAGAAAACCCTGGAAAGAGACGGGTGGACTGTGCGAGAGTCCACGTCCTGGCTGTCACGTGACCACAGGTGCCGCCACGGGAGAACACGCCCAGGACCTGCGTTCTTTCCTACCACCTCCACCTAGAACGACCTCCAGAATCACTGCAATTGAAAACCAAATTAAAAAAAAAACAAAAAAACAAAAAACGCTTCACTGTTTTTCGAAAGCAATGACCAACAGCATTAGGGTGGACAGAGTTTCCGGAAACACCCCCGTGAGTGGGGAGCCCCGGGAAGTGTCACTCACCCGAGAAACGGGCTGACGAGCTGGAGGAGCTCGGAGCCGGACACGAGCTCCTGGTTGAAGAGCGCAATGCAGCGGAGGAAGTTCTCGTAGACCTCCTGGCTCTTCAGCACCCTGCGAACCTGCGGGGAGAGCGTCAGGGGGCCCCTGAGGGCCAGGCCCCATCCTCGCCCCTCGCCTCGCTCGGCTCAGACACCGCTCTGTGAGCGCCCAGTCACCAACACAGGCGTGCTCTCAAGCGACCGGCTGCGGGCTGCAGGGCAAGGCTCTGCGTGCGACCGATGTGTGGCACGGACAGTGCGTGCACGGGGCCATCTCGCTGGCTTTTGCCGCGGACCCTGGGCGGGAGCCCTGGGACCATCCTTGCTTTAGGAAAGCCACACGGCTCTGGAGAGGCAGAGGTGGGTCTTCAAACCTGTCGGGCTCCGAACCGCCCCCCCGCTGTGAAAGCTGGGTGCAGGCCCCCCGATGTGAAAGCTGGGTGCAGGCCCCCCGCTGTGAAAGCTGGGTGCCGGTGCCTCCCGCTGTGAAAGCTGGGTGTCGGCCCCCCCTGGTGTGAAAGCTGGGTGCAGGCCCCCCCGATGTGAAAGCTGGGTGCCGGCCCCCCCGATGTGAAAGCTGGGTGCCAGTCCCCCCACTGTGAAAGCTGGGTGCTGGTTCCCCCCGCTGTGGAAGCTGGGTGCCGGTCCCCCCCACTGTGAAAGCTGGGTGCCGGTCCCCCCCGCTGTGAAAGCTGGGTGCCGGCCCCTTCTCCGCACCCTGCCAGCTCCCTTCCCGTCCTGCACATCCGAGCCGGGGAGGCCAGCCTTGACGGCTCACCTTGTCAAAGAAGGAAAACTCCTGCAGAGTGCCGTACTTCCCCACGGCAGCGATGGACAGGTCTTTGGTGCCTCGGAGCTTCATTTTCTTCTGTGGAGAGAAATCCCGTGCCGTGAAGGCCCCACGCCGCTTTGTCAGAGCCGCGACATGGCAACACCGAGCTCTCCTGACAGGACCCCTGCGGAGGAATTCTCGGGAGCACTCGCCTCAGCCTCCGGGGCCTGGCGAAGGGTGACGGTCACAGCCGCCCTGCCCACGGTCTGGGATCGAAATCTCGGCAGCTGAGGGCTCTTGCTAACAGGCAGGAGCATCACAAAACGGGAACAGCAAGGGCGATGGCCCCCTGGATACGGATCAGAAACCTCTCTCCCCCTGCCTGTTTTGTCCTGTGGGCTGTGGTGATGGCAGCAAGGGGACAGGAGGAGGACAGGATGAGCCAATCTCTTGGATCAGCCTGGGTTTAAAAAATTTTTTTTGTTTTTAATTTATTTTGAGGGGAGAGAGAGAGAGAGACAGTGTGCGCATGTGGGGGAGGAACAGAGAGAGAATCCCAAGCAGGCTCTGTGCTATCAGCGCGGAGCCCCACGCGGGGCTCAAACCCACCAACCGTGAGGTCATGACCTGAGCGGAAATCAAGAGTTGGGTGCTTAACCGACTGAGCCCCCAGGCGCCCCCAGAAGCTTGGGTTTTAAATCTCCAGGAAGACTTCTGCCTTTGAGCTGGACTTAGACCAGAACTTGTCTGCACTCTTGAGGCACCGGGGATTCTAAGAAACCGTCTCCCGGTGCTGGGCTATGTGCACATGACACAGAAGCCAGCTCAGAGGGGCCCCACTGGCCAAATCTGAGACAGTTTAGATGCCATGATAAACAATGAACGTCACGGATTATGACCCAGCGTCCATGCTGATATAGGTCGTATCAGCAATAAATGGGATGAAGAAAAAAACTCTTCCTTATAGAAAGCCAGCTAGTAAATACACAAAAGATGATGGAATTAGAAAATCACCATCACAGGTGACGAGTGCCAACAGGAGCTGGATCTCAGCCTCTCTCACCCCTCAGCAGGCTTCTTGTGCAGTGACCAACCCGCACAACCACACATGGTGGCCCTGCCTATGAACCAGCCATTGTGGCGAAAAGGAGCAGGCTGAGCAGTACATCCTGTTTCCACAGGGAGAGGGGACACTCCTCATACTAATCCTGTGAGCCAGGGTACCAGGCAAACAGCCACCATGGGAGTAAGCTGACATCCTAAGGTTCCACAGCTGGTGAACTCCAGACAGACCAGGGCCCACTCCCTGGGCCTGCTGCTTGGAGCCTCTGCACATTGCTCCCGAGGTCATCTCCAGAGAGGGCCAGGCTGCTGGGTGCCCGCATCTGTGTGCACAGCTGACGGTTACCTTGGCTGGGGCAGACACTGGACGGAGCAGCGAGGGCCGAGAGCGCTTCTTGCTGTGCTCCAGATTCTTCTCGTGCTCACTCTTCTGGACGCTATTCATTTCGCATGGTCCATTTCCTGTGAACTAAAAACAAGCACGGGAGGTGAGTAGCGCTGGGCCCTTCGGCACTGGCTCTGGGCTGGTCCGAGCGTGAGGAACCACCTTTGGCTCAGCCCACGGCCCCAGGGAATGCTGCCTGCCACAGGCCCACGGCCCAGTCTGCGTGCAAGGCGACTGCAGCCTCGAGATGCTCACGTGTACGAGGGGAGAGACCGTGTACCCAGGTCATCATAGTCTTAACGTCATGAAGGTGGGTGGGGGCGCAGGAAAGGCCATGATGCACAAGGGTCCTGGCAGGTGCAGGAGGGCATGGCAGGGAGACCCCAGAGTGGGGCTCACCCAACAGACCGCTGGCAACGGGGGTCTGACTGCACGTTTGCGAGCCCCCGAGAAAGGAAGAGCATCTCAGGCAGGGAGACGGGCACGCACGAAGCGCTGGCAGCAAGAGGAAGCAGCCAGCAGCCGCGGCCACCGGGGCACCTGTTGGGGGGGCGGGGGGGCTTCCAGCCAAGTCCGTGTTCTTTTCTACGATGAGGAAACATGTCTAGGGGAGTGCCATCACTCGGCGAGGGGCCTGTCTCTGGTCCTCCCAGGCTCTATGCTTCAGGGACAGGGACGCTCCTCACAGGGGGGTATCTACGGGGTGCCGGCCGTATTTACCAAGACCAGTTCTGGAAGAACGGTTCTGGATTTGCATCTATGTGAACGTGCAGACGCTGGGGAGGCAGCCAGGTCTCAAGGTTTTCTGCAAGATGTGTGCTGGGCTGGGGAGGCCCCTTGCGGTCACCCCACCGCAGCCCAGCTCCCACCCCGCCGCTGAACCCGGGACATGGAGACACCACCTGAAGGGAGGAGTACTGTTGGCCCAAAGTGTGGGCCGGGCGAGCAAGTTGTGATGTATCCAAACAAAATAGCCAGTAACTATCAGATACCAGGGAACTCTGTGTCCCTGCCGGAGACAGGCGTACCTGATACATTTTTCCATGAACTAGAAAAAAAAAAATGCAGGGGCAGAATAAAGAGGACGCTGTTTAGTTTTTATTGAAGGATAAACGTTTGCACGTGGGTAGAGAATCTCTGGAAAGACAAATAATATAAGACATTTGTGAGTCTGTAACTCTGAATGACTTGGAAATTGAGACAGGGAAGGGGAAGTTTACTGATGTTCTAATTAACGCTTGGTTTTCTCACGAACACGTACGGTCTTTATAGTAATTATAATGATAATATTAAATACCTATCATTTAACTACAGGCAAACCCTGGCCCTTATGGGATTACGCTTCTCTGGAGAAACAGTTTTCTGGAGATTCAAAGCTACTCTCAGAACCTCAAGTGGAAACATCTTCAACTGCTATTTCTTGTAGATGCCGGAACAGATGCAAGCACCAATTCCTAACAGAGGTGGCTGGGTGACACCGTGATGCGCCGAGTGGGACCAGGGGCCTGACAGGGAAACCCACTGCTCACTCAGCCAGGCTTCCCCAGCCAGAAGACAAGCTGGGTATTACCGAGTCTCTCTAATACTTCAGACAGTTCTTACCTTTTAGTTATATGCACCCCATCATGAACGTGTGAGCTGGACGGACCCCCCCCAACACACTTTGGCCAGGGCCTGACATGTTCACCATGCTGGGCCTGTTTTTGTAAATAAAGTTTTATTGGCACATAGCCACACCCACTGGTTAGATAGCATCCAAAGCTGCTTTCCCACACCATAATGCCAGAGCCGAGTCTTTGTGACAGATGCCCACTGGCCTGCAAAGCCTAAGACACTTACTATCAGGCTCTTTATAAAAAAACGTTTGTTGGGGCACCTGGGTGGCTCAGTGGATTAAGCACTAGACTCTCAGGTCATGATCTCAGGGTTCGTGGGATTGAGCCCCATGTTGGGCTCTGTGCTGACAGCACGGACCCTGCCTGGGATTCTCTCTCTTCCTCTAGCTCTCTGCCCCTCCTCTGCTCACCCTTTCTCCCTCTCAAAATAAGTGATCATTAAAAAAAAAAAAGTGTGTTGACCCCACTTAGGCCAAGTGGTCGTGTTTAATTAGAACAGTATCAAATTTCATCTTTGGTTTCTTTCTCGTGTAGTTTTTTTTTTTTTATTTTTTTAACATTTATTTAGTTTTTTGAGAGACAGAGTGAGACAGAGTACAAATGGGGGAGGGGCAGAGAGAGAAGAGACAGAGAATCGGAAGCAGGCTCCAGGCTCTGAGGAAACGTTCAGCACAGAGCCTGATGTGGGGCTCGAACCCACGAACCGTGAGATCATGACCTGAGCTGAAGCCGGACGCTCAACCGACTGAGCCACCCAGGCGCCCCTTTTCCCTGCAGTTTTAATAGAAATTCAAAAACTAACATAAAGGATGTGAATAAAAGATCAAATTATACAACAGATTGTATGTGGGTGTTTTTAATAGTTTTAAAAAATTGATTCAATCTGTTAAAAGGTACAAGACGCTCTGATCAATAAACACAAAAGAACCTCTGCTGACTTGATAACAGACGCTATTTAAAGAAGCTGTGTGGGCAGGTGCTCTTGGGGCGGGGAGCCGCTGAGCCTCCCAGGGCGGCTGGGTCAGCGGCCAGCCTCACTGACGCTCAGCAGTGCCCAGCAGGGGGAGCGTGGCCATGGCAATCAGAGGATCAGGCTCCACGGGCCCTTCGGCCACGTAGCACTGACGACCCAGGAGCAAGAGGGAACGAAGGCTGTCCTGCCGCAGGCCTACGGAGCTCGGGCCACCCCTTTATCAGTTATCACGTGTCTGCTGTGCACCCCACTCCCCCACGCTAGCAGAGGGGCTCTGCGCCCACTTTACCAACTCCCTGCAGAGGCAGGGCTCGCAGCCCCCCTGGCTCGAACAGGCAAGCACTCTGCTAAGGAGTCTTCCAGCCGGCTTAGGGGGAGACGTCCTCACGGCCACTTCCTAGGTGAGGGAACTGAGGGGACCTGCTAGGGTCCTTCCGTCGTGGGCTCTCGCCCCAGTGCTGTACCCCCAGTTCCTGTCTGGGCGGGGCGCTCTTGAGAAAGGGCACGCCCCTGGCCCCCTGATCTCTGCCAGGGCCACAAAAGCTGGCCTGGGACTCAGCCAGGCGCCTCTTCCCCGAGGGTGGGCTGCCCCTGTCCTCTGTACGGCCCCCAGCGAGGGCCGGGTTTGGGGAGGGAGCTGCCATCACACAGGCCAGAGCCCAGGTGCAAGACCCAGATCCAAGAGCGTGACAGCGGGACAGCCCAGCGAGTGTGCCACATGAGGGGCGAGTCGGGGCGGCCATCGAGCGGCAGCACTCGGCTCCAGCTGCAGGGGCCACGGAGGCCAAGTGAGCCCAGCTGCATGTCAGGCCGCATCAACACGCGGGTGCGCACAGTGCTGCACAGGGCATCATGGGGGAGAGGGAGCCCCGCCCAAGGAGGGATCCGAGGGGCCAAGAGCGGACAGGAGGTGGGGGACTTGGGGAGGTGGGCTCAGCTTACAGTGTAGGCGCCTCTGGCAGAGGGGACTCCGCTGTCCACAGGGGGCTCTCTGCTCAGCCCTTGCAGGCACTCCCTAGGGATCCCCCAGGTCGGGTGGCAGGCTGGTCCTGGCCAGGCAGAGGGAGGCCCTGCGCCTGGCAGACACTCTGGGAGATGCTGGCACTGGGAGGGGGTGGGGATCCCCCTGGATCCCCACCTTTCCTGAACCCATCACAGCTGCTCTTTCCGGGGCACTGAGCATGTGCCGGGCCGAGCGCGGAGCACTTGAAGGATGATAGCTCGCTAAGGCTGCATCTGAGCAGGAAGGCCACCGTCCCCTTGGGAGAGACAAGGAAACGAGGCCCAGGAGGTTGGCGGGGCTGGCTCAAGCCGTCCTGAGCTCCCGTCCTGAGCTCCCGTAGAGGCTGAGCGAGTGTCTGGGCCCAGATTGTGTGCTCCCAGGACCCGGCCCAGCCCTCTAGCCCCTGACCACGCCCAAGGCTCCAGGAAGGTGGGAAGGCCAGGCTAGAGCTCCTGACTTGACGTCAGTCCCACGGACGGGCACAGGGCTTCCGGGCTTTGAGTCAGGAAGTGTTTCTGGGTGGTATCCTGACTTAGAGACGGCCCTCACCGGCACTGGAAGGCCAGGCGATTCTACCTAGCGTCTTGATGGCATCCAAACCCAGACTCCTGTACCCATCCCACCAAGCCCGCCACTCGAGACTGCTGCCCCCAGCCCTGCCTCCCCCACCGCATCTTCATTTAGAAGCGGGACCCTGCAGAGGTGGTGGTGACACACTAAGGTGGGGGGAGGGGGTGGTGGGAATTCTCCTGTGCTCACGCCCCAACCCAACATCCAAAGCAGGGAACAAAAAGAGGAAATGGAATAGTCAACAAACTAGGAATGGAAGAGTATTCTCCAATCTGATAAACGGCGTTCGGGACAAGCCCAAAGCTCCCAGAACACTCCGCTGAAAGCCGGAAAGCCTATCCTCTAAGGTCAGCACCAAGACAAGGCTGCCTGCTCTCCCCACTTCTATTCAGCTCAGTACTGGACGCTCCCCCACAGCATCAGGCCAAGAAAAAGAAAGAAAAGGCATCCAAAGTGGAGAAGAAGGAAAGGCGTATTAGCAGATGGCATAGTGTCACGTATATAAAAATCCCTGGTGAAGACACAGACCATGAAAACTCATAAACAGAGGGGCGCCTGGGTGGCTCACCCGATTAAGCATCCCACTCTTGATTTCAGCTCAGCTCATGATCTCAGGATTCATGGGCTCCAGCCCTGTGTGGGGCTCTGCGCTGACAGTGAGGAGCCTGCTGGGGATCCTCTCTCTCTCTCTCTCTCTCTCTCTCTCTCTCTCTGCCCCTCCCCCACTCGCGCTCTCTCTCGCTCTTTCTCTCTCAAAAAATAAATAAGCTTTTAAAAATAAATAAAAAATAAGGCTAATAAACAGATTCAGCAAAGTTGCAGGACACACGACCGACACACAAAAATCAGCGGTCTTTGCATAGACTTACCAACGAATAATCCAAAAATGAAATTAAGAAAACGCAAAGAGTAAGGTATTTGGGAATAAATCTAACCCATGAGGTGCAAGACATGTACACTGAAAACCACAAAATGTTGCAGAAACAAACGAAAGAAGACTTAAAAAAGTGGAAAGATGCCTCACGCTCATGGACTGGAAGACCTAACACTGTCGAGACGGCAATGTTCCCAAAGCAACGTAAAGATTCAGTGCAGTTCGCTATCAAGATCCTAATGGCCTTTCCCCCCCAGAAATGGAAAAGCTGATCTTCAAATTCACATGGAACCGCAAGGGGCCCTGACTAGTCACAATAATCTTGAGGGACACCTGGGTGGCTCAGTTGGTTAAGTGTCCGACTTCGGCTCAGGTCATGATCTCGCGGTTCGTGGGTTCGAGCCCCACGTCGGGCTCTGTGCTGACAGCTCAGCTCAGAGCCTGGAGCTGCTTCAGATTCTGTGTCTCCCTCTCTCTCTGCCCCTCCCCCTCTCATGCTCTGTCTCTCTCTGTATCAAAAATAAATAAAACATTAAAAAAAATTTTTTTAAATAATCTTGAAAAAGGACACAATTCAAATCACTTCCTGATTTCAAACTCACAACAAAGTTACAGTAATCAAGACAGTGTGGTGCTGGCCTCAGGACAGACAGTGGGATCAACAACTCGGAACTGGAGAGTCCAGAAATAAATCCACACAGCTATGGTCCACTGATGCTCAACAAGGCTGCCAGGACCACTCAATGGGAACAGAAAAGTCTCTTCGATGATGGTGCTGGGAAAACTGATCTCCACTCTCAAAAAAGGAAGCTGGATCCCTACCTCACACCACATATAAAAAATTAATTCAAAATGGATCAACTACATAACTGCGTGTGCTAAAATCATAAAAACTTTCAGAGGAAAACACAAGGCGAGACCTTCCTCTCCTTGGATCTGGCATGGATTCTGACACACTAACAGCATGAGTGACAAAAGAAAAAACAGATAACTGGATTGGATCAGAACTAAAAACCTATGTGCCTGAAAGGACATGAACAAGAAAGTGAAAACAGCCTACAAAAAAGACAAAAATACTTAATAAGCATCTAGTATAATACGTAAAGATCTCTTACAGCTCAATAACAAAGAGACAAGGTAAAGAACGGGCAAAGGACTCAGCCGTTTCTGCAAAGAAGACAGACAAAATGGCCAAAGCACACAAGATGCTCAGGATCATTAGTCATCCGGGAAATGGGAATCAAAACCACAATGAGATACTACTTTGCAATGACCATGACGTAATTAAAAAAAACAAACAAAAAAACCACAAAAACACAAAAAACCCCAAACACAAAGTGCTGGTGACCATGTCAAGTACTCGGCCAGTGAGAACGTAAAACAGGGCAGCTGCTGTGAACAGTTTGGCGGCTCCTCAAAGAGTTAGACACAGAGTCACCGTGTGACTCGGCAATTCCACTGCTCGGTACAGACCCCCGAGAACTGAAACGGGCCTTGAAGCGATCCCTGCGCAGGCACGTTCACAGGAGCACCATTCACGGTCCCCAGAAAGAAGCAACCCAGATATGCACTACCGGAGGGAGAGGCAAAACGCGGTCCGTCCACACGAAGGAACACCACTAGGCCATAACAAGGAAGGAAGCCTGGATGTGTGTTACGTGGACTTCAAAAACATCACGCCGAGTCAAAGCCAGACACTAAAGGCCATGTGATGTGTGATCACATTTATACGAAATGTCCGGAACAGGTCAATCTACAGGGACAGGAAGCCGACTGGTGGGGGCCAAGGGGCTGGGCGAGGAGTGGGAGTGACCGCTCCTGGGGACGGGGTCTCCTCTGGGGAGATGAAAATGTTCTGGAACTAGACAGAAGTGCTGGCTGCACAATGCTGCGACTGTACCAAATGCCGCTGAACCGTATGCTTTAAAATGGTGTATTTTATGTTATGTACATTTTACTTCAACACTTAAAAAGCCTCACGTTCATAGAAAATGAAATCAAAAGGATGTGGAAAGCGCAGCCCGGCAGACCTCAGGCCACGGCGGGGGGCGGTGGGGAGGCTGATGCTGTAGACTACACCCCTGCCCTCCCCATCCCAGGCCCCTCGTCACCCTCTCTGCCCCCTGCCCCCCACCCTGCCATCCCTGCCATCCCTGCCGAGCCTGGGACCGCCCCCACCTGCACCTGCCCAGGGGGCACCGGTTATGGGCAGGTCTCCAGAGCAGGGGGCCACCCACCTCCCAGCCAGCCCTCACGCCGGCACACCGTCCGTCCGGAGAACGGGGAGGTGAGCCCGACAGGGGCCTAGAGGCGTCTGCAGGCTGTGTGGCTTCTGGGGGAAGTCGGGGAGTCCTGGGCGGGGTGCAGCTAAGGCCGGCCTGGCCTCCAGGGCTGCCCTGAGAAACAGGGTCCGGGCTGAGCAGAAGGTGGCCCTCGGCCACAGCGGGCACTCTACTCACCAGGGAGCGCTTGGCTTCAGGCAGGAACTGTCCAAACTCGGACAGCAGGTCCTCCTGGCCCCGGAAGAGATTGGCCACCTCGGTAAACACCTCCTCTTCAGACATGCCTCGGAACGGCCGGCCCTTCGTGCTCAGCTGCTCTTTCTGCCGGGTTTTGGGAAAGGGAAGAGGAGTCGTTAGCCAAGGACCGAGGCCCCCCCAAGCTGCAACATCCGGGCATCCCACTGTGGGGGAGACAGAGGGATGACTCACGAGACAGCGAACTGGCCGACGGAGCCCGTGACCACCACCGCTAGGAGGGAGGAGCACACCTGGCCACCCTGCTAACGCGCCGGGGTGCCCCGCGCTGGACCGCCTTGCTCTGGATGCTTTTGTCCTGGTCCCACCACACAACATGCCTGGGCCCTGGCCAGGGATGGGCTTATGTAGGAGTGAGGAGGGGGTGGTAGCAGGGCACAGTCGGGGAATGAACGATGTTGCCTCCGCCCTTGTGTGTCCTCAACCAGAGGCTGGGCAAGTACAAGGTGAGGAACAGCCCACTGCCCTCCCAAGGGTGAAGAGGGGGTGGTTTACTGGGCAGGGGGGAGGGGAGCGTGGAGCTAACGCTGGACTTGAAGGGAAGGGACCACCAGGATGAGGGGCCTGGCCACCCAGAGTCACAGAAACCTTAATGGTTGAAGGAAGATGGCCTGGCCTGGATCTTAAAGGGACAAGATGAGGACCAGAGGGAACCCAGGTCGGAAGGGCCAGAGGCAGCAAGCAGAACTCAGGATGGGCACTAGAAATAAGTCCCTGTCAACTTTACCCCAAGAATGTGACCGAGCCAAGAGGCTCCCCCCAACCACAGCATGACATTCCGAGTGCACAGCATGACATTCCCGCTCGTGGCTGTCAGGGGAGAGAGCTGTCCCCTCAAGTGGCCTTGACATTTCCCTCCCTGCCCTCAGGTCCCCTGAAGCCCTCGTTCTGCTCTGACCCCCGGGATTTTGCACTTCACAGACCTTCCCGGCACTGAGAGAGTCTACCCTTTGTCTCCACTCACCAGCCTGAGGCTCTGACTGGGGTGTCTGGGCTCAACCTGAATCTCCCCTTTCTGACCCCACCGGACACCCCCCCCAAGTCAGGGTTGGCAACCCTGAACCCCAGGCCTCCTCCCACACACTTCCTTTTCTCTCCACCCCATCCATCTCTAAGTCTCTTCTGCTTCCAGACCAAGCGAAGCAGCAGCAATCCCTCATCTCTGTTGCCCCAGGCCTTGCACGGAGCCTGCTGGTAATTAGCATAAATAAGGTTGTTTTGACAATAGCGAAGGCTTCTTATAAAAAGATGACCATCTTCTTAGGTTTTAAATCCCTGTATTGTGTGTTTCCTAGTACTTCTTGGAAGTAGAGGTGCCTCAAAGAGCAAATGAAAATCCTAACCAGGGGCGCCTGGCTGGCTCAGTAGTAGAGCACAGGACTCTGGACCTCGGGGTTCTGGGTCCAGGTCCTATGTCAGGTATAGGGAGTACTTAAAATCTTAAAAAAAAAAAAAATTAAAAATAAAATAAACTCATAACTAAACAGAACTCCAACAGGCATCTGTATGCCCATGTTCACGGCCGCGTTATTCACAAGAGCAAAGCATGGGAGCAGGCCCAGGGTCCATCAATGCACAGACCGATACGCACGAGTGTGCGTCCGTGCCGCAGAATATTCTTCGGCCTCAAAAAGGAAAGAGACTCTGACGTGGGCTGAAACGTGGACGGACCCTGAGGATGTCGTGGTGAACGGAAGAAGCCAGACACCAAAGGACAAATACTGTTAGGGTCCCACGTGACAGGAGGTCCCCGGTCGTCAAATTCACAGAGACAGACAATACGGGAAGGCGGGAGCCAGGGGCCGGGGGAGGTAATGTTTAATGGGGACAGAGTCTCGGGTCTGCAAGACGAAAAGAGTTCTGGGAATGGATGGTGGTGATGGCTGCAGACTTAATGGCACTGACTGGACACCAAGAATGGGTTAGAGCGGGGAGTTTTAGGTAACGTATACTGTGTCACAGGAAAAAAAAAAAAAAAACCCAATCAGAATGTTCCAGGATTTCACGAACTCAGCCCAGAACACGGGAGCGCCCACCAAGCGTGGCGGGAGGCGGCTCACCTGGTAGGTGTGCAGGATCTCCAAGAACGACCTGTAGATCTCCGGGTGGTCTAGGAACCGGGTCTTGATCTTGTTCACATAGCTGATGGCGTTGTTGAACTCCACGGAGTCCGACTCCAAGGGCACCTGGGCTTTGTCGTCCTTGCAGAGCAGCTGCTGCTTGAAGTTCTCCGCGCAGTCGCCGTGGTTGTGCGGGTTCTCCTGCGGACACCAGGCACAGGGGTGAGGATGGCTGGGCAGAGCCGCCACCCACTGGAGAACAAGCGCAGAACCCTGCGCGGAGCCAAGGGTTTTTAACGAGATGCAGGAAAATGTTCCTTGGGGGGGGAGGGGCGGAGGGAGGGAAGCAGCCCCCCCCCCCCAGAACATGCAGGTAACTCCTCCCTCAGCACTCTGTGCCTGCCTGGTCCCGGGGGCGTCTCCTGAACTCGCCTCCCTCTGATCCCTCTGATCAAACACGGAAGTTTGACGGACAACCGGACACCTTGAAAAGTTGAGCATTCGGGAGAAAGACACGAGACGTGGACTGTGCGGTCCCCTCCGGGGTGGAGTTTGGGGCTGTTTACAGAAGTCTCCCCAGGGGCGCATGGGTGGCTCAGTCGGTTGAGTGTCCAACTTTGGCTCATAATCTCACCGCTCATGAGTTCGAGCCCTGCATTGGGCTCTGTGCTGACAGCTCAGAGCCTGGAGCCTGCTTCCCATTCTGTGTCTCCCTCTCTCTCTGCCCCTCCCCTGCTCGCACTCTGTCTCTCTCTCTCTCAAAAATAAACAAACGTTAAAAAAAAAAAAAAAGTAGTCTTCCCACACCTCCGGCCAGCCCATTTCAGCAAGACTGTCTTGAGGTGCAAAAGCACCTGCTGTCGGCAGGGCCGGGAAAGCTGGGGCCCCAGAGGTGCGGGGGGCCCACCGCCCACGCTGTCCAGGACTGTGGGACTTCAGGTGCTAAGTCCGGGGCGGGTCACCTGGGAGAAGAGACGGGCCCTGGCCAGTCGTCACGCCTGCTCTCCATCTGCGTGCTTTCCTGTCCGTATAAATAAAAAAAAGAAAACAGACCCACACGTCCCTCTCCTGGGCACCCAGAATCCTACCTTGTGGCGGGACAGGACCACCCCGTGAAGAAGGGGATGCTGATGTTTCTAAACTGGAATTTTATGCGTGGTTCTGAGGACTCCCCCACAAACCACAACTGGGCTGTCAGGGGCGGCCCCCCGGCATCCTGCAGGTGCCGTGTGCAGAGGCTGGGTCTCATGCTGCAGGTTGCCACATGCAGAGACTAGCGCTCATCCTGCATGTGCTGCGTGCGGGGAGGTCTCATCCTGCAGGTGCTGTGTGCAGAGGCGGGGGGGGGGGGTCTAGTCCTGCAGGTGCTGTGTGTAGAGACTAGCACTCATCCTACAGGTGCTGTGTGCGGGGAGGTCTCATCCTGCAGGTGCCGTGTGCAGAGATTAGCACTCATCCTATAGGTGCTGTGTGCGGGGAGGTCTCATCCTGCAGGTGCTGTGTGCGCAGAGGCCAGTTCTCATCCTGCTGTGTGCAGAGACTAGCACTCATCCTTCAGGTGCTGTGTGCAAAGGCTGGTTCTCATCCTGCAGGTGCTGTGTGCACAGAGACTAGCTCTCATCCTGCAGGTGCTGTGTGCAGAGGCTGGTTCTCATCCTGCAGGTGCTGTGTGCACAGAGACTAGCTCTCATCCTGCAGGTGCTGTGTGCACAGAGACTAGCTCTCATCCTGCAGGTGCTGTGTGCAGAGACTAGCGCTCATCCTGCAGGTGCTGTGTGCAGAGGAGGCTGGTTCTCATCCTGCAGGTGCTGTGTGCACAGAGACTAGCTCTCATCCTGCAGGTGCCGTGTGCAGAGGCTGGTTCTCCAGCAGGTCGGGATCCCTCCAGCTCAGCTTCAAGTGTCTGTGAGGACATGTTCTCAGCGAGTCTTCCGGAACTGCCCTGTGCCAAACTAAAATGGCCTTGTCTCCCACCAACCCGAGCCCCTTTCTTGCTCTTTTTCTCCACTGCACGTGTCACCTTCCTACACGTAATGTATTTTACTTATTTCGTTGTCTGTTCACCCCTGACCAGACGGCGAACGCCCTGAGGGCAGGGATGCTGCTTTGTTGGCTGCTGTATCCCAAGTGCCTGGAACAGTGCCTGGAACAGAGTGGGCTTCGCCCACTGCTGGGAATCATCAGGTGAATGGAAGACGGAACAGAGCCTGGTGCTCCCATCCCCCTCGGTGGGCTGCGATGCACGCGGCACCAAGCACTGACCCGAGGACTCCGGCAGGAAGGGGCGTGCCGGGCACACAGCTGCGGAGCCGGCACCGTGACAGACGCACTTGTCGGGCGTGCTCGCGACCATCTGGGCGGGTGTGCTACGCTGCTCAGGCCGCCAGAACAGAGCAGCACAGACTGGGCCGCTGTCACAACAGAGATTTATTTCCTTGCAGTTCTGGAGGCTGGAGTCCAAGATCAAGGGGTTGGCAGGGCTGGTACCTCTGGAGGCGTCCTGGGCTTGCAGGCGGCCGACTTCTTGCTGTGATCTCACGACGCTCCGTGGGTACAAATTTCCTCTTCTTATAAGGATGCCCTAAGGGCCTCGTTTTACCTTAATTGGCTCCGTAAAGAGCTCCAAGTACAGCCGCACTCTGACATACTGAGGGTTAGGCCTCAGAGTATGAATGGGGGCAGGGGTTGGGGAGAGGACACAACTCAGCCCAAAACACGGGTGCAGAAGCAGCTCTAGAAAAGTCTGAGCTGAGACAAGCAGAGACACAGAAGACCCGCAGCAGCCTCTGATTCTAAATACCGTCTCTCCCTGCAGCGGGATGCATATCCTCAGGCCCTCTGGGGACGCACTTGCTGATTTCCTGCACCACATTCCTTCAGGTGTGCTGGCCTGGCAGGGAAGGAGCCAGAAGGAGGCAGGGAGGGTCAGGGGGATGGAGCAGCCTTGGAGCAGAGATTTGCTTCAGAGGCGGCTGTGAGCTCACGCGTAGGGGGCATTTTCAAGCACCGTGGGCGTATCCCTTCCAATGCCCTGGAGTGAGGCACTGCGACAAACCCTCGTCAAGGCCAGGGCTTGGCAAAGACGGACAGACAGCACCCGTGGCCGTGGCCAACCGTCTGGCGGTTCTTTGGGAAGTTAAACATAGTCACCACAGGACCCTGCAATTCTCCTCCTAGGTATCTACCGAAGCATCGAAAACAGGCGTGCAGACAGCCCAAGCGTCCATCAACGGAGGGAGGGATAAACAATGCGGTCCAACCATACAATGGAGTATTATTCAACTATAAAAGGAAAGAAGAGGGGCGCCTGGGTGGCTCAGTCAGTTGAGCATCCGACTCTTGGTTTCAGCTCAGGTCACGATCCCTGGGTCATGGGATCGAGCCCCATGTCGGGCTCCACACTGAGCATGGAACCTGCTTAAGATTCTCTCCTCCCTCTCTCTTCACCCCCACCCCGCCCCTCGGTCCCTTCTCATGTGCTCTAAAAGAAAATTAAAAACAAAATATTTTTTAAAAAAAGGAAGGAAGCTCTGACACATGCTAACTGAGGATAAACCTCGAAACCATAATGCTAGGTGAAGGAAGCCAGACACAAAGAGTTATACGTGATTTCACTGAAATGAAATGTCCAGAACAAGCAAATCTACAGAGACAAAGTGGATTAGTGGTTGCCAGACGCTGCTGGGAGGGGAGAATTGGGAGGTATGGTTTCTTTCTGGGGTGATAAAAATCTTCTGGAATTAGCGTCAGTGGTTGTGTAAACACTGGCAAACCAACCGAATTGTATACTTTAGTTACAAAACACGAATTTAGATTATGTATTATCACAATTTTAAAACTTTGTTGTTTTTTTTTAACGTTTATTTGTTTTTCAGAGAGAGAGAGAGAACACAAGTGGGGAAGAGGTAGAGAGAGAGAGAACAGAAATCTGAAGCAGGCTGTCAGCACAGAGCCTGACGTGGGGCACAAAACCATGAACCGTGGGATCGTGACCTGAGCCAGAATCAAGAATCAGACGCGTAACCAACTAAGCCATCCAGGTGCTCTTAAAATCTATAAATTTTATTTTATTATTTTTTTGAGAGAGAGAGCGCGTGCGAGTGAGCGTGAGAGCATGCATGCAGGGGGAGGGGCAGAGAGAGAGGGAGAATCTCAAGCAGGCTCCAAGCCCAGTGCAGAGCTCAACATGGGGCTCGATCTCACTGTGAGATCATGATCTGAGCCAAAATCAAGAGCTGGATGCTCAACTGAGCCACCCAGGCACCCCTAAAAACATTTTATTCAATGTTTATTTATTTATTTTTGAGAGAGAAAGGGAAAGAGAGAGCACAAGCAGGGGAGGGGGCAGACAGAGAGGGAGACACAGAATCTGAAGACAGGCTCCAGGCTCCGAGCTGTCAGCACAGAGCCCGACGCGGGGCTCAAACCCACAAGCCGTGAGATCACGGCCTGAGCCGAAGGTGGATACTTAACTGAGCCAACCAGGCGCCCTCAAAAAATCATTTTTAATGTCATCTCTGGAAAATGTAAAAACTGCTATCCATACAAATACAAGCTGTCTTTGGCCCACGGACAAACCCCTGCTCTAAACCTTCCAGAACAATCCAAGGTTTTCTCTGCTTGCCCTGAGTGACCTAACAGGCACGGTTAGGTACGCTCCTAGACACAGACGGGCCGCCCCGCCCAGCCCAGCCCAGCCAACCCTCGGAGTGGTGGCAGCACACAGCACCCCCCCTCACAGGTGTGCACAAGACAGCTCATCCAACAGCACAGTCCGAACCCAGAGCAGCTCCCTGGCGCCCCCACTGCTCCCAGACTTTGCTCACGTCGGCAGGCACTCAGGGGCCGAGGCAGCCTGGACCCTCCATGGACTTCCCCCTCCCACGGGACCCCCCCCCACCCTTGGCCCACATTGCCGCCCACTCCGCCCAGATCCCCCGGGCCCCTCCTCGGCCTCCCAGATCCTCTCTTGCCCTCTCAGTCTATCTCCGGCACTGCAGCCAGGGTGGCCTTTCTGGAACTCTCCCCGCGTTCCCCATACTCCTGGCTCTCTCCTCCACCCTCTCCGGTTTACCTCCCAACCCCACAGGCTCCCTGGCTGTTTCTCAGTCCCTTACACCTGGCCCAGGACACGCCCACCCCAGGACCCAGGCAGGGTTCCTGACCACTCATGCAAGTGCCCACAGCTCTCCACACCCTGCCCCTGCCTTCACTCACAGCCCTGAACCCCCTTGCGCATTTATCTGTCTGCCCGCATCCCCTGATGCATCCCCAGGCCATTGCCCCAGCAGACCATAGAAGGGCTGGCTCCCGGGATGTGGGCTGGTCCGAACGGAAGCCAGGAGCAGAGATCCATCACTTTCCCACCAACACGCCGTGTCTTGCCCCTCCCACACGTGCCTGGCACCAGCCCAGAACAGGGGGCACGGTCAGGAACCAGACAGACAAGGGGCCTGCCTGACCTGCGCGCAGGTCTGCCAGGCAAGGCAGAGCAAGATCACGGTGGATTTTTAACTTCAAGCCCTAGCTCTGCTATTTTAACATACCCAAGATGGGGCGGTGTGAGAATGATGGGGGGCAGGGGCTCTCTGAGGGGTGAGGTTTCGACGGGGGCCTGGAGGACGCACTGACGCTGGCTCGGAGCGGGGAGGGGGGGGGCTGCGGCCCCACCATGCTGTCCCGGCCCCCCTCTGGCCGCACTCCCCGCGTCATGGCACGTCTGTCCTCCTCTTACACTGGTGTTCTCAAGGACGATGGTCCTGTCCCGCAGGAGCACTGAGCAACACATGGAGACACTTCTAGGCTGTCACACGGAGGCGGGGGTGGGGGGGGAGGCCGCGGACGCTGCTCAGCACCCTACAACGCACGGGACAGCCTGTTCCAGAAAGAACGATCTGGACCCAATGGCCACCGGGCCAAGGCTGAGAAACCTGCACAGAGGGCTCCCTGCAGCGCGGGGCTCCCTTATTTCTGCCGGCATGTGAGGGCTACTCCCTCCTTGCCTGTCGTTGACAGGACTCACGAGATGAAAAATGGACAGGGAAAAAAAAGAAAAAGCTGTACTTCAAAACAAGCTAGAAAAAACCAATAATAAAAAAATGTCTAGGGCTACTACGGCTTCTCGAAGGACTCCAGGAAGCCAAGAGGCCCCCTGGTTCACGCCTGGTGTAACGTAGACAGAAACAGAGTGGACAACCGTAGATGGGGGCCCTAGACACGGTGGTTTTGGGGCTCGGGGCTTCGGCAAGACTATAAAGCTGGGTTAAGTAGCTGTTGAGCCGCGGGGCTGTGTTCCGGGCAGGGTGGCCTCCAAATGTAACCCCTGTGCAGGTTCACACGCAGATACAGCCCTGCGAGTGGAGTCACTCCAACGGCCAGGGATCGAGAGGGGTAGTTTCCACACCGGGAGTGCGATTTAGGTCTTCGACGTCGGCTCTTTCTTCGCGAGGGATGGTAGCGACACCTGTGCCCAGACTGTGCTTCTGGCTCGTCAGAGCCCCCCAACCCCGTGCACACCGCTGCACATGCTGGGGTCCTTCCCCGCGGCGGTGGTTCCCAAGGCTAGTCCCACTCGGGCATTTCCTGTCTGGAGCCACGAGCCTCACCTCTGGGTCGTGGGGCTCTCTTTGCAAATGTGAACCGGAAGGGCCCTGGAGTTCAGCGGCCCCATGCTCCCAAGTTCCTTTTTAAAACCTGGCTCTCGAGAGGGTCGCCATCGTCACACTGCCTCTGGCAGTTCTCTTTCCAAATCTGACAGTTTCATCGGAGGCGAAACCCACAAAACGCTTCCTGTGGTCGGTGTTGTGTGTTCCCCACTACAAACCCAAACCCCTGGGCCAGAGACACAAGAGGCTGAATGAGCTGGTCCACGCACACCACTGGATCGTGATAGGGGCCATTTCTCCCCCAGGAGGCATCCGACGATGTCTGGTGGCACTTTTGGCCGTTGCCGCTGGGTGAGGGCCTAGCGGGTGGAGTGCCCGGATGCTTCTAAACATCCCGAATGCACCAGATGCACCCCCCCAGCCGCCACCAGCACAGCATTAGGGCAACAGGGCTGAGGCGGAGAAAAAGACAATTGTTACTTTATAAAAGTAAAGTTCACGCAGGCTTTTGTTTTCTCAGGGGGTCTGGTGAGCTCAGGCAAGAAGGGGCTGCAGGGACAGAGGAGGAAGTGAAGCCGCAAGCCTCATCTGAGCCGGTGACCCCGGTGGCAATGAACTGCGGCACAGCAACAAGGACCAGGCTATTCACAGGCGCGGCGCAACTGCTTTATTTTGTGGGCGGCCCCGAGGATGACCGGAGGGACCACGTGCCTAAGTACAAGCGTGGCCTGCCCAGCCCGCTCACAGGGAAAGCCTCAGGACAAGAGCCTGGGGCCCGGGGACGCTTATTTTGACAGGACATAAAACTGTTAAGAGAACGCACCCCCCACCACCACCACCCCCGACACAAACACACACATCCACTCTTGATTTACATCCTCCAAACGGATGCGGCGACTGGGGTTAAAGGGACTGGCCGGGCAGGCATTTTGCTCTACTCTGATCTGTGCTAGGAGCGAGCGGCAGGTCTGGAAAAAGACTGGCTCTTCGCTGGCTTTCCTGAAACGCAGGACACCACGCACCGCCGGCCGGGGACCGAGTACCAGCGCGCGCCCCGTTAAGTGCAGATCGCTCAAACCACCACGGCGGCATACCTGGCTCGACAGAGGCGACTGTATGTTTAACTTGCCGTTCTTGGGAATGTCTATTCTGTACCCGAGGGGAAGGAAAGCGTTGAATCCAACAATGAGGTCAGGGTGTTCGTGGAAGAGCTGCGACACGCGCCGGATGACTCCGGGCGTGTCGATGCTGGAACAGAAAAGAACGGGAGGTGGGCGGAAGTGTCCTGGGGAGCACGCCGAAAGTGGTATCTCCTCCCGGCTCGCTTGACAGTGCCACCTAACGAGCTTCTCGAAGGACGACAAGGCACCCTGCGATGAGCCCGGGTGTGATTCAGCCCGTGTGTAATGTGTAATCTACCTCCACAGCAGCCAGCCTCGGGCTCACTGTGCCCTCCCAGTGAGAACCACAGGATATTTGCGTGGCACAGCTCCCCAGAACTCTCCAAGCGCAGGCACTCGGTTCTGAAAATGTCAGGAGAGCCAAGTGAAGGTCCAGGACTCCAGCAAGCGGCAGGAGGCCAAAGCCCTCTAAGCAATGCGATAAACTATGACACAGGTGTTGATCCCAGCAAGTGACGGCAAGGCATGAATACCAAAGGCACTGCAAGTATTGGTTGCACAACTATGCCAGGGGGTCTCTGTCACGGCAGCAGTGGGGCTCCCTCGAGGCCTCAGCATGCCTCTCCTGGAAGGAAAGCAGGCCGGCCCTCCCGAATTTCCTCAGAGGGGGAGCAGCATGATGGGGATGTGACCAGCGGGAACCTAAGGGTCTGCGGGCCGAAATTTTAGTCCCGACTGCCCCCAAGTTTAGTCTGGGCGAGCCCCGGGTCCCCTCTAAGCCTACGTGAGCCTCTTGCCAAGCGAGGGTGTGATCTCGAGGTCCCCCATCTACCTCCAGCCCTCCTGTGTGCCCACGAAATCAGGGTACGTGTTTTAAACCTTTTCTGTGTGCCAGGCCTGGTACAAAGCATTTTATGCACATTACTTCCCAACAGGCCTGGGACCGGGGTGCAGAGGGTGAGGCCCTCACCCAGATGCCAAGATTTAAAGGGGGAGAGGGCGCCCAAACACCCAATGATGGGGATAAACAACCTTCTCGCGTAGCGCTTAAAAAAATCGAAACTAATCTACAAAAATGCTCGATGAACAAGATTCATTTCAAGATCATTTTCGGTAACGACAGGACCGGACTCTGCGCACTTGTGGACTTCTCTCCCGCCGCCGCCGCACCCCATCCCCGCTCTCCTTCCAGGAATCCCACAACAGCTCCACAGGGGAGGTACTCTCCACTCCCGTTTTTTCCAGAAGGAACGGAGGCTCTGAGAGGTTCCACGACCTGCGCAAGGTCACCCGCCTGGGGCGGAGAGGCAGCCGGGATGGGGGCTCCCACCCCGCCCGGCCGGATCGGCGCCCCGGGGCGGCCCCGCTGGGGTGGGGAGGGGTCCCGCGGGTACCTCTGGCTTTTGAACTCCTTCATGATCTCCAGGAAGCCGTTGTAGGTGGCGGGGTCGCTGCCGAAGCGAATCTTCACCTGGTCCAGGTAGGTGAGGGCGTCCTCCACCTGCAAGGAGGGAGAAGGGTCCCAGTGGGCGGGGGTCGGCGGAGGAGGGGACGGAGGACGAGGGTCCCTGGCGGGGAGGGGGACGCGCCGAGACTCGGAGGAGCCGGGGTAAGAGGTCAGGGGGCTGGGGTCGGGGGCTCCGCGGAGTGGAGGCCGAGGCGGGGCCGGGCGGGGCCCGGGCGAGGGGCATCGGCCCGCGGGGGCCGGACGACAGGGCTCCCGAGGGAGGGCAGGGACGGCACTCACGTGCACTGGCAGCTTCTCGTGGCCCGCGGAGCCCGAGCGACCCCAGCGGGCGCCGCTCAGCCCCCGGCCCGCGGGGCCGCCGCCGCCGCTGCCGCCGCCGCCAGCGTGCGCCATGTTGGAAGTCGGAGCCGCGGCCCGCCCCGCCCCCGCCCGAGGGCCGGCCGCGCATGCGCGGGCTCCTCCGGGGCGGGGGGCGGGGCTTGGTGAGGTCGCGAGGGGCGTGGCTTCTTGAGGGACTTGCTCCAGGATCTTCTAAAATTGAAATGCTAACCAATTCCTTATATAGCAGGAGCGATCAGGCCGAGACGTGCGATTGTTTTCGTCCGGCTCCGCAAGCAGACCTCAGGGTGAGTTTTACATTTTTTTAAGTTGGAAACACTTCCATAGAGAAGACTGTTTCGTGGCACGTGAAATTTCTTCAGCTCAAATTTCAGAGTTTGTAAATTAAAATTTTACTGGAACTCGAGCACACCCGCTCCTGTGTGTACCTATCATCTGTGGCTACTTTTGCACTATGACAGCAGGGTGAGCAGCTGTGACAGATCCTAAGATGTGCAGGGCCTGATATATTTACTGAAAACTGTTTGTGGACCCCCGCTTTATAGGGTTGATGCAACAATGGGGCAAGGGCACACGGCATCACATGGGGCCTTGCGAAGTGTATTTTTGCTAAAAGGTTATTAGTTCCACTTCTCTCTTCACTTCCCTAGTGCTGATTCCATCGTTTACCCAGTGAACCAGTTCAAGAGCCTCTTTTTTTTTTTTTTTAATGTTTGTTTATTTTTGAAAGACAGACAGTGTGAGTGGGGGAGGGGCAGAGACAAGGGGAGACAGAATCCAAAGCAGGCTGGAGGCTCGGAGTTGTCAGCACAGAGCCAGACTCAGGGCTCGAGCTCACGAACCATGAGATCATGATCTGAGCGGAAATCAGAAGCTTAACGGACTGAGCCACCCAGGTGTTCCCAGTTCAGGAGCCTCTTAACCAGTTTTCCTAGCCCTGGTGCTCTCAGAACTGGGATCATTCCGCAGGGGCTTCCAAACCTCCAAGGTCATCCTATTTCTTGTGAGCTGGAATGTATGCACCTATGTGCAGTATTGAGGCCGATAAGAACGTGGCCCTTACAAACCTTTTCTTACAGAATTTTCTACCCATCCTCTCCCTGTGCAGAACCTCTTGTCAATGCCAGCCCAGCCTGGCGGCTTCCTGGCCCCATCCATCAGCACACGCCATTTCCCTGGTCAGAAGCCCTGTTCTCTCTCTTCATTACCCAGAAAACACCTATGCACCCTTCAAAACACGACCTAACTGACCCCTCCTCTGTCCTTTCCCTGTACATCACCTTTTTGTGCTTCATCTCCAACACAAATCCCTGACATGGAGCCACACCCGTGAACATTTATCAAATGAATGAACATTCAATCAATGACCAAATGACATCTCTTTTTTTATATGTGAGGAGGTGCAAGAAAGCCAAGAGTACATTGGCAGTAAGCACATCATTTGCCCGGCTCCATGTCAGGATTAAAATGGTGACCAAAACAGGCAAGGCTTTTGCCCTTCATAGAGGTTGCAGTCTTTCCGGAAAGATGGGAATCAAATAATCGCACACACAAATGTAGTTTGAACTGTCACACATACTTCAAAGAGAAGGTACAAATGTAACAGTTACTGTGTTTCAGTTACTGCCGCTGTGTAACAAACCACCCCAAGGTTTAGAGGATTGAAATGACCACATTTATTTGCTCTGCTACCTGCAAGGCGGGCAGCTTGGCAGGAAAGCTCCTGCTGGCGCCTCGGTGTCAGCTGGGAAGTTGGAAGGCTGAGGCTGGAATCTTCTGATTCGGTCTGTCATTTGCCGCTGGCTGTAGGTGGAGACCCGTGCCTCGGCTGTTGCCAGGAGCACCTACCTGCAGTGTCTACCTGCACCCTGAGCATCATGGCAGCTGGGTTCTAAGAACGATTGTCCCGAGGGGAGCGAGCAAGCCGGGCAGAAGTCGTTTCACCTTTTCTGATCCAGCCTCCGAAGTCACGCAGAACCATTTCCATTGTAGCCGTGACAAAGACCCTCCCAAATTCAAAAGGAGGGCAAACAGACTCCAGAACCTGGGCAGTGGCCAAGTTCTGGAATAGCACAGGGGACGGGAAATATTGCCGTGACCATTTTTGGAAAATACTACCCGCCTCCCTGGGGGATTTAACCTAGCCTAGCCGGGGATGAGGAAGGCTTCCCGGAAGAGGTGCTACTCCAGCCGAATTGTAACGGGTGTGTGGGCATTCACCGTGAAAGTCAGAAGGGACAGCTGTGTATGGGCCCCTCGATGGGAAGGAACGTGGTGCTTTTGAACTTAGAAAGAGAAACACTGGTGTTGTGGGAATGCAGAGGAGTCAGGGGGCGGCAGTGGGGGCAGGGAGGTGCAGGATAAGCGCGGCACGGCCAGAAGAGGCAGAGCATTCATCCTCATGGGGTGAGTTACAAATCTTGGTCTTGGCATTTAGCACAGTATACATCGCGTATGGGTTTTATGCAAGCTGGTGCTTGAGCGGCTTTGAATTTGGAAGCGAATGCCCTGGCTGCTCTGCAGGGAAGTGATGGGAGGGAAGCCAGGGACCGGTGCAGGGAGGCTGTTTCTCGACATTTAGGCAAAGGAGGTTGGTGGCTTAGACCAGGAGGGGAGCCATGGAAGTGGAGGGAAGGGGGTGGAAGGGAGCAATATTCAGAAGGTGAGGCAGAGAGAATGTGGTGCCGGGTAGGTGTTGGGGGGGAGGCGGGGAGGAGGAGGAAGAAAGGCTCCAGGATTCATGGCTCCCAGCCCAGAAAGGGATTCAGCTCAGTTTCAGCGCATTCCTGCATGAACATCGGCTAAGAGGGCCTGAACCCTTTAAGGCCAGCGAATGTCTGGATAGTCATTTTCACACCCACGCCTCCTGGCAACCTATTAGTCCCTGTCCTAGAGGACCAACTGCATGTGTGGTCTTTTGACACGCCTCAGGGTCCTTAGTCCATGCCTCCCCACCTCCAAGGAGAGTGAGTCTATTCACATTTCAAGGATCGCTTTTAATTTTCCATTCTTTTTCCAGATCTCCCTGAGGAAGCCCTCACTCACTTGGAGAACAGGAAACCGCAAGCCAATTCCACCTTGGGTGTTGGTGCGGGCACGCACGAGACATCTTCCGTCCACAGACCTCTTTCGTTCTTGTTTTTATAAAGCGTGAAAAATGCTAAGTTCTGGGGCACCTGGGTGACTCAGTTAAGCCTCCAACTTCGGCTCAGGTCATGATCTCACAGCTCGTGGGTTCAAGCCCCGCATCGGGCTCTGTGCTGACAGCTCAGAGCCTGGAGCCTGCTTCGGATTCTGGGTCTCCCTCTCTCTCTGCCCCTCCCCCACTCATCCTCCTCTGTCTCTGTCTCTCTCTGTCTCTCTCCTCTCTCTCTCAAAATAAATAAACGTTAAAAAAAGTGCTAAGTTCTTTTCTTTGCTGTTCTCATCTATACAAATTAAATGAAAACTCTTAACGTTGACAGTTTCACTAGACCAACACTAATTTCCTTACCATTTCACAAACCTAATAGCATTATGGTAAGATTCATAGGTCGTTCTTTGAACGACAAAGAAAGACCTTTGGCAAGGTTAAAAAGACAAGATCAAAAGATAACTATTTTGAACGAATCTAAGCCCCTCCAGATGGCAAACTATGACCAAAATCTCTAAAGTCCAGAATCACACGTTGTAGCAGAATTCTAAAACGGGCCCGGAGATTCTCACCCCTGATACGTATTCCATCCTGGAGTGTGGGCAGGACCTGTGAGGATAAAGGATGTCACTTCTGCAACTAGGTCATACCACATGGCAAAGGTGAAGGGATTTTGCAGGTGTGTTTAAGGTCCCCTTGAGTTGATTTTGAGTTCATGAGAAGGGAGAATATTCTGGGCGGGTCTGACCTAATCAGGAGCAACCTTTAAAGGACAATCTGGAGGTCAGAGCCTTGAAGCAGTAGAAAGATACTATCCCGTCGGCGTTGAAAGAGGACCCAGGTATGTCATGAACGCCTATGGACAGAGGCAGCCCCTAGGAGCAGAGGTCCACAGTCCTACATTGAGGAGCTTAATTCTGCCAACAACCTGAATGGGCATGGAGAGCTGTGAGCCGCTCAATGAGATACCAGCCCGGCTGATGCTTGTGAACAAACAAAGAACCCAGCTGCAATGAACCTGGATTCGTAACCCACAGAAATGATGAGATCATACGTGGCTGTTATTTGCAGCTGCTAAGTTTGTGGTACTTTGTTCAGCAGCGACATATAACTAACACTTAACAAAGTAAGTAGTCTTGCCAAAAATGCTTACCTTGTTAGCATGCGTTAAAAACACAAAAATTCAACTGATTAAATTTAAAGACCAAACTGACTTTATTCGATGATTCATGAATTGGGTGGTATCCTGTCTAGCAAACAGAAAGGAGCTCCGAGGAGCTGTTAAAAAAAAAAAAAAAAAGGAACAATTTTATAGACAGAAGGGGGCAAGAGAAAACAGATAATCTTATCTTTCTTTGGGGGATGGAGGGAATCTATCAGGTGGATTACCTCACTAGTGCCGACCAGGAAATTCCAGACCTGCTCGTTAAGATTACAGTCCTGGGAGGGGCTAAAAGTGTTATTAGGTATTAAGTCTTGGTTTGCTGATGTGGGGCTTAGCACAAGTGACTCTATTTTAGGTCGGTGTTTCTTTTTTAATTTTTTTAAGTTTATTTATTTACTTTAAGAGAGAGAGTGCAGGGGAGGGGCAGAGAGAGAATCCCAGGCAGGGTCTTCACTGTCAGCGTGAAGGCCATCGAGGGGCTTGAGCCCATGAACCATGAGACCATGACCTGAGCCGAAATCAAGAGTCAGATGATGGGGCACCTGGGTAGCTTAGTCCGTTAAGCACCTGACTCTGGCTCAGGTCATGATCTCACGTTCTGTGAGTTCGAGCCCCGCGTCGGGCTCTGTGCTGACAGCTCAGAGCCTGGAACCTGCTTTGGATTCTGTGTCTCCCTCTCTCTCTCTGCCCCTCCCCTGCTTGTTCTCTCTCTCTCTCTCTCTCTAAAACATAAATAAACACTAAAAAAATTATAAAAAGCACGGGGCTTGTCATTCATAGTAACTAGACTCTCAAATGAAAGTTGACTGCAAAAACTCCAATATTACAACAATTCAGAGTAGCATTTTATTAGTAAAATTTCTCTGTTCAAATTAGTATTTACGTAAAAACAATGGATTCTCACTGAGGCTGTTGAGATGCACACACATTTGAAACCCTACGTTGTAGCTGAAATCTTAACTCTGTCACAACATCCACTTTATTATTTCTGCATTGGGGAAAACCCCTGATTCACAGAGAAGTAAGGTGGCAACGAGTCGCTGTTTTCTTCAAGGGCTCCCCTCAAAATCTTCAGGAGAATCCTAAGTTAGTTATCTCCGCGACCTTAAAACCTGCTTCCTAACCCAGCTGAACAGGCATTTTTAAATTACGGTTTAAAATATTTTTTTAAAAACGGGATTTGATACTAATATCTGCAGAAATGCCAAAGCCCTCCTCGGAACCCTAGTTTGGGAAATTACTGAATAAGAAAGCCGATAGGGTCACACCTAGCTGAAAAGCCTCTGTTTCTGAGGTTGCTTGTTCTGAAACTGGAATCCGACCGAGAGGAGAAGGAATAGCACAAATAGGACCTTCGAGATTCGGGCTTTCCTATCTTTATAGCAAAAGCCCCAGAAGCGAGTGGGGCTTTCAGAAGGCTGCGGGCAAAGAAGAAAGATCTATTTTAGCAGAACAGAAACAGTTCATCTGTTGAACTTGCACAGGGAAGAGATGTGTCCAAAAGCTCAGGAAGAGATGTCAGCAGCTTTTTTCCTCCAGTGCCAAGAGCTCCAGTCTTTACGATAAAAGAACATCTTTATCCTCGAAGTTTGTGAGCCAGGGAGTCGGGATGGAAGGACTGTATAACAAGTTTGTTCTCATGCCGGCTTGCGTCATGAAGTCAGCTCCTGAACTAGAGACACACAGGGTAAATGTGCCTGGAGAGGTAAATTTGAGCCAATCGCCAACTTTTAAGAAGGGGAAGCATTTGACGTGAAAATCTGGGGTTCTGGCTTTGTTTAGAGCCAACAGGAAGCTGGCACCGACCAGCTGTGTTCCCCACGGCCATTCTGGGGTAGAGTCAGGGTGCCCATGCCCGCCCAGGGCAGAGCACACGTCCTCCACACGTCCCCACGGTCTCCATCACTCTCTGCTGCTCACCCGGGTGCCTGGCGATCATCTAGATTATCCACTGGCCCCCGGGGGCATTTGAATGTATCACTTGTGGTACAGATGGTCACGTTTCTGAGACTAAAATTGGAGCGAGGTGGTCCGACAGGACTGGGACGAGAAAGCTCCTGGCTCTCTTCCCTCAGAGCCCTGGCACCCCAGGCTTGTGAACTTAAGCAAATCACAGCTACCTGCCAAGGCTCAGTCTCCTTGTCTGTGAAATGGACGCAGAAATTCCTACCCTCCCTGAAGTGTGGGCTGTGAGAAGGATCAGACGATATAGCACCTGATGCTTTATAAATTCATTATAAAGCTCTGTGGTTTGGTGAGTCTTACATCTACCCCATCCTCCCTTTGCCCTGTACCATACCCCAGTTTCCCTCCCGGGCATAGCCCCTCCCAGGGGCTCTCAGGCAACAAGGGTGGGTGGTATTGATTCCATCCTCAGCCCTGGTGGACACTGGGTCAGGCCGGCCAATCACAGCACCGCATTCTCCCAGAGACAGGGGCATGAGCCCACCGGGGCCAATCGAATTGGGGCCAGGCGTTTGGTTCAGAATGCTGGCAAAGGGAAGGTCTCTTTTCTACTGAACTTGGCCGTCATGTTGCTAACCCGGGGCTGGCAGGTCTTGGAACGCAGCCAACAAGGAGGAGTGAGGAGTGGAGAAAGATGGCGAGAAACAGGGTCTGAGTCATATAATCTGAGGCTTTGAGTCCCGATGTACATCAACACGTACCTTCTCTTTGCTTCAGCCAGACTGAATGGGGGCTAAGTCACTGGAGTCCGATGCCCCCATGGTGGGGGCGGGGGGGGGGTGCGTGTTCTACACCAGCAGGCAGACTTGTGAGCGTTTGTTCGATTTGCACTCACTTCCCTGGGCGCTTGCAGATCTCGAGTCCTGGAGGGCTCCTACGACAGCTGCCAGTTCTTCTCTCTGCCTGGATTTGACCTTCCACACCGCCCTCTTGAAGTTCTTGAGAGGGTCCTGCTGCGAGGCTCTTGACGAAGGGCACTGGAAACGCTCGCGGATGAGATAGCCGTGTCCCGTGGGGGCGATGAAGCCATTGGAGGTCGGGATGATTCTGTTCACCACGGCGTGGACAAACTGGACAGCCAGCAGGGTGCCTTTATGGGGGGGGCGGGGAACGGCAGGGCACACATGAGACCGTGGGGGCCACAGAGATCCAGTCTCACACATTTGACAGTTGGCTGCACGGGTCACGTCCTTGCTAGGCCTCTTACTAGCTTAGGCACGACGTCTAAACTCGGGTCCCTCCTGCCTCATCGGCGATATGGGGGTGATACCTGAACCTGCCGGCTGAGGAGAGAGCTCTACGATTCGAAGATGTCGAGTGTGTCGGGTGCTTTAGTATCGGTTTCAGCCCACAGTGAGCTCAGTAAATATTATTCTTGGAGGAGGAGGAGAAAGAGAGGCTGTGAACCTGCCCGGGCCGGTTCACAACGCGCAGACCTCAGGGTCAAAGCCGTCTGCAATTTTTTTAACCAGGCATCTTTGCCACCAAGGATTAAACTACACTATACTGGATTGCAGTGTATTTGACTACAATGTATTCCAGTCTACCCGATATCCATTCACCCACTTACTTGGTTTGTGACCTTGGACAAATCTCTCAACCTCCCTGAACTTCAGCTCCTTTACTTGTTGCATGGGGGTAGCAATGCCACGTACACCCTGCCCAGTGTCATGAGGGTTCCTTTCCCTATAGAAGATTCTGTAGGAGGGTGACAAAGGTGACCATGGGGATCGGGCAGACCAGCCTCACTGTGTGACCTTGGGCAAGTCACTTCATCTCTCAGAGCCTCAGTTTTTGCCCTGTAGGAGGTAGCTTTCAAGAGAATTAAATGGCCCGGTAACAAGAAATGTTAACTCTCATTAATATGCATTTACGGGACTACTGACCAGACCAAGAGATGTGAGGTCTTCAAAGTGGTCAGTCTTAAGCAAGCTGCCCCCTATCATTTGCAGAGCCTGCGGCAAGAGAATGAATCAGGGCCCACGTCCTATAAGGTACAATATGCACATGCTGGAAATCTAGATAATAAACTATTCAATGAAATATGCTCTGTCCTCCTGTGTTGGTGGGTGTACCTTTGGAACCGCCTGGAAGGTCATGTTGTGTTGAGAATTCTCAGGCTCCTCAGTTCTAGACTGGAGTGTAATGGTGTGCGAGAGCCAGTCCCCAACTCTTTGTGGCTTGGCCCCCGCTCCTCCCACACTCAGCTTTATCCTGCATTCCTGGGGCCTCACACATACGCATGTGAACCGCCTACCCAGCTCATGCACGCAGACTCCATGTTCATCACCCCATGGCCACCCCTGAAGTCTCAGGGTGCTCACACTAGGGGCACAGTCCACCCTCAGAAGGATGGACCCGGAGAAGAGGGCTGCCCAGGCCCTAAAGAGGGCGCCATCCCAGGTGGGGAGGACAGTCCAGGTACCCAGAGCATGGGTCTAGAAGAGGAGGTGTAGCTCGGGGCAGGGGGGGCTGTCCTCGTCACCTGCAGATACCTCTCTAAGCAGAGCGACCCAGCTAGGGGAGACCAGAGCAGAGCCCTCTAATGCCCAGAGCCCAGAACAAGGTGTTCCTCTCCAGATCTAAGCTTGGTCTTGCCCTCAAAGCAAAATTACTTACCATCCAGCACACTCCAGACGATTATGGAGCGATCCTTCAAGCCCGCATACACGTACTTGTCATCCTGGGAGAAGCAGACACACTGAACTCCTCTACAGTAAGAATTCTGTTGAAAAAGACAAGGTGACTTCAGGGCGCCTGGGTAGCTCAGTCCGTTAAGCGTTCGACTTTGGCTCAGGTCGGGATCTCACAGTTTGTGAGTTCGAGCCCCCTGTAGGGCTCAGAGCCTGGAGCCTGCTTCAGATTCTGTGTCACCCTCTATCTCTGCCCCTCCCCCACACATGCTCTGTCTCTCTCAAAGATAAATAAAACATTAAAAAAAAAAAAGACGAAGTGATCTGGATTTCAAACTGAAAGTCACCCAGGAGACCCACCCCAAGGCATCTGCACAGGAAGCCAGGCTTATAAGCCCCCCATGGGGGACGGGTCCAATGAAACCCTAGAGAGAAGATATCGCCAATATTCCCAGAACCAAAACACGTCCTTATAGGGACTGCATTGAGAGCTTTACAGGCATTTTGCATTGGAGAGCAGGAATTATCAGTTTTAATTTCTTTTTTTTTAATGTTTATTTATTTTTGAGAGACAGAGCATGAGCAGGGCAGGGGCAGAGAAAGAGAGAGACACGGAATCTGAAGCAGGCTCCAGGCTCTGAGCTGTCAGCACAGAGCCCGACGCAGGGCTTGAACCCACAAACATGAGATCATGACCTGAGCCGAAGTTGGACGCTCAACTGACTGAGCCCCCCAGGCGCCCCGGCTATAATGGTCTTTAATTAAATGCTATCTGCTAAATGCAGTATGGCATCCTGGAGCCTAGAATAAAAAAAGGAAATTCGTTGAAAAACGTATGATCCCAATCAACTTGGTAGCTTAGTTAACAGTACTATCCCCATGGTAACTTCTTAGTTGTGACTAATGTACTCTAGTCACATGAGATGTCAGCATCGGGGAAGCCGGGGGAGGAGCACGTAGAGGAGAACCTTTGTACTATCTTTACAGCCTCTCTGTAGACCTAAAATCATTCCAAGAATAAGTTTATTAAAAAACAAAAACAGAGGGGCACCCGGGTGGCTCAGTCGGTTGAGTGTCCAACTTCAGCTCAGGTCATGATCTCACCGCTGTGGGTTCGAGTCCCGCGTCAGGCTCTGTGCTGACAGCTCAGAGCCTGGAGCCTGCTTCAGATTCAGTGTCTCCCTCTCTCTCTGCCCCTCCCCCGCTCATGCTCTGTCTCTGTCTCTCTCTCTCTCAAAAGTAAATAAACATTAAAAAAATTGTTTTAAATAAAAAAATAAAAACAAAAATAGGGAGTAAAAACAAACAAACAAACAAACAAACAGGCGCCTGGGTAGGCTCAGTCAGTTGAGTGTCTGACTCTTGATTTTGGCTCTGGTCACAATCCCGGGGGCGGGGTATCGAGCCCTGCAGTGGCTCCACATGAAGCCTGCTTAAGAGCCTCTCTCTGTCTCTCTCTGCCTCTCTCCCCTCCCTCTCTCTCTAAAATAAAAAGTAAAAAAATTAAAAAAACAAAAACAAAAAGCTAGGTGTATTTAACAGCTCTGGTGATATTTCCCATTCAACAAGACAAAAGATTACTTACAGCCCTGCCTTAGAGTGGCTTCATAAAAGTAAATGTCAGATGGGATGAAAGCCTTTTTTTTAAATGTCTCTTTATTTTTTTGACAAAGAGGCAGAAAGAGGGAGACACAGAATCAGAAGCAACTCCAGGCTCTGAGCTGTCAGCACAGAGACCAATGCGGGACTCGAACTCACAAGAGCATGACCTGAGCTGAAGTCGGCCGCGTACCTGACTGAGCCACCCAGGTGTCCCAGGATGAAAGCCTTTTAAGACGAAACTATAGGTACCGTCTCTCTTAGTTACAAGATCATCTCCCTGTGTTTATGAATAATTTCTACATTTTCCAACCAAAGGTACAGTCTTCATTCCCCATTTGAAAAACTGGAATAGTTAACACCAACCCTATGAGATCGTTGTCGGGATTAAATTATAGAAGGATATTTTAATATGCATTTTATATATAATATGAATATATGAATATATTTATTGCAGCTCTTAATTCTCCTGATACAAAAAATTATAACAGCTCCATATGAGGTGGGCAATGTGGACTCTAAGACACTCCATATGTTAGGGAGTGAGTTGCCAGTTTCCCTCTTCAGAGCCTTCACAGCTGCTGTTCCTTCTGCCTAGAATGCTGTTCCGCCAGACTTATTTGACCTTCTTAAATAGCAGCCTCTACCCCCTTTACCTTGCCCTATTTTTCCTCAAAGCTCTAGGTGCTTGCTGCCCCATCATGTATTTGTTGCTTTGTTTTTATTCCACAAACATTTGTTGAGACCTGGGGACACGTCAGGAGCTCTCCTAGGGATGGGGGCCACCTCAGTAAGCAAAACACAAAAGCCCTCACCTCTGTGAGCCCTCACAGAGCTCACACTGTCTCCCCTCTGAGAATGTGGCTCGGCGAGGCAGGACGGTGTGCACCTGGCCACAGCTAGAAATTAAAACTCTTGGGCGCAAGAATGGCTATCAGGATTAGGGTAAGGAGGGTTAGGCAGGGGTGTGTCGTGCAGGATCTGATCTTGTCTTTATTTAAAATGATATCTTGGGGCGCCTGGGTGGCTCAGTCGGTTGAGTGTCCGACTTCGGCTCAGGTCATGATCTCGCAGTTTGTGAGCCCCGCGTCAGGCGCACTGCTGTCAGCGCACAGCCCGCTTCGGATCCTCTGTCTCCCTCTTTCTCTGCCCCTCCCCTACTCACACTCTCTCTCTCAAAAAAAAAAAAAAAAATTTAAAAAAAGATATTTTGTTCTTTTGTGTATTTTTTGCATTTGTTTCCATTTTTGTAAACATCACATTAAAATAGCATCTCTCTTGATTGCCGAGGTTTTTTTTGGCAGCCCCTTAAACTCTGCTCCCAAGGTGAATGCTTCTCACTGGCTTCACCCTGCTCCCGACTCTGGGCGATGGCACACGGGATGCACTTAATACAGGACACCTGTCATCAGCTTTCTAGCGCCGGGACCTAGCCTGCACGTGGTGTGCGGAGCACGCACCGTGTAGCTCATCTCGAATCTCCACTTGCATGACTGTAGGTCCCAGAGACACAGCAAGGCTTCCTCGGATCCGCTGACTGCCAGCTGCTCCTTGTGGCTGACCTGCACACAGGTGACCCGGCTCCCGTGGGCCTCCAGAGGGAACACTTTGGAATTCGCGCACTCGTAAAGGAAGAGGTCACCGTTGGTCATGCCGTAGATCACGCGATAGTCAGCCAGGACGGCCACACTGGAGATAGTCTCGGGCAGCTGGGTGTAGAAGGTGTATATTGGCCCATCGATAACCGGACAGGGGTCCCCGGGGCTGATGTCCAGCACCAGGACGATGCTGTCATAGGCGATGGCCAGGTGCTCCTCGTCTTGACTAAGGGCCATGCAGTTGATGGCTTTCCGGGCCTCGGGAGGGGGGATGCACATCACGTCCTGTCTGGAATTCAGGGGGAACACCAGGACGACCCCCGAAACGAGGCCGGTGAAAAGGAGATTGGCCTGCTGGGCCACCTCCAGACACCTGACCTCATTGGAGGTGTCCAGGGCGTCTTTCTCCTCACCTGCCACGGAGAAAAAGTCGCATCAAGAACAGCTTAGAGGTACGGGCTTGCTCCACAGTTTTCTTATTTTTAAGGGTTTTAAAAACCACCTTTATCATCTGTTTCCCCACCGCCCTGCTTAACACTCATCGGGACAAGTGGACGTGTGGACATGCATGATCTCTCATCCCGGGCGTTCAGACGTCTGTAAAGGGCTGGAGAGTAAATATTTTTGCCTTGCGGGCTCTATGCTCTTAACCCTTAACCTCTTCACCCTGAGGTTGGGGCCCGCACGCAGACAGTGTGTGTCGGATCTGGCCCGCGGGCTTCAGTTTGCAGACTTGTATCTCATTCCCCACCGTGCCCCATGACTTTGTGTCGGGCTTCGCCCCTCAACTAGTGCGCAAGCGCCTCAAGCATTGTCACCTCGTCGGTCTTGCTCACTGCCAACCCCAGAGCCCGGCCCCGTGGCCAGCACTAACCGAATCCATGAAAGCAGGAGGCGGAGAGTGAATCTCTTTTCTCATATTATCGTTAACAAGCGATTCTGTACCTCCATCTGCCCCCACGGAGATTACAGCAGACACAGTTGGTGATGGGACCCCCTTACAGGTCAGGGCACCCAGATCGAAGGCTGCCCACTGGCCTCAGGTGAAGCGAACCCCTCATCTCAAAATGCTTGGGGGGTTGTGCCTGCAGCCAGTGACAGCCTGATGTGGGGATACAAATGACTAGCCCTCTTGCTTCAAGACGGAACAGGTACAATTTATACTCCGGGGCCCCCATAGGATCAGGTTGAGCCCACCTCCTTGCCCAGCCCTCCCCCTGCCCCTGCCTGCTTTGCTCACCACCCGCTTCAGGTTTCTTCCCGGAGCTCCCCTCAACACACCCCTTGTGTGAACATCCCCATCACGTCTGGGAAACCCGAACTAAAACAGGGATTGACAACCAGATGGTCAATTACCCACATGCTAGGAATTTATCAAATCAAGTCCTGATTTCTATTAGCCACTGTCAACCTGACTAGAGTTACCGGGGTATTACGGACTAAATGTGTCCCCCCAAATTCACATGTCGAAATCCTAGCCCGTAATGTGCCGGGAGGGTCTGGGGAGTGATTAGGTCATGAGGGTGGATTAGTGCCCTTATCCAGGGGACAGGAAAGCTTGCTTCCTTCTCTGTGCTCGGGGACATAATGAGAAAGTGGCCATTTGCAGCCAGGAAGCCGCCGTCACCAGATACCAATCCACCGTGGCCTTGGCCTTGGCCTTCCCAGCCTCCAGAACCGTGAGAAATAAATGTCTGATGTTTAAACCGCCCAGTCCATGCTGTCTGGTTAAAATAACCCCAGCAGACCCAGATGGGGGCTTTGGCTCTTACCCGCACAAACGGCCATGCTTATTTCTTACAAACCTTCCGCTAAGTCCCAAACGGTGACTTTGTTCTTGTCCCCAATCTTGGGGAAATAAATGTAGCTTCCGTTGTGTGACACTGCGGTGAGGCCAGTGCGATCCAGAAATGGGGTACAGACCCTTGGCTTCTGAACAGACGTGAGGTCCCAGACTTTAAAAGACGAGGACTGCTGGGAAGCAGATGCCACCAAGGCCCCACCCCAGGCCAGCAGGCTCACAGGGGCCCCGACGCCTTCCAGAACGTCCAGCAGGGTCCCCTGCTCCGACACACTCCACACCTGTGGATGGACGGCAGAGGGCCAGAGCTGACTTCTTCCTTACGCTGTCATAGCTAAGAAATATGCATAAACCCATTTGTCCACCTACGGTGAATTCTCAGGCTGGAGTTCAAGGGCCTTCTCTGCCCCCTCAAACTTCCCCATACCTCAGCAAGCCACTACCACAACAGTTCTCAAGGTGTGATCCGGGGAACCCCTGGAGGGTACCTCCAGGCATTTTCAGGAGGGCACGCAAACGCAAAACGGTTTTCATCACAATTCAAGATGCCATTTGCCTTTCCTACTCTCTTCCTCTCTCAAGTGAGCGGTGGAGTTTTCCAGAAGCTGTGGGACATGTGATGTCACACCAGCTCAGAGGGTGCGGAATCGAATACGAGAAGCCAGTGGTCTCCTACTGAGCCAGACGTGAAAGAGATTTGTCAAAAAGTACAATCATGCCACTCTTCTCTGGAGTTTTGTTTGTTTGTTTCAGAAACTATGGGATTTTCATAAAAGTGTGTTATTACATTGACATGTGATGTTCATGAATCAACGGAGAAGTATTTTCGGATTTCCTCATTTTTAATTTGTGATATGGTAATTACCAGGAGAGAGTAAAGGCAACATGGGATCCTAGATTGGATCCTGGAATAAAGAAAAAGAGGGCATTTGTGGGAAAGCTGGTGAAACTAGAACAGAGTCTGCAGATCGGTTCATAATAGTATTGTCCCAATATAAATTTTTTAGTTTTGACAAAGGGCTCGGGTGACATGTGATGTTAACATCGGGGCAAGCTGGGTGTAGAGTAGATAAATATATATATACAGGGACTCTCCGCACTTGCTTGGCAACTCTTCTGTAAATCCTAAAACTATTCCCCAAATAAATCTTTTGTTCAAACACATAAATCTATAAATGAAATTGATATAACCCACATCTTGAAGGAGGTCCTAAAGCCAGAACGTTGGAGAACTGCTGTTTATTATGTGCTTTTCCCACCAGAGCGAGAACTTTGAGCTCAGTGGGAATTTTCTCATTTCCTCCCAACCCTGCTCCACTCTGAAGGCCAAAATCCTCCCCGTTTTTCAGGTTCCGTGGGAATGCTATCTCCTTCATGGGTCTCGGTGGATCCCTCCCCCCCCATTTTGGGAATTCCTCCCCCCAGGTCTGTCAATGGGTCTCAGGGGATCCCTTCCCCACATCGTCCCAGTGACCTGCCCTGTTTTGTCCGAATTAGTTTCTGTGAATCTCTGTATTTCAAAGCCAAATGACCCTCTAAAGAATCGTACTTTTCTATTCCAGAGGCGGAGGGAGGATGACCTCTGACCTGAATGAGTGCGTCCCGGGACCCAGTGACAATCAGATTGTTCTCAGGACCAAAACTGGCTGTCTCCACGATGTCCTCGTGTTCAAGGTCGGTGGCCATGAATCGATGAAACCCCTGTGAGTCTGCCAAGAATATCCGCACGGTCCTTCCAAACCCTGAAACGGCGGGGATGGGATTATCCCTTTCATTCCTGGAGGAGCTTGACAGTAATTCAGTTCAGTCAACAAAGATTTTTTTCGAGCAGCTACTAAACACAGCTGCGAACAAGAGAGACACGGCGCCCTCATCGCGTAGCCTAGAGTTGTCGGTGCGGGGCCGGGGTGGGGGGCGCGCTGCCAACAGTGATCAGTAACCTCGCAGAAAACAGCAAAGGTATTTATAATCACAAGACTAGTTTCCAGAGGCTGGGACTGCGTGTTTGGGCTGCTCGTGGTATCCCGGGAGCCAGCACAAAGCTGGACATAAGGTAGATACGCTTTGAGGATGGAGGGAAGGAAGGGAGGGAGGGACGGAGGGAGGGACGGAGGGAGGGAGGAGGATAGGAAGGACAAGAAAGCAGTCACAATCTGCAATAAGGGCAATGAAGTCAGGGGACTGGCTGCCACGAGAAAAAAATGACACAGAGACACGCGCAGCGGAGAAGGCACCAAGGCAGAGACCAGAGAAATGTGGCCACAAGTCAAAAATCACAAGGTGGAAACTAGAAGGGGCAAAAAAAAGATTCTTCTCAGGAGACTTTGGAGGGACTATGACCCTGCCCACATTTATTTATTTTTTTTTTTTGAGTAATTTTTTAAAGCTTATGTATTTATTCTGAGAGAGAGGGGGAGAGAGACAGAGCATGAGCAGGGGATGGGGTAGAGAGAAGGAGACAGAGAGAGAATCCCAAGCAGGCTCCCCACCATCAGCACAGAACCCAATGCGGGACTCAAACCCACGGACCGTGAGATCATGACCTGAGCGGAAACTAAGAGTCGGACGCTTAACCAACTGAGGCAGCCAAGTGCCCCTGCTCACATCTTGATTTTGGACTTCTGGCTTCTAGAACTGTGAGGAAAAGAGATTTCTACTGTTTTAAGCCACCGCATGTATGTGGTAGTTTGTTACAGTGACCACAGGACCTTTGAGCGGACATAAGTATATCCCAGATATTATGCGGCATATGTTTATACTGAAAAGTTGATTTGTTGTTTATCTGAAATTTAACTGGGTGTTCTATATTTTACCGGGCACCCCACCCAAGGGGGCTTGCTTATTTGTGTTCCAAATATGGGCTGGGTGAATGTGTTTTGTTAAGAGGGCCCCCAGCAGTGCAGGAAATGGTCCAAGGCCAGATCACATGGGTCTTCTGAGGCTAGGACAGCCGGGGGGGGGGGGGGGGGAGATGGTGTGGGACTCTGAGCTATGCACCTGGCCTACACTAGCCCAGTTTCGACTCCTGGAAACCCCTGAGTCAAGTCAGCTGGGGCTGTCAGTCCACCTTATTGCCTCTCCAGGCCCTGCATGCCATTGTTTTATCGAACTATCCTTGAACCTGAGGCTCACACAGAAACGGATCGAGTGCATCAGGAGATCTGCTGCCCAAGGATATCTGCATCCCATTCGTGTGCAGGAAAGGATGAACTCAGCAGGCCCAGGTGGCGTGTTCTGCACACGAATGGTTTGGCCCCTGCCAAACCCTGAGAGGTGCCCTCTGAGCCCTTGGAATGTCCTGCTTAATAAAAGTGTCCCTGGGGCGCCTGGGGGGGCTCAGTCGGTTAAGCGTCTGACTTGGGCTCAGGTCAGGATCCCACGGTTCGTGAGTTCGAGCCCCGAGTCGGGCTCTGTGCGGTCAGCACGGAGCCTGCTTTAGATCCTCCGTCCCCCTCCGTCTCTGCCCTTCCCCCATTCGCACTCTCTCTCCCTATCTCTCAAAGATAAAGGTTAAAAAAAAAAAAAGTGTCTTTGTTTTACTTGAGGCCTCGGGACACACGGGATGGCCGATGCTCACGTGTGATTTACAGTGGGAGCGTTGGGACACGCGGTATCAGCTTGACCTCAGGGGGTGCTGGGAGACTGAGGTCAGCCGGGCAGGGCAGGTGGTCAGCTGTGTCTCGATAACCAACTGCCGGTAGAAATCCTGGCCGCCAGGCCTGGGTGAGCTTCCCCGGTCAGCATCGTTGTCACACGCACTGCTGACAGAATTGCTCACAGTGATTCCTGTCTGCTTATAGCACCAACCATTCTTTCTTGTGGTGACCTTATTGTCCACCTTTCCTGCTGGCCCAGAAGCCCCTAAAAGCAGGGGTTGCGTGGCCGGCTCTCCCCTGAGAGCACCCCGTTCTCTCATGAGGCACCTCTTAATCCCCATGACTGCAGGTGCAGGGATAAGCACCTTCATCTCAAAGATAACGAACCGGAAGTGCAGAAAGGTTAGATTTGCCCTAAACAGGGCAAGCTACAGCCCGTCGGCTAAAACTGGCCGGCATCTATTTCTGTGTGACCTGGAAGCGAAGGACAGTTTTTACGGTTTTAAATAGTTGAAAAAAAAAATAAAAATAAGATTACTATTTTGTGACCCGTGAAAATGACATGAAATCCAAATCCACACACAAAGTCCGAGTGGCACCCAGCCACACCCACTTGAGATACCATCTGTGGAGGCGTTCACGTTACAGGTGCGACAGAGACCACCGGGTCTGCGGCCTTTTGCAGAAAAGGTTTGCCAGCCACGGGTCTAGGACTGCCCCCCTCGCCCCAAACCCCTCTCCACTTCCAACCAAATCCAGAGTTGCCCCCCACCCCCACCATGGCTCTGAATAGGAGTTAGACACTACCTGCAGCGAGAAGGGACTCGTCCTCAGAGACTATCAGGAACCTCACGGCTTCTGGAAGCTTCTCCAGCAGGCTATCTCCTTCGGGGGAAATCTGTGCAAAGTCAAGGATGGCCATCGAGCATTTCTGCAGGGTTAAGGGTCCAGGATCTGGAGCCTGGATGCAAGGCTCTGCCACTCACCAGCTTCTAAGCAAATTCCTTGGCCCTTCGGTGCCTCAGTTTCCACATTTGTTAAACAGGCGATGATACAGGATGACCACATGGGACCGTCATGGGCTAGGAATCGTGCAGAACGGTTCCCCCCGACCTGCACAGTCAGCCCTCCCAACGCTGCGGCTACTATTATTACTGTCGATACTGTTTTTGTGACCAGCTCAGGCACCTGGAGAACATTCCAGCACTTGTTTCCTGCTCCCAGAGGAGCTCTGGAGATCTCAAATAAGATTGAAACACCAGTTTCTCCCCATTCCCGATTTGCAGGACTGATTTTGTTCAGATCTGAGAGGATGGTTCTTTCCTCAATCCTGCGGCCCCAATTCAGCTACTGATTACTTTTTAAATTTAAATTGTTGTTAGTTAATATACGTGCTACGCTGGTTTCTCAGCTACTGTTTTTTTTTTAATGTTTGTTTGTTTGTTTGTTTATTTATTTATTTATAGTTTATTGTCAAGCTGGTTTCCATCCGCTACTGGTTTTTGAGTGTCTGACAGCCACCAGGCGATGAGCCAAAAACTTTATGTTTGATATCTCGGTGAGGGGCACACACGGGATGCAGAGGAGGCCAAGAAAAGTGACTTGTTTGCACCAATCCAAGCCAATTAAAAAAAAAATTGTTCACCTTCATTTCGTAGGAGCGGGAGAAATGAATTTCCTCATGGCTATTAGCGATGTTTTTTTTAAACTGCTGGTTAAAAAGTAACGTTTCTTTTAAAACTTAAAAAATTAAACAATACCGTACAAAATGGGAAAAAAAGAAGTATTCAGAGCACACCATGAACACCTCTCCCTCTTTCCTGCCATTCCCCCTTCTCCCCAGAAGGGACCATTGTCTACGTTGCTGAGCACCTGCTTGCATAGATGAACATTTACACGACCATCCTGTTTTGCACCATCCATCACAGATACTGTTCTTCAAGTTTGCTTTTTTCACTTAACGTGTTTGGGGCAGTGGTTCTCAAAGGGTGGGGAGGGCAGTTTTGTGCCATCCTCGCTGGCCAAGGGCAATTGGCAATGTCTAGAGACATTTTTGTCAGGACCGAATGCCAACCATGACCTACATTGGCCAGCCATCAGGAGACACCTAGAGATGTTTCCTGAACCGTGCTGAGTTGCATATCTCTAGAATTAAGAAGCCCAGTATCATTTACGAAAAGACCAAAGGTGGGGGCACCTGGGTGGCTCAGTGGGTTGAGTGTCTGACTTCGGCTCAGGTCGTGATCTCACGGTTCGTGGGTTCGAACCCCGCATCGGGCTCTGTGCTGACAGCTCGGAGCCTGGAGCCTGCTTCAGATTCTCTTTCTCCCTCTCTGTCTCTGCCCACCCCCTACTCACGCTCTGCGTCTCTCTCTCTCTCAAAAATAAAATAAACACAAATAAATAATCAGAGGTGAAGTGGTTTCTCCCAACGTCTAGGACATCTGGGCACATTGGAGCCAAGCAATGCGGGTGTCCCCTCCAGCAAAGCGGCTTACCAGACAGATGGAGCCATTGCTAAATCCGGTAACCATCTTCTCTTGCTTCTGGATCGAGACCCCACAGGTAGGTGTTTCTTCCTTGATGCTGGATAAAGGTTGCCTCCCCTGTGGTTTCCCCGTGGCTGAGCTCCACCAACTGACCACGCCACGCTGAGATACAGTGAGCAGTGTGGCCCGGGAAGCCAGCGCTACTGTGAGCAGCCAGCGGTCAGCGGGATCTCCCAGGATATGGAAAACCAGTTCTGCAGTTTCTAGATTCCACGCACTGACCTAATGGGATCGTGAACAGGAAGGGAAATCTCAGTGAGAGACCTAGGTTGCAGGTTTTCCAGAGGCAAATGCAAAACCCGCACTTTTTCGTGGTGCACGCATTTTGCTTTCAACCCTGGTAGTTCCAAAAAAGGCAGACGGGAGAGGTATCCTGGATTAGATCCTAGAACAGCAAAAGGACAGTTGTGGAAAAACTGATGCAATCCCAGTAAAGTCTGAGTGAGGCTGAGAGAAATTACCAATAATAATATCTTAGCTGGGGCAAATGGACCCTGGTTATGTAAGATGTTAATGTTACAGGAGACGGAACAGAAGGGCATATGGGAACCCCTTCTAATAGCGTTATCATGTTTCCACGAATCTAAAATTTCTCCAAAGTAATAGTCTTAAAAAGGGGAGCAAAGTCAGCCATGCCGTATACATTCACATATATATACGTGCCCCTCAAGGAATTATTGATTAGAGCAGGGTTCATATTTAACCTCACCAGAAAAAGTACCTTTTTTAATTGACAGTAACCATTTAAATAGTAAACATTTGCCCATTAATTCTACTTTTGGGGTTTACTCTAAAAATTTTTTTTAATGTTTATTTCTTCTCAAGAGAAGGAGAGAGAGAGTGTGTGATCAGGAGAGGGGCAGAGAGAGAGGGAGACCCAGAATCTGAAGCAGCCTCCAGGCTCCCAGCTGTCAGCACAGAGCAAGACGCAGTGCTCGAATTCATGAACCATGAGATCATGACCTGAGCCAAAATCAGATGCTTAACCGACTGAGCTACCCAGGCGCCCCTGGGGTTTACTTTAAAGAAATATGGAGAGATACAAAGATGTATGTAGACGGAACATTGCCTCAGTTATTTGAAAGTGCAAAGAACTGGAAACAACCTATCTGTCCAGTAGTAAGGGATCAGTTAAATAAACTACAGTGGAATCATGCAAGGAAATCTTATGAAGTCACTAAGCACGCTGTGTTTGAAGAATGCTTAAGGTCATGGACAAATAAAAATAGATTTATAAAACTGCATCTATAGCTTTATATATGGTTTTACCTCCATTTTGTGTTACATACACACACACATGCCACATAAAATAAAATCATGTCAGTGTTAACCGTGGTTCTCTCAGCAATTATTTATCATTTCTTTACTGTATTTTCCAAACTTCTGCTGATAACAAAATGATTTCTTTAACCGGTTTTGAAATCAACCAACTCCTCTCTGATATTTAAGCTCACACCGTCAGTAAAAATATAAGGCAAGCTGCATGTGGCTTTACATTTTTTATTAGTCACTTTTCAAAAAGTAAGAAGAAAGGTGCCTGGGTGGCTCAGTCTCAGGACATGATCTCATGGTTTGTGAGTTCGAGCCCCACACCCTGCTCTCTGCCGACAGCTCGGAGCTTGCTTCAGATCCTCTGTCTTTCTCTCTCTGTCCCTCCCGCACTTGTGCGCCAGCGTGGGTGTTTGCTCACTCTCTCTCTCAAAAAGAAACATTTAGGGGCCTGTGGGTGGCTCAGTCGGTTAAGCATCCAACTTCGGCTCAGGTCATGATCTCATAGTTCGTGGGTTTGAGCCCCGCGTTGGGCTCTGTGCTGACAGCTGGGAGCCTGAAGCCTCCTTCAGATAATAAAATAAAATAAGCATTTTTTAAAAAGTAAAAAGAAACAAGGGAAATCAATTTAAATAATATATTTTACTGAACCCATATGTCCAAATGTTATCATTTCAACATGTAGTCAATATAAAATTATCATTGAAATATTTTACATCATTTTTATGATACTAAGGCTTTAAAATGCAGTGAGTATTTTATACTTAGGGCACATCTCAATTCAGAATAGACATATACCAAGTGCTCAGTAGCCACATCTGGTGATGCCCAACACGGGACAGCATAGTTTATAAGCTACCAATATTACTTACATTAACAACTGGCATTGATTAATAAAATATAATACTTAATAGCTACTAATTATTTGGTGCTTACTATGTACCAACCACTATGCCAAATATTTTAGTCATTATCTCATCCGGTAGATGAAGAATGGAGGCAGAGAGGTAAGGTGATATGATCAAGATCACTCCGCTTGCAAAGAAGTCACCTGGGAGTTAGCTGGAGATTTTTCCCCAAACCTTTAGTTACTAAGCTTTCACTCACTATTCTTCTGTGTGTCCCTATTCATAAAACAATCTGACCATAGGGTTATCATTGACATAAAAGAATAACAGCAGGTAACATATTGTTTTCAGTTGCATGTGGGACGATTACCAAAAAAAGATCATAAAATGAATCTCAATACATTTGAAAGGATTCATCATACAAATGAAATTAAGTTAGGCACAGGGTGGGGGGAGGTAAGCTATCTGGGAACCTTTCAAATATCTAGAAATAAATAGCACACTTCTTTGTTTTTAATTTTTTTAACATTTATTTATTTTTGAGAGACAGAGCATGAGCTGGGAAGGGGCAGAGAAAGAAAGGGAGACCCAGAATCTGAAGCAGGCTCCAGGCTCTGAGCTGTCAGCACAGAGCCTTATGTGGGGCTCAAAACCACGAACTGTGAGATCATGACCTGAGCCGAAGTTGGACACTTAACTGACTGAGCCACCCAGGTGCCCCAAATAGCACACTTCTTTTTTTTTAATTTTTAAAATGTTTTTAAGTTTATTTATTTATGAGAGAGACAGTATGAGTGGGGGAGGGGCAGAGAGAGAAGGAGACGCAGAATCTGAAGCAGGTTTCAGGCTCTGAGCTGTCAACACAGAGCCCGACGTGGGGCTCGAACTCACAAACCATAAGATCATGACCTGAGCTGAAGTAGGACACTTAACTGACTGAGCCACCCAGGTGCCCCCCAAATAGCACACTTCTAAATGGCCCATGGGATAAAGAAAAAGTCAAAAGGGAAATCTGAAAGTATTTTAAACTGGATGCAAATGGTAATATGACATATTAAGGTTTGTGGGATGCAAGTAAAGCTGTACTCCGAGGGAAATTTATAGCACTAAAATGACCAAGTTAAAAAAGATACAAGTTCTTAATTCTTCAGGGGGGTCAGATAGAACTATCAAGGTCATCTAATCCAACTGTAAAGTTTGAAAGCCCTGATAGTGTCCTATCAAGTGGTTGTGTACTCCTGTTTACACCCACCCCCATCAGGGAGCCCCTCCTTATAGAAACAGCATATGCCGTCTTGGAAAGCTCTGGTCTCTTTCCTTTGCAAACAGGGGCAGGTGTTTGTTACCTTTGAGCCAGTTGCCAAATATACAACCTTCTTTGTTTCATCCAAGTGAAGACTCCAGGTCTCAGGTTGAGTGGGAGCTTTTGAGCCTCCGTCCCAAATGGTGAATTTCTCCTGGCCGGACAGTAGGTTCCACAGGCGCAGCGTGTGGTCCTTTGAGGCAGAGAGGGCAAGCGTCCCTTTGGCAAACACCTTCACATACCTCACCTCTCCTGCAGTGGACCAGGGTCGGGAGAATACATTAGCTGAAAACATTTTGACCTTCCAACTACCAAATGCCTGTTGGTTTGGAAATTCTTGGCTTACCAAAGAAAAGATGATGGCTTCAATCATAACCAAATTACAAATATGGAATGTGGCAAAAACTAAATTAAAAGTTGCAACAATTGATATCATGAGCAATTATACACCAATAAAATGGGCGATCTGGAAGAAATGGACAAATTCCTAGAAACATATCAACTACCAAAACTGAAACAAGAAGAAATAAAAAAATGTGAACAGACTCATAATCAGTAAAGAAATTGAATTAGTAATCAAAAATCTCCCAAAAAACCAGAGTCCAGGGCCAGATGGCTTTCCAGGGGAATTCTACCAAACATTTAAAGAAGAGTTAACACCTATTCTTTTGAAGTTGTTCCAAAAAAACAGAAATGGAAGGAAGCCTTCTAAACTCTTTCTATGAAGCCAGAAGTACCTTGATTCCAACATCAGACAAAGACCCCGCTAAGAAGGAGAACTATAGACCAAATTCCCTGATGAACATGGAGGCAAAAATCCTCAACAAGATACTAACCAACTGGATCCAACAATACGTTAAAAAAATTGTTCACCACAACCAAGTGGGATTTATACCTGGGATGCAGGGCTGGTTCAATATCCCCAAAACATCAATGTGACACATCACATCAATAAAAGAAAGGACAAGAACCACACGATCCCCTCAATAGATGCAGAGAAAGCATTTGACAAAATACAACATCCTTTCTTGATTAAAAAAAAAACCCTTAAGAAAGTAGGGATAGAAGGACTGTACCTCAAGATCATAAAAGTCATATGTGAGAGACCCAATGCTAATATCATCCTCAATGGGGAAAAACTGAGAGCTTTCCCCCTAAGGTCAGGAACACAACAGGGCTGTCTCACAACTCCAGGTCTCAGGTTGAGTGGGATCTTTTGAGCCTCCAGACAACACATAGAAATAAAAGGCATCAAATCAGCCAGGAGGAGATCAAACTTTCACTCTTCACAGATGACATGATACTCTACATGGAAAACCCAAAACATTCCACCAGAAAACCACTAGAACTGATCCATGAAAACAGCAAAGTCTCTCTTCAACTTTTTTTCCTTCTGTTGAGTATTTTCAATGAATAGGATTCTTGAACTGTAGGATGTGAGCATTTTTATTGTGGATAAAGGGTATGCAGGCCTTTTCTGCACTATTTTAGCAACTTCTTATGAGTCTAAAATTATTTCAAAATAAAATGCTCAGAAAAAAAGGGAAAAACGAAAAATGTGCATACAATTTGACTCAGAAATCCCACTTTTAAGAATGTGTCTTATAGAGGGGCACCTGGGTGGCTCAGTCAGTTGAGCATCTGATTTCGGCTGGGGTCATGATATCACTATTCTGAGTTTGAGCCCCACGTCAGGCTCTGGGCTGACAGCTCGGAGCCTGGAGCCTGCTTCCGATTCTGTGTCTCCGTCTCTCTCTGCACCTCCCCTGCTCACACTCTGTCTTTCTCTCTCTCAGAAATAAATAAACATTAAAAAATTTAAAAAAAAGAATGTCTCTGACAGAAATAATAGCATAAGTGGGCGAAGATATAGGAAGTTAATTGCAGCATTGTCTTATAAAAAGAAAAGTGCAAACAACCTGTTTATGAAGAGGGAGTTGTTAGAGAATATGGTGTATCCATATAACGAATATTACACGGCCATCAAAAATAATAACATAGATGTATATATACACCTAACGATAATAAATTATTACAACAGCCAATACTTACTGAGGGCTTTCTATGTGCCAAACATAGTGGTTAGTAGTTTACACACATTAAACTCCTTTACTCTCATAAAAAATTCTGTGAGGTACTATTATTATCCCATTGTATACATATGGAAACTGAGGCACAGCCGAGTGTAGTAACTTATCCCAAACCACATGATTAATAAGTAGTGAAGCCAGATTCCAGCCCAGAACCCAAGCTCTCCACCGCTACATTACACATACTACAACTTACTGCAACCGAAGCAAGTTACAGCCCAGCGTATAAAATAGCACCATCTGCTTTTGACAAAAACTCAAAGTACATGAACCTATTCAGAGCTATGTCTGCATAAGCCTAGAAAAAAACTGCTTCTGGCATTTAACAAACTCTGACTTCCGATCACTTCCATGACGACTGAAGGGTGGGAGAGACTGAACGGAGTTTTACTTCTTTGTAATTCCAAGGACAGTAGGACAGTGGGTAATTTTGATTTGTTGTGGTTTGGGTATTTTTCAACCGAAAGTTTTATAAATAGTAATGTGTTACAAAACATCTCCATATGTGGAACACTATGTCACAGTTAAAATGAATTAGAGATATACGCATAACATGGAAAGAGGCAAACTATGTGATGTTAACTGAAAAAACCAAAAGGATATCCTGCAAAAGCTTATATGACTATATATAAAACTGTGTGTATTTGTGTCTATCCAAACACCTGCTGGGGGAAGGGACTACAACAATATGCTGATAAATGATTAATAACTGGCTCTCCAGAGGGGTTGGGGAAAGCCCTGGTTTGTGGCATTTTGTCAATTTCCTTGACGTAACTATTACCGCCTGTGGTTGATTTCAAGCCACTAACGTGACCTCGTTGAATATAAGGTTGTGAAGAGAGCTCAGTAGCAGCCCATTTCCACCTACGGGTATGGTAGCCAAGCACACAGGTAACAAAGTGTAGTATGATGCTTTGAGAGTAATGAGTTTTGGGGCGCCTGGGTGGCTCAGTCGGTTAAGGTTAAACATCTGACCCTTGGTTTCCGCTCAGGTCATGATCTCGCGACTCGTGGATTCAAGCCCCAGGTTGAGCTCCACGCTCATAGCTTGAGATTCTCTCTCTCTCTCTCAAAATAAATAAACATAAAAAAAGGAAGTGATGAGTTTTGAATATTTATTACCTTGTTTTAATAGAACTGATTTAACTGCAAGCATCTATACTGTAATATTTAATAATGGCTGTGTTTGATCACTGCCTCACCGCATTCCCGAGAACTTCACAATCAGATGTTGCAAGCCATGGCAAACCACCTCCAGCTTGCCAGCGTGTGGTGGGAAATCTTCACTCTCCTTATTACATATGCCCGTAACGCTTTCCGTTTTGTCAGTAAACTGATTACTGAGTTTTTCTAATTGCAAATAATAAGAGTTCGATGACTTTTTAACAAATGAGTCAAGGTCCATGGGTAAACGGGTTCGGGTCCTGAACGGACGGCCCACACGCACAGAAACACAAATATCGGACAGACCTATGTGAAACTAGCCATCCTGATGGTAATAAAATGAACGGAATCTGACAGATACTCTGTAAGTACCCACCTCACTCCCAGCTCTTGGGGGAAAAAAAGAATATGTTGAGAACATCTGATGCTTTGGGGTTTGAGGGGGGTGTTACACAGCCTGTTGGGGAAGCAATAAGATGCCACTTCTCAAAACCTATACAAATGTTCACATCCTCTAGTTCAAGACTCCTACTCACTGGAAATATTCAACAGAAGGGAAAAAAAATGTTGATGAGAGTAAAAAGAAATTCATCGCAGTGTTATCCATAATAGCAGAACACTAAAAATAGCCTAAATAGCAAAAATAAAGAAACGAATGAAATAAAATAAATTTAAAAAAAAACTTTTAAAATTTATTTTATTTTTATTTTTGAGACAGAAAGAGACAGAGTGAGCAGGGGAGGGGTGGAGGAGGGGAGACACAGAATCTGAAGCAGGCTCTAGTTTCTGAGCTGTCAGCACAGAGCCTGATGCAGAGCTCCAACTCAAGAACCATGAGACCGTGACCTGAGCTGAAGTCAGACCTCCACTCGACTGAGCCACCTAGGCACCCCAAAATAAAATAAATTTAAAAATCATTTAATATGTGCTGGAACATGATCCATTGAGAAGAATGAAATATTTTGCTGCATTGAAACATGATAAATGTGACATCGGATGGATCCTAACAGCCTCAAATCGGAAACAATGTAAATGACCTGCGACTGATAAGGATAAATACTGTTCCTTCCAGACAATGGAATGGACTCATCCATGCAGAGAACAAACGATGGCCACAGGCAGCCATGAGGATGAGCCTCACGCACCTCAGGCAGGTGCAAAAAGATCACAATAGTGTGCAATTCCCTTGGCGTGGAATGTCCAGCAAGGGCAAGGTGATAGACCCAGGAAGCACGTCGGTGGTTGCCATGGGGCTGGGCCGGGGAGTGGAGATGTCGTCAGCAGTGGGCGGGCAGCACAAAGAGGACTCCTCGGGGTGATGGAAAGTTCCAGGATTAGGCTGATGGTTGTACAACTCAGTAAATCTACTAAAAATATTTGCATTATACACTTAACACAGGTGAAATGGTATGTCAATCACACCTCAATAAAGTTGGTTAAAAAAAGATTCACTGGGGGACGCCTGGGGGGCTCAGTCGGTTGAGCGCTGACTTCAGCTCAGGTCACAATCTCGCAGTTTGTGAGCTCGAGCCCCATGTCGGGCTCTGTGCTGACAGCTCAGAGCCTGGAGCCTGCTTTGGATTCTGTGTCTCCCTCTCTTTCTGCTCCTCCCCCACTCATGCTCTGTCTCTGTCTCTCTTTCTCTCTCTCAAAAATAAATAAAAATTAAAAAAAGATTCAATGGAAATAAAAGATTGGTTATGGCAAAATGTTGAGAAAAAATTATAAAACAGTGTACATACTTCAATTGCAGTGATATATATATTTTTTATTTGAGAGGGAGAGAGAATGTGCAAGTGAGGGAGGGGCAGAGGGAGAAAGAATCTTAAGCAGGCTCCACACTCAATGCAGAGCCTGACTCGGGGCTCGATCCCACGACCCCGGGATCATGACATGAGCCGAAATCAAGAGTCAGTTGCTCAGTGGACTGAGCCACCAGATGCCCCATAATGATGAAATAGGGTTTTTATTTTTATTTTTTTACATTTATTTATTTTTGAGAGACAGAGAGAGACAGAGCGTGAACAGGGGAGGGGCAGAGAGAGAGGGAGACACAGAATCTGAAGCAGCCTCCAGATCTAGCTGTCAGCACAGAGCCCGACGTGGAGCTCGAACCCACGAACCGTGAGATCATGACCTGAGCCGAAGTCGGACGCTCAACCGACTGAGCCCCCCAGGCGCCCCAATAGTTTTAACATCTTCATTGAGATATCATTCACGAGCATGAAATTCACCCGTTTCACGTACAATGGTCTTTGTGTGGTCACAGAGCTGTGAAACCATCACCACAGTCTACACTTAGAGTATTTTCAAAACCTCAAAAAGCTGGCATTCCCTCCCCCTTTCTCTCCTTGTCATTTAAACCGTTTGGAGGTGTGCAATTCAGTGACGTCTAATACATTCGCAGTGCTGTGCAATCCTCACCTCTATCTGATTCCAGAACGCTGCCATCACCCCCAAAAGGAACCCCGGACTCATGAGCAATCACTTCCCCTTCCTCCCTCCCCAACTAGCAGCAGCTTATCTGTTTTGTGTCTCTCCGGATCTGCCTGCTCTGGACATTCCGTGTCAACCAATCGTACTGACTGCGGGCTTTTGTGACTGGCTTCTTTCACTTGAGGTAATGTCTCCTGGCTACCTTGCTTTTCTATAAACACGCCAGCCTCCTTCCCTGTCCCCGTCCTTTGCCCTGGGCTTGCTTTGCCACTCCTGGGAGGTCCTTCCTCTTCCTAGCCCCTTGCCCTTTGCCCGCTTCTTTCCTCACACCCTTTGTGTCTTGGCTGAGTCATCCCCAGCAGGGAGAAATGCTTTACCTAACTGCCCTAAGTTGGTCACTTTGAGTATTGTCGCTCAGACATCCTGTTGCCCTGATTACAATCTATATTTCGCTTTCCCAAGTACCTGCGTCTGACTCGGGCCAGTGTTCAGGTAAGGCGAGTGAGGCACTCATCTCGGGTGCCAAATTGAAGGAGGTGCCAAATTACTGAGCTTCCGTTTTGCCCCTGGCTCCCATATGGCTTGGCACAGTGCTATTGCCAAATTCCTGTCTTTAAGACAGCTTGATATTTTTTTTCATGGTGGATTTTTTTTTTGCATTCATTTTGATATTTGGAAATATTCCATTGAAATCTTCTTTATCCTGGTAACGAAGCTGACAAAGCCCACTCACTCCCCAAGCCTCACCTGTGTGTCCCGTTAGGATATGGGTCACCTGCTCCTCTTCCGGGTCCCACACAGCCACCATGCCATCCTGGGTGCCGACAACCAGCAGCTTCTCTTCCACGCTCCACGCCATGGCGGTGATGCCTGCGGCCACGCAGAGAAAACCGGGGCCACGTCAGCTCCCGTGCCCGAGTGCTCAGCCGTGGGGTCCTCTAATGGCCCCCCCCCCGCTTCACAGATGGGGAAACTGAGGCACAGATTCAGTCCCTTGGCCAGAGCCACACACCTAGAAAGTTCCAGCACTGTCAGATGTCAGGTTCCGAGCTCGACTGTAAGGTTTATGCTGCTCTTAGGGACGACGCTAGGGCAGAAGTGTCTCTCAAGTTCAGTGGTTCTCATGCAGGGGTGATTCCTTTCCCAGCTCTGTGCCTCAGTTTCCCCATATATAAAATAGGGGAAAGTGTTGAAATCAGAGCCAGTCCAAGTCCGAGAGAACTGGATTTTGTTCCCACCTTGTTGAGACAGGGAATGTGGACGTGGGATTTGTTTTTTTCTTTCTTTCTTTCTTCCCTTCTTTTGTTCTTTCTTTTTTTTTTTTTTATTTTTTTAATGTTTGTTTATTTTTGAGAGAGAAAGAGAACAGAGTGTGAGCGGGAGAGGCGCAGAGAGAGAAGGAGACACAGAATCGGAAGCAGGCTCCGGGCTCTGAGCTGTCAGCACAGAGCCTGATGCGGGGCTCAAACCCATGAACCGTGAGATCATGACCTGAGCCGAAGTCGGATGCTTAACCGACTGAGCCACCCAGGCGCCCCTGTTGTCCTTCCTTTCTGTTCTTTGTTTCTTTCTTTTTCTTTCTTTCTTCCTGTTCTTCCTTCCTTCCTTCCTTCCTTCCTTTCTTTCTTTCTTCCTCCTTCCTTTTTCTCTTCCTTCCTCTCATCCTTTTCTTTCTTTCCTTCCTTCCTTCCTTCTTTCTCTGGTCATTCACTGTGTGACCTTGGAAATGTGAACTCAGACTTCTCAGTTAATAAATGAAAACACTGAAGCCCAGAGCGGGTAGGAACTTTCTGAGCTTTGACGTAACTAGGGCTTGTACAGAGGCACAGTGGGTCTGGAACACAAAACGTCTCCCTACTCGGGGGAGGGCAAAAACAAAAACTTCTCTGTGACTGTAACTTCCTAATCAGTTACTGCACTGACCTGTCCCCCATAGCCATTCCGTCAGGCTACTTTTTGTAACAAAGCCCACAGCCCACAGGGGTTAGCTGAGTAGCATTCACCTGGGCAAAGGCCGTATTTCCCAGGCTCCCTTGCGGCTGAAGAGGGCCAAGTTCTTACCAGTGAGACACTTCTCACAGACTCGATAAAGTCTGCTTCTAGACCACACCCTCAGAGGGAAGGGGTCTGCCACCCCCCCCCCCCCGCCCCTTCCCACTTCCCACTGGCTGAAAGGTAAAGGCGGGAGCAGCCACTGTAGAGCCATCAATACCAAATAAAAGCTGTGCTGTCTAACTGACAGTAGGTTCACAGCCTTTTGGAAATATGTATGAACCCCTTCCCCCCCCCACACAATGGAGCCCCAAACCCTTAGACACTTCACTTCCTGGTTCTTCGATCCTTCTGAGTTTTGCAGCCTTATTTTTTGTGGGCTTTGCAATGAGCATGCGCCAAAGAACTGATGTCTCTGTGTCACCTCAAGGAATGTACATGTGTTCCAATCAGAATACTTTGTGCCTTACGTGGGCATCGGCGACTTCCGGGTAAGGCTGTAACCTCTGTAGCACTCAGCCAATGAGAAACCAGGGGAGGGGCTTGCACGCTAGGAGATAAATTGTCTGCTGTAACTGCCCCGAGCATGCCAGTCCATCAGACACCTGCTCTTGCAAGAACGTTGACTAAACCCAAGCTTTGCTGTGTTCTGAGTCTCTGTGTCCCTCCTTTGATTGGGGCAGTAGGCTTATTTCTAACACCTGACACACCTGGGAGACACTGTGTTACCTCTACTTATGCCTCAACTGTTATGTGGGAGTGGGAGGAAATGAACTATTTTATTTAAGCCACAACCTGTAACCTAATAGGATAGTCTTCCCCCATTAAACCAGATTCTCAGAACCCTTCTGAACACAGCATTCTAGGGGCTGTCCCTAAATCAATTCCTCCCTGTATGTACTTCACCTCTTAGAATTTGTTTTGGAAGCACTATGTCTTGGGAACGTAGCTTTCCCTACTGGGACATGTGGCACAGAAATAGCCCGACTTGCAATAACTGACATGTAAGCCACAACTTAATCGTATTTGGTGGCTTTTCAATAATTCGAGAGATTATGGGTGGGCGGATAAAGGGGTGGGTGAGTGCAGGTAGACGGGGGCATGGGTAACCGGGTGAGTGGATGGGTGGGTGTTACATGAGTGGATAGATGAATCAACTGATAGATGGGTGGTCGGGTTGATGAATGGCTGGGTGCATAGATGGGCGGTGGGGTGAGTGAGTGAATGGAAGACGTCCAGAGGGGAGAAATGGAAAGATAAGTGGTGTGGACAGAGGGCTGGAAGGAAGATAACTAATGGATAGATGGGTGGATGGAAGGAAGGAAGGAAGGCAGGGATGGAGGGAGGGAGGGTGGTTGGATGATGGATGGATGGATGGATGGATGGACAGACAGAAAGAAGAAGGAGGGAAGGAAGGATAACAAATGAACGGAGAGAACTAAGTCCTCTTGTCTCTCTGACGTTGTGGTGTCCTGGGAGAATCCATGAGTTTCACCAGCCTCTCAGGGGCCAGTCGGGCACAATCCCTAGCTTTCGGGCTTACCAGCATGAGCCAGTAAATCCCAGAAACTATCTGTAAGATGGGCACTCGATTAGAGTCAGTCCGCACCTCCTTGCTCTGGGCTCATTAGTGGTATTTACACTAGTAATCTACAGTCCCTGGGGGCAGAGAGAGAGTGGAGTCAGCATGAGACAGCAAGGGCCTGCCCCGATGGGACCCTTGGGGCCTCCCTATGCCGGCAGAGGAGAGCACCCCCCACCCCCGGAAGCCAGAAACACCTGCCACCCGCTGCCCTCAGGCATGAGGTGGCCTGGCCGGGATTTTTGCAGCGTTGAGGAGACTCACCCTTGTGACAGCCAGTGAGGGTTGCCCGGAGGGGTCCTCCCGGGGGCTGGAGGAATCCCGCCAGGGGTATCAGCACAGGGTGTGGGCACATCCGGAACCAGTTCTGGGCCTGTTGGCACAGCTGTCCCACCAGTGTCGGATGTGAGGTGGTGAAGAAATGGAGTCTGGCCAGGAGTTCTGTATATAGGATGCTCCTCTCTGCACAAACGGACCTCGAGTTAAAGAGGAAGGGCCATCTTCTCCTGCCTCGGTCTCTTCCCAAAACACTCACGCCCCTACTTCAAGGGCACCAGGTGGTTCTTAGCCTCAGGGGCCTCTGGCCAGGCTGTTCCCTCTGCCTGGAAGGCTTCCTCTCCCTTTCTCATGCTAATCACCTGCTAATTTTAGCTAATGGGCCACTTCATTAAAAAGCATTTTCCAGCCCAACCCTCAAACCCACCTGCCCCGCCCCGCAGCTCATCACCGCTGCAATGGACCTTACTTCTAGAGTTTATTCCCTGGCTCCGCCTCTCCTCACTACCCTAGACCTTGAGTTTACGGAGAACTGGGATGAGGTCCGTCTCGTTCATTGCTCTGTTCTTAGCACCTGGAACATCACAGACACCCAGTAAGTTGTAGAGGCTGCTTTTAGGCAACAAGCTTGAGCAGTGAAATGTAGAGCAAGGCAAAAGGGCCCCCACCACACCCGAGGCGGATTCCAGACCCGCCGTCAAATCTCCGTCTGCTTCCGTTTCGTAAGGACATTTGGTGTTGCCTTTAGAACCCATCTGGGTAATCCAGGATAAACTCTCCATCTCAAATCCCTGAATTTAATCACATCATTTGCCACATAAGAGTCACAGGTTCCAAGGATTAGGATATGAATATAGCTTTGGAGAAGGCAGTGCTTTCTGCTTCTCACAACAGAGATACTCTCATTATTATCCCAAGTTCTTAAAGGGGGAAAATTGAGGCTCAGAGATGTTAAGCAACTTGTACAAGGTCACACAGCCAGTAAGAGGTGGGAATGTGACCCAAAAAGTTTTATTCCAACCTCAAGTGAAGACCAGGGACGCCGAAGGCAACAGTTTATTTTCTCTGTTGTAGGCTTGTCCTAACTGTGGGGTTTGGGGCAATGGTGACGATGTCTTGGGCCTCGGTTGGCTGGTGGGTGGAATGAGGGAAGGTGAGGACCAGGGTCAAGTGCCCCACCCACCACGGGTGCAAAATTTAAGGTCGCACCAACAAACACACCCATCAAGATAAATACTATTTTAAAGCAATATTTTAAAAAATCGAAATGAATGCCCCCCAAACCCATGGTGAACAAAATGTCAGCTTTTAAAATAAAAATAGGGTCAGAAACGTCATGACACCCAGTCACCCTGGAGCCTGAGGCAACAGGAGAAATTGGGAATACAGGCTGGTTTTTAGGAGCAGGATCCGAGTCCTGGAACGGGCCGGAGCTCAAGGTTGGCCAGCTGCGCCCTCTGGTGGCGACATTCATTCCTACACCTGCCGATGCTGGGCAAGCCACAGGTTGTTAATGAAAGCTTCCTGCAAACAACATGCTGTGATTTGGGCTTTTAAATCTTCCCTCAAACTGGGCAGTTGTTCCCAAGGCTGTTTTCCTGGTAAATCATTCCCTGTGAGGTTTACAACTGAGAGGCATAAGCTGATGGTGGGCCCCGGCACCTTCCACCTGGGTGGCAACCTAGACACACGTTAGTCCAATCCCACGTTTTGCAGGTGATGGAAACGGCTCATCCAAGGCCATTCACATCAACAATGTTGACGCTGTCATGTGACTAACAGGACGCTTGGATGGCACCATGGGGACAGGCTCTGTCTGAACTGACTTGCATACCTTTCCCCGGCAGCTGTAGGTAGGAGGGTTGACCAGCACCCCCATTTTGCAGATGGAAAGACTGAGGACAGCAAGGCAGGGTGGGGTGGGGAGCTTAAGGGGCTTGCGAGGTCACAAGTGGCAAAGCCCAGATTTGAATGAACACAGTGGGGCTCAAAATCTGTGTTGTTGGCCAGGACCGGTCTAGGTGGTAGTACTGGCAATTTGGCACGGGACAAGTGGATGATATCCCTACCCGCACAGAGCTCAGAGTCCAGTGGGACTCCTGGGTGATGCAAAAGAAAACCGACAGAAATAATTATTAAGAACTAAGGCAGGGGCGCCCGGGTGGCTCAGTCGGTTGAGCGCACGACTCTTGATTTCAGCTCAGATCGTGACCCCAGGGTCATGTATCGAACCCCATTTTGGGCTCCCTGCTGAGCGTGGAGACTGCTTGGGGTTCTCTCTCTCTTTCTGACCCTCCCCACCTCTCTCTAATAAAAAAAAAAAAGAGCAGAGGCAGATGGAAAAAGGGTGTAGGGATGGAGAACGCAAGAGCTGGGCCATGTCCGGGCTTAGTGGCGGCTGGACAGGCTTCTCGTAGGACGAGCATTTGGTTAAGCTCCAAAGGAGCCACAGAAGGGATATCAGGACTTAAGCACCTTTTTATAAAACTCCTTATTAAAAAACCCTCAAACAAAACCAGGTGGGGATTGTATGATAAAACCCCCCTGACCAGCTCACACTCATTAGGATGACTGTTATTCTTTAAAAAAAATCAGAAACTGACAAGTGTTGGGGAGGACACAGAGAAATCGGAACCGTCAGCACGGCTTGCTGGGGGGAATGTAAAATGGTGCAGTTGCCGCATGGTGGTTTCTCGAAAAAATAAGCATCGAATTACGATCTGATCCAACAATTGTATTTCTGGGTGTCTACTCCGAAGAGTTGAAAGCAAGGTCTTGAAAAGATATTTGTAGGGGCGCCCGGGGGGCTCAGTCAGTTAAACGTCCGACTTCAGCTCAGCTCATGATCTCGCAGTTCGTGGGTTCGAGCCCCGCGTCGGGCTCTGTGCTGACAGCTCGGAGCCTGGAGGCTGCTTCAGATTCTGTGTCTCCCTCTCTCTCTGACCCTGCTCTGCTCACACTGTCTCTCTCTCAAAAATAAATAAAACGTTTAAAAAAATTAAAAAGAAAAAGAAGAAAAGAAATTTGTATTCCTGTGTTCACACCAGCATTATTCACAACGGGCAATAGGTAGAAACGACCTAAGTGTCCATCAGTGGGTGAATGGAGAAAGGAAAGGTGGTCCCTCTGCACAAGGCAATGTTATTCTGCCTTAAAAATGAAGGAGATTCTGACGCTGCTACACCCTGGATGAACACCGAAGAAATGATGCTGAGTGACAGAAGCCAGACACAGAAGGGCCAATACTGCATGAGCCCACTTATATGAGGTCCCCACACTAGTCAGATTCACAGAGATAGCGAGTAGAGGGTGGGCGCCAGGGGCTGGGGGAAGGGAACGAGGAGTGTGTGTGTTTAATGGGGACACAGGTTCAGTTTTGCAGGATGAACAGGTCCCGGAGATAGACGGCGGTGATGGCTGCCCACCTGTGGGAAGGTGCTTAATGTCACTGAGCTGTGCGCTTAAAAATGGTTAAGATGGTACGTTTTGTGTGATGTGCATTTTACCATAATTGAAAAACAAAGATAAAAACGAACACAAAACACCAACCTGGGCAGAGAATCAGAGATTCTTCAAGCTCTGGGAAAGAGGGTGGGCCAAACCCAGCCCAACGGCTCCCCCCAAGAGCTGAGAACGGTTCTTACAGATCGATATTTGCAGTTGATGGGATGGCAAGAAACACTGACTTTGAACCCCAGTGAGGCAAAATGCTTTCCCCTGGAGCAAAATTGCCCCCTTCTTTCTCTTTTGGTTTTTTTTTTTTTTAATTTTTAATGTTTATTTATTTTTGAGAGAGAGAAACGGAGCATGAGCAGGGGAGGGGCAGAGAGAGAGGGAGACACAGACCCTGGAAGCAGGCTCCAGGCTCTGAGCTGTCAGCACAGAGCCTGACGTGGGGCTCGAATTCACGAACCATGAGATCATGACCTGAGCCGAAATCGAACGCTTAACCGACTGAGCCACCCGGACGCCCCCCCTCCTTCTTTCTCAAGTAAACTTGAATTACAAAAAATCACGTTCAACTACTACCATTCTATTTCCGATGTTATCAATCAAACAATCGTGGGAACGTGTTTTCTCTCCTACGATATTAATATTGACATAATTTCCTCGATTTTTGCCTGACATTTTTCCTATCTGGCCCTTTCTAGAAAACGCTTCACTCCAAAGCTCTTCCAGGCTCAATTCAAAAATTCTAGAAACCCCACAGGCATAGACAGGAAAGGTGTGCCGGCTAATGAAAACCCAGCTGGGGTCTAGGCGAGGAGAATGAGTTTCTAGAAGTCAGCGCTGAGCGGAGCCCCCGGCCAGGCCGACTCACCCATGCCTCGGAGCTCCACGGCCGGGCGACAGAGCTGGAGGGCTTCCCGGACCAGGCCGACCTCCGGACAGTCCAGGTGAGGGGCATACAGGTCAAAGTCATCCAGCAGGCTCTCAAGGCCTCCAGAGATGCCGCGGCAGGAGATCCAGTTCATGTTGCCTGTAGGGGGGAGGGGAAGGGGGTATTGTAGGGGCATCCTCTTCCTTCTAGTTCATACTGGGAGGCTGGCTCTCCCCCTCCATTTCTCTGGGCGTTCACGGCCTCGGCACTGCTGAGGTGGGGCCGTGCGCTGTGGGGGGCCGACCAGCACCCCGGTCCCCACCCACCAGATGCCACAGCACCTCCCCAGTGGTGACCACCAGAAACATGAACTTTTGCCAAGAGTCCCCTGGGTGCAGAATCACCCCTGGTCGAGACGCACAGGGATGAACAGATGGATAGAGAGACAAATAGAAAGAGGGAGGGGAAGAGAGGTGATAGGCGCTAGATACAAAGATGAAAGATGATAGGACAGACAGACAGACAGACAGGGTCTCATTCTCAGACCACAGCTCTCATCCCTGCACTATCAGCTAGCACCAGATGCCAGTGGCACTCCCTTCCCTGAGCTGTGACAACAAAATGTCCCCAGATATTGCCACGTATCCCCTGCTGGTGGGGGGGGGGCGCACAGGATGACCCCTGATGAGAACAACTATCTTTTTAAAAAATTTTTTTTTAATGTTTTTATTTATTTTTGAGAGAGAGAGAGAGACAGCGTGAGCATGGGAGGGTCAGAGAGAGAGGGAGGCACAGAATCTGAAAACGGGCTCCAGGCTCTGAGCTGTCAGCACAGAGCCCGACGCGGGGATCGAACCCACGAGCCGTGAGATCATGACCTGCGCTGAAGCCGGCTATCTGAAGAGAAATCAAGGATTCTGACGTTTGCTCTTCACCCTTCCCAAGCTCTGGGAGGTGGGAACCCAGTGGAAGGTTGGGATCCACTCAGGCTCCTCTGAAATGGGTGCGACCCTTACCCAGAACCTCCTGCTTCAGCTCCTCAAGGCGGCCTGAGTGGACCAGGTGATGAGGCAACTCCTTCAGCTTCCGCAGATTTACGACTGTGTCTGAGAACCACAGGGGCTGAGGGGCCACCTGCGGGGGGAGGGGGGTCGACAACCAGGCCACCATGACACAAGCTCGTTCATTTGCTCCACAAACACGGGTGCCCCTGGAGGGGACGGGGACACAACTCCAGACAGACATGCCTCACACCCACCACAGGCAGGGCCAGGGCAGAGGGAGGAACTCAGGGCTCAGGGAGTCCAAGGGGCATTGGAGCTGGGCCTCGGAGGTTAAGTAGGAGTCTGTGTGGTGAACCATATCAGAAAACAACAGTATTCTAGGGCCAGGCAATGGCATGTGCAAAGGCCCAGAGGCGGGAGACACCAGGAATTCAGGGCCGTTCTCATATGCTCCTGAATATTGTGATTCTTCCCCCGCCCCTCTGGAATGTTGGGGATGGGGAGGCATATTCCTCTTCTGCTGCTCCCCACCCCCCAAATCATGCTCAGAGGCTGAGGGGACATCCTGCCTTCTGTGAGGAGGGAAAGGAAGAAGGTCAGGATGGCATTCTGGGTGGAAAAGAAGGAAGGAAGGAGCCGGGTGGTCCCGGCCAGGCAGCCTTGACCTTGCCTGCGCAGCAGGGCGGAGAACCGGGATCCCAGACAGACGGCTCACCATGCGGTCCAGGTTCAGGGGCTTCCCCACGAGCGGCAGGGTGATGAGTTTCTTGGTGCCCTGACTCCAGGCCCCTGAGAAGAAGTCAGCCAAGACCCCGTGCGTCCTGGCCCTCTCGGTCCCGGACAGGTAGCGCTCTTGGACCACCTCGGCCAGCTGCCTGCGGAGAGGGGACACGGGCTCTTGGGCCTAGGTGACTGGGTGAGCTCGGAGGGGGCCACCGGCCTTCCAGGAGGCTGTTCCCACAGGCAGGTCCCCCCCGAGCTCCCTGCCGATGCGCACAGGCTCCGCCGACCACCTGTCCCAGTGGTGGCCGTTTATCTATAAATTGGCCCATCTTTCTTCTTTCCCCTTTAATACACTTACTTGAAAAAGGAACATTTGGGTCCCTCCATAAGTGAAACATAAAATAAGGTCCTGTTTCACCCAAGAACTTCACTCCCAGGTACAGACCAAAAGAATTTAAAAATAGGTGTTCAGGGGCGCCCGGGGGGCTCCATCGGGTAAGTGTTGGACTCTTGATCTGAGCTCAGGTCTTGATCTCAGAGTCATGAGTTCAAGCCCTGAGCTGGGCTCCACGCTTGGGGGGCATATACCTCATCTGCTGTTCCCCATCCCCCACATGATGCTCAGGGGCTGAGGGGACACCCCGCCTTCTGTGGGGGAGGGAAAGAAGGCAACGTCCCACATGTTGTCTGACCCCGTGTATATGAAATGTCCAGATCAGGCAAATCCACAGAGACGGAAAGCGGATTAGTGGGTCCCCAGGAGCTGGGGGAGGGGGGAGTGACTGCTGATGGGGACGAGGTGTCCTTTTGGGGGGGACAGAATTGTTCTGGAACTATTTAGAGAGGCTGGTGACACAACACTGTGTAACATGCATTACATGTTACTGAATTTGTACACTTTAAATCTTTTTTTAATGTTTATTTATTTTTAAGAAACAGAGACAGAGCATGAGTGGGGGAGGGGGAGAGAGAGAGGGAGACACAGAATCCGAAGCAGGCTCCAGGCTCTGAGCCGTCAGCACAGAGCCCGATGCGGGGCTCGAACCCAAGAACTATGAGATCATGACCTGAGCCGAAGTCAGACGCTTAACTGACTGAGCCACCCCGGTGCCCCTTGTATACTTTAAAATGATGCATTTTATGTCATGTGAATTTATCCTCGGTTTCAAAAACAAGTTAGTTGTGTCCGAGTTGGTGATGTGGAAACCCTTGGATGCTGTGCTGGTTCGCTGGGAACGGGGATAGAGGAAGGATCTGGAGGGGCGCCTGGGTGGCTCAGTGGGCTAAGCAGCCGACTTCGGCTCAGGTCACGATCTCACAGTCTGTGGGTTCGAGCCCCGCGTCAGGCTCTGTGCTGACAGCTCAGAGCCTGGAGCCTGCTTCGGATTCTGTGTCTCCCTCTCTCTCTGACCCTCCCCTGTTCACACTCTGAGTCTCTCTCTCAAAAATAAAAAGACATTAAAAATTTTTAAAAAAAGAAGAAGAAGGAGGATCTGGAACAAGGAAGAGCCTGACGAGTGAGTCCTCGCTCTCGGGCACCCAGACAGCACTACCGCCACGCCAGACCCACCTGTGGGCCATGGCCAGGAGCGTGAAGCCGTCCACCGGCCGCCGGGCCAAGCAGTGGCCCAGATCCCGACGAAGTCGCACCCAGAGCAGCGGTGGAAAACGCAGCAGCTCCTTGCTGGGCGGGGTCCAGTCCTGGTAGACGGCCTGCAGGACCTCGTCATCCAAGGACAGGACGTCCTTCAGCTCTGCCTCTGAGAGCCCATGCCTGCGGGGAGGAGGGACAGGCACGGGAACACACTGTCTCCTGCGGCTGGAGGACGCAGAAGCCCAGAGAGGGACAGACGTGGCCAGCTAGCTGCACAACATCCGGCCTGTCACCCAAGGGGCCGCTCTGAGGGACAGCGTTTGGATGGTGCCCAGCAGGCACCGGTGCCCGGTTACAGCCGTGCCCGTCTTGTAAGACCTTCCCAATCTTTCCTTCTGCACACACACACCTACAGAGCCGCGGACCAGCCTCTCCACAGCCTCGGATGAGTCAGGCAGCATAAGGCAGGGAGAGAGGAGGTAATTTGGAACAACAATCCAGACACCAACTGTGCCCACACCGGCCTTGCCCGCGTTTCCTGGACCGAGAAAGGACAGAGCGAGAGAAAGGAGGCGGCCCTAAAGGGGGTGGGCGATGAAGTTCGGTGCTGCACCTGAAGGAGGGCATCAGGCTGGAAAAGCTACACGTTTCAGCTGGGAAAGCAACCCTCAGAGTTCCCCTTAGAGCAAGGGCAAGAGGCAGGCTGGCTTCCGTGAGCACCGCGTGGGGTGCACACGCCTTGGGTGTGTGCATGCGTGTGTGTGCGTGTGTGTGTGTTTAGTTCTCTGATGTGGATCGAAGGATCCCTCTTTTTATTTTTTTAATTTTTAATGTTTAGTTTTATTTTTGAGAGAGAGAGAGAGAGAGCTGGACAGAGGCGAGTGGGGGAGGGGCAGAGAGAGAGGGAGACAAAGAATCGGAAGCAGGCTCCAGGCTCTGAGCTGTCAGCGCAGAGCCCAACGCAGGGTTCGAACTCACGAGCTGTGAGATCGTGACCTCAGCCGAAGTCGGACGCTTAACCGACTGAGTCACCCAGGCGCCCTGAAGCCTTCCTTTCAATCAGAACACCTACCACATTCTTCACACGTATAGAACACCTGCTCACTTAGCATTCTCTAGTGTACAACGAGGTGGGTGTCCCCTGGGCTCTCTCCTGTGAGAACAACCGTCTTTGCCGATCACAGCTGTAATATCGCTGGGGCTCGACTCCACACGTTCCCCAGCGGGGAAGCCACGCCATCCCGCCAACCTGCTTTCCTCCTCCTGACAGTTTTCTCCAAACCAGAATTCCCGGGAGCCACACCCCGGGGGGGAGGGTGTCCACTTGATAGCACCCCCCCTGTGGCTCCTCCTTGAAACCCCCCTCCTTTAGGATAGAATCTTCTTTCCCCCTCTTTGACACACCCTCAGTGCAATTCAAGCTTGGGTCCCCTCCTTTCGGGCTCAAGTTCATGGCTCGTCCCACCTGATCGAGATGGAGCAAGGTGGCAGGCTACTCTAAGGAAGCCGCAGCCCCACATTCCTTGGCCCCGTGTCTCAGCACAGGGTCCTCTGGGGAGGGGCCGGGCCGGGTCATTCATTCTCGGAGAAGCAGACAGCACGCCACGGACGCTCAATGGTTTGTCACCAAACCGTCGACAGGTTTGTTCAACTGTTGTTCACGAGTATCGTCTCCGTACTCGACACCATATTGACTCTCGGAGGACAAAGAGCTAGACACCCGTGAAGCCTATCTTCTCACTCCCAGAACCAGGTGGGGAATAACAGGAAAAGAGCACAAGGAGGTTGGGTAACACCGATGGCCAGAAAGAAGATAACCCAAACCATGGCACACGAAAAAGAGCAATAAAGTGGGGTCTGGAGAGAGAGATGGCTCTTGGAGCAGGTGGGTCCCTCTGAGAAGGTCCCACTGGAGCCGGGGTGAGGTGGGAGGGAAGGGGCCGGCGTGAGATCTGGGGCCAGGGTGCTCCGGGCAGGGGACTGGGGGGCGGAAGGCAGCCAGATCCAGCAGGCTTTGGCAAGGAGTTTGGATACTTTTCTCAAAGCAGGGGCAAGTCCCTGGAAGGGTTAATCAGAGCAGAACACGGAATCAGACTTCGGATTTTAAAATCTCACTCCAGACAGGCGTCCAAACCGCAACTTGTACCCCTGTGTTTAGGGAAGCATGTTCACGAGAGCCAGAAGGTGGAAACAGTCCGAATATCCATGAACGGAGGGGTGGATAAACCGACCGTGGCTGCCACGGACTGAGGATGTGCGTCGCGTCTAGCCCAAATCCATAGTGAGGTCCTAACCCCCAAGGTGCCGGTAATGGGAAGTAGGGCATTTGGGAGGACAGTAGGTCGTGAAAGTGGAGCCCCAGGAGTGGGACTGGGACTCCAGAGAGCTCCCTCAGCCCTCTTCACGCGAGGACAGGCCAAGAAGGCGGCCACTTAGAACCAGGCAGAGAGCTCTCAGCAGACACGTGTCTGCCCACACCTTCCCCCTGGACTCCCCAGCCTCCAGAACTGTGACGCAGAAATTGTTTAGAAGCCCCCCAGTCTAGGGGCGCCTGGGTGGCTCATTCGGTGGAGTGTTTGACTCTTGATTTCTTTGGTTTCTGGCTCAGGCTGTGATCTTGAGATTTGTGGGGTCAAGCCCCGAATCGGGCTCTGCGCAGACAGCGTGGAGCCTGCTTGGGATTCTCTCTCCCTCCTTCCCCTCCCTCTCTGTCAAAAATAAACAAACATTAAGAAAGAAGCCCCCCCCCCATTCTATGGCACTTTTTCGTTGTAGCATCTCAGACGCACTGAGACAGTGTCGTAGCCATACACTAGGACGTTCTTCGGCCATATAAAGAGACAGAGCACTGCCGCACGCTACAACACAGACAAGCCCTGGAACAGAACCCTAAGCGAAAGAAATCAGTCACAAAAGACCACCTATTTTATGATTCCATTTCCTAGAAACGTCTGGAACAGGATCCAGAAAGCCACAGGGGGAGAAACGGTCGCCAGGCGCTGTACTGAGGAGGCGTGGAGGGAGGCGGCGTGGGGAGAGGCGGCGTGTGGGGGAGGAGGCGGCGTCGGGGGAGGGGCGTGGGGGGAGGGGGCGGCGTCGGGGGAGGGGCG
>CM053574.1:11230528-11273306 GCA_028646485.1 Cryptoprocta ferox | reverse complement strand
GGCTGGAACTCACAACCTCGAGATCATGACCTGAGCCAGAACCAATGAAATCAAGAGTCAGATGCTTAACCAACTGAGCCACTCAGGTGCTCTGAGGGGATTTTGTATGTATGTGTTTATGTGTGTGTGTGTGTACATGCATATATAGAAAGAGATGACAGATAGATAGGTAGGTAGGAGCCTGGGTGGCTCAGTCGGTTGAGCATCTGATTACTGATTTCAGCTCAGGTTGTGATCTTATGGTCATGGGATCGAGTCCCACATTGGCCTCTGTACTGATGGCGTGGAGCCTGCTTGGAATTCTCTCTCTCCTGCTCTCTCTCTCTCTACCCCTCTCCTGCTCTCTCACTTTGTCTCAAAAATAAATAAACATTAAAAAAATAAAAAAGACAGACAGACAGATGGAAACAGACAGCAGACGGCCTCTCAGGCTAAGGCAGGGTTTCTCACTCTGGCACTGCTGACACGGGGGCTCCGTCACCGTCTGCGGCGGGGGACCGTCCTGTGCACTGCAGGGTGCTGAGCGGCATCCCTGGTCTCCACCCACTCGATGCCAGCAGCGCTCCCCCGCCCAAGTTATGATAACCAAAAATGTCCCTGGACATGGCCAAGTGTCCCCTGGGGGCCGAACCTCCCCAGGCAAGTCCCACTGGCCTAGGACTCAGTTCTGCTCGCAGAGCCAGGCTCTCAGCCGACCCGGCGCACCGATGTGTTTTCATGCAACGACAGGTACCAGATCAGGGCCCCTGCCGGCACCCTCCGTAAACCTCCTGCCCACCAGCCCCAGGAGGGCGGCTCCGACACCCCATCAGGTGCTTGGCTTTGCTAATTGGACCAGACTGGGGCCAAGCAGGCCAATTCTTTCTGTCTCCCCAGATTTTGGAATCAGGACTCTAGAAGGAGCCAGTATGATAGTGCCAATTCTCTGAAATGGGAGCCTATGATGTGCATGGAAGCTTGAGACAAGTGGAAGTTCCCAGGGTTGGGAGGAGGGGGGACAAAGGAAGAGTCCAGAACAGAAGCCAATGGGCAGAGGACTCAGAGGTCTGTTCTGTTTCTCATGGCTTTCTGGTTCCCATGACAACCCACCTCCTCCGTGTAGACTGCTGCATCAGGTTGGCCTGATGGCCCACCACTTATTTCTGGAACATTCCCCAGTCTGTCTTTGTACTCTTATAGAAGCAGCCCAGCCTCCACTCTGGAATGGGGGGGGAGAGCACCAGTCGCAAAATCTGGGGTATGACATGAAATCTGGGGTTTGCCCTGCTGGAGCTGGAGACTGGGTGGCCCTGGGCTCCCCGAGCTATTCCCGTGGCCTTGGCATAAAGCGCTATTTCTTACACACTAGCGGGAATCTGTGCCTGGAAAACAAACAAACAAACAGACCCTCACTGGTCTGATCACCGCCATCTTGACTGATCTGGGGCAAAGGGTGAAGGTCTAGAAGAAAAAGCCGCCCAGGAAACTGAAGAGGGGAGGCCACCTTGTCCAGTGTTTCGGACGGTGGGCTCGAGTGTTTCCAAGGGCCGTTTGCGTCAAGGCAGAGCTTTCTGCTGTGTGTCTGCCAACTGGCCTCCACCCCACCCTCCAGGGGGGCCGGAGTCTGGCCCCTGGGAGCGTGTGACAGACACACTTCTCTCTCCTGCTCCTGACCATCATGACATCACCATGTGCAGCCCCGAGACTTTCCACCTTTCAACAACCTGTCCTTCCAACTCTATAAACACCCTGACTTGGATTTTCCTCTTTGCTTTCGTGCGGATTCCTGCGCCACAAGCTTGGGATTAGGGGTGATGCGTGCTGGTGATCAGTCCTTCAGAGCATTTGGCTTCAGAACGATTGTTCTGAGATCTCCCCATATATTGGTTATTAAATACAGAGAGGAGCTTGCAAGTTTACAACGGGAAAAATAATCCGTGCCCAAGAAGGCTGAGCACAGCTCGGGATGAACCTGAGTGTAGTCACTCTCAGGAAACATTGGACCGAGCCAGGCGGAGGGACACTCTACAAACTGCCCCCGCTCAGGTGTGGTCCCTGGACCAGCAGCATCAGCATCGCCAGGGAGAAACACGGGATCCCCCCTCCCACATATCTGCCAATCAAATTCTTTCTGCAAAAACAAGAAGCGAGGTGTGTTATCCCCCACTGAGGGCTGAGGAGCGCTGATCTACAAAACAACAGACCTGGGGCGCCTAGATGGCTCAGTGGGTTAAGTGTCCGACTTCGGCTTAGGCCATGACCTCACGGTTCGTGGGTTCGAGCCCCACATCGGGCTCTGTGCTGACGGCTCAGAGCCTGGAGCCTGCTTCAGATTCTGTGTCTCCCTCTCTCTCTGCCCCTCCCCCACTCGTGCTCTGTTTCTGTCTCAATAATAAATAAACATAAAAAATTAAAAAAAAAAAAACAACGGACCTGGACTCTTCGAAAGGACACGGACAGATGGTGGAATGTTCCAAACTGAAGGAGGCCAAAGAATCTAGACGACTAAGTGCAACATGTGATTCTGGTTTGGATCCTGGATCGGGGACAAAGTGGTGGGGAGGCAGCCATAGAGGACATTTTTGAGACAGTTGGCAAATGTTCATTATGAACTGTGTACTAAGTAATATCATTGCATCTGTGATACACTTCCTGAATTTTGGAATTGTCCTGTGGTGATGTGGGGTTCTGATTGTCCTTGTTCTTAAGAAATATGCGAAGTGTTTATTTAACTAAAATTTTTTTAGTGTTTATTCATTTTTGAGACAGAGAGAGACAGAGCGCAAGCAGGGGAGGGGTAGAGAAAGAGGGAGACACAGAATCTGAAGCAGGCTCCAGGCTCTGAGCTGTCAGCACAGAGCCCTACACAGGGCTCGAACTCACGAACCACGGGATCATGACCTGAGCGAAGTCGGACGCTTAACCAACTAAGCCACCCAGGTACCCCGTGATGTGTTTAAGGTAAAGAGGAATCATGCCTGTGATGAATTGTCAAATAGTTCAGGGGAAAAACCGTGTGTGTGTGTGTGTGTGTGAGTGTGTGTGTGAGTGAAGATAGAGACAGAGATACAGAGATAAATGAGAGATACCAAGATAGACACAGAGATAGATAGCAAGCTAGAGGAAGACAGGAAAGGAGAGAGGAAGAGAGGAAGCAAATATGGCAAATCTGTGAGTCTGGGGGAAGGGCATACGGCAGTAGTTCTCACCTAGGGCCTATTCTGCCTGCAGGGGACTCTTGGCAATATTCTGAGACATTTTTGGTTATCACAGCTGTGGGGTACTTTTAGTATCCAAGGTCAAGGCCAGGAATGCTGGTCAGCTTCCTGTAGTGTTTAGGACAGCCCCCACATACCGATGATGCAGCCCCAAATATCATTAGAGCCAAGACTGAGAAACCCTGATGTGTGGGCATTTTTTGCACTATTTTCGTACTATGGGAATTCCTCCACCAGTCCATAATTTCCAAGTATTTCAAAGTAAAAACTATACAGAAGAAATACCATAGGCAGGATCCATAGAGACAGGGAACAGGTGGGTGGCTCCCAGGGGTTGGGGCTGGGGAGCGACTGCTAATGGGGATGGGGTTTCCCTTCGGGGTGATGGGAATGTTCTGGAGACGGACAGCGCTTGCACAACACTGTGAATGTCCTAAATGCCACTGAACTGTACACTGTAAAAGAGCGAACTTTAGGGGTGCCTCAGTGGCTCAGTCGGTTGAGCGTCTGACTCTTGGTGTTGGCTCAGGTCATGATCTCACAGTTCGTGAGTTCGAGCCCCACACTGGGCTGTATGCTGACGACACAGAGCCTGCTTGGGATTCTCTCTTTCCCTCTCTCTCTCTGCCCCTCCCTCCTCACTCGCACGTACCTGTGTGCGCTCTCTCTCTCAAAATAAATAAACTTAAAAAAATCTGTGAACATTTTAATACATGAACTGTACTGGGTTGAATAGTGTCCCCAAAGTTCATGACCACCAGGAGCCTGTGAATGTGACCTTGTTTGAAAACTGTCTTTAGAGACGTAATGAACATATGATGTGATCATACTAGATCAGAGTGGGCCCTGAGCCCGTGAGCACTATCCTTACAAGAAGAAGGAAAGTAGGACAGAAAGACCCACAGGGAGGAGGCCACGAGAAGACGGAAGCAGAGTCTGGCACAATGGCGTCTCCTGACCACAGGTTGCTGGCAACACCAGGGACTAAGAGAAAAGCCTAGAACGGATTCTCCCCTGGCGCCTTCAGAGGGAGCGCGGCCCTGCTGACGCCCTGACTTCACACTGTGGCCTCCAAACTGTGAGAGAGTAAATCTCGGTTCTAAGCCCTGAGAAGAGAATGCATGCATCTGGTGTCAATTCCCAAACAAAGGCGTAAACAGCAGAGACTTACCGGGAAGACACGATGTAGCCCAGCACGTGGGCCACCAGGAGCTGCCCGTGTGTCTGCTCCAGACGGGCACACAGTTGGTGCATTGCTTCCTTAGCAGTGGAGGCCAGGGGGGCAGGTATGGTGAAAGAGGCCCATTTCCGGGCCTCCTCGAAGGCCAGCCTCAGCCGCCCCGGGTGCCCACACTCTGGGAGGCTGGCCCAGAGCAGTTCCGTCTGCCCTGGGCTTAGTGTCCTCCTCGAGGCTGCCAGGAGGAGCTGGACCATCTCTTGCCCTTGGTTTCCGGAGAGGGGTTTCACCTCCCAGTAGGCCTCTGGGTCGGTCAGCGTCTGCCGCATGGTGTCTAGGATCCCCTGCCGCCCTGAGCAGGCTGAGAGGATGAGGTGGATCCTCGGGGGGCACTGGGGAGGCAGCCAGGGGACCCTCCGGGCGTGGCGGATGGAATCCATGTCGTCCATGGAGTCCAACAGGATCACAAGGGACTCAAAGTTTCGGCGGGAGACGGTGTGGAGGAGGGTGTGGAAAAACTGGACCACCCTGGCATGGGCCTCCAGGACCTGGGCAGGGGGCAGGGGCAACCCGTAGGCCAGGCACACCTGGAAGCACAGGCTCTGGAGCAGGCCGCGGGCGTCAGAGCTCATCTGTGACATCCCCAGGAGCCGCAGGACGGTCACTGTCTTGCGGCCAAGCAGCCCTGGTATTTGTTCTGCCAGCTTGCACATCAGAGCCGTCTTCCCGATGCCTGGGAGTCCAAAGAGCACCAGGGGCGGGTGGGGGTGGCTGTCGCTCTGGCGGAGCCGCTGCCCCAGCTGGGCCAGGAGCTCCTGGCGCCCACAGAAAGCCCGATTGGCCTCGGCACTCAGCCCCAGGTGGTGGCGGATCTCCTGGTAGAGCCACGCCAAGTCCTGCCTGCCCGCCTCCAGCTCCCGGAGGTGCTCAAGGACCTGGTGGTTAGCCCTGGCCACAAACTGCTCCCCCAGCTCCTTCAGGTACCGAGCATGAGCCTTGTTTTTAGGGTTCACCAGGTCTCGGCTCCATGGCAGCTGGTGGGCCTTGAGAACTCCGGGATGCGTGTCGGCAATGCGTCCTTTGAGGCCACTGAGAAGGTTCTGGGCGTCTGTGTCCAGGCAGCCATCGGGGAGCCGGTCCACCATCTTGAGGGCGCAGTCTTCCAGGATGTGTTTGTTGAGGTCTTGGATCTCTCTCAGGAAGATGGTGGCCCCCTGGTCTCCATCCATCCAGCTCAACAGGCCCCGGTCTATCTCCCACTCAATGACTGAAAAAGTGGGGGAGATGGGAAGAGAGTGTGGTCATCGTTGTGTGATCAGCTGGCCCGAGTGGAGACACTTGAGAGACATATTTAGGGGGTAGGGATATTGATTCTCACACTTAATGTGTGCTGGAATCACCTGGTGTAACCATAGATAATATGGTTACTAATGCACTCAAATGTGTTCCAATAAAACTTTATTTACAAAAACAAGCAGTGGGCCAAATTTGGTTGGAGGACTATAGTTTGCCAGAGTCTCCTGGGGGCTCAGAAAACCCATATGGCTCGGCTCTGCTTCCAGAAGTTCTGATTCAGCAGGTCTGGGTGGGGCCCATGGGTTTGCAATTTCAAAAAGCTCCCAGGTGATGCTAAGACTGCTGGTCCAGGGCTAACACCAAGAATAGTACTAATTGAGTCATATTTTTTTTTGTTTATTTTTGAGAGAGAGACAGACAGAGCATGAGCAGGGGAGAGGCAGAGAGAGGGAGACACAGAATCCGAAGAAGGCTCCATGCTCCGAGCTGTCAGCACAGAGCCCGACATGGGGCTCGAACTCACAAACCATGAGATCACAACCTGAGCTGAAGTCTGAAGCTTAACTGACTGAGCCACCCAGGAGCCCCTGATTTAGTCGTTATTAATCAAAGAAACCTTGGTGTAGGCAACACAGAGATCGTATGTGACAAGTGGCCCCATTATAAAACAATACCATCAAACACAAAAAGTTAGATGTAGAGTTTCTATAGGAATTCCACTCCTACGTAGGGACCCAAAAGAGCTGAAAACATAGACAAACAGGCACATGCGCAGACATGTCCACAGCAGTATTATTTACAGTAGCCAAAAGGTGGAAACAACCCAAGGGCCCATCAAATGATGAATGGATAAGCAAAGTTAAGCAAAGTGTGATCCATTCATACAGTTGACTGTCAGTCAGCTGTGAAAAGGAACGAAGCACTGATTCAAATACAACATGGACGAACCTTGAAAACATCGTGCTGAGTGAAAGAAGCCAGGGCACAAGAGACCACCTGTCATGTAGTCCCATTTCTATGAAATGTCCAGAACAGGCAAATCCTAGAGACAGAAGGCAGACTGGAGGTGGCCAGGGGATGGGGAGTGAGCATTAATGAATACGGAGTTTCTCTGGGGGGTGAGGGAAATGTTCGGGAACTAGATAGAGGTGGTGCTTGCACAACATTATGAATGCCCTAAACGTCACTGAATTGTTTTAAAATGGTTCATTTCGTGCCATGTGAATTTCACTTCGGAATCCAATGTTGTCAGCTGCGGGTGCCTCCATCACACATTCATTCAGCAAACGCTTACTGAGCTCCCGCTTGTGCCAGCCTCTGTTCTCCATTCTGGGGCGTCTAGCAGTGAGGAAAACACATAAACGTCCCTGTTGTCTTTGTGGCCTGGTATCCCAGTCTTAGTGAAAAGAGGGACACAGAAACGGACCGAGTGACAAATGAGAATGTCCGTCTATCCTGGGCAGAGAGGGGCAGCAGGGCATTTGAGGCTGCAGAAAACTGCTGCCAAGGCATGGAGGCCAGGGAAGAAGTTTTTAATGAGCTGGGAGGCTGAGAGCAAAGGTCTGCATGCTTTTTTTTTTTAATTTTTAAAATGTTTATTTATTTTTGAGAGAGAGACAGAGCATGAGCAGGGGAGAAATAGAGAGAGAGGGAGACCACAGAATCCGAAGCAGGCTCCAGGCTCTGAGCTGTCAGCACAGAGCCCGACGCCGGATTGAACCCACAAACTGTGAGATCATGACCTGGACCGAAGTTGGATGCTCAACCGACTGAGCCACCCAGGCACCCCTGCATGCTTTTTTGTAAAGGGTCAGATAGTAAATATTTTAGGCTTCACAGAGCTGTCATAACTATTCAACTCTGCTCTTGTGATGTGAAAACAGACATAGACAACATGCAGAAACTAATGTGTTGAGTGTTTTCCAATAAAACTTTATTTACAAAAACAAGTGGTGGGCCGAATTTAGCCTTTGGGCCATGATTTGCTGACCCCAGAGCTTGCAGCAGCTCCCCTGAGGACCATATTTTCCAGAGCCAAGAGCAGACACTGATTTCTCCTTGGAGGCCATTGTTTTGAAACTGCAATCAGACCTGAGGAGTTATTTTTTAAGCCGCCTTGGGCTCAGCAGAGGCTCCCAGGTCGCTGCAGCTGAGTGTGTCAGGCCCTTGGAGACAGGGCTCAGTCTCAGAGCCAGAGACAAGAGCCACTCAAAAGTCCTCCTTGGAGTGACACCACCCCCCACCCCCCCGCAGCCCTGTGAATGGAGGTCAGGGCTACAGCAACTACCAGTGCTGAAATGGGATCCTTCTGGGGCACATTTCAGCAGGAATCAATCCCAGACCATCTGGTCTACCACCTGTGGGCTGTGTGACCTTGGTCAAATCACCACATCTCTCCTGTAACATGGATGTGCTAGTTTATCCTTGACGAGGCCGTTCTCAGGGTTTTCTGTGAAATAATTGAAAAGCTGAGCACCTTACGCTAAAGCAACATAGCCAATCTCAAACGGTTGTAGATTGTGTGATCTGATCCTCTAACACTGTTGAAATAACAAATTATAGAGATGGACACAGATTCTCGGTTGCCTGGGGCAGGGGTTTGAGGGGAGGGGTGAGTGTGATTCTAAAAGGGTAGTGGGGGGGTGGGGCGCCTGGATGACTCAGCTGATTGAGAGTCCAACTCTTGATTTCAGCTCAGGTCAGGATCTCATGGTTTGTGCGATCAAGCCCCGTGTCAGGCTCCGTGCTGATAGCCCGGAGCCTGCTTGGGATTCTCTCTCTCTCCCTCTCCCTCTGCCTCTCCCCCGCTCTCTCTCTCTCCAAATAAATAAATAAACGTAGGGGCACCTGGGTAGCTCAGTTGGTTAAGCATCCAACTTCAGCTCAGGTCATGATCTCATGGCTCATGGGTTTGAGCCCCGCATCAGGCTCTGTGCTGACAGCTCAGAGCCTGGAGCCTGCTTCAGATTCTGTGTTTCCCTCTGTCTCTGTCTCTGTCTGTCTCTCAAACATAAATAAACATTAAAATAAATAAATAAATAAATAAACTTAAAAAAATAAAAATAAGGAAAAGGGTAGTGGGAGAGACCTTTGCAGGAGGAAACAGTCCTGCGTATTGACTGGGGCAGGTCCTCAAAGCTATACAGGTGATATCATTTCCTAGGATGAAATACACGTGCACACACATAAATGGACGTCTGTAAAAGTGATGCTTCCTCTGGTTGTCAAAACGTCCACTTCTTGGTTGTCATATTGTACCTCAGTTTTGCAAGATGTTAACTTTGGGGGAAACCGGGTAAAAGATACAGGGAAGTACTTCCTAGCTTTTTTTTTTTTTTTTTTTTGCAACTTCCCGTGAATCTCAACTTCAAAATAAAAGCTGGAAAGAGGAAAGCTGAGCAAGGTGCCTGCAAATAAGCTCGCAAGACGCTGGCGCTAACATGCATTTGTGCTTTCTGCTATTTTCAAGGAATTTCTATTTGTTATTTCAGGTGGAAATTCTTTAATGTTTATTTACTTTGAAGGGGGGAGAGCACAAGTGGGAGGAGGGGGAGACAGAGAGGGGGAGACAGAGAATCCCAAACAGGCTCTGAGCTGTTTGCACAGAGCCTGATGCAGGGCTCGATCTCATGAAGTGAGAGATCATGACCTGAGCTGAAACCGAGAGTTAGACGCTTAACCGACTGAGCCACCCAGGCGCCCCTCAGGTGGAAATTCTTAACGGGCTAGGTTTGATTGAATGAGATCATGGCTGGGACGAGACCACGGGACAAGATCCCCACAACAGCTCTGTAATGTACTGCCTCCGACTAGTTCCATTTTAAGGATGAGGAAACTGAGGCTCCAAACCTGCCAGAAGTCGATACAGCTGGGAGAGGACAAGGTTGAACCTCAAGTCCAGGCGCACCCGAAACAGAGACCCGACACTGATTACAGTCCTAATGGCAGATATCTCTATGAAAGCAATTAGCACATTTGGCTTCACGTCAGAGCAAACAATAGCAACATAGTAAGTGCTCAATAAACAGTAGCCATTGACATTATTATTCACATAAATGGTGTATTCAAAATTGATCTGTCATACCTAGTCTTAGGTGTCACCTGGGATGTCAGGTGGGCATCGGCTACCCCTGATGTGATGGGGAAGAAACTTTACCTCTGTGGCCTTCCTTCCAGAAACGTATAGGCCCCTCTAACCATGAGAAAACATCAGACAAGCCCAGACTGAGGGGCATTCTGGAAAAGACGTGGCCAGCGCGCCTCACAATGGTCAAAGTCATGAAAAACAAGGAAAGGCTGAGAAACTGTCACAGCCCAGAGGAAACTGACACTTGTCACATGTCCTGGGACAGAAAAACATTAATGGGAAAACCGATGACATCTACATAAAGTCCGGAGTCTAGTTAATCGTCATGTACTGATGTTAACTTCTTAGTTCCTGCGAATGTACTGTGGTCACATAAGATGTTAACTTATCTGTGTGGAGAACGTATAGAGACTCTGTACTATCTTTGTAGTTTTGTAACACTGTAATTTCCCTGCAAATCTAAAATGACACCCATATTAAAAGTTTGTTTTTAAGGAATGCCTGGGTATCTCAGTTGGTTAAGTGTCCGACTCTTGATCTCAGCTCAGGTCATGATCTCGGCATGTGGGTTCGAGCCCTGCATGGGCTCTGCACTGAGAGCATGGAGCCTGCTTGGGATTCTCTCTCCCCCTCTCTCTCTGCCCCCTACCCGACTCACTCTCTCTCTCTCTTTCAAAATAAATAAATAAATAAATAAATTTAAAAAGAAGTTTATTTTTAATAATTGACATGTCATTACTAGAATTAATATAATATATAATAATCAATATATTTTAGTAAAATTAAAATACTGTTAACATAAATTACTGTATTCAATATATTTAAAACAAATCAATATATCTAAAATGTTCATAAATCCGTAATTTAAAATTTTTCAATGTTTGTTTATTTTTGAGACAGAGAGAGACAGAGCATGAGTAGGGGAGGGGCAGAGAGAGCGGGAGACACAGAATCCGAAGCAGGCTCCAGGCTGTGAGCTGTCAGCACAGAGCCCAATACAGGGCTTGAACCCACGAACTGTGAGATCATGACCTGAGCCGAAGTCAGATGCTTAACCGACTGAGCCGCCCAGGCTCCCCTAAATCCATACATTTAATATGTGGATAAAATGAGTTCGTGCTTTTAATGTTTTCAGTACGAGAAATTGACATACTTAATAGTTGTGGTGCTGTAAATGGACATAGCTGACACGTTGGTAACAAGAATCTGTTTCTTGCTGGCAACAAACAGTAGGGAAATGGCTGGATGACGTTACATTTTTACCGAACTCTTCCTGGTAGCCAGTGAGGAGGAGAGAAGAGCCAGAGGGGGAGGCTCGAGGTGGGAAGTAAAGGGCCACCTGGGAGCAGGGTGATAACCTGGGCGATAGACTCAGGTCAAATCCCTGGCCCCCACTGCAGGCAGAGGAGACCCTCCCCAGGTGTGGGAGGCTGGCAGACTCAGTCTCCCCAGCAGGGGCTGGCTCTGGGGCTAACATAAGGTGACCCACTGTTCCAGATTTTCCAGGATTATCTGGGTTTGGCCCTGCAAGTCCCAGACAGACCAGGATAGCAGTCATCTTAGAAGCCGTCCCCAGAGCCAGGAGCCTCCCCGGAAGAAGGGGCTGGAGGAGGAGAGGAAAGGAGGGTCCTAAGAGGCCGAGAACTAACCAGGACATGGCTGAACTCTCGGGCCAGTAAAACAACCTCTTCCAGAAATTTACAGAGGCGCAGGCTGTGGCGTTGGGACAGTGTGCGGTGCGTGCATTTGAACGTGGGGCATTTCCTGTGGGACCTTGAGGGGGAGTCCCGGCTGCCTCACCTGACCAGTGATGGCGACGCCACTGCTCCTGGCTGAGGAGACCCAGCCTCTGGGCCTCCTGGGCTCCCGAGTGCAGCACTGAGGTCAGGGTGGCCTCTTCGGGCCCACGGGCCTCCGAGGTGTCCAGGGACTGCAGCAGGTAGGTGGGGGGCACGGCGTTCTCGTCCCTCCGGAAGTGTCGAGCCACCAACTCCAGGTCGCGTGGCTTGGAGGTCAGCTGGGCTCGCAGAGCCTTCCACTCCTTCTCCTCAATGAGCGTGGGGACAGGACAGGGGCCGTACTGGTCACCTAGGAGGGCCTGGCAGAGAGAGGGGCACGGGTTCAAGTCTCGGCTTGGGCACTTGGCTCTGTGACGCTGGGTGAGACACACTGAGCCCCCAAGACGGGCCTGGCCGTGGCGCCAAGGTGTTGCGTCCACCGAGCAGCAGGCAGAGCCTTAGAGCACCTGCATGCGAAGAGCGTGGGGCATCCGGCAGGTAAACTCTGAACCTCATCCCGTATCAAGCATCATGGAATCTTTTCCCTGGAAAACCCTCAGGGGGCAGGGGCGGCGCCTGGGTGGCTCAGTCAGTTAAGCGTCCAACTCTTGATTTCGGCTCAGGTCACGATCTCACGGTTTGTGGGATCGAGCCCCGGGTCAGGCTCTGTGCTGACAGCATGGAGCCTGCTTGGGATTCTCCCCGCCCCCCTGCCTCTCCCCCGCTCACACACTCTTTCTCTCTCTCTCAAAATTAATAAATAAACTTAAAAAAAAAAGAAAGGCCTCTGTGGAAGCTAAATAATAGCCCCCAAAGATATCCAGCCCTAATCCCTGGACCCTGTGAATGCACCTTATATGGGAAAGAGCTGCGATGGTTAATTTCAGGTGTCGGTTTGACTGGGCTGCGGGAGACCCAGATCGCTGGCCGAATATGATTTCTGTGTGTGTCTGGGGTGGTGTCTCTGGAAGAGATTGAATTGGTGAACCGGGTGAAGCAGACAGCCCTCCGCAATGCAGGAGGGCATAATCTGGCCACCAGGGGCCCAAATATGACCAATAAATAAATAAATAAATAAATAAATAAATAAAGGAGGAAAGGTTTTCCTCGCTCTGCTTGAGCTGAGACATCCTTCTTCTCTTGCCCTGAGACATTGGTTCTCAGGCTTTTGGACTCAGATCAGGACTCGGAATCTTCAGCCCCCCGATTCTCAGGCCTCAGGCCTACAACTGACTCGACAGTTTACCGATGGCAGATGGTGGGACTTCTTGGCCTCCATAACAGGGCAAGCCAGCTCTTCTAATAAATCTCCTTCTTGTGATATCTCTCTGTATCCTATTGGTTCCATTTCTCTGGAGAACCATAATGAACACAAAGGTCTTTGCAGATGTGAGTTAAGGATTTTGAGCCAGAGGGATTATCCTGGATTACTGGGGCCCCAAATGAGATTCCAGGAGTCTTTATGAGAGCCAGGCAGAGGAAGAGAAAACTACAGCTTCTTCTGGCCTGCCCCAGAAATAGATCCGTGACAAGAGCTAAGGCCTCTGTTGGCCCTGCCCAAATCTCATGCTATGATGCGGTCCTAGGGGCAGATGGGTCTCAAAAGTGCAGGGTGGATCCTGTCTTTACTTAGAATTAAGGATTGAGCTGCAGAGTAAGACACAAGAAAGAGTGCGCTGGGCAGAGCACCTTGCAAACAGAGGGAACAGCATGTGCAAAGGCCCTGTGGAAGGAAGTGTGGTAACGAGCCAGAGAAGGAAAGCTGGGGGTGCGGGAGGCACTTGAAATACCGACAAAGAGGGGGCAGTGGTGAAACATAAGGCCATCCCTGTGGGGGGCGGTGCGGCCCTAAGACTTTGGTCTTAATGCTGAGAACCCTAGGAGACCCTCTTTCTGTCCCAACAGAAGGTGCAAACTGGGATGCTAGAGAATTAGACCAGAGGAGGCCTAGGACCTCGAGCCTAAAGTCTTGCGTTTCCTCATCATAAAATGGAAGCAATCACCGCTCCCCTCTTCATTGAGTTGTACCAGAATATTCCAGGCATGTGCACCCAGGAAACCCTGTGACGGAGGGAGGTTGGACAGGAGCCCACTGTCTCCAGGGGTCTTTCCCGCAGCGTCAGCCTTGGAGCAGTGAGAGAAGTCGGGAGAAGCCAGCCAACCACAAACCGCCGATCTTAGGAAAGAGGCAGAGGGTGGAAAATGCTGCCGCCTGAGGGACCAGCGCAAGAACAGCAAGCGCTGGAAAGCTAAAGGTCAGGAGCCACCAGGAGCAACTCTCTGGAGCTGCTGGAGCTGCTGGTGGCCCAGGAGAGCCAGAGCCTCTAAAGGAAGTACCCCGGGGAGCCGCCTCCTGCTACTCATGCTGCCTAGTGACTTATTTACCAGAGAGACGCGTCTCCAAGGGCCTCTGGGGCAGCCCCGATCTCCACGGAAAGACCCCTGAGCAGCGCCACTGAAGGCGAATGAAGCCGGGACTCTTGGATGACAGAGGGAAGATGCTTGGTTTGGGAGGAGAGCTGGAAGTGGGTATCGGGCCGGCGGTCCCAGGAGCCCTTCTGGAAGGACGAGCAAGGTCCCGGGCCGGCTGGGGCTGGGAAAAGCTCGGGGACCATCATCCCGTCCCCCATGCCACCCAGAGGCTGCGTTGCGCTTTTCACCACCTGCGCCTGGGGTTGCAAAATCGAATTCCTCCCGGACTTCTTTTTCTCCCCATTGCCCATCTTTCTTTAGGAAAAAATGTTTTTCTTTTCTTTCTTTCTTTCTTTCTTTCTTTCTTTCTTTCTTTCTTTCTTTCTTTCTTTCTTTTTTGAAATGCCACAAAATGATCCATCATCAGGCTCATTTGGAAAACGAAACTGGAAGATTGGTGAGGGGCGGGGAACGTATGAAGAAGGGAAGCAGAGGCCTCCAAACACTAGGATGCATTTTAAGCAACAATAATTGAAGCAGAGGGATTCGAAGGGCAGGAACTTTCAGGTAGAAGGTAAACACGTAGTAGCGATGCAATGCACAACCTGAGGACCGTACTTAACACGGCTACACGTGTATTTGGAAGTGGCTAAGAGTGGCTCAATCGGTTAAGCGTCTGACTCCAGCTCAGGTCATGATCTCGTGGTTGGTGGGTTCGAGCCCCGCATTGGGCTCTGTGCTGACAGCTCAGAGCCTGGAGCCTGCTTCTGATTCTGTGTCTCCCTCTCTCTGCTCCTTCCCTCTCTCTCTCTCTCTCTCCCAAAAATAAATAAACATTTAAAAACATTTAAAAAATTGGGGCACTGGGTGGCTCAGTCAGTTGAGCGTCCAACTTCAGCTTAGGTCACAATCTCTCGGTTCACAAGTTCAAGCCCCGCATTGGGCTCTGTGCTGACAGCTCAGAGCCTGGAACCTCCTTTGGATTCTGTGTCTCTTTCTCTCTCTGCCCCTCCCCCGCTCGCACTCTCTCTCTCTCTCTCTCTCTCTCTCTCTCTCTCTCTCAAAAATAAATAAACATTAAAAAAATTTTTTTAATTTAAAAAATTTAAGAAAAAAGAAAGCTGCTAAGAGAATAGATCCTACAAGTTCTCATCACAAGGATAAATAGAAAACCATTTTTTCCTTTTTTTTGTATCTATATAAGATGATCGATATTAATTAAACTTACTATGGTCATCATTTTACATGTAAGTCAAGTCCTTAATGCTGTACATCTGAAACTTACACAATGCTGAATGGCAAAAAATACCCCAATAAAACTGGGAGAAGGAAAATTTAAGTAGAGCCAACATACAAAGAAAGGTGTAGAGCAAAAGATTGAAAATGCAAGCCGGACTGTACAGATAAAACACCTAATAATAAAGAAAGTTTCTCATACATGTTGGCCAGGTCTTCCTTAGTTTCTTTTAGGGAGATCAAATCTCTAAGGCAACACTAGAAACTTCAGCAATGTTGGAAGTGTGCTCATCTGTGTTGTCCAACACCGTGGCCAGCCACCACATGTGGCTACTAAGCCACTGCAACGTGGCCAGTGGGACTGAGGAATTGAAATTTAAATTCTACTCAATTTTAATTTCTTTACCTTTAAATTTGCCACAGGTGGGTCATGGCTACCGCACTAGACAGTACGATTCTAAAGCCAAGCAGCCCTCCTATAGTTCTCTTTATTTCCCTAGAAAACAGTGTTTATTTTATTTTTTAATTTTTTTGTCTTTAAAATTTTTTTTAATGTTTATTTTTGAAAGAGAGAGAGAGACAGAGTGCGAACAGGGGAGGTGCAGAGAGAGAGGGAGACACAGAATCCAAAGCAGGCTCCAGGCTCCCAGCTGTCAGCACAGAGCCTGACGCAGGGCTCAAACTCACAGACCGCGAGATCATGACCAGAGCCTAAGCCGGATGCTTAACCGACTGAGCCACCCAGGCACCCCTAATTATTTTTTTTAAGTAGGCTCACATGGAGCACAATACGAGGCTTGAACTCACAACCCTGAGATCAAGACCTGAGCTGAGATCAGGAGTCAGATGCTTAACTGACCGAGCCACCTGGGCGCCCCTAGAAAAGAGCTTTAATAATGGGGACCATGCTCTCCTACATCTACTTTATCTTTAGGGGAGGTTCCAGAGGGTTTTTCTTTTTATTTGGAATTGCTCAAAGCTTCTTTGTGACTAAGATGTCTTGGCCAAAGATCCCTCCTTGACATTTTCCCTGTTTACATTTTAGGACAGAGGTCAGCAAACATTTTTTCTGTAAAGGATCAAATAGTCAATCATTTCAGCTTTGCAGACCAGATGGTCTCTGTCACCACGATTCAGCTCTCTGTTTGTGGCTGGAAAACAGCCATGGATGATATGTAAATGAAGGAGTGTGGCTGTGCCAATAAAGCTTTATTTACAAAAACAGGCGATGGGCCGGATTTGCCCCATAGGCTATAGTTGGCCGACCCCTTCTCTAGGGTTTAAGAGCTCAAATGTCATATTTAATGTATCTGGAACTTGCTGGTGTAATAAATCGAGGCTGTGGAATAACATTGGCCGGTTATAGCCTAAACCACTAATCGTGAGCTGGGGTTCATTTCAGTAACAGAGAGGGTACTGTGGGGATGGGAAGAGAGAATGTCCTGGAACGTGGAAAAATTGGCCCCACCTAGCATCGGAAGAAGTTTGCCTGGAGGCAGGCTCTAGATGGCACCCTAGAGGCTATTCTCAACACCATAAGGCACAGGGGAGAAAAAAATTCCCAACATCCTGTGGGTTTCCATCCTCTACATGTCAGGACCCCAAAATTCCACGCGCATAAAGTGCATGAGGTGTGAAAGCTGGGGAAGGTCCAGAGCAAAGTCTAAGGTTCTTTTGGGGCTCAACCCTCTGCTCTCCAACTCACCTGCTAATTCCACTTGGCTGCTAATGTCTGGATCCCAGCTAGCTCTGAGTACTGTGATCGATTAGCAATGTCTGCCACAGGCAGGCTATGGACATTAAGTACTAGAGCAGAAATGCCATCACCCCTCCACTGATGGGTTTGGCTAGTGAGCAGGGGCCATATACTGGTGCTGGAATGAGAAGTTAGAGACTCACAACAAAAGCCGGCCCTATGGATGTTTTCCGACAGCGGTTGAGCTCCTCCAAGCAGAGTTCTGTGGTCATGTGCTCAGTGGCCTCAGTGTTCCGAATACCCCACCTCAGATCAACAACCTGGAGATCACAAGCGTGGGTTTGTCAGGGAGGTGGCACAGTGGGTGATTTTTGTTTTCAATTCCCTTTGACAAAGGCATAAAGTTTCTTTCAATCATTTTTGATGGTCTCTCCCCAAAGGGGGATGTACGAATTGAAAGAACTTGAATGAAGCCCATAACCCAGTGTAACCATGAGAAACACATCAGACAGACCCAGACGGGGGGCATCCAGCAGGATGGCCAGCCAGTCTTCTCCAAGACTGCCAAGGTCATGAGCAACAAGGAAAGGCTGTCCCAGACTAGAGGGAACCCCACTGGGTTCCCTGGACGGGGTCCTTGACCGGAGAGAGGACACGAACAGAAGAGCTGGTAACATCTGAGGAACATTGGGAGGCTGGTTAATAGCCGCGTACCAATGTCCATATCTTAGTTCTGACCACGGTGCCTCGATGATGTAAGATATTCATAACAGGGGAAAAGCTGGGGGCAGAGCACATGGGAACTCTGGACCGTAGGCCGCCTTCATGTAAATCTAAATCCGAAATTTAAAAAAATTCCAAAAACATTTTAAAGAACTTGAACATTTTCAGACCGTTCCTTTCTCAGTGAGGACATGTCCACACTTGTCCTCAGAACTTTCTTTGCAACGAAGGGTATTTAGTTTGGCCGAAGTCGGACTTGGCAGGGTCTCCTTGGCAACCACACGCTTGCGGTCCACTTTTGCCTGTTTGCCTGAGGGGGGCTGGCAGAATGGCTCAATTCAGGCAGCAACGCTGACCCAGCAGAGGGCTGGAATAAAGAAGAGGGGTGGCGGAGAATGGGACTCCGAATGTCCCTCCCACCCTAAATTCTTTTGGCCAGAGGGAAAGACACAGAAATTCCTAATGGACTGGAACATGGGGATAAAAGGACCCTGGCATTGGATGTGGCTGAACAGAGAGGGAAAAAGTGTCAGCCACCAGGCTCGGGCAAGAGCCTTTGGCTCTGCGGGCCACTGTCTCCCACCCCTGCACTGACGACGTTTACAGCGCCTGCCACACAGCACCTGTGTGGACATTAAAGGCGCGAGCGCAGAGCCCTTCATCAATCCTCAGGATGTATGTTTTCCTTTTTAGCGCCTCTGCCATTGAGCTGTGTCTCACGATTGATGGCTGGCAGAGTCCCAGCACTGTTTCTTTCTTGGTAACACATAAACCATGGTGTGTCTAATAATCAAGGGGGCCTTTGAGGTGGCGTAAATGGCAAGGAGTCAGTGTCAACCGGTGGCCAACACTCCAAAGACGCTTTGTCGGGAACATATGAGTAGCAACATTCCCACCCTAGATTGGGGCAAGGCTCACAGGGGGCTGTCTGGGGTCTGTGGTGACTGTCCCTGGAAGGTACAGCATAACTGCTCCCGAAAGAGGCTCAGCCCGCTTCCGTGTACACCCCAAACACCCCACAGTCCTCTCAGAGTCCCCCTGAGGCTGTCCCAGGTGGGGGGTGGGCAGGAGGGCAGGGCAAACTGACAACAAAAGGCAGTACAGGGACGAGCCCAGTGAGCAGGACCCCAGGGCACTGCCACACCTCCTGCTCTAATCACGGTCCCTGTGGCCACAGTCCCTCCCCCTGCCTTTTTAGAGGACTTTCATGGCCACGGGGCGCATCACCAGCGTGGAGCCCCCTGGAGCAGAAGGTTCTATGTGGCAGCCTGGGGGGCAGACCTCTGCTCCCTAATTTCAGGGCAGGGGAAACTGAGGCAGGGAGGGGGCAATTACCTCGAACATCAGTCCGTGCTTTTGGCAGAAGGTCTGCACTTCGGGGTAGGCGGTGCTCTGTAGCGCTTCTCTCTCCGCGTCCATATCTGCAAGGAAGAATGGAGAGGACGTTAGTTGGAAGAGCCCAGGACCCTTTCTTGCCCCACGGCTGTGCTTTCAGCCTTGTTTGCCCCCACTAAGGCTGGGGCCCCGTGGGGCAAATTAGAAGATACAAAAAAAAAAAAAAACCCAAAACAAAACAAAGCATGAGGCAGGGGCGCCTGGGTGGCTCAGTTGGTTAAGCGGCCGACTCTTGGTTCGGGCTCAGGTCATGATCTCATAGTTCGTGAGTTCGAGCCCTGTGTCGGGCTCTGTGCTGACGGTGCGGAGCCTGCTTGGGATTCTCTGTCTCCCTCTCTCTCTCTGCTCCTCCTCGGTTCACGCTCTCTCTCCCTCCCTGTCTCTGTCTCTCTGAAAATAAATCAAGAAACATTAAAAAAAATAATAACAGACAGGTCCCAAACCAAAGAGGGGCTTTCCTGGTATTAGTGCTAAAAATCCCACATCCCAGGAAACCCCTCGGTCCCAGCTGACCAGAATGATTGGTCACCCCAGCCTGGGGTTGGCTTATAGATAAAATACGGGATGCCCAGCTGAATTTGCACTTCAGTGAAACACGTAATAGCTCAAGCATATCCTATTCTACGCGCTGTTTGGATACAGGTACACATCTGATAAACCCAGCTGAATCTGCCTTTCAGATACACAACAAATAATCTATTAGCCTAAGTCTGTCCTATGTCACCCACCATTTGGGAAATACCTACACTAGAGGATTATTCATTGTGTATCTGAAATGCAAATTGAATGGGTGTCCTGGTTTTTTGCTTTTGCTAGAATCTGGCAGCCCTCCCGTGGGTAAAACCTGGACTCTATGACCTTTGGTGCCACTGACTTCACTGTGTGGCCTGGTGCCAAGGGGCAGGCCATCCTCAGTTTCCCGCTCTGTAAAATGGGGATGATGCTTCTACCTTGCAAGGCTGCAAGCTCCCCAAAGTCAAGGGCCTCTGCTTGTCTTGGTCATGGCTGGTTTCTTAGCATGCGATACAGGTGCTTCGTAAGTGCTGGTCGAGCTATTGAATCTTACAAGCAAAAGCACCTCGAGTGAGATAGATGAAGAAGCGTTGGTCCTCTCCACCTGGTCAGGGGGAGGTCATTGGAGTGTTCAGGAAAGGACTCCCAAAGCCACTGGTGAGAAGAGGTTGCCCAGGCCCTGGGCGCCAATTTGGATCTGTCTCCTACGCCGTGCCCTTCCCATGCCTGTCTAATCCATTCCACAGGGTATTTGCATCTGCCCATAAAGGATTTATTAGCAAGTTGCTTTAGGCTCAGAACCTTGCCACACATCAGGGGCACAGTGGCAAACAAGACATACGTAGATGACGCAGTGGCCCAGAGGCAGCCCCTACTGGCTGGCAGCGGGGGGGGGGGGGTGGTGTCTGCTAAACTTCAGCGATCTTGTAAACCAGTTGTCAACATAGCCATTAGGAAAAATTCAATTATCTAAACTTACAATGGCAAGGGCAGAGATGGCAAATACTCAAAATTCATTGCTTCCTAATTTCTTAAGTTTATTTTTATTTATTTTGAGAGACAGAGAGCAAGCAGGGGAAGGGCAGAGAGTGAGAGAGAGAGAGAGAATCCCAAGCAGGCTCTGCACCATCAGCACAGAGCCCAATGCGGGGCTCGAACTCATGAACCGCGAGTTATTTTATGGCATTTGACTGTTTGCTCTGTTCTTGAGTTTGGTCCTGGCTATTGATTTTTGTATCAGGGGAATATTAGAGAACGGTGAATTACTGCCCGTCTCTGCCTGACTCCGTGTTCAGAGAAGTCACGGCGGCAGCTCGAAATTGACCCTGGCAGGAGTCACACCACGGACATTGGCAGACAGTACAAATCAGTGGTGTTTTTCGTTTCGTTTCATTTTGTTCAGATTTGGGGGGCATGGGCTATGAAACCTTTGCCAGCACACTACTCTATGTAGTCTTTGCCCCCACAGAGTTTACAGCTCTGCTCGGGGGAGCCACACCTTAAATAGGCACATAAATGACTACAGTTTATGGGACCTGGGGCTTCAAGGGTCTATGACCTTTGGGAGCCCAGTGTGATTACAACATGCGGGTGTGGGGAAGGGCCGTATAAGATCAAGATGGGAGGGGAGGAGGGTCGGGTCATGCAAGGCTTGGTGGCTGTGGGAAGGCTCTAACACTTTTAATTTTATTTTTATTTTTTAAATGTTTATTTTTGAGAGACAGAGAGTGAGCACGCAAGCAGGGTAGGGGCAGAGAGAGAGGGAGACACAGAATCCAAAGACAAGCTCCAGGCTCTGAGCTGTCAGCACAGAGCCCGACGCGGGGCTCGAACTCACGAACCGTGAGATCATGACCTGAGCCGAAGTCAGATGCTCAACCGACGGAACCACCCAGGCGCCCCTCTTAAACTTTTTAAGCCTGGCGCATAGTATATTCATCATAAATGTTAGTTGCACTATGATTTGCCATTCACAGCAACACTATCAAGTCAGGCTCTCAGCCTGGCTTATCGAGGAGGAAACAGAGGGTCCAGGAGGCTCCTCCTCATCGGTTCCCATGTGGGTCACTGGCCAGGCTGCATTCTCATCCAGGTCTCTGAGAGGACGCCATGAGCCATGCCCTGGCTGCCTCGCCCCTCCCCAAGAGTACCTGCTTGCCTCTAACCCCCCAGCCTTTCCCTGCCCCTTACCTGAGATCGTGGAGCTGATGAAGATGGCCACAGTGCTGGACAGAGGCGCTGGGAGGGGGCCTCCCAGACCCTGGAGAAGCCGCCGGCGGGTGCCCGGGCTGAGGGGGCCCACGCTCATGCTGCCTGTCCACCTGGATGACCCTTCCCCAGGAGAGGGCCTGGGTTTCAGAGACCTTAGGCCAGAGGACAGCGAGGCAGGGCCATGTGGAGTGGGGCATCCATCTCACCCCCCGGGCACCCTGCAGCCCCCGTCACCTCCAGCACCCCTGGGGAGCTGAAGCAGACTGTTCCCGATCTGTAAGCACCAATGGGAGAAACGTAGGACAGCAGCCCCCCAGCCAAGGCCCCTGGATGCTGTCGGCTTCTCCAGGCACTGGAACCTTTTGCCCCTCAACCAGCCGGTTCCTCACCCCAAGAGCTCAGCAGTCACCACAGCAACTACGGTTTCCTGGAGCCTGGCGTCGGGGCCTGGGGACCCAGTCAGCCTCTGGAACACCTAGGTCCCCTGGGCATCCGTGAAAGTTGAGCCGGGCCCAGGTGTGCAGAGGGAAGCCGTCAGATGCTGGGAGTCACGCCAGTGCTGGCTGGTCAGGCCAGAGGGACAAACACTGAGTGGAACCCCCCCACCTCATCCTGTGCTCGCTGTCCCCCCTACAGAGGTCCAGGCACTGGGTGCACTGTTTAAACAAGCAGGTCTCAACGTGGGGGAATATTCTGTTTCTCAGGAGACACTTGCAATGTCTGGAGACGTTTTGGTCGTCACGACCCGGGGAGGTGGGGGCTGTTGGCACCGAGCAGGTAGAGCCCAGGGACATTGCTCAACACACAGGAAAGCCCCCGCCCAAGAAAATGATCTGTTCCCCCAACGTCAGCAGTGCCGAGAACCTGAGGAATCAGCTTTAAATCCACTCTGGCCAGATCTCCTTGCCTGCAGAAGGCAAGGACCCAGCGCTCTCAGATAAGAAGGCAGATGAGGGTCTCCAGGGACAGTTCAGGACTGACCCATATTAAAGCGAGATGTGCTCTTTGAAATGATCAAAAAAACACCCCTGGTGACAACATGAGTAGACCTTGAGGGCGCTGTGCTCCATGAAATAAGCCAGACAGAGAAAGACAAATACCGTAAGGTCTCACTTTTATGTGGAATCTTAAAAAAGCCGAACTCCTAGGAACAGAGAGATGGTTACGAGGGAAAAAGGGGTCGGGGAAATGGGGAAATGTCTGTCAAAAGATTACAAACTTCCAGTTAAAAGATGATGAAGACCGACTTAGGGAATCTAACGCATGGCATGGTGATTATAGTTAATAACACCGTATTATATACTTGAAAGTTGCTAACAGCATAGATCTTAAAGGCGCTCACCACTAAAAAGAAATAGTAATTATGTACATGCTGGGGGCGTTAGCTAACGATACCGCGGTAACCATTGTGCAAGATATAAGTGCATCAAACCAACATGTCGGGCACCTTAAACTTACACGGTGTTATACACGCTGATTATCTGTCAATACAGTTGGGGAAAAAAGGTTAACCAAAAACATGGCCTCTGTGACCGGGAAAAGACCTTCTCATTATTCGACCTTATTGAAAATGCCCTGGGACACCTGGGTGGCTCAGTCGGTTAAGTGACTGACTTCAGCTCAGGTCATGATCTCACAGATCGTGGGTTTGAGCCCTGCATTGGGCTCTGTGCTGATGGCTCAGAACCTGGAGCCCGTGTCCGATTCTATGTCTCCATCTCTCTGCCCCTCCCCTGCTCACGCTCTGTCTCTCTCAAAAATAAATAAACGTTTTTAAAAAATTTAAAAAAAAAGAAAAGAAAAGAAAAGAAAATGCTCTGGTGATCTGAGTCCTGCCCCCCCCCACCTCTCGATATTAACAAACCACAGGCAGAAGGAATGTATGTACCTGGGAGTCCATGGTTCTGATTGGAATGCTTGTCCGTCCATCGCTGTCCTGGAGGAGTTAAGCAAGTGGCCTCTTTCCTGGGACACCGGCTGCATCATCGGTGAAGTGGGAGTGAGAGCCACTTGGAGGTGAGCTAGGGTGAGGAGAGAGAGGTCGTCCGCTCAGGATAGCACCCAAGGAAGCACGACGTGCCTGAAAAGCAAAATCAGTGTCAAACATACCCATGACGGACCCGACGCGAGCAAGGCATCTGGGAGTGTACACGTCCAGTCCCCACTCCACACACGGGCATTTGAGAAATTCTGGTGTCGGTTCAGCCAAACAGCCAGAGCTTTTGCAATATCTTTCCCTTCTTGGCCTCAACTTCCCTTCCCTGCCTTGTCCACTTAGGAAAAGAGTCTGCCTTCCAAAGGGTCCCCGAGACCACCCTCAGATGTGAGAATTTGCTAGAAGGACTCACAGAATTCGGAAAAGCTGTTCTCGTGGCTATGGTGCATCACAATGAAAGGACGCAGATCAAGGTCAGCAAGGGAAAGAGGTGTGCCGGGCAGCGTCGGGGGGGACAGCAGGCTTGGGCCTCCAGTGTCCGCTCCCCGCGGAGCTGTGTGAGTGGCGCTTCCCTCTCACAGCAACACGGTGTGACAGCAGGCTGGGAGGGCTGCCAGCCAGGGAAGCTCGGCTGAGCCTAGATGCCCAGGTTTTTGCTGGGCGTCGGTCCCACAGGCGTGGCTGACTTCCAGAACCCCTCCAGAGCCGACACCACGCGGCCCAAGGCCCCCACCAGAGATCGCATCGTTAGCACAGATCTCTGGTTTATTCCAAGGCCCCCAGATAAACAAACACACTCCTATCAGGCAAGACATTCCAAGGGCTTAGAGAGTACTTCCTAGGAGCAGGTCAAGGGCCAATCCTTTCACGTGCAGAGTGTGGACACCCCAGGCCTGCTGAATTCACCTTTCCTGCACAGACCTGAAAAATGTTTTAACATCATTGACTGTCACCATTTCACAGATGAGGAAAACTGAGGATCAGAGCGAGAACGTTTTCACTAGCCTGGAAGGGCCCGGTTGGGGAGGGAGTGCTGGTCTGGCCCCTTCTCCTCCAGGGACCCTCAGAGCCAGCCTGGCCATCCAGCCACCTTCCCACGCCCCACCCAGGCCCTCTGATTTAGCTGCACTCTGCTGACCTCACCTAGGCCCCAGCTCTGGACCCCAGGGCCCAACTAGGTTTGTCCCTATCACCTCCTCACCAATCTCCCGACCTTGAATTTGCCTCCTGGCAAATCTCTGTTCCTTCCTCCATTTATCTCAGTCTCCAAAGGCCCCTCGGACTCTACCCCCACTCCAGCATATGGCCATGTTCCCTTGCTTCCCGCCTCCTCACATCTATAGGAGTATTGGAAGGTTTTGACCTTGACCCTCACACCAGGCTTTCTTTCCATTCCTGTAGCCCAGACTTTTGCAATATCAGCGCTCCTGGCATCTGGCAGCAATTCATTCTTTGCGGTGGGGGGCCATCCTGCGCATTGTAGGATGTTGAGGAACATTCTGGTCTCGACCCAGTGGATACCAGCAGCAGGGCTCCCCACCCCCGCCAAAGCTGTGACAATCAAAAATATCTCCAGACATTGCCGATGTCTACTAGGGGGCAGAATCATGCCTAGCTGAGAACCCCTGGACTAAGACAACCAGCTTATTGCAGCCTCAGGGCCTTTGCACATGCTGCACCTGAACTCCCCAGTTCAGATTGGAGTTCAGATCCTTTCATGCCATCCACACCTCAGCTTCCATGCCACTTCCTAAGAGGCTCTCGCTGACCATCGCATTGCTCAATGACCCCGCTCCCCAAGTCACTCCCAATGCCATCGCCCTATTTGTTTTAAATGCTTATTAATTTTGAGAGAGAGAGAGAGAGAGAAAGCGTCCGCACGCATGAGAGGGGGAGAGGCAGGGAGAGAGGGAGAGAGAGCCCCGCTCTGTGCTGACAGCGCAGAGCTTGATGTGGGGCTCGAACTCACCAACCATGAGATCATGACCCGAGCTGAGAGCAAGAGTCGGATGCTTGAGCTCCCTTGCCATTGCCCTATTTTAATTCTCTGCATGGTACTTACCACCAGCTGATATGTTTCTTCTTGCTTGTTTACTGCTTGTATCTCCACAAGAACGTGAGTTCCAAGACTGCAAGGCCCTTGTCTGCCAAGGTCAGCGTGCTTGGCACATGGTAGGTGCTCACTAAATAACTGTCACATCAACGGACTCATCCACAACTGTCCATCTTCCTTGACTTCTATTAGTCACTGCAGGCAGTTAAGCAAACTTGGATTTCCCCAGGAAGGACAGAGCAGCACCCACCTTCTGGTTTTCCTGGGAGGCTCTGGCCTCCCTCTCCCTCCTGCTGGTGGTGGAAGGGCCAATTTAAAGTCCTCTGAGGAAGCAGGCTGGAGAACAGAGTTTTCTGGGGTCAGCACTGCCCGGAAGACAAGCCCCCGGCGATCCTAGTAACTTTTGTCTTGGGGACTTCCCAGGTCTCTCCCTGCCAATTCACCCAGCAACTGGGATAATGGAAGAGATTGTGTGGCTGGCAGGCCCTGGCTAGGCTGGGCACTCAGCCAGACTTGATGGTTAACCGTTGTGTGCCAGGCTAATGCACTCCTCAGAGCACAGGCCATTTGTTAAGGGTCCACGAGGTGCCAGCTGGTTGGCGTCTTGCATGGGCAGCGTGCCCGAGAAGCAGATATTAAGATCTTGTCCCACCGATGAAAAAACAAAAAAAAAGAAAACAAAAACGAGGTCCAGAGAGATGAAGTCCTGTGCATGGGCCACTTGACCTCTCTGGGCTTAAGTTTTCTTAACAGTCTCCAGGGTTGGTAAGACCATGAAATTCACTTGCACAGTGAGCCTCGCACCACGCCCGGGGCATGCGAAGGGCCCGTGAAATGTTAGCCATGATCAATCACCAGTATTTCCAGTCTCACCCGACTAGTGGCTGGGTCAGGAATCAAGGCGTCCATGTCAATGTCCCAGCAAGCGTTAGTGAACGCCACGTTTCTGGAGCAGGGTTTCTCAGTCTCAGCCCTGCTCATATTTGGGACCAGAGCACCCCCGGGGGTGGGGAGTGCATGTTGGAGGAGGTCTTCAGGGACATGTGACTGCAGGTTTGACCCACCAGCTGGACCTGGGCAATGGGAGGCTCCCCCTCCCCTGTCCTTGGAGTGTTCACTCCACCGGCCTTCCCCGCACTACAGGCTCCCCAAGGACACAGCCTTGAGATAGTGATGTGGTGTTAGGACCATCTGGACTGTGTGCGAGACTGAACCCAGTTAAGGCCACTCTATATGAATTTTAAGATTCTGGCTGGCAGGTGCGGCAACCTACTTGTCTGTGGCCACTCAAGACAAGCCGTGTAAGCTCTCTTGCTTATCAAACCTGCCACCTACCCATCCGAGGTGGCCGGCCTTTCTTTGGTCTCTCCCTGCCCTCCAAGTATCGGGGCCGATTTCAGATTTCACACGGGAAGCTCGCGTGTGCTATAGGCTGTTGGGCCACAACCCCGGCCTCCACCAACTAGATGCAAATGGCACCAATCTCTCCTGATCACGACAACCAAAAATGTCACCTGATATTGCCAAGTGTCCGCTGGGGCCCAGATCCCCACCTCCACCCTCTGGTTGAGAACCACTAGATTCATGTTACCATCATCATTTTATTACACTTTGAGGAACTCTTAGCTTCAGGTGCTAATATAACATACGGTCTCCAGTTCCCCCTGGGAGCTTCATTTCGCGACCCTGGTTTCCCAATGATGAAAATAAGCTTCAGAGAAGTTTAACAATTGACCCGAGTCCCCTTGGCAAGGAAGTGACAGGGCTGAGCCTCAAACCCCATTTGTCAGCTACATTGGAATCTGTAGGTTTTAAAGAATTCTTGGCAACATTTTTTACATTATTTTTTAATGTTTATTTATTTTTGAGAGAGAGAGAGAGAGAGAGTGAGAAAGGTGGAGGGGCAGAGAGAGAGAGAGTCACAGAATCCAAAGCAGGGTCCAGGCTCTGAGCTGTCAGCACAGAGCCCAGCGTGGGTGGAACTCATGAACTCATGATCTGAATGGTGAGATCATGACCTGAGCCGAAGTTGGATGCTTAACCGACTGAGCGACCCAGGCACCCCAATTTTATTATTCTTATTTTTTCAATATTTATTTTTGACAGAGAGAGAGAGACAGAGCACGAGTGGGGGAGGAGCAGAGAGAGAGGGGGACACAGAATCCAAATCAGGGTCCAGACTCTGAGCCGTCAGCACAGAGCCTGACACGGGGCTCGAACTCACAAACCGTGAGATCATGACCTGAGCCGGAACCAAGAGTCAGACGCTTAACCAACTGAGCCACCCAGGCGCAATATAAGGTTTCTTTTTAAAAAAGAATGTCTTTATCTTTTAGAGATGCACAATAAAATATTTTATAGAATCATAAGGTTTCTAGAATGACTGGGATTTACTTTGAAATAATAATTCCAGATGGCAAGGTGGATAGGGTGGGGTTGGCCAGGGGGTGACAGTAGTTGGACCTGGGGCTGGCGGTTCATGATACCATTCTGTCTCCTTTGGGGGTTGAAATTCCGCGCAGTAAAAGTGTAATATATTCTTCCACACCTGTTCTTAGGCAATAGTTATAGTTACCATTAGGTGGGGTGCCTGGGTGGCCAAGTTGGTGGAGCAGCCAACTCTTGATTTCAGCTGGAGTGGTGGTCTCACAGTTCGTGAGCTCGAGCCCTGCATCGGGCTCTGCACTGATAGCGCGGACCCTGCCTAGGATTCTTTCTCTCCCTCTCTCTCTGCCCTGCTCGCACTTACTCGGTCTCTCAAAATAAATAAAAATAAATAGAAGCAAAAAAATAATTACAATACTATGTGTTGGGTAGGGGCCAAGCCATAAGCGAGGGTATTTTCATGGCTTCTTTGCCTAACGTTATCATTCCCATTTTACGCAAGAGGAATCGAGCAGGGAGAGGTTAATAAACCAGATCAAGCTCTCGGCCTGGAGGGACGTGCGTTGGCTGAGGATGTGCGGGGAAGCTGCGCCCCCTGGAGGTCAGCTCAGGAGTTGCCGCGAGAATGGGCAGAAGCCCCTTGAATGCAGGGCAGGGTGGAAGGAAGGAGGAGGAAGCAGGAGAGGTGTTGGCCGCAGTGGGGTGCAACATTTTGGGGGGAGGGCACAAGAAAAACACTAAAAATAAATAATATTTTTTCATTTTTTATGGTGATAAAAGTGTAATACTTTAAAGCAATATTAAAAAAACAAAGTCAATGCAAAATAATCCACAATGAATGAAATATCACAATTTTATTTTATTTTTTAAACAAATTTTTATATATTTTTGAGAGAGAGTGAGAAAGAGAGGGAGTGGTGCAGAGAGAGAGGGCGACAGAGGATCCAAAGGAGGCTCTGCGCTGACTACAGAGAGGCGGATGCCGGGCTTGAACTCACCAACTGACAGTTGCTTAACCGACTGAGCCACCCAGGCGCCCTGAAATATCACAATTTAAAATAGAGTGAGGCAAGTGAGGTGAGTATATAAAGGCAGGGTTGGATCCTGTTTTCATTAAGATTTTGATGATTTGTGGGGTGCCTGGGTGGCTCAGTCAGCGTCAGACTCGTGACTTCCGCTCAGGTCACGATCTCACAGTTTCTGAGTTCGAGCCCCATGTCAGGTTCTGCACCGAATCCCTGTTTGGGATTCTGTCTCCTTCTCTCTCTGCCCCTCCCCCTTTCTGTCTCTCTGTCTCTGTCTCTCTCTAAAAATAAATAAAAATAAACTAAAACAAAGATTTTGATGATTTGTTCAGGCATGGATATTTTGCATGGATTTTGTTTTTATAAAATATCACTTGAAAATATTACATATCTGTAAATCAAAACCACAGCTAGGTCATCTAGAATCAAGACCTACTAGGTCATCTAGAATCAAAAAAGAAAATAACAAGTATTGGCAAGGATGTGGAAGAATTGGACCCCTCATGCACTACTGGTGGGAATGTACAATGATGCAGCGACTGTGGGAAACACCTTGGCATTTCCTTGGAAGGTTAAATGCAGAATGACCATATGATCCAGCAATTCCATTCCTAGCTATAGCGTTGGTGGTATAGTGGTGAGCATAGCTGCCTTCCATTCCTAGCTATAGACCCAAAGGCAGTGAACACAGGTGTTCAGAGAAATCCGGTACAAGGATGGTCAGAGCAGCGCTAATCAAAATAGCTAAATGTGGAAACACCCCAAATGTCCATTGAAAGATAAATGGATAAACAAAATGTGATGAATCCATACAATGAAATGTTCCTCAGCCATAGAAAGGAAGGAAACACTGACACACGCTACAGCGTAGAAGAACTTAGAAGACACTACGCTCAGTGAAAGAAGTCAGTCACAAAGGGCCACATAGTGTTTGATTCCATTTATATGAAGCGTCCAGAACAGGCAAATCCACAGAGGCAGAAAGCAGACTGGTGGTTGCCAGGGGCTGCTGGGGGAGGGGTGACGGGGAGTGACTGCCCATGAGGTTGGGATTTCCTTTGGGGTGACGGAAATGTTCTGGAATGAGATGAAGATGATAGCAGCACAACGTTGCGAACATATGAAATGCTGCCTAATTGTGCACTTTAAAATTATTTATTTATTTATCCTTATTTTTATTTTTTTTAAGATTTTCTTTGTAAGCCGTCTCACAATGTGGAGCTTGAACTCACAACCCAGAGATCAAGACTCACACACTCTACCAACTGAGCCAGCCAGGTGTCCCCCAAATTATTTATTTTATAATTATGTGAATTTTACCTCCATCTTAAAAAATGGACTTAAATAGGAAAAAGAATATTTATTACAGACCGGGAAGTCGAGTGCCCTGGTCACACAGTTACTAGCTGGAGTGACATTTAGCTGGAGTGACAGTAGCCAGAGTGGTATGTGAAACCAGGTCCCCTTACCATCTGTATTTCGAATTACAGTTGGGTTCAGAATAACTGCCCAAAGGAAATCGACAATTGGCCTCATTTTTGCCCACTGGTTCGGTAAGTTTTTCAGGGATGCACACCACACTTTAACATCCTCGATGGAAGCTCTGGACCCCTTCCTAGAAAATGATATGTACCCACAATTTTGCTTACAGTCCCAGGCAGTCTGTAGAACTTCTAATCCGTCCTGTCCTCGATCAGAGCAGGGCCAAAGAAGTCCTGGCTAAGAAGCTCAAAGTCAGGCGGCACCCGAGTGGCTCAGTTGGTTGAGCGTCTGACTTCGGCTCAGGTCATGATCTCACAGTTTGTGAGTTTGAGCCCCACATGGAGCTTTGCACTGATAGTGCAGAACCTGCTTTGGATTCTGTCTTCCTCTCTCTGCCCTTGCCCTGCTAGCGCTCTCTCTGTCTCTCTGTCTTTCTCTCGAAAATAAACATAAAAAAATTTTTTTAAAAGAAGCTCAAAGTTAGACAAATACTCTGAGATTCAACCGTCTAAGGAAAAACCAAAGGCATAATTATGTTACTAAAGAGACACTCACCTGCATATGGAAGAGACATACGCCAAACACAGCTGTCACTTTCTGAGTGTTTATATGTACAGATTAAAAGGACTGTTCAGAGCGACTACCTTTGGGATGGTGGGTGGTAGGTGAGAAGAGTTAAGTCTCTTTTTCCTCCTCTCTTTTTTTTCTTCATGCACTTCCCTGTGGTTTCCATTTTTGACAACCAGACTGTATTATTTTTATAATTTAAAAAATCTGGAAGATGCATGAACGAAAGTCTTTGCCCTTAATTCTTTGCCCTTAATTTTTTTTTAATGTTTGTTTCTGAGAGAGAGAGAGACAGAGTGTGAGGCAGCAGGGGGTGGGGGAAGCAGAGAGAGGGAGACACAGAATCCAAAGCAGGCTCCAGCCTCTGAGCTATCAGCACAGAGCCTGGTGTGGGACTCAAACCCACAAACCATGAGATCATGACCTGAGCCAAAGTCAGATGCTTAACCAACTGAGCCACCCAGGCGTCCCTGAACTTGATCATCTCTTTAAAGGCTCTCTCTCCAAATAAGGTCACATTCTGCAGTACTGGGGGTTAGGACTTCATCCTACGAACTTTGGGGAGATGTAATTCAAGCCACAACAGGGGGTGTTTTACTCACACCTGGTTGTTAAAGTATGAAGTTGGCCATATGGCTCCCTGTTGAGGCTTTCTCATGGCCACCATATCATTAAACAAAACCTTGACTACTGCCCACCACACCCCACTTGCATCCAGGATTCCCAGTGAAGGAGATACGCCATCTCCATGGAAACCCAGAGATCCTTCAACACATCACCACCATGAACAGTCCTTTTACAATGCACACATAAACAAATGTGGGGAGTGAGTTTTGTCTGTTTTAACGCTGTCTTTGGCACCTTGCTTTTGTCACATAATAACACAATACAGACACCTTTTCATCGCAGTCTCCTGGAGACCCAGTTCATTCATTTTAATGGCTGCTTAGGATTCTATTGAGTGGATGGGCTGTAATTTATTTATCCAATCTCTTATTCAATTTAAGTCCTGAGGCCTGAGAAATAGGAAGCTGAAGATATAAGTTCCGATCTGAGTCCGGAAGCCCAAGAACCAGGAGCACCAATGTCCAAGGGCAGGAGAAGATGTTTATCTCAGCCGCAGCAAAGAGGGAATTTGTCCTTCTTCCTCTTGATTCTATTAGGGCCCTTGACGGATCAGACAATGAGCCTCCTCCCCTCCCCGGACACTGGGGAGGGTCAACTGCTTCACTCCATTCACCAATTCAAATGCTAATCTCTTCCAGAGATACTACCCCAGACCCACCCAGAAATCAAATTTGACAAGCTATCGGGGCATCCCTTAGCCCAATCAAGTTGCCACTTAAAATTAACCATCACAGTGTTGGTATTTGGAAAAAAGGCCTTTGGGAGGTGATTTGGTTTAGATCATTGATTGGGTCAAGAGGGTGGGACCATTTTCTTAAGATTAGAGTCCTTATAAGAGGAGGAAGCAGAGAAGAGACTCCACTTGAGAAGGTGACTGTAAGCCAGGAATTGGGCCTTGACAAGATACCAAATCTACCGGTGCCTTGAACTTGGACTTCCAGCCTCAACACTATAAAAAAAAAAAAAAAAAAGCCACCCAGCCTTTTGTATTTTGTTAGAGCAGCCCAAGCAGACGGAGACACAGAGCTTGCTGAACAGCAGCAGGTCACACCATGGTGGTGCCTGGTGGATTGGATTTCTGGGGCTGTCGTAACAAAGTCCCATGAAAGAGGTGGCTTAAAACAATCGAGATGGATTCTCTCACAGTTCTGGAGGCCAGAAATTGAAGTCAAGTTGCCGGCAAGGCCGAACTCCCTCGAAGGCTCTAGGGGAGGATCCCAGATACCAATCATATTGGGTTAGGGCCCAGCCTGGTCGGCTCATCTTAACTTGATGTCACGTGCCAAGACCCAATCTCTGAATAAAGTCACATTCCTAAGTGCTGAAGGTTGTTGGGACTCCAACATACCTTTTAGGGGGACACAATTTATACCATAAGGGGAGAGTGTATATAAAGCCCTTCTGAGGGTTAAGTTCAACAGCCATCTCTAGGGAAGAGCAATTGAACGAATGAATGTTGGGATCTTTTTTCAGGGAACATCACTTTCATTTGAAATATCTGACCAACCATGATTCAGACTTGATGGTTTGGCAGACATTTTCTTAAAAATGAACAAAATGAGCCTGTCACTCCAAGGAAAACAACTCAGTTCTGTTGCCAATGATAGAATTCAAGCTTTCCAGGGAAAATAAGAATTTTGGAAAACCTGCATCTGTCACTATGAGCTTGACTGCTTTCTGATACATAAAGAAAGGCATTTCTGATAATATGGGCAGTGATATTAACGAATGGGACTTTCTGATATTGAATAATAAAGCCTCTGCATAATCAGTGAACTAATATTTTCTTGATGACCGGTGCATGATGTTACAATCAGTGCAGAAGGTCCATTCAGAGTGCAAGACAGACTGATAGCTGTTAGTGTAACCAAGTGTTGGGGGCTGAATGGTGGCTGCCAAAACGATATATTCAGGTCCTACTGCCTAGAAACTGCCAGTGCGATCTTATTTGGAAGAGTCTTTGCAGGTATGATTAAGTTAAGGATCTCAAGATGAGATCGTTTTGGATTACCTAGATGGCCTCTAAACCCAATGACAAGGGTCCAGCATAAGAGTCAGGAGAGAAGGAGGCATGGATAGAGAGGAATAAAAGGCTATGTAACAATGAAGGCAGAGATTGGAGTGATGGAGCCACCAGAAGCTGGAAGAAGGACCCTCCCTTGAAGAGGATGGCACACGCAAATGCCCGGGAATGAGAGAACGTGCTGTATTCTAGAAATTGCAAATCATTTGATGAGGTTCAATATTACATATAACAAATTTAGATATAGACTATAGGAGATAACAAAATAGATACCCCTGGATCCACCATCTAGCAAACTTTAAAAAATTTTTTAATATTTATTTATTTATGGGAGACAGATAAAGACAGAGCGCCAGCAGGGGAGGGGCAGAGAAAGAGGGAGACACAGAATCCAAAGCAGGCTCCAGGCTCTGAGCTGTCAGCACAGAGCCCAATGCGGGGCTCGAACCCACAAGCCGGGAGACCATGACCTGAGCCAAAGTTGGACGCTCAACCTACTGGGCTATCCAGGCGCCCCGCAAACATTTTCTATGAAGGTGCCAGATAGTAAATATTTTCAGCCTTGCAGTTCAGAGAGTCTCTGGCTCCCCTATTCAGCTCTGTCACAGTAACTCGAAGGCAGCCACAGACGATACGTAAACAAATGGGCACCAATGTGTGCAGTATGACTATTTCCGGACACTGAAATTTGAATTGCATATAATTTTCACATATCATGAAACAGTCTTCCTTTCTTCCCCCAACTGTTAAAAAAAAATATGAATCCATTCTTAGCTCGAGGGTCGTACAAAATCAGGCAACCTTGATCTCGCTTAAGAAATAGAATATTTCCAGTATTTGAAAGCTCCTTCACCCCTCCTGGCTATCTCTCTCCCTCTCCTGACAAAGGGCAGCCTTGCTCTTATATCTTGTGGTCACTATCTGTTAGTTTATGTGACATTTTTTACCATATAATTAGGTACCCTAAAACAATAGGTCTTTAGGTTCGTATATGTTTGGCTTTCATATAAAGGGGAACGATGCTATAGGTATTCTGGTACAACTTGCTGTTTACACTCCACATGTTTTTGAGATTTGTCCATGCTCTGGTTTGCTCATTTTTACTGCGCTATGGTATTCTGTCACAGGAAAAGCGATTTGTCCATCCTCCGGTCCATGGACATTTGCATTTTTCTAATGTTTTCGCATTAGAAGTTTCTGGAACATTCTGGAGGGGTTTGAGTCAAAGTTGGAGGTGGTCAGACTGATGAGTTAGAAAAAGAACCAACCATCCCTGACCGTTTGTCAGGCAGGTCTCAGGTGCAATAAGAAGCAATGGACTGCGGTTCAGATGGGTGCCCAGATGGAGAAACTGAGGCTGAGGGTGGTTAGGTGATACCCGCAGCTACACAGTAGTCATGGGCGTGGTAGGCAGCCTCTGAGATGGCCCCTGATGATCTCTACCTCCCTGAGGCACACTTTTATGTTAGCCTTCTCCCACACTGTCCCACAGTTAGTCTGTGTGAACAGCAGAACAGAGCAGAAGCCGTGGGATTGGGTTATCCAAGACTGTGGTTTCCATCTCGAGTGCTGTCTCAAGTATGAATTCCTGTTTTCTCTCTCGGATGGCTCATCCTAGGGGAAGGAGCTGCGTTCCGTTGCGAATGGCCGTGTGCTGACGACGGAAGCCTGTATCCATCGGCCAACAAGCAGCCAAGGCCTGGAAGAGGTAGAAGAATGGTCTTGGACGTCCATTCTCCATCTAGTTAGGCTTTCCAGTGACTGCTTCTCTGAGAGAGACTGAGCCCGAACCGCCCCGCTAAGCCACTCTGGGATTCCTGATGCTTGGGAACCACGTGAGAGAAGAAATACTTGCGGTTTTAAGCTGCTACAGTTTGGGGTGTTTTCTTATGCGGCGGCAGCTAACGGATATAATGGGGGCGGTGCCAGAGCTTAAACCTTTCAGCCCCTTGTCGGGGCCTTAATAGGATGCCGTGCTTCTCCCCGGTCTGAGTCGGTCTGCCTTGCTCCCACAACGAGTTTTTAGTAACCATTTCCTACCATTTTCGGCAGCAGAGGCACACCCAGGAGGGCTCTCGTGTAACCCACAGAAGGGATGATAAAGGTGAGATGCTGGAGCGCAAACACCATGGGGGATGGGTTAGCCAGGAGGAAATCTACAACACCTGGAGGGGCAGGTATGTCTTCTCAACCAGTCCAGCCAGAGATGCCCTGGATACGTGTTTTCCAAACGTTCCCACGCCCCAGCCTATGTCCATGCTGTGGTCTCCATCTGGGACACCTTTCCTGACATCTTTTAGTCCTCCCTGGGTATTTTAAGGGCCCAGACAAATCCTTCTCCTCCAGGAAGCCCTCCTTGACCCTCCACGGCCCATCAGAATCCCCCATGGCACTTCCTTCTGATTTATAGACTCAATATTTGTGTTCTCCCTGCCTCTCCACCCCCACCACAAATGAAATCCTAACTCCCAGTGTAATGGTATTTGGAGACGGGGCCTTCGAGAGATGATTAGGGTTAGATTGGATCAGAGAGTAGAGCCGTCATGATGGGATTAATGCCCTATACAAAGAGGAGAAGACACAGAATCTCTCTCTCTGCTCCCCACTGTATGAGGCAACAAGGAGAAAGTGGGTGTTCACAAACCCGGAAGAGAGCTCTCACCAGACACCAGATCTGTCGGCACCTTGATCTTGAACTTCCCAGCCTCCAGAACTGTCTGTTAAGACCCCTCGCCCATGGTGATTTGTTATAGCAGCCTGAACTAAGACACCTGATTATGGTTTGCTCTTCCTGAGAAAACATGACTGCAAGGGATGAGAAGATGTTTATTTGCAGTGTGTGGTACAGAATTCGATACAGCTCTCTCGGCTTTACCTAGTTAATTGTATTGTTCATTTCTTCTATGGATTATCATATGTTTACAGTTAGAAAGAGTATTAAAAATCATCCAGGAGCTGGGGCGCCTGGGTGGCTCAGTCGGTTAAGCGTCCAACTTCAGCTTAGGTCATGATCTCAGGGTTATGGGGTCAAGCCCCATGTCAGGCTCTGTGCTGACAGCTCAGAGCCTGGAGCCTGCTTCCGATTCTGTGTCTCCCTCACTTTCTGCCCCTCCCCTGCTCATGCTCTGTCTCTCAAGAATAAACAAACGTTAAAAATTTTTTTAAAAAATCACCCAGGGCACCTAGGTGGCTCAGTCAGTTGAGTTTCTGACTCTTAAGGTCAGCTCAGGTCTTGATCTCGGGATCATGAGTTCAAGCCCTGCACTGGGCTCCATGCTGGGCGTGGAGCCTATTAAAAAAAAAAATCATCCAGTCCAGGGGTTGGCAAACCTTTCCTGTGAAATATCAGAGAGTCGATATTTTCAGCTGTGAGGGCCAGACGGTCTCCATTGTAATGACTCGACTCTACTGCTGCAGCTGGAAAGGTCATAGAGGATATGTCAGCAACGGAGTGCAGCTGTGTGCCAATAACACCGTATTTACAAGCACTAGCAGTGGGCCAGATTGGGCCCGTGGGCCACAGTTTACCTACCTTTGACCTAATCCAACGTTTCCATTTAGCAAGGAGGGGTTTGCCGAGGGTCACGTGGGAAGTTAGGACCAAAACCAGAGCTCACTCTCAGGCCTGCCAACATCCTATCTTTGTGCCTTTGCTTTGAACTCTTGGCTGGCTTCTGTGGGCTCAATTAAACTTACTTTTCCTCCACTAATTGAGCTGGGACTTTTCCCAGATGCCTCTGGGCAGGTACCAACCAGAAAGTGCAATGTAAATGCACTCATAACCACCCATGTCTAAGGTAACTACCGGTGGTTTGCCTTAACTTCTTAGCGTCAGAGACTCCGCTATATTCTTCCCATGCATGTATCTTATGCTTCCCTAAACAGATTCAGAGAAGTGAAGGGCAAAGAGAAAAAGCGGAGGATTTGGAATGAGATAGACCTGGGTCCTAATTCCGCCCCGCCGGGAGCTCTGCGTGACTGCTGGCCAGTCACTTCGCCACTGAGCCTAAAATGTGTCCTATAAAACAGGAAGAACAACCCACCTCAAAGACCAACCGCTTGTAAAATACCTGCTTGGCATGTTGTGAGCGTTTAATGGAAATTCCCAGATGCAGTCGTCGCTTGGATTTGCTCACGACTAGGAGGCCCCTAGGGTGGTCCCTGGTATTTGTGCTTTTGTATAATCCCGATCCTTGAGTGTAGAGGACTTGGGATTTGCTTTCCATGAACGGAATATGGAAAAGAAAAGTGGTAGAATGTGGTTCCTCAGACAATATCTACGATCACCATGTGATCCAGAAATTCTACTTCTCGATATTTATCTCAGTATAGAGCTGAAAGAACACACGAGGAAACTTTTTAGATGATGGAAATGCTCCCTATCTTGATTAAATGGGTGTATACGTTTGTCAAAACTGGTTAAATGGTACACTTGAAATGGGTGGGTTGCGGTGATGGAATGTCCTTTCCAAGATTAGGTTGTAAAAACCTATGACCCAGAAATTCTACTCCTAGGTATATAACGCAAAGACCTGAGAACAGGTGTTCAAACAAATGTTTATAGCGGCACTATCTGCAAGGGCCAAAAGGCAGAAACATTACACAGGGGCACCCGGGGTGGGGGGGGCTCATTGGTTAAGCGTCTGACTCTTGATTTTGGCTCAGATCATCCATGATCTCACAGTTTGTGAGATCGAGCCCTGCGTCAGGCTCTGCACTGACAGCTCAGAATCAGCTTGGGATTCTCTCTCTCTCTCTCTCTCTCTCTCTCTCTCTCTCTCCCTCCCCCACTCATGCTCTCTGTCTCAAAATAAATAAATAGACTTAAAAAAAAAAACGGAAGGAAATTCTCTCCCAGGCTACAACATGGATGGACCTTGAGGACATTATGCTCAGTGAAATAAGCCAGTCGCAAAAGGACAAATACTACATGACCCCACTTACATGAGACACTCAGAAGAATCAAATTATAGAGACAGAAAGTAGGATGGCGGGCACCAGGGGCTGGGGGAGGGGAATGAGGAGTTAGTGTTCAGTGGGGACAGAGTTTCAGTTTGGGAAGATGAAAAAGTTCTGGGGATGGACGGCGGTGGTTGGACAAGGCGGCACGAGAGTGCAACCGTATTTCATGCCACTGGACCGTGCATAGAAAAATGGTTAAGATGGAAAGCTTTATGTTGTGTATTTTACCATAGTGATAGTAATAATGATAATGATGATGGCGGTGCTGATGGTGATAATAATAATAATAAAAGGACATTTCTTTCAAGACCAAGGAAGCTACAGAGCCTGATTCCTGTAGCTAAAATTAGGCTGGGCTTGAGAGCCTGGCCTTCAGAGTTCTTACACCTACACGGGGCGACCAGACAGTGGCCTACCTACCCCCTTCCCAAAATAGGCTGGGAGGCTATTTTGGTACAATCTGTTCTCTCGTAAAACGAGATCCTAGAACACTGGTGCTCCCTGGCGGGGAGCCGGCTTATCTCCAACACCCGGCAGGTGCTAGATGAGCCCAGGCAGAGGTGCTCCGGGGAATTACAGAGCTGGCCTTGGGACTCCGGCTCCAGACACTCCTGCTAGTCATTCCGAGAGGAAACCGAGGCTCAGAGGAGGGGAGTTACTTGCCCAATGCCACGCATCTCGCAGATGGAAAGCCAGGGTGTGAACAGGTCTGAGAAGCTTTGCAGTGGATTCGGCTTTTTCTTTTCTTTTCAGATTAAGGCGGAATTCCCAGTATGCTTTTCTGTAAGCTTTGGCAAAGACAGACAGTTGTGGATTCCCCACCAAGGTCAAGATACAGAACTGTCCTATCCCCCCTGGCCCATTCTCCTGGCCCCTTTGAAGACCGTCTCTCCTTCTACTCCCTGGCCCTGGCACCCACTGATCTGTTTTCTGCCCCTATAATTCTGTTCTTCCTAAAATATCCTGTAATGAGAGCACACAGAGTGTAGTCCGAGGCAGGCTTCATTCACTCGCCAAATGCCTCTGAGACTCAGCCTCATTGCTGCGTGTGTCTATCAGGAGTTTGTTCCTTCTCATCGCCGAGTTCTATTCCAATCGCGTGATGCATCATTGCGCGATGTTCACTCATTCACCAGCTGCGGGACATTTGGGATATGGCTCCGGTTTTTAAAACCAGCCGCTCTGAACATCTCTTGGGTGAACACGAGCTTGCGTTTCACTGGCGGCATTATACGGTAAACGGTGTTTAATTTCCCAAGAGGCCGCCCAACTGTTTCCTGCCAGCACTTTGGGAGAGTTCCAGTTGATTCAAATCCTTTATTTTTGAGAGAGAGAGAGAGAGAGAGAGAGAGACATATAGTGTGAGCAGGGGAGGGTCAGAGAGAGAGGGAGACACAGAATCCGAAGCAGGCTCCAGGCTCTGAGCTGTCAGCACAGAGCCCGACGCAGGGCTCGAACCGACGAACCACGAGATCATGACTTGAGCCGAAGTCGGACGCTTAACCGACGGAGCCCCCCAGGCGCCCCTTATTTCATCCATTCTAAGCCCCATCGTATTAACCTACCATGGCTGCCATAATGACAAAATGGCTTAAATAAGAGAAAGGCATTTTCTTACAGTTCTGGCCTCTAAGAGTCCGAGACAAAGGCATTGGCAGCAACATGTGTTTTCTTCTGAGGCCTTTTCACTGCTGGTGGATGGCCATCTTCTCCCTGGGCCCTCCCTCCTGCAGTCTTTTCTCTGCCCATGTCTGTGTCCTGATCTCCTCTTCTTATAAGGACCCCAGTCGTATTGGAGCAGTGCCCGCCCAGAGTTCATTTTCACTTAATCACCTCTTTTAAGACCTTAATGGTTACGTTCTGAGGTATCGGGGATTGGGGCTTCAATCTATGAATTTTTGGGAGGACATGATTCAGCCCCTAACAGATATGCGGCGACATTTTGTTGTTTTAATGTGTATTTCATGTGATTCCTTGCCATCCATATATTCTCTTTGGTGAACTGACTGTTCAGATTTTTTGCCCAATTTTTTATGGAGTTTTTTCTTCCTTCCTTCCTTCCTTCCTTCCTTTTTTTTTTTTAATAGAGAGAGGGAGAGGTGGGGAGGGGCAGAGACAGAGAGAGAACCTCGACGCGGGGCTCAATCCCACGACCCTGGGATCATGACCTGAGCCGAAATCAAGAGTTGGACGCTCAACCAACTGAGCCACCCAGGAGCCCCGGAGTTTTTCCCTTATTGAAAATTTTTTTACACCTTTACTGAGATAGAATTCACATACAATAAACTGCGCATATTTAAAGCACAGAGTTTGATAAGTTGTAACGTGCATATAGACCTGTGAAACTGTCACTACAGTCAGGATAGTTAAGATTTCCATCACCTAGTTTCTGCGAGCTTCTCTGCCATCCCTCCCACCTTCCTCTTCCACTCCTCCTCTCCCCAAGCATCCATTGATCAGCCTGTTACTCTAAGTTAAATTGCCTTTTCTAAAATTTTATATAAATGGACTCATAGAGTATGTGTTCTTTTCTTTTTAAGTTTATTTATTTTGAGAGAGAAATAGAGCACAAGAGTGTGAGTAGAGGATGGGCAGAGAGACAGAGGGAGTAAGAGAGGATCCCGAGCAGGCTCCGCAGTGTCAGCGCAGAGCCCAACGTGGGGCTCAATTCCACAAGCCGTGAGATCATGAGCCAAAGTCAAGAGCTGGGTGCTTAACCGACTGAGCCACCCAGTTGCCCCTCGTCCACTCACCTTTTGGTGGACACTTGTTTGTTGTTTCCGGTTTGGGGCTATTACAAAGCCACTGTGAACATTGGTGTACATGTCTTTGTATGGACACATTTTCATTGCTCCCGGCAAGTACCTGAGTAGAATAGCTGGGTCATATGACAAGTGGACACAAGTTTTAAAGAAACTGCCACTGTCTTCCAAAGTGGCCGCACCATTTTACACTCCCACCTGTAGAATATGAGCATTCTCCTTGCTCCACATCCTCGCCAGCACTTAGTATGGTCATTTTTTTTCATTTGTTTATGTTTATTTATTTTTGAGAGAGAGAGAGAGAGAGAGAGAGAGAGAGAGAGAACATGAGTGGGAGACAGAAAGAGAGCGAAGGAGACACAGAATGCGAAGCAGGCTCCAGGTTCTGAGCTGTCAGCACAGAGCCCGATGTGGGGCTTGAACCCATGAACTGTGAGATCATGACCTGAGCCAAGGTCGGATGCTTAACCGACTGAGCCACCCAGGCGCCCCGCAGTCATTTTTTTTTTTTTTTAATGACACAGAAACTGAAGCAGGCTCCAGGCTCTGAGCTGTCAGCACACAGATTGACGTCGGGCTCGAACTCACAAGCCATGAGATCAAGACCTGAGCTGAAGTCTGACGCTTAACCGACTGAGCCACCCAGGCGCCCCAGGCAGTTGTTTGAATTTAACCATCCTAGAGAGTGTGAACTGGGTATCTTCCCCCCCATTTCCCTGATGGCTAAGATGTTGAGCATCTTTTCATGTGCTTTCTTTTGTGTGTGTGTGTGTGCGCGCGCGCGATCTGTGTATTCTCAATGTCAAAGTGTCCATTCAAATCCTTTGCTCATTTTTAATTAGGCTATTTATTGAGTTTTGAGAATTCTTTATACATTCTGGATACAATCCCGTTATCCAATGTGTGATTTCCAAGCTGTGCTCTTAACAAGGTCCTGTGCAGACTCTGAGCTGCAAACCCCAGTCACCTATTAAGTCTCTCATCTATCTATAAAGGGCAGTGATTACCATCACCCTCTTTCCCCCAAAAAGCAAACTGGCTTGGAGAAGGGGAGGCCCCATGACCTGTTGGTGGCACAGTAAATATCCAAACTCCAAATCCCAGACTTCACCCACAGGCTCCATCTCCATTTGGGGCCGCCACGAGCCTCCTTTTCCTAGAAACACTGAGTGTCTCTGAGGACACAGGACCCCACTGTGTCCTGAGGCCTAAAGAACAGGAATGAATCAGACAAG
>CM053574.1:11209547-11230428 GCA_028646485.1 Cryptoprocta ferox | reverse complement strand
TGGATATATGGCTGGAGCCACTATCCAGAGGCTGGAGCCACTGCCAGGATTCTGTGGGCCTCCCCCCCGCAATAAAGCTGGGTCGCTATGGTGGCCGGGCAGGAAGAGAGGGACCCCTCCATTCCTATAAATGCCCCTAAGCCCCATATCTCATTTAACCCCCCACATCAGCCCCGGAGGGTGGGCTGATGGCCCCAGTTTGCAGACTGGGAAGTCGAGGCCTGGAGAGCAGAGAGCTGAGTCCAGGATGCCCCCACACCAGCTCTGGGGGTCCTGGGTCTGGGTCTTCTCCCCGGCACCCCACAAGGCCTCTGGGCCACCCGCTAATCTGCCTTCTTGGTCTTCTTCTTCCTGGAGCCCTCACTCAGCTCCTCCTTGGACTTGGCAGGCAGGGCTGAGTGAGGGGATCCGGACCCGCCGCCGCCGTGGGGCCCACCATGGGACCCACCGTGGTCGTCGTGGTGATGGTCACCCCCCCAGGCAGCCCCAAACAGCACAGGGCAGATGTAGCCCTCCAGAACATCAAATGGGGAGCCGTGAGAGTGAGTGGCCGTCAGGAACACCTGAGGTGGGGTGGCAGAGGGGCAGGGAGACAGCGAGAGAGACGGAGACCGAGACAGAAAGCAAAGTGGGGGTGGGGGAAGGGAAGAGGGGAGAGAAGGTCAGCCAGGGCAAGGTCAGAGGTAGCCCAGACCCACCCCTCTGGCTTGATGCACCCCCAGGAGGGTGACCAACTGTCCCAGGCTTCCTGGGATACGGAACTTCAGTGTTGAAACCCAGATAGCATCGGACACACGGAGACAGGTGATCTCCCGCCTTGCGTCAGGGGCCCCCCCAACACCTGGGCGCAGAGAGGAACAGTGCTTGGTCTGAGGTTGCTCACTCCCTTCCCCTTTTCAATGGCCTATGGGTCCCCTCCCAGCCAGCCAGCAGCCGAGCTCCCCAGATGCACGGGGAAGGCAGTGTGGTCCCTTAAGACCCCTCCTGGGTGAGCTAACCCCCAACTCAAGGCCTCAGGTTCAGACCAGCACCATGCCCGGGCCAGCCTGGGTCCCTGGTATCCTGGGTGTGCCTTCCCTGGGTCTTGTCCCTCAGCTCTCCACTGCCAAGGCACGAGGCCCCCTCTCGATTCTCCAAACGGACTCCATACACACCTGCCCCGCTCTTAGGCTGGGCCCTCTGCCCTATTCTCCTTACCCAGTCCCACCTGCTGGACACTCCTCTTATCAAATCTTCCTCCTATGCAGGGACCTCCTGGCACCCCCTTCCCAGCCCCCTGCCTTAGGGCTGTCCCTTCTGGGACACAAGACTCTAAGCCTGAGCAACCGGCCCAGAAGGTGTGGGTTGGGGTGGGGCAGGGCAGGAAGACTTACCTTACAGGACACCATGAACATGGTGAAGATGAAGATGAGGCTGGCTTTAGACACCGGGAGCCAGCGGGTCTGCTGGAGGGTGAAGAGGATGGCTCCATACAGGCTGGCCTTCGTGGGGCTGGAGGGGGCAGCCTCTGTCACCGCGAGGCGCCAGCCACGCAGCCCAGACCCCGCCTGCCCGCTGCCGGCCCCAGCTCACATCCCAGCTTCTCCTGAGTGTGAGGTGGGAAGATGCCCGCAGGGCATGGATAAGGTGGTGTCTCCCTGTGCAGTAAAGGGTTAACATGGCCCGAAGAGAGGTTTTTCTCTCTTAACTTCCTTACAGGGTAGGTTGTCCATCTTTTAACTGATAGCAGAAGACAGACCTGTGACTTCTGTTCCTAATGTCTATTGAGCACAGCTGGCCTTAATTATGGTAATTCTGCCTGCTGTTTCCAAAGCACCCACCCGCCAGGTACCACGGCCATCGAGTCTATCAGTGTGATTCTTTGGGGCCCTCACCCTTAGCTGATGAGGTGGAAAAGGAATCCAAGAGGGGAAAACACTTGCCCACTTGGTAGCCGGCAACACAGCTGTCTGGGGTCCCCATTTCCTTGTCGGTGAACTGGGGGTGGGATTAGACTTCGTGTGGGGTGAAGTGAGATCATGCTCTTTTCCGAGGAGTGAAATGGGAAGTCATTTTCATTGGCATAGGGGTGAGCCTTTTGATTTTGTCGTATTTTAATGGCCGTGGCTTTATTTGTTGTAGATTGCAAGAAAATTTAACTAGCCCAAACCAGTTAGGTCTTTAAAAAATATAGAGGCTAAAGGGGCACCTGGCTGGCTTGGTTGGTGGAATGTGTGACTCTTGACCTTGGGGTTGTGAGTTCAAGCCCCATGTTGGGTTTTAAAAATAAAATCTTAAAAAAAAACAATGCACAGGCTACATGGTCCTAGGTTGGATCCTGGATGCAGCCATCGGGCCCTGCCCACCTCATCCCAGCCACACTCCCCACCCACACACTGTGCCATATGCTCTCCACCAATGCTCTGTACACCTCACTCCCCATCCATACTCTGCACCCTGACCCTGCAGAACTGGGCAGAGTTATTGCTCTTTTCTGACCTGACAGGTGGCAGAGATGCTGGCCTCTGTCCAGAGGCTCCTCCTTTGCCAGAAAACTCCTATTCACTCTTCATAACCCAAGTCAAGTATCTCATCTCCCTGCAGCTCTGCCTGCCCCTTCCCCCTAGGTAGACCCCTGGTTCCCCTTCTGGGGTCCCACGGCCTTGACCTGTGGAAGCTTCTGGAAGACAGAATCAGTGGCTGAGTCTTCCGAGTTACCAGGAGTATCCAACCCCGGGTCAGGCCCAAGAGTCACCTGTGCATACAGGGAGGATGAGGGGCAGAAATGGGATACTCACAAGGACATGTGCAGGATCTCATTGGTCTCTGGCTTCCAGACCCCTCGGAGCAGCTGCTCAAGGTTGGACATGAGGGCGACGCCAGAGCCTACGAGACAGAGTGCTCCTGAATGAGCCTGCCACCTCTGGCTCCCCCATTCTTCTCAGCTGAATTCCCAAGGAAGCAGCTTCTCCAGAGGGACACTGAGCCTGGGTGTATGATCATCAGTTGCAGCAGGGAAACTGAGGCTCAGAGAGGGTCACATGGCATATTCAGAGCAAAACTAGCATAAGGGAATTGAGGTCATATCCCATCTGCAAGGTATGTCTTGGACAAATCTGGGTTGTGTGCCCTGATGCCCCTAAGGAGTCCAGGATCCTGAGCTGTGCATAGGACTTCCAGAAGGCTCCCCATCCCAGTCTCTCTCTCCTCCTCAGGGCTCTGAACTCTCATTCTATCTTAAGCCACTTGCCCTCCAGGCACAACACTATAACCCTAGGGAATTTGCTCTGTAGTACAGGCTTCCCGAAGAGTAAACAAGGAGACCCATATGGAGACATAAATGATTATAGTTCTAGAAGAATCTTTCCATTTACCCCAAATGTATTGGTTAAAGAGGTTGGACACCCATTCCAGGAGAGGCTGTGCTAATTGAGGTGCCTGGTATGTACCACTGGACCAGGCCCCTAAGGAAGCATTTGGCATTTAGAAATATGTGGAAACATTTTTGGTTGCTGCAAGTGGGGAGGGGGCTGCTACTGGTCAGCTAAGGCCAGGAATGCTGGTCAACATCCTATAAAACACAAGACAGCCTCCACCTCAGAGCATGACCCAGCCCCATGTGTCAATGGTGTATAGTACACTGGAGCTCAGTGGAGGGTGATTTGAGTCCCTGGCATTTTGACAGTACACACTTTGGAATCAGGAATCACTGGATGAGGTGTCCAGTGGTGTTAGCACCCGCGTGAGCCTTCTTTCCCTGTTTTCCTTTTACTCCTTGGTCCACCTCTCCAACTATTATTGTCAAATTGTCTACTTCTTCTTTAACATCTCTTAGGTTTTGCTTTATATATTTTGGTGTTTTTAGGTGCATACATGTTTATAATTGTTACATCTTCCTAGTAGATTGACCCATCATTATAAAGTGCCCCTCTTTATTTTTAGTAACATTTTTTTGTTTTAAAGTCTATCTTGGTCTGCCTCCTAGCATAGCTAGAGGAAAGGGAAAAGGAGAGCTTCAAAGTAGTTTAGAATGTGGATGTTGAATTCAGAGGACCTAGAGTCAGACCTAGCTGCACTCCCTTAGCTGTGTGACTGTGGGCAAGTCTGTGACCCCATCACCAACAGAATTCACAGATTTATTTCCTTTTTACATTCCCATTGTTGCAGATGGTTTCATAATACCGTTTGTGCTGGACAGCACTTCAAAAGTTTGAGAATTCCCTATGTGTTAGCAAATAACAAATGTTATTTAATACATTGGTAGAGATGTATAAAATTACTATGCCATATTAAAACTTTTTTGGACAACTGTTTTTAAATAATGGGTCTCTTTTATCATCCTATATATTTTATTTTATGCACTTAAAAACATAAAAAGGCTTTCCTGGACTCAAAAAGGGCCATGGTCCACAAAGGTTAAGAACCCCTATAGTTACAGGGGTGTGGTTTCTTCTCCAGGAGGCATTTGGCAACATCTTGAGACACTTCTGGTTGTTATGCTGGCAGGTGCTACTGACATCTGGTGGGAGAAGGCCAGGGATGCTGCTCTACATGTTACAACGCACAGGACAGTGCCCACCACAGAGGGTGATCTGGCACCAAATATCAGTAGTGTTGCAGCTGAGAAATCCTGCTTGAGAGAGAGCTGTCATTGTCTCCTTGTCCTATTTATCTTTCACCATTAAAGTCTTTTTTCTTTTTTGACAGTTAAATTCTAGAAGAATCTTCCCATTTACTCTAAAGGTGTTGGCTAAAGAGACTGGACTCCCACAACAGTCCTGACACCCCTTAACCTGGACCAATGTCTGTGCCAACCTGGGTGCCTGACAGGTACCACACTGAGCAGGGGTTCTCAACTGAGGTGATTTTTCCATCGTTTTCATGGTCCTACTTACCTTTGACCCAGCCAGTGGCGATCATGACGAACCACCCGTGGTGGTAGTGGTGATGGGCGTGATGGATGCCCACGGCGATCTTTCGGACTCTCACTACCTCCTTCATGGCCACAAATATAAGTTTCACAGGTAGGAAGCAGACACACTTGTAAAAGAGGTCCAGGGGGCAGAAGAAAATCAAGTACCTTTGGGGAGAGAATGCAGAGTGTCAGGGGGAGACAGACCGTGGGGGTCCCTGGGAGGTTGCATCCAGACCCCTCTTCCCCAACTTGTTGGGTTCAGGACAGAGCTGGGGAGCGGAGAGCAGTGTGTTCAGGTCCACTGTGGAGGCTGTGCTGATGGGTCCTATTTCTTCCCACCTCCCACCTCCCAGGTGGCTGGGTCACCCCTGCCCCCAGCTCTGCTCCCCCACACCCCACCAGCCAGTGCTTACCAGACGGCTGAGGCCAGCAGGACGCTGGAATTGTTGCTGAAGTAGTCGATCAGGGGCTCCCCAAGGAGCAGATCCGCCAAGATGTAACTCCCGAAGCAGTGCAGCATGGCGCACAGCCAGGATGCCATAGGATGGCGCCGGGACAGCTCGACTGCTCCTGGGGGGTACGGGGGGTGTCCTCCACCATCACCAGGGTGCCAAGAGCATGCTTTGTCCCCATGCCCTCTGGTCAGCTTCTCCTAATTCAGCTGCCTTTGCAGAGCGCCCGCCCAATGCCTTGCAGCTCTGCCATCTCAGAGGAAGAATCCAGGCTCAGAGAGGCTGGACCCATGCCTGAGGTCACACAGAGGAAAGGCAGAGCTGGGTGGGACCTCTTTCCTCTGGGCTCAGAGAAGTGGCAATGATGGTAGTGCCAGCCCCCAGTTAGCAGGCACTTCGGGTCTCAGACGCCCGGGTTTACATTTGTATGAAGGACTCATTAATCCTCATTGATAACCACCTCCCGCCCAGAGATTGCTTTCATTATCCCCACAAAGAGAGGGAGGCGTGGAGATAGAGCAATGTGCAGATGGGAACACTTTCAAACGGCTGTTCCTGCCTTGGGCTGATGCCAAGATCCCTACAAGCTCACGCCTGGCCTCTTGGTCTCTCCCTCTTTTAAAATTTTTATTATTGTCATAAAATATACATGACATGGACCACTTTCACCATTTTTTAAGTGCACAGCTCAGTGGCATTAAGCACATTCACACTGTTGGTTGCAACCATCATCACCATCCATTTCCAGGACTTTTTCATTGTCCCCAACTGAAACTCTTTCTCCATTAACACTAACTCCCCCGTCCTCTCCCTTCAGCCCCTGGCACCCACCACTCTACTTTCTGTCTCTGTGACTTTGACCCCTCTAGGGACCTCACGTAAGTGGAATCACATAGTATTTGTCCTTTCGTAGTCTGGCTTATTTTATTTAGCATAACGTCCTCAAGGTACATTCATGTTGGAGCATTGCTAGTGTTAGAATTCCTTCTTTTTTAAGGCTGAAAAATATTCCATTATATAGTTAGACCACATTTTGTTTATTCACTCATCCATCGATGGACATTTGAGTTTTTCCCACCCTTTTGGCTCTTGTGAATAATGCTGCTAAGAACATGAATGTACAAATATCTATTTGAGTTCCTGCTTTCAACTCTTTTGATGATATACCCAGAAGGGGAAATGATGGGTCAAATGGTAATTCTATGTTAACATTTTTTTTAAGTTTTATTTTATTTCTTTTAATGTTTATTTATTTTTGAGAGACAGAGAGACAGAGCATGAGCAGGAGAAGGGCAGGGAGAGAAGGAGACACAGAATCTGAAGCAGGCTCCAGGCTCGGAGCTGTCAGCACAGAACCCGACGCGGGGCTCGAATTCACAACCCACAAGATCATGACCTGAGCCAAAGTCGGCTGCTTAACCAACTAAGCCACCCAGGTGCCCCTTTTTTAAGTTTTAAATATTTATTTATTTATTTATTTTGAGAGAGAGAGAGAGAGAGAGTGTGCGCAGGGGAGGGGCAGAGAGAGAGGGAGAGAGAGAATCCCAAGCAGGCTCTGCACTGCCAGAGTAGAGCCCGGCATGGGGCTCGAATGCAGGAACCACGAGACCATGACCTGAGACAGAACCAAGACTCAGATGCCCAATGGACTTAGTCACGCAGGTGCCCCGTGCTTAATGTTTTGAGAAACTGCCATATTGTTTTCCACAACTGACGCACCATTTCACATTCCCGCCAACAGGGCACGAGGGTTCCAACTTCTCCACATCCTCACCAACACTTGCTATTTTGTTATGAGCTAGTGGCATGGAAGGAACAAAGACACACAAGCAGAAGCGGCCAAGCACAAATGCCACCTCCCCTCGGAAGGCCTCCTGGCTCTGCTGAGTCGGTCACTCCTGTCTCTGGGCTCCCACAACCCTGTGGAATTCATCCTATCATGGGTCTTGGTATTTTACTTAATTGTTAACAGCAGCAGAAAGTGGATTAGAGGTTGCTTCGGGCTAGAGGGCGGGGGAGAATGGAGCAACAGCTAAAGAATACAGGCTTCTTTGGGAGGGGATGGTTGCACGATTCTGTGAATATACTAAAAACCAATGAATGGGGTGCTTTGAATGGGTGAATCAGGTAGTGTATGAGTTATAGCTCAATAAATCTGTTACAAAAAAACAGAAAAAATATAACATTTCAGTTTCTGTAACTGAGGATACACATTCATAAATGATACTAAATTGAGTCTTCCTATGAACCCAAGACAAAAAAAAAAAAAAAAAGGATGGTCTTGCTTAGCGAAGAGAAACAGGAATCCCATCCCTTAGGATGATGGCTCATGCATTGGCCTCCAATTTAGCGGTACATCAGCACGGTCTGGTGACTTTACAAACAGGACCCCATCGCCAGCCCCCAGCCCCCCCCAGAGCATCTCAGTTGGCCTGTCTGCAGTGTGCCTGGGCTTATGGATTTTTTAATGTTCCTGGGTGATTCTTTTTTTTTTTAATGTTTATTTATTTTTTATTTTTGAGAGACAGAGAGACAGAGCATGAGCAGGGGAGGGACAGAGAGAGAGAGGGAGACACAGAATCTGAAGCGGGCTCCAGGCTTGGAGCTGTCAGCCCAGAGCCCGACGCGGGGCTCGAACTCACTGACTGTGAGACCATGACCTGGGCTGAAGTTGGACGCTCAACTGACTGAGCCACCCAGGCGCCCCCTGGATGATTCTTATGGGCAGCAATGTTGAACACCACACAGCGACAGAGGAAAGAACTGGCTGATGTCTCGATGTCCCGCAGCCCTGATAACCCAAGATCTTCTAGCCACAGCTAGGATAGGCTTCCAAGAACAATGGTTTCCAAACTGTTCCTAGGAACCCTGAAGATTTGCAGGGGCAAAGGAGAGACCAAATAGGAATGTTCTGGGTCCTTCATCCTGTGTCCACCGGAGCACACCTGCATTTCCTGCTTTATCTCAGGGTTCAGGACAAGATTTTGTTTTGTTTTGTTTTGTTTTGTTTTGTTTTGTTTTGTTTTAAAGTAATCTCTACACTGGGGCACCTGGATGGCTCAGTTGGAAAAGCATGAGACTCTTGATCTCGGGGTTGTGAGTTAGAGCCCCACATTGGGCATAGAGATTATGTGAAAAACAAAACCTTTGGGGGGCCTGGGGGGCTCAGTCAGTTAAGCATCCAACTCTTGATTTCAGCTCAGGACATGATCTCACACTTCATGAATTCGAGCCCTGCATACGGCTCTGCGCTGACAGCATGGAGCCTGTTGGCATTCTCTGTCTCTTTCTCTCTCTCTCTGCCCCTTTAGAAAAAAAAGTGTATGTCAATACTGCCGAATAAAGTCAGTAGCTGGTGTTAAGCTACCATTACGTAAGATGATGTCATTGGGGAAAGCTGGGTGAAGGGGACTTGGGAACTCTCCATACCACTTTTGCAATTTCTTATGAGTTTTGAACTTTTTAAAAAATGTGTTTAATTTCCATATTAAAATAGGGGGCAAAGGTCTAGTTCTTAAAAAATAAGTTTAGGGGGCGCCTGGGTGGCTCAGTCAGTTGGCTGTCCGACTTCAGCTCAGGTCATGATCTCACCGTTCATGTGTTCAAGCCCCGAGTCAGGCTCTGTGCTGACAGCTCAGAGCCTGGAGCCTGTTTCAGAGATTCCCCCTCTCTCTGCCCCTCCCCTATTTGTGCTCTGTCTCTCTCTGTCTCTCAAAAATAAATAAATGTAAAAAAAAATTAGCTTACAAAAAACAACTAGGGGAACAGGATTGATGTCTATGAAGCAAATTCTTCCACTTTGTATTACCTACTTAAAATCTTTAGAATCTTTATAAATAGGTTCTATTGTTATGTTAAATTAATTAATTACTTAATTAAATTTTAAAGTAATCTCTATGCCCAATGTGGGGCTCAAACTCACAACTCCGAGATCAAGAGTTGCATGCTCAGGGGCACCTGGGTGGCTCAGTTTGTTGAGCGTCCGACTTCAGCTCAGGTCATGATCTCACGGCTTGTGAGCCCTGTGTCGGGCTCTGTGCTGACAGCTCGGAGCCTGGAGCCTGCTTCGGATTCTGTGTCTCCCTCTCTCTCTGCCCCTCCTGCGCTCACACTCTGTCTCTCTCTTTCTCAAAAATAAATATTAAAAAAAAAAAAAAGGTACATGCTCTACCGACTTGAGACAGCCAGGTGCCCCGGATCTTTTATGTTAATATCGTCATCATCTTTTACAGCCACACCCCAGAGTTGCAACCTGGGTGTTTCCTGGTGTGACAACTATTTTTTCATTTTGATTCCTTCCCTCCTGCACTAGTTTCATTTTCCAGATAATGCTTTTAGGAGTAAGTTGTAAGGCACAGCCACTTAACTCCCACGGCCAGAGCAGGTACCAAAGACTCCCCTTAAACAATTTACTTGAATCCAGTGACAACTCCACTCAGTGTCGATGTTAAATGACAAGGTTACATTCGATCTATTAATCAAAAGATGAATCAAAATAAATGATCCATTTGGGTTTGGGAATTTTTTTTTAATGTCACTTTGTTTCTAGAAATTGGATGCCTTTTGTCTCTAAGTTGTTAAATCTGAATGCTTGGCCTCTCTGTGACATGCACTGTGTATGAAGCTATTGACATAAGTACCTATACAAACTGTTGATACACTCAACAAATTGATTGGATCTTGATCCTTCATTGAATATGGGGACCTCATCAGTCTTACCTGCTGTGCCCTGCCCTCCCCCCATGTGTGGCACTGTGCCTGACACACAGTAGCTGCCCAATAAATAGTTGTGAGTGGATGAACGCCTGCCCTCACAGAGCTTACATTTTTGCGAGTGTGGACAGGGCAGCTCGTAGGCATTGAGGTTGTGTTTGAGCATTTTGGGGTGCACTATACCAAAACCTCCCTGCTCCATCTATTTGTGGAATTACTATTTTGTCCCAGGAAACTGTAGGCCTTCACTCCATCCTTGAGAGCGTTTAATTGCACATAATATAGGGATCAATATCCCCACTTGCAGCGAGTTATATGGGGGACCAGTGTCCCTCTGCCCAGAATTCATGTCCACCAGAACCTTGGAATGTGACCTTACTTGGAATAGGGTCATTGTAGGGTCTTTCATTCCAAGAAACATGAAGTCCAATCTATTCTGTAGAAGGAGCTGCCTTCTTAGCTTGGTCAATCTCACAGAGAAGGGGGGTGGTACTAGGAATACGTGCCCCTCCTCCAGAGGGAAAAAGCCCAAGTTTCCCTCCATACATACAGTTGGAAGGATCTATAGGCATAACCACCTTGGAGGAAATTTGGCAAAACTGAGGAAATCCGAGGCAGTGCCTGTGTCTCAGCAATTTCACTCCTCATTGCTGACCCAGAAGAAACTAGCAAAGGAGACGGGGGAGGGGGGGAAGGATTTCGCTGCCACACTGTTATAGGACAAAAGTAAAGTCTACTATCTCTTAGTGAGGAGTGGAGAGTCACACAAAATGGAATACCACAGACCTGCTATTTAAAAGTGAACTAGAGGGGCACCTGAGTTGCTCAGTCAGTTAAGCATCGGACTTTGGCTCAGGTCATGATCTCATGGTTCGTGGGTTCAGGCCCCGCATCGGGCTCTGTGCTGACAGCTCAGAGCCTGGAGCCTGCTTTGGATTCTGCGTCTCCGTCTCTCTTAGCCTCTTTCCTACTCATGCTCTCTCTCTCTCTCTCAAAAATGAATAAACATTTAAAAATTAAAAAAAAATAAAATAAAAGTGAACTAGATCAGGAGACCAGGGTGGCTCAGTCACTTAAGCATCCAACTTCGGCTCAGGTCATGATCTCTCGGGTTCATGAGTTCAGGCCCCTCATCGGGCTCTGTGCTGACAGCTCAGAGCCTGGAGCCTGCTTCAGATTCTGTGTCTCCTTCTCTCTCTGCCTCTCCCCTGCTCGCGCTCTGTCTCTCTCTCAACAACAAACATTAAGACATTTTTTTAGTAAAAAATAAATAAATAAAAGCGAACTAGATCTACACTCAGTCTTGTCAACCGTGTGTGGCACTACTTTCCTTCGGGACTGGGTCATTCCCTGCTGCAGTGAGGCTGTCCTGTGCACCGTGGCCCCACCCTGGTTGTGATAGTCAGAAGTGTCCCCAGATACTGCCAAACATCCCTGGGCACAAAGTCCCTTCTGGTTGAGAACCACCACTCTAGATAAATCCACATGGATAAATCCCATACAGTTATTACTGAGTAAAAAGGTTAGGTTGCAAAAGGATGTGTTTATATATATCTTTTTTTATGTTTATTTAATTTTGAGAGAGTGTGACAGAGCAGAAGTGAGGGAGGAACAGAGAGAGAGGGAGACACAGAATCCGAAGACAGGCTCCAGGCTCTGAGCTGTCAGCATGGAGCCCGATGCAGGGCTTGAATCCACGAACTGCAAGATCACGACCTGAGCTGAAGTCGGCCATTTAACCGACTGAGCCACCCAGGCGCCCCAATTTATATATATGTTAAGTATGTAATGAAAACAACATACTCCATGTAGTTCAGAGACAAATACACAGTAGAGAAGGTTTACACCTTCTTCTACAGGCATGGGAACAATACAAGCCAATTTTAGGGTGGTGGTCACAGCTAGAGATGGAGGGACAGAGAAGAGACAGCGTTGGCTGTGTCTCACTCTATTTATTTATTAAAACCACATCTGAGGGGCACCTGGGTGGCTCATTCGGTGAAGCTTCCGACTTCGGCTCAGGTCATGATCTCATGATTCATGGGTTCGAGCCCTGCATCGGGCTCACTGCTGTCAGTGCTCATCTGCCTCATCACACTGGACTCCACACTCTGTGCTGAGCCCCTCAGGGGGCCTTTCCTACCTGTCCCCACTCTGATGGCCATGATCAGAGGGCCAAAGACCGGGGAGGTCCTGGGTGGGCAGCGGGGTCCTATTCCTCCAGGAACAGGAGGTATTGGGTGGGCAGTGATGAGCTGTGCTATGTCCCTTCTGCAAGAACCCAACAAAAATTTCTGGAAGACTCTTAAAAAGAATCACGTTCACAGCAGCACTGTTCACCATTGCCAAAGGGTAGAAACAACACAAGTGTTCACCAACAGATGAATGGATAAACAGAACGATAGGTCCATACAATGAAAGATTATTTAGCCTTAAAGAGAAATGAAGTCCTACAACATGAACAAACCTTGAAAACATGCTAAATGAAGAGAAGCCAGACACAAAAGGTCACATGGCGTATGATGTCATCTATAAGAAATGTCCAGAACAGGCAAATCCATAGAAACAGAAAGCAAGTTAGTGGTTGCCAGGGGCTGGGGGTGGGGGAAAGGGAGAAATGGGGAGTGACTGTTCATGGGTATGGGGTTTCCTTCTGGGGTGAGGAAAGTGTTCTGAACTTACATATTCCATATAGGTGGAACCATATAACATGGCATTTTACCTCTGGCTCTTTCACTGAGTGCAGTATCTTCAAGGGTAATATTCAGCTTTCTCTTCCATGATAGGAATAGATCACAAGGTATTTATCCATTCTCTTTTTTTATTAAAAGATTTTTTTAATGTTTATTTATTTAGTTTTGAGAAAGAAAGTGCACAAGTGGGGGAGGGACAGAGAGAGAGAGGGAGACACAGAATTGGAAGCAGGGTTCCAAGCTCTGAGCTGTCAGCACAGAGCCCCATGTGGGGCTTGAACCCACAAACCACGAGATCATGACCTGAGCAGAAATTGGATGCTTAACTGACTGAGCCACCCAGGCGCCCCTATCCATTCTCTTGCACAAACTACATTTTATAATCAGGAAACGTGCCTCATAAAGGTTGTTTGAGAGGAAGTCCTAAACATACTCCCCTTTCTCCTTGCCACTCCTACCAACTCACCATGTGACCTTGGACAAACCATTTTTCCTCTGTGTCTGGCGCCTTCTATCAGGTGTGAACCCTAATCCCCTCTTTGCCCAGCTAACAAGGGCTGGGATCGACTTTTCCCTTCTCCTCCTGGGGTTACAAGCCCAGAGTACATCTTCCTCCCCGCCCTCAAGGTTGTCCTAAGTCTTAGCATTTACAGAGGGAGGTCCTACAGTATGAAGCAGAATATTCTCTTCTCTTCTCTGGGGTGTCTATTTAAAATGCGGCCAGCTGAGAGTTAATCCTTCGGAGCAGCTGGTGGGGCCAGCAGGAGCCGGGTCAGGTGAGGCACCCATGTTTTGCAGAAATGGATACCTCTGCATCTAAAAATAACCCCAAGGGGTTGACTTCTTTCCAGGGTCATTCTTGTGCCCTCTAGGACCATCCCAGGGACTGAGGCTAGGGAGTGGGGGGAGGGGCTTTTATGGGCACAAAGCAGGCTCCTGTGGGTAAGTCCTGGTAGAAAAGTAACAGACTCACGGTTGCCTTGGACAAACGACTGCTTCCCACTAGCCTCAGCTTCCTCTGCTCTGAAAAGAAGAGAATGAGAGCGCCCCCTCCTCAAGTTGTAAGGATGATTTCAGTGTGGTGTGCATGATTATTAACGTGCTTCTTAGCGTTATCAACCTTAGTGATCTCAGGATGAGCCTCCCCATTGCCACAGATAAGAAGACAGAGGCTGAGAGAGGATGGGTTTGCCCTGAAGATCCACAGCAAGGTGGTGGCTGAGAACCTTCCCCGGGGCTCCTTCCCTTTGCCATACTCCTTCCTGGCTTCTCTTGCTGAGTTCTGGGGGGCCAGCAGGAACCAGGAGAATGTGGGCTGCAATCCCAGGCTTGCCTCCCCTTTCGCTGGGTGAGCTTTGGCTAGTCAGTCCTCTCTCCAGGCCTCAACTGGCGTATTTGTGTATAGGGGGCGGGGGGTGCTGTCTAGAGTGACCGACTACTCAGGGCGTGCCTGAGACCGAGGGCCTCCTGGGACATGGGACTTTTGATGCTTGTCTTAAGTGAACCTGGGCGAAGTGGTCACCCCATGCTCTTATTCACTTCAAAGGGCACCAGCGAGGACAAAAAGAAATTATTGCTTCGTGCTTAGCAATTATGCAAGAGTTATTCCTGGAACTGGATCTGAAATGGAAAGTACCTGTGGGTGGAAATTTTAGCTGATGGATTTATAAAAATCAGCTCTGCCTTAGGAGGGAGGAGGAAGCTCCCCTCGGGTCCCTTGTTCTGGCCTGGGATGGGCAGCACGACACTCCCTCTCTGGGGGTCAGTGCCCTGCCTATGGATGTCAGGGAAGCACTAGAAGGTTCCATGGGTCACTCTCAGCACTGCCGTGGTTCTGCGCTATTTAGACTGAGGTCTAAATGTAAGAGATGTATTGACAGAGACTCTCAGTGACTTTAGGGCAAGTCTTCTCCTGAGCCTTCAAGCTCAGCCACTTGCCTTGGTTTCTTCCCCTGTGACAGACAGCAGCTCCTGCCTCGCAAGGGGGGAGGGACAGGCAGCCCTCTGCCCTCGAAAAGCTTACGGTTTGTGCCAGAGGTCTCAAAACAGGGGTCAAGGAGCTGTCTCTTGAGCCCCACAGCATTTTAGAAAACGTTCAGACTGCAACAAAGATGTCTTTCAGTAGGCGAATAATGAAACTATGGTGCATACACACCATGGGATCTTACTCAGTGATAAACAGAAATGAGCTCTCAAGGCACGAAAAGGCATGGAAGAGCCTTAAATGCATGTTGCTAGGTGAAAGAAGCCAGTCTGAAAAGACTATATGCTGTACAATCCCAATTCTACGATGGTCCGCAGAAGGCAAAACTATGGAGACAAGGAAAAAGATCAGCGGTTGCCAAGGGTTTGGACGAGGGGGCAGGATGATTACGTGGGGCTTGGAGGATTTTTAGGTTAGTGAAACTATCTGTATGATACTATAATGGTGGATATGTGTGACGCATTTGTCAAAATCCACAAAATGTACAAGACAAAGGAACCCTAATGCAAACCATAGACTTTGCGTGGTAAGATGTGTAGTGGTAACAATAACGATGTGGATAATGATGTTGGTTCATTGATTATAACAAATGTACCCCGCTGCGCAGAATGTTGATGGTGGGGGAGGTCAGAGAGTAGATGGAAAATGACGTACTTTCAGCTTAATTTTGTTGTGGATCTAAAAGTGCTCTAGAAAAGAAGTCTATTATTATTATTTTTTTTTTAAGTAGACTGCATGCCCAGTGCAGAGCACAACACGGGGCTTGAATTCACGACCCTGATTAAGACCTGAGCTGAGATCAAGAGTTGGATGCTCAACCAACTGAGAGACCCAGGGGCTCCTGTCTATTAATTTTCTAAAAAGAAAAAAAAAGTTTGAACAGCCAACGTATAAACATAGGGAGCTGCAAATCACCTTTCTAGCTTCCCTTGAAAAATCACTTCTGGTGGTTCGAGCTCCAATCAGGTGAAGATATGCATGGCTGGAGTTTGAGACTCAGTCTAGATCACAGGCTCTCAACTGGGGGCAATTACATCTGGGGACACTTCTGATTGTCACAACTGGCGCACGCTGCCAGCATCTAGTGGGTTGAGCCAGGGATCCTGTGAAATATCCTGAAATGCATGGGATGGCCTCCACCACAGAGAATGATCTGGCCCTAACTGTCATTTGTGCAGAGGTTGGGCAACACCGGGGCAGAGTTGATTCTCATCTGGGGAACTTAAGAAAATACCAATACTGGGACCACACACAGAGATTCCGATTTAAATGGAGGGGTGCTGCGGGAACAAGAGGACTCTTAAAAGCTCCCCAGGTGAGTTTCATGTGTAGGCTTCCAGAACCACTGGTCTGGAAGGTTCTTTGGATAGGTCAAGGCTTAAGGTATCCATTCATTCATCATTCAATCAATGGTCAAGCAGCCAACATCCACTGCTTCCTCTTCTCTTCCCGCACAGAGCTTGGGGTCCTGGAGGTGAGCAGACCTGGTCCTCCTTGCCTTACTGAGAAGCTCCAGGTCTAATAAGGAGATCCTGCCTCTTTCAGACCATCACTTCTTAAATATTATGCAGACTCTGATTTAGCAGGTCTGGGAGGGGAGGGTGGTGCCTGGCATTCTGCATTTCTTAACCAGCTCCCAGGGGACACAGAGGACCACACTCTGAGCTTTGCCCTCATTCAGGATTCTCATGAAAGCCTGACCCAGAAAATGCCTGCATTTCAGGAAACACATCCTCCCACGGCCTTACAAATAATTGTAACTACCTCTCACAGCGCCTTAGACCCTACTACTGACAAAGGTCTCAATAGATCTTCACAACAGCCAGGCAGAAGAGCCCAGGATTACGTTCCAACGAGCCTATTTCATAGATGAGTGAGCTGAAGAAGCTCTCGGAGGTGCAGTCACCAGCCTGGTGTTTCCTCAGTGGTGGAGGCAGAAATGACTCCTAATCCAGAGATTTTTCCTAAAAGCCAGCTTGGCTGTCCGCTTGCCCAGGACCTTGTGCTCAGAAGGGCCCCACATTCAGTTTAGTGCTCTCCTGTCACTGTCTTGAAATTCTTAATTTCTACATGAGGGGCTCCGAAAATTCTATAGCTGGTCCCGAATTAGCACATAGATACTGAGAAGAAGCCTCTATAGAGGCTCAGCAGGAACACCAAACTGCGGGGCTAACAGCTAAGTCCAATACCTCCCTTTTCTAAGGGGAAGCAATCGTAGTGATTTCCGGGGTCAGGCAGACCTGGGTTTGAATCTCAAGGTTGTCATCTACCAGCCAGGGGACCACAGGCTCATTGCATATGTAAATTGCCTTAGTCACTATTTCCTATTTCCCATTTCCCCAGTTACAAATGGAGGGGTTGAACTGGGCACGGGGTTCTCAATCTTGACAGCACACAGCAATCACTGGGGAGGAGAGCTTGAAACACGAGCACGCAGGGCCCTTTCCCAGATATTCGGATTCCGTTTATCTGGGGTGGAGATGAGATGGGGGCTTAAGAGGCCCCAGGAGCCTCTGATAAGCAGCTACTTCCCAACCTTCAGGAAACTTCAGGCTCCAGTATCTCTAGTTCAAATGATTTACTCTGTGACTGGCAGAAACATCTGGACTCCTTCTGCAAGCTCCTGGTCAGCCTGAAGTCCTCTTTCTTCCAAACACTTGTGTCTTACATTGCTAACAGGGCTCCTGCCTTCCACAGTTTTAGATATCCCAAGGTGTGCTAGGTTCTGTACTCACCCAGGGGACTGGCCTGAGCCACCAAAAATTCATCCTGGACAGGAAATACGGCCCTGTGTTCAGCCTAAGACAATATAAAGCATATTTTGCTTTGCAAAGTAACTGATTTCAGAAGAGCTTTTAAAGAATAGGCTCTGGCTTGTGGATGGGCAAAAATAAAATGGAACAAAAACATTTGGCAAGCAGAATATGATCCCATTTGCATGAAATCATGCTTTTACATCTCTACAGGGTTATAAATGCATAGAAGAGAGGTCTGGAAGGGTCGACAATACATCAACTGTAATTATCTCTTTTTCCTTCCTGTTTCTCAGCTTGATTTTTAAATATACAGAAGCACCTATTTTTATCATCTGAAAAAAGCTGTTTCAATTCTGGCAGAAGAATATAGGAGTGATTTCATCTAAGTGGGAGAAAGTTTGGCGATGATTGATCCCTTACTAAAGCTAAATTCTCTAGTCCCTTTTCTTCGCTGGTGTGCTATAATAGTTGCAACACTAGGAGAGGAACAAGAAACATTGGGTGAGCCTTGTATAAAAATAGAACACATTCTAAGGAGGCTATTTACCATCTTTTAAAAAATGTTTTTAAAAGACCCAAGAAGCAGAGTCTTTCTTCCCTCCTGCGATCCTCCACGGGGGTCTGGAGCTGGCGGGCGAACGCTAACCCCGAATCACCCTGCCCTAGGGGCCGGTTCTGCTCAGTGAGTGGAAAGGACCGGCGCCAGGGCTGGAAGAATTCCTGCCGGGCGCGGAGACCCAGCCTCGCTCTGCCGGAGGAGGAGGGGAGATTGCCCGAGCGCCGCAGCGGAGAGGGGGCACCGGTGTCACTTTCTCTGAACCGGATTACTGCCCCCAGCACGGCCGGCCCTTATATAGACACTCAGCAGCCGCTCGGGCTCCGGGCGCCAAGGGCAAGAGGGGAGGTCAAGGCTGCCTCCGGGCTGCCAGGACATCTGGATTGGTCTGCAGCGCCGACCCCCGCCTGCGCCCTCACCAAGACCTACGCCGCTCGGGCAAGTTCACATGCCCATGCCAGGACCTCTGACCTTCTCTCTCAGCCCCCTCCCCAGCACCTGTTCCCCCTCCTCGCAACAATCACGTTCCTCTCCTGCCCTTCAGCCTGCATCTGCTCCCCCTCCCCCAGCCTCACAATTCTGGGGGCTTCTCTCCTTGCCCTCCCTCTTGTGGCACTCCCCCCACCCCCGCCGCCCACCCCATGTGGAAGAACCGCATGACCCCGGCACCTGCTGCTCTCCTGAACCAGTCCCTCGGACTGTCCCCCCATGATCTAGGGCATCCCCTGCTTCGGACCCGCAGGTTTACCCCCGCCCCCCGCCCCGCGATGCCAGCTCCAGCGGGCTCCTGGCCCTGGCTCACCTGGCTCATACTTGAGGTAGAGAATGGAGACGATGAAGTAGCTGAGGTCGAAGACGGGGAAGAGCGGCACCCGCGAGAAGCTGAGCGCCAGCTCGCCTAGGCTCAGCGCCGAGAGCAGCTCCATGGCGCCCGCCGGGTCCCACCCCGGCCCCCGGCCCAGTAAGTCCCGCAGCCCGCGGCCCGGCGACTGCGCCCCCGCCGCTGGACCCGCCCCCGCCCGCCAGGCGCCGCCCCCAACCCGGCCCCCGCGGGAGACGAGGGACGGCCCCTGGCCCCGGGGCGGGTCGTGGGGCCTTTCTGTCCCACGAAGCCTAGTCGCGTGTCCCCTACTCTGTCCCTCGGGCCATCGCGACCCCATTCAGCCCAGCGAGGCGGGGTGCCGGGGTGCCTGTGGTGTGCGTTGGACAGGGTAGCTGTCCCTAGCTGGGGGTGGGGGTGGGTCCTTCCCTCACAGCGCTCACCCAGGCAGGACGGATCGGACGGGACCCTGTCCGGTGGGACTCGATTAGGATCCATGTCCTCTGTGGAGCCCTTGGATCAGGACCTGCATCCTCTGTGGGGCCCGAGCAGTTGTGAACCCCATTTTCCCGTATCCTAGAGGGTCAAGACCCCAATTCTCTGTGGAGCTGTCATGACCCTAGTTCTCTATGGGGCTCTGTAAGTCATGATCTCCATTCCTCACAGGGATCCCTGTTTTCCGAAGGGACAGCTCGGTTGGGACCTCCGTCCCCCGTAGCGCCAGCTTAGCGGGGATCCCCGCCTTCCATTGGGCCCAGAAGGAACCCCCCAGTCCCGGGCATCCGTGCCTAGAGAGCCCACTGCATCAGGACCCATTCCCCAGTGCATCTCAGCGGTCAGGAGGCCCGGCTTCTCCAGAAGCCGCATCGGAAACCCCAGCCCAGAAGATAAAGCTATTGCGCTAATTCTCCGGCACGCTGGGGGCCTCACTCCAGCGCGGCACGCCTCCAGCGCGTAACCTAATACTGCCCGGGGTCACCCCGCCCCTGACGACGTCACACCATCGCCCCGCCCTTTCCTCAATACCCTCAGGGCCTCCCACAGAAAAGGGGGGCTCGTTCTTTCCTAAAGGGGCCTGGCCTGCAGAGGGCGGGACCCTGTATGTCTTGGCCTTCGATTGGACCAACCCTCGCCAGGGCGGCTTCGCGATTGGTCGGCTTGTGCTCCTCTCTCCTCCCTCTTCGTGGCTTCCGCTTCCGGTTCTGACGGACGCTTCGGCCGTAACGATGATCGGGGACATCCTGCTGTTCGGGTAATTAGGGGGGCCAGAGACTGGGGTAAGAAGGATAAGAGGGACAGGGGGCGGCCCAGGTAACCTCATTCTCCCTTCGCAGGACGCTGCTGATGAACGCCGGGGCGGTGCTCAACTTTAAGCTGTGAGTAGGCCCCTTTGGATCGTGGCTCCACCCCGGGGACCCGTAGGCCCGCCCCCCAGTCGTAGGCCACGCCCCCAACGCCCAGCCAGCCCTCTGGCCACGCCTGCATCTTGGTCTGTCCTTCTGTGACCCTCCGCTCCATGGTGACTTGAAAGACTTCGTTTCCCGGGGATCTCTCTTGCATCGCGGAGAGCCTCCGGCCTGACCCCCAAAAGTTCTTCCTCTGTACCCACAGACTAACCTCTCCACCTTTGTGGCTGCAGGCCTTGCTGTGATTGCCCGGTAGATGATGGTCCAGAAAGGGGCATTGAACCACCCGAGGTCACACAGCAAATCCGCCTCAGGGCTAGAGCTGAAACTGGGTGTCCGAGGCTCTCTGAGCTGGGGGTCAGGGCCAGGGGACTGAGTGGTCTTTAGGTCCCGCCGAAAGTGGACACTGTCTGTTCCTCTTTGTAGGAAAAAGAAGGACACGCAGGGCTTTGGGGAGGAGTCGAGGGAGCCCAGCACAGGTAAGGCCTCCTTTCTGGACTCTTTCTGGTCCATTTCGGAGAGGACAGTTTGTTCTTACCAAGCCCTAACTCAGTGTTCTTTTTAACAGAGTGTGTGTGTGTGTGTGTGTGTGTGTGTGTGTGTGGAA
>CM053574.1:11181212-11209447 GCA_028646485.1 Cryptoprocta ferox | reverse complement strand
GCCCTTTCGGTGCCAGTCTTCCAGCATGAATGAATGAATGAACAAACGAACAGCTTCACAAGTAGCTATTGCTTTCAGAGTACTGCAGACCTGTTTTTTCTTTTCCTTTTTTTAAACCAGATGCCAACATTAGCTTTCAGATAGATCAGATGTCACATAAAAATTCAGTTGTCTGAATTTTCAAGAAAATTTTTCAAGAAAACTGTGAACATCCTACAGCCTAGGGTTCAAGCAACCTCTTGGCACCTGTTGGGTGAAGTTGAGAAAAACAGGACCCCGTTGAGGCAGGGCGTGTGGCCTCTACCTCATCCCAGTCCCAACCCCCTCATCTTTATATAATCTCACCCGCCTGGCCTCTGGGGGCCCTAGAATTGACACATTCTTGCTGAATTTATTCATGGGACCCTTTGAGACGTGAGATGTGTACATGACTACTGTGTCCGTACGTTTATTCAGTCACCAAGCGTTCCTGAGCACCCGCCACGTGTCAGCCACTGTGCTGGATGCTGGGGACACAGCAGGGAACAAGACAGATGTGATTCCTGCCTTGTGAGTTGTGCTCCTCTGGGGTGGGACAAGCAGTTCCGAAACAAGGCGCGAACGGTGACGGAGGTGGTGTCAGGTGAGGCTAGTGATGGAGTTGCTGTTTCAGCTGGGGTGTGTGGAGGGAAGGGGTGGCATTGCAGCCAAGGCGGTGGGCGTCATGGTGGAGCATTGCGTAGGGACGACCCTGAGGGGCAGCGAATTTGATGGCAGTCTGATAGCTCCTTTTATTGGGGGCCCACCTGGTGGTGGCTGCCCCGTTAGGTGCATCGTATGGGTATTTCCCTCCACCTCCATCCCTAAAAGGTAAAGGGCATTTTCCCATTTTACAGATGAGGAAACTGAGGTTCCGCCTTGTGGCTTGACTTGCTTGTGGTCTCATAGTAAGCCAGTGACAGCCTCGTGATCGGAACCTGGGTTTTTCTGGCTCCACAGGTTGTACTCTAAGTCACTAGACCATCCATCCATTCGTTCTTTTGTTCATACGTCCTTTCATTCAGCAGCCGTATATATTGCTTACCCATCCTGTGGAAGGTGCTACTGCAGCTCCTGGTGCTGTGGTCTGCAGACCTAAATCGGAGGTGGGGTGGGTAGGAGAGTGGAGGGCTTGGTGGTGGTGACAGCATCCATGAGAAGGACAGTCACAGCCGTGGTTTCCCAGTGATGAGGGGCTCTGGGCATGTCTCCTTCCAGCCAGTAGTCTCGTGCTTCCTGCTGGCACTGCAGAGAATGCCCCTGTCCCTGTGCCTGGCCAACCCCTGATACCGCAGTGGCTGCACGTGTTGAGAGCCGTCTGTGTGCCTGGCACCGTGCTGAGCCCTTCCTAGTTGCCCATCACCCCCATTTACACAGGAGGAAACTGGGGCACATGTACGCCAGGGACTGACCAAGGCCACCCGTGTGGAAGGGCAGTAAACTCCTGCCCATGTTTAAGGTCGGGGCTTACGCACTTCCTTGACGCTCCTCACCCCCACTCCCCAACATGGGCTAGGTTGGGTGCCCCCGTTGTATGCCCCCATGGCACTTGTCATGGTGAATAATCAGGTGTGTGATTGCTTGTTTAATATTTGTCCTCCGAGTGAGCTCCTTGGGGGCAAGGATGGATGTCTCGTTCCTTCCTGTATCCCCTGCACTTGGCTGCTGCCTGGAAGAAGTGGTCTTCAGTTGCACAGGTTGATGGCAGCAGAGCCTGTTTTTGCGATGCTGGGCTCAGAGAAGGGCTTTGCCGAGCGGCGCCTCTCAGCCGTCCCGAGGATGGACCCGTGTTTGACATTTGCAGTCTGGGCCGAGCTGCACGTGGCTATCCCCGTGGGGTGAACAACACCAGACTCCCCTAAACCGCGTTCAGCAAGACCGTGTGCTCATCTGGTGCTGGGATGGGACAGTTAGGCCAGGTGGCTGTCGTGTTGGGTGGCCGTGTCCATTTCTGAGCTCCTTGGCCTGGTGTTCTCTTGTGCTTACTGGACAGCCCTGGTCTATAGGTGACACTCTGGGTAGCACCCTTGTAGGTTACCCTATCTGGACCCATTCATTTTTCATTCTGGAGGATTAGCGAGGGAGGGTTATTGACTTAAAAACCCTGAAGGAAGGTTCTGGAACCCACATCTCTGGACTCTGATCATACCAGATTGTTTCCTTGGAACGGGTTCTGTTCGGTGGTATCAGGGGACTAGAGTGAATCATCATTAAAGCAGAACTCCCCTTTTACTTGCCTGAATTGGTGGCTTTTTCAGCTGCAAACACGAAAGCCCAGCCCAAAGTGGTTAAGGCAAATTGAACCCCAACCTCCCCCTCACCCCGACAGACCTGTTCTCAGGCTCCTCCCAGCTGCCCTGCATGCAATCCTGTCGTCCTTCGGGGTCGGTTTTACCATCAGGCTGCCTGTTTTCACAAAGGTGACTTTAGAGCAGGGCTTGGCACGTTTTTCTGTAAAGGGTCAGATCATAAACATTTTAGGCTTTGTGGGTCATACATTCCCTCTCTCTCTTTTTTTTAGTGTTCATTTATTTGAGAGGGAGAGAGCGTGTGTGCGCAAGCTGGGGAGGGGCAGAGAGAGGGAGACAGAATCCCAAGCAGGCTCTGCGTTGCCGTCAGCGCAAGCGTGACGCGGGGCTGGAACTCACACACCGGGAGACCGTGACCTGAGCCGAAATCCAGAGTCGGACGCTTAAACCGACTGAGCCACCCAGGCACCCCCGTGGGTCATACCTTCCCTGGTGCGGCATCTCAGCTCTGTTCCTTGAAAGCAGCCATGGCAAACACAGGCATACCTTGTTTTATTGTGCTTTGCAGATAATTGTGTTTTTTGCAAACTGAAGGTGTGTGGCAACCCTGAGCGAGCAGGGCTGTTGGCACTATTTTTCCAACAGCATTTGCCCGCTTTATGTGTCTGTTTATTTTGGTAATTCTTTTTCAAACTTTTTCATTGTTAAATTTGTTACGGTGGTTGGTGACCGGTGATTATGACTTGCTGAAAGCTCAGATGATGGTTTGCATTTGTTAGCAATATATTTTTTCTTTTTGAGAGAGAGAGTGCGCATACACTCATTGGGGAGGGGTAAAGGGAGAGAGAATCTTTTTTTTTTAATTTTTTAATGTGTGTTTATTTTTTTTTTTTTATGTTTATTCACCTTTGAGAGAGAGAGAGAGTGCACGAACGAGCATGAGCAGGGGAGGGGTAGAGAGAGAGGGAGACATGGAAAGCAAAGCAGGCTCCAGGCTCTGAGCTGTCAGCACTGAACCTGATGTGGGGCTCGAACCCACAAACCGTGAGATCGTGACCTGAGCCGAAGTCGAAAGCTTAACCGACTGAGCCACCCAGGTTCCCCAATGTGTGTTTATTTTTGAGAGAGAGAGAGGAGAGACAGAGTGCGAGCAGGGCAGGGGCAGAGAAAGGGGGAAGCACAGAAGCCCAAGCAGGCTCCAGGCTCTGAGTTGTCAGCATAGAGCCCAACACAGGGCTCGAACGAACTCGCAAACTATGAGATCATGACCTGAGCTGAAGTCGGCCAGTTAACCAACGGAGCCACCCAGGCGCCCCGGGAGACAGAAAATCCTAAGTAGGTTCCATGCTCAACGTGGAGCCCGATGTGGGGCTTGATCTCTGGACCCTGAGATCATGACCGGAGCTGAAATGAAGAGTTGGATACTTAACTGATTGAACCACCCAGGCACCCCATCAATATATATGTTTTTTAAGTTTATTTATTTTGAGAGAGAGAGAGCAGGGGAGGGGCAAAGAGAGAAGATCCCAAGCTGACTCCATGCTGTCAGCATGGAGCCTGACGTAGGGCTCAAACTCCCGAACTGTGAGATCATGACCTGAGCCGAAACCAAGAGCCAGATGGATGCTTAACCTACTGAGCCATCTACACGCTCCAGCAGTATTTTTTTTAACTAATGTATTTACATTATTTTTTAGACGTAATGCTGCTGCATTCCTAATTGACTGTAGTGTAGTGTAAACATAACTTTTATATGCACTGGGAAACAAACAAACAAAAATCATTTGACTTTATTGCAGTGGTCTGCAAGGTTTGCCTATGTATAAATGAGGGGGCATGGGTGCATTTTGATAAACCTTTATTTGTAGACCCTGAAATGTCAATTTTCTGTAATTTTTGTGTCTCACAAAATACTCTGTTGATTTTTCTTTAACCATTAAAAAGTATCAAAGATATTCTTAGCTTATGGGCCATATAGAAACAGGCGGGAGGGGCTGGCTTTGGGCCATGGGCCATAGTTTGCCAACTCCTGACCCAAAGGACTGGACTTACAACTTCCTAGCCCAGAAAGGTGGACAGGAAGCAAATGCCTCTTTCCGGGTGGTTGGGATAAAAGTCCCAGGACTGACTCATTGGGTAGCCTTGGGTCACATGTCCCTCCCTGAGCCAATCAAAGGCTGGGGGGCTGGGTGCTCTCAGGGGTTGGTCAGTGGCAGCCACTGCCAGAATGGCAGGAGTCGGGGAGCAGAGGCCACCCACAGGGAGAGCTGTCCTGCCCCTGGAAGGTGGGGTGGTGGGATGGGGGCGGGTGGAAACTGCAGACGCAGCGGTGGGAGCCGGCATGTGAGCAGGGCTCGTAAGAATGCTTTTCTGACTTTCCAGGTGACAACATCCGGGAGTTCCTGCTGAGCCTCAGATACTTCCGAATCTTCATCGCCCTGTGGAATGTCTTCATGATGTTCTGCATGATCGTGTGAGTCCAGCCTGCCTGTCTCCTTCGTTGTCATCCTCGGTGTCATTCTCTCGATTGACCCACCTGATCTGTCATTCTCTGTCTCCTCGGTCGGCACTTTTGCGTCCCGCTTCCTGCTTTGGAAAGAAGACCTCTCCAGGCTGGAGAGGAAACCCAGGTCTGCAAAGGTTCAACCGTGTCGCTGTGGTCGAGGCCGGAGCTTGGATTGGAACACGGTGTTCTCCCAAGTCCTGGCTGTTCCTGGTGCCTCAGCAAAGGCTGCCGAGAGATGCCTTCCCTCGAGCCTTGGCCCTGTTCCCTCTTGCCAGCTCTGCCGTGTTTCGCGTATACTTTGGTGTTTGCCAGGGTGGAAAACGTGGCTTGAATGGCCGGTGTGCTGCTGGGTCCTGCGTCCTACCCTGCTGGAAGCCAGCAGCCGTGTTTCCGTGTTTCAGACCTTTTTCTGTTTTCATGCCCATTTTTCATTTCCTCCTTAGGCTTAACAAGTCTAAGCAGATTGGTTTTCCTTCCGGCAGCGGTGCCCTGATTTTGATGCTGCTGTTAATGAACTGTGAGACTCCTAGTGAACAGACCCAGGGGAAGAACAGTAGGAGAATCTGGCGTTCTTGTCCATGCTGGGCTGTGGTCCCTTGCTTCACTCGAAAGAGGGAGAGAATGAGAAGTCGACTGTCCTGAGTAATTGAGATGCTGGATTTAGGGTTGCTGGGGGGACCTTGTACAGCCCAGTGGCTGTCTGAGATGGTTCCAGGACTTAGGAGATGGGGGGCAAGGCGGTTTCACTGTGCCCCTGGAAAGTGTTTTAGAGCCCGGAGTGAGGACCGTGATGTATGCCCAGAGAAGCCCTTTTTGGGAGCTTGGTTGAGGCCTGTCCGTGTACAAAGAGGGCTTGTGAAGAGATCAGGGAATTTGCAGAGGAGTGTGGGAAGCATAACTCAGATTCACAGGAGGTAGAGCAGTGTTGGGGGTGCTCCTCTAGCCTTGGTCTTTCCACATTCCCACCTATTCATTCATTCATTCATTCATTCACAACTATCCAGCATGGGCTGTGCCTTGGGCTTATAGCTGAGACCAAGACAGCCATAGTCCTTGCCCTCAGTGAATGCACACGGTATAGCAGATGGGACAGGGACAGAAAACAAATAAATAGGAAAAACTCACTCACGAGGCAAATGGGAAGCTCTCAGTTTGAGACATGGTCAGGAAGAGCCCCTCCGAGAAGTGCTGTTTAAATCGAAACCTAAAGAACGAGAGGCAGACTTGCCATCTGCATAGCCGAAGAGAGGCACGGTAGCACTGGAAGCAGCACGTGCAAAGGTCCTGGGGCAGGGAAGGACTTGGTGTGTTTTTACCATTTTGTTCTTTTCTGTCCAGCAGCTTCTTCATACTCTCACCCAAATAGCTGCCTTTACTGCTCATCTGCTGGCCTGGGACCAAAATGGTAGCCTCAGGCTCTGTGACCTTCCAGCTTAGCCCAAGGCTAGCTTAGTCAGTAGCCTGGAGTTCTGATTTTGCTTCCTGGGAGCAGAGCCTGATTGACCTAGCTCGGTGTCACCCAGGTCCAGCTAGATTGGAGTTATCCTGATTCCAGCAGAATCGCTTAGGTTGAATCAGCCAACCACACAGCCCTTGGGCCATATCTATTTCCTGGTTTTTCTGATGTTTCATTGTCACCAGCCACACCCATTTCTGTGACTGCTTTTGGGTACAGTGGAGTGCTTGAAGCCTTGCACGGAAACTGCCTGGCCTGCAAAACCCAAACTACTTAGAGTGTGACTTCCTGCAGAAAGAGTGTGCGGACCCCTGACCTAGGCCAGCTCTTTCAGTAGGGGTCATGAGTGAGGGACGATCCTCTTCAGAAAGGGCTCTGTCAGGGAGGCAGTGACCGGCTTTCCCAGGATAGTAAACAACCGGAAATGACCTCCGCTCCGGTCGTCCTCCCAGGGTCATGGGATCTGGCCCCACATCAGGTTCTGTGCTGAGCGTGGAGCCTGCTCAAGATTCTCTCTCTCTCCCTCTGCCCCTCTCCCCTGCTCATGTGGTTGCTCACTCGCGCTCTCTCTCTCTCTCAAATAAATAAATAAAATAAGGCCTTAGATGTGTTAAAAATAACGAAGGCTTTTTAAATAATAAAACCTATTATACTTTTGCTGCAAAAAAAAAAAAAAAAAAGAAAAGAAACTGGAAATCACCTAAATGTCCAAGAACAGGGGAAGAGTCAGGTAATTTGAAGGACGCCCATATAACTGTTCGGGTACTATCACTGATGACGTGCTAGAAGTTTCTGTCTCCACAGGGGAGTGTTTTGAAAGCAAAGAAGGCCAGATGTCCCTTACATGCACACTCTGGCCTCAGTTATGATTTGTACGCGGTAAACGTTGGAATAAATGCCTGACGTCTGTGGGGAGAACACTTCCAGGCAGGGCGTTGGACGGATCTACTCCAGGCCATCCACAAAAGGTGACCGCGCTCAGAGGTGACCATGGTCTGATCGCTGAGGAGGTTAACAGGGATGGTTCGCTGTTCCCTGCACCCACTTCTGTTTTGCTTGAGCTGAGCCACATTGGAAACTTTTAAAAGGCCCGAGACGCTGGAAATACAGAGAGAAACGTGCGTGAAGATTTAGGGACCAACAATTTTGCCACCTGCAGCTTAACTTTGGAACACGTCAAAGATAAAGTAGACAGATGGGTAGGTGCCCTGTACAGCAAGTGTTAATTGCAAACTGGAGGTGGTGTGTGCGCAGGTGTTCACTGAACTCTTCTGCGTCTTCTCTGCGTTGAAATCTTCATGATAAAATACTGGGGAGAGGAAGATCGGGAGAAGACGAGGGCATCAAACCACGGAAAAGGATGAATAAGTAAAAGTGTGCGAGTCGATCTTCACAATTCGGTATTTTGTCGTATAGTCACAGGGTTGCGAAACCACCACCACGATCTAAGTCTAGAACATTTTCATCAGCCCGGAAGGGAAACCACGTACCCATTAAGCAGTGCCTGCCTGGTCTTCCCTCCCTCCGGCTTTCTGTCTTTATGGACTTGCCTGCTGCGGGGCTTTTGCATCCGCGGAATCTTAACACTACGTGGCCCCTTCTGTGCGTGGCTTCTTTTCACTCAGCGTGATGTCTTGTAGGTTGTGACATGTCGTGGCGTGTGTCAACACTGCATTCCTTTCTGTGGCCGAAGAATAGTCCATTGTATGGCTGTGCCTCGGCTTGTTTATCTACCCATCCGTTGATGGGTATCTGGGCTGTGTCCACTTTTCGGCTGTCATGAACATTGCTGAAACAAACATTTGTGTACGAGTTTTCAGCGCTCTCTGGTATCTACCCAGGAGTGAAATTGCTGGGTCACATGGTCACCCTATATTTATCCTTTTGAGGTTCCGCCAGACTGTTTTTTAAAGTCGCCGCAGCAGTTTGCCTTCCCAACCGGTAGCGTATGATGGGTCCAGTTTCCCCACATCCTTGCCAGAGCTGGTGATTGTCTTTGATTATAGCCCTCCTGGTGGACGGGAAGGTCGATTTGCATTTCCCCGATGGTGAATGACGTTGAATACCTTTTCATGCGCTTGTTGGACATTTGTGTATCTTCTTTGGAAAAATGTCTACGTAGATCCTTTGTCCATTTTTCAGTTGGGTTATTACTGAGTTACAAGGGTTCTTTTATAGTTTGGATCCCGATCCCTTATAAGATACATGATTTACAAGTATTTTCTCCCATTCTGGGGATTATCTTTTCCATTTCTTGACGGTGCCCTTCGAAGCATAAAAAATTTTAATTTTGATAGACTCCAATCTATTTTTCCCTTCTGTCACTTGTGCTTTTTATGTAATAGCTAAGAAATCATTGCCCTGCCCAAGTTCATGGAGATTTCAGCCTAAGCTTTGCTTTGCTTTTCCTTTTCTTTTCTTTTCTTTCCTTTTCTTTTTTCTTTTCTCTTCTCTTCTTTCTTTTCTTTCTTTCTTTCTTTCTTTCTTTCTTTCTTTCTTTCTTTCTTTCAAGTTTATTTATTTTGAGAGAGAGAGCATGCGAGCAGGGGAGGGGTAGAGAGAGGGAGGGAGAGAGAGAACCCCAAGCAGGGTCCATGCTGTCAGCACAAAGCCCAATGCAGGGCTTGAACTCACGAACTGTGAGATTATGACCTGAGCTGAAACGAAGTCAGACATTCAACCGATTGAGCTACCCAGGCACCCGTAGGCCTTAGTTTTTTTTTTTTTTAAGAGTTTTATAATTTTAATTTTAATAGGTCTGTGATCCACTTTGGGTTAATTTTTATAGATGGTGTGAGGTAGGGATCCAGCTACATTCTTTTGCATGTGGTAATTCCGTTGTTCCTGCACCTTCTACTGTTCTTTTTTTCAAAAAGGCTTTTTATTTTGGAAAGAGTTTGGATTTATAGAAATGCTGTAAAGGTAACAGTTCCCTTGTGTGTGTGTGTGTGTGTGTGTGTTTAAGTTTATTTTCAGAGAGAGAGAGAGAGAGTACATGAGTGCACGCACATGAGAGCAGGGAAGGGGCAGAGAGAGAACCCCAAGCAGGCTCTGTACCGTCCGCACAGAGCCTGATGTGGGGCTTGAACTCAGGAACCGTGAGGTCATGATCTGAGCCGAAATCAAAAGTCGGATGTTTAACCGACTGAGCCACCCAGGCAACCCCCACTAACATGTATATCTCTTTAATAGCCCTGTGGTTTTCTCCAGTAAACCTCAGTCATAACTTACATACCCATTCTCAACTTCATGGACATTTGTACAGTTTCCAGGCCTTTCCTTTTCTAGATTTTCTTCACGGGGACAGAGTTAACATCTTTTTTTTTTTTTTTTCAATTTATGAAAGCATTCAATTTATGAAAGCATCACTGACTTGCAGTAATAGAGAATGGGCTAAAATGTTACAGATTTCTGATGAAGTAGATACTTTCTTAGTTTTTTCCTTTTCAAATGTACTGGTTGGTAGTATTAAGTATATTCACACTGTATAACAGACAAATTACTTCTAAAATCGTAAATGATTAGAAAGTAATCTTTTTAAAAAAATTTTTTTGTCTTTATTATTTTATTTTGAGAGACAGACAGTGAGCGGGGGAGGGGCAGAGAGAGAGGGAGACCCAGGATCCGAAGACACACTCCAGGCTCTGAGCTAGCTGTCAGCACAGAGCCTGACGCAGGGCTTGAACCCACGGGCTGTGAGATCATGACCTGAGCTGAAGTCGGACGCTTAACTGACTGAGCCACCCAGGCGCCCCAAAATAATCTTAATAATAGTAACATAAAAAGTTTTCTAAAAGTGTTTTCAGAGCGATAGCTTTCCATCGTTCCCATCTTCATGGACATTTCTGCCCTTTGACTTTTCCAGGCTGTTTGGCTCCTGAGCCCCAGATCTGCGCCTTCCCGGGAACCAGGAACCGCCTTCCCACATGCTGAGTCTCCCTTCCTCCGTTCCTGACGACTTCAAGAATGGTTTTGACTGGAAAACCAACGACCTCCCCAGAAAGCCCAAGCTCGTGGTGGGTGGAAAAAATGTTCTCCAGGCTGCACACGGCTTCCCAGCCACGTCCTTGTTTTCTTTTCAAAGATCTTTTCACTTTGGTCTCTGCGTTGAAATGCTGACTTCTTAAGGAGTTTGAGGAAGGTTTATGAAAGGGGAATGTGAGAACGTTGCATCCCCCCCAGATAAAAGAACCTGTCTAGATTGTTTTTTTAGATTGGAATTCCTCTTCAAGCTTCTGCTAGAAACCCATTTCTGGATATTTCTTCGTTTATTTTTAATTAACCATCCTTTTTGGTTCAAGTTACACAAGTTTTGAAGAAATCCTTTTTAGCCAGGGATCTGAAACAGAAAGGTTGGCTTTTGAGTTTGATGCAGCCTCTTTATTGGACTGTATTTATGAATAACAAGCAAGTTCATTGTTGTTGGGCCTGTGTCCAAATTCCTTTCCTGTGTCGATGGGCTCTGCTTGGCCACTCAGTGCAGCTGAGGTCATCCCCAGGACTTTAAGGGTGAATCCCATGGAAGAGAGCTAGAGGGGAGGTGGCGGGGGCAGATGTGGGTGTTAGGAGAGATTTTGCCTTGCCTAGAAGCCCTCTGTTGAAGTCTCCTTCTTGGGCCATTAACTGTATCATTTTCAGAATGAGAGTGACTTAACGCGGGGCTATTGAGACCCAGTTCTCAAAGTTTGGAAATCTGGGTCTGCTTTTCAAGTGAGTGGTTTCAAAATTGAAAAGCAATGAGCCTCACTCGAGGAAATCGAGCATCTTGCAGAAAAGCTTCATGGAAAGGCAGGTCTTTTATTGCCAAGACGCAATGCCGGTGGCCGGCACCCAGCTCCTGCCGGTGGTTGATTTGTTCGTTGTGGTTTTTGAAATCCCGATCTGTAGGTAAACCCGGTGGGAGAAGAAAGTAACTAAGTAAATCTGCAGGCTTGCGGAACTAAGTAGCATTGAGAATAAAGCTCATTTCTAAAAAGGATCTTTTGTTTATACATTTTTTAACCAAGAAGTTAGTTGACTTCCAACCCGAGTCGTTCTGAATTACATGGTGGGAGATACTGAGGATTCGTTTCGGAGGCCGTCGAAACGTCAGAAGAGAGGCGATAATTTAGACTTCCCTTTTGGGATTTTGCTTAATCCATGTCAGGCCGGGATTGGGCGAATGGGATTTTTGACCCGGCCACTCTTGGCAGTATCGAAAGAGCTGGTGACCGTAGTGGGGTTTTGCTAGACCAGGGTCAAATCCACTCCTGCTGCTCTGCCAACGTCATTCTCCTTCACCGCCTGTGTAATTTATTCCCGTGTCACACACGGGCGCGTGGTTTGTAAGTAGCCGGGGAACGTCGCAGCTGAATCGAACTTCGCCCAGGCCTATGTCCTTCTCAAGCCAGAACAGATGTGCCAGGATCTTGGCTGGTCTTTCCTCGAGCCGTGTCAGTGTGCGAGGAAACCTCACTGCCTTATTCAGACTGGTGCTGGGGTCTCAGTGAGGAGAGGCATTCATATGTTACGGGGGTGAATCGTGCTCTGGGAAGAGAATGCTGTCATTGAGATTTTGTTTCAATAGTTGTATTTTTTTCCCCAGAGAACTGTTCTCTCCTTGTTAAGCTCCGATAAGCAGTGTAGCTTCGGAGGCAGCCGTACATTTTAAAAGTTCCATCTCACGGGTGTGTATCTTTAGGAAGCTTTTCCAGAGCCCTCATTAACATCAAAGATCATCGACGTTTAAGTTTTGGGTGCGTAGGGTGGCCCAGCATTTAAGCACTCATGCTTCTGGGTCAGTTAGATGTGGGTTTGAATCCCATCTCTGCTTCTTGCCAGTGAGACCTTGGCTGCTTGCTTCCTGCTCCCTGCCTCAATTTCCAGTCTCTAAAATGGGTCCAAATGTCCCATCTGCCTGGGACTGTTGGAAAGTTCCACAAGCTCAAATGTGGGCTTGTGAGTACCTGGTGCCTAATAAGTGCTCAATAGCTCTGGGTGTCCTCACTGCCTGCATTTTCTCTCTCCTTGCCTACATGTGTGCATGCAGTCTGCATACACACCGTTAAAGAGCGATTGTATTGGTTTTTTTTAAATTACTTTTTTAAGTTTTTTTTTTTTAATGTTGATCTATTTTTGAAAGAGGGAGAGCACAGCAGGGCTGAGGGAGAAGGGGACAGAGGATCCGAAGTGGGCACCATGCTGACAGCAGCAGAGAGCCCAATGCGGGGCCTGAACTCGCCGACCACAAGATCATGACCTGAGCCGAACTTGCACGCTTGACTGACGGAGCTGCCCAGGCGCCCCGCGATTGTATTGTTTAAAAAAAATTAGAGGGACACCTGGGCGGCTCTGTCAGTTAAGTATCTGACTCTGATCTCGTGATTTGTGGGTTCGAGCCCCACGTCGGGCTCTGTGGTGACAGCTCGGAGCCTGGAGCCTGCTTCCGATTCTGTGTCTCCCTCTCTCTCTGCCCCTCCCCTGCTAGCGCTCTGGCTCCCTCTCAAAAACTAGACATTGAAAAAAAAAAAAGAACTAGGAACAGGTTTCCAGCATGGAAAATCTTTTCCCGTCTTCCTGTTGCCTTTCCAGCACTTTCCTTATATGTATCGATAAACAGGCAAACCCTGGAGATATTGCGGGTTCAGTTCCAGACCAGTAAAGCGAATATTGCAAGAAAGCAAGTTAAGTGAATTTTTTGGTTTCCCAATTCATATAAAAGTTATGTTTGTACTTCACTATAGCCTATTAACTGTACAGTAGCATTACATCTAAAAGAAAAAAAACATGCATTCTTAATTAAAAAACACTTTATTGCTAAAAAATGCTAACCATCATCTAAGCTTTCAGTGAGTCCTCATCTCTGATCACAGATCACCAAAAACAAATATAGTAAATAATGAAAAAGTTGGAACTATTGTGAGAATTAGCGAAATGTGACACAGAGACATGAAGTGATTGGACGCTGTTGGGAAAATGGCGCCAAGAGGCTGGTCGCCACAAACCTTCACTTTGTAGAAAACACGGCGTCTGCGAGGTGCAGTAAAATGAGCTGTGCCTGGATACTATGTTGTTCGATAGTGGATAAGCCAGCTTGGCTCTGCTGTGCTTAGCACTTGGCATCTTGTCCTCCATATTTTCTGGGTTGCCAGACAGGCTCCGTGGTGCTCAGTTGTGTTTTTTTTTTTGTTTTTTTTTTTTTTTAGTTTGTTTATTTTGAGAGAGAGAGAGAGAGCGCCAGCGATCGTTAGTGGGGGAGGGGCAGAGAGAGAATCCCAAGCAGGCTCTGCGCTGCCAGTGTGGAGCCCGACTTGGGGCTCGAACTCACCAACCGTGAGATCATGACCTGAGCCGAAACGAAGAGTCAGGCGCTTAATTGACTGAGCCCCCCAGGCACCCCTCCACAGTGCTCACTTTTCATTACTGCGTGGTGTCCATAAATCTCTCTTTGACCTTGGCCCTCTCGTATGTGCTTTGAACTTGTACTTTGTCTACTCTTACAAATGCCACGGCTGTAACCATTCTTGTGACCTTCGCTGGCTCCCTTCACAGCGACTCTGGAGTATCTAGGAAGGCTGCAGCGTCAGGCACCGCCGTAGTAACTTGAGAGGCTGTTGTTCGCTCTGTTTTAAAGTTGCTTACTACCAATGCATGTTCATTGTAGAAGAACTGTACTATATGGCTTTGCTCGAAAAACTATACTATATGGCCAATAATCACATTCCCGCAGAGAGCATCACTCAAGATACACATCTTTCTGGCTCTCTCTCTGTGCATATGCATTGGGTATGGGGCATACGTTTTCATTACATAAATTGTATCTTTGTATGTTCTAGCCTGCTTTTCTCATCTGATGATACATTTCTGTATTTTTTCCTACAGTTATGGTTTTCTTATGTTTTAATGTTTATTTTTGAGAGAGAGAGCGCGCGAGCGCGCGAAAGCAAGTGCCTGTTCACATGAGTGGGGGGTAGGCAGAGGAAGAGAGGGAGGGAGAAACAGTAACCGAAGTGGGCTCTGCGCCGACAGCAGAGAGTCCTCCCGATTCGAGTCTCAAACTCATGAGCTGTGAGTTCATGACCTGAGCCGAAGTCCGATGCTTGACAGACTGAGCCATCCAGGTGCCCCTTTCTTGTTTTTTCTCTCTTTTTTTTAAAGATTTTTAAAATTTATTTCTTTAATTTACATCCAAATTAGTTAGCATATGGTGCAACAATGATTTCAGGAGTAGATTCCTTAATGCCCCTTACCCATTTAGCCCATCCCCCTCCCACAAGCCCTCCAATAACCCTCTGTTTGTTCTTCATATTTAAGAGTCTCTCTCTGTTTTTATATTATTTTTGCTTCCCTTCCCTTATGTTCATCTGTTTTGTATCTTAAAGTTCTCATATGAGTGAAGTCATATATTTGTCTTTCTCTGACTAATTTCGCTTAGCATAATACCCTCAAGTTCCATCCACATAGTTGCAAATATTTTCTTTTTTTTTCTTCAGTTACCATTCTTAATAACTGCGAAGAAATCATTGTAATGATGTATCATGATTAATTTAACTGGTCCCCAGCTGATGGAAACTTGAGTTGTCTCAGGGTTTTGTCTTTCATAAATAATGCTGTGATGAACATCTCAGTATATCATCCCTAATGAATTTTGGGGGTCACTTTTAAAAAGAGATCCACCTTGGGGTGCCTAGGTAGCTCAGTTGGTTAAGCATCTGACTTCAGCTCAGGTCATGATCTCACAGTTTGTGAGTTCGAGCCCCACATTGGGCTCGCTGCTGTCAGCACAGAGGCTGCTTTGGATCCTCTGCCGACCTCTCTCTCTGCCCTTCCCCTGCTTGCGCGCGCTCTCTCTCTCTCTCTTTCAAAAAAAAATAAATAAAAACATTTTACAAAAAGTAAAATAAAAAAATCCATCTTCACAGCTTTAGGCTGAGAACTCCAAAGAAAAATGTATCTTGGATGACTTGCGTCTTTGTTTGTTCATTTGTTCATATGTGCGTGGGTTCATACGTACAGGAACTGGGTTCTAGACTACGATCAGCTTTGACCGGGAGTGATCTTAGGCGACTTCACTTTGCTTAACCTGTTAGTAAGGATGAGGTTTTCAGGATCCACCCAGATGACTGTTTCTTTGTGTAAGCTACTGCGGTTGACTTCACACCGGTTGGCTTTCTACCCTGATGCTGAGGGCTAAGGACCTTAACTGCCATCTAGGTCATAAATACCCACTACTGCTTGCCCTGGAGCATGTTGCATGGAGTCACGGCCAAGGCGAGGAGCTGCACGTTGAGAATGAAAACAAGGCCACAGTTTGTAGCACCTGCCCTTTGAGATTCATGTTGGAAACCCCCTTCTGCTTCTTCCTCCATCCCTGCCGTCTCTGAGAAGGAGAACACGTTCCTTGATTGGTGGGTTTTTCCTTGCACTTCAGGTCCTGCTATTCTAAAAATTTGTTTTTATAGTTTATTTATTTTTGAGACAGAGAGAGACAGAGCATGAGTCAGGGAGGGGCAGAGAGCGAGGGAGACACAGAATCCGAAGCAGGCTCCGGTCTCTGAGTTGTCAGCATGGAGCCCGACGTGGGGTTCGAATCCATAAACCGTGAGATCATGACCTGAGCTGAAGTCGGCTGTTTAACTGACTGAGCCACCCAGTGCCCCAGGTCCTGCTATTCTAGAGCAGAGATCAGAAGCTATGGTTCCCAGGCAGAGCCTGGCCAGCCACCTGTCTTTTGTTTGTAAATAAAGTTTTATTGACACCTAGCCATGGCCCTCCAAATAGGTATTGTCTAAGGCTGCTTTATCTGCTTTCCTGCTACAGTGGCAGAGATGTGACAGAGACTGTCTGCCCTGCAGACCTGAAAATACTGTCTTTCTGGCCCATTCATGTGACACATTTGCTGACCCTTGAGCTAGGGGATGATAGAGAATCTCGAGGTGCCCTTCCCCACCCCCACGGCACTCGCACACCTTGTGGTCTGGATTTTCATAACCACATTTGCAAATATGTTGTTCGAATTTGCTGAAGATCAAGCCAGCCATTTTCTAGAGGTGTGCTCAGTAGACCAAAATGGAATTTTATTTTTCTCGATAGTTCGGGGAGAGAGCGCTCCTGGGCTCCCCGTGAATTCTCCCGAGCGGGAGCTCCTCCGAGCAGCAGCGTGACGTGATAATGAGATCGGCTCTCCTCTGAAGTGGTTAGATTTGAAAAGCCAGCAAGGCTGTCATTAGTGAGGCATTTTCTTTTCATTTCAACCATTTCATTATCTCCTTCTTAACCAAATTTGTGTTTATGAAATATTTGACAAACCTCCCGACGTTTTCCTGTGTTGATGAAAGACATGTGCAGTTTGTGTATAAAGCAGAAGGCATGGTATTTAAAAAAATTTTTTTTAATGTTTGCTTACTTTTGGGGGGGATGGTGGAGAGCGTGCATGGGCAGAGGGGCAGAGAGAGACAGAGAGAGACAGAATCTGAAGCAGGCTCCAGGCTCCGAGCCATCAGCACAGAGCCTGGTGCAGTGCCTGAATTCAGGAACTGAACTGTGACATCATGACCTGGGCTGAAGTCGGGTGCTTAACCGGCCACCCAGACACCCCAGCATGGTATTTTTTTAAAAGAAAGATGTAAATTCTACTTAGGGGCTTGTTTTCATTATTACCTTGATTTCCATTATTACACAGAGAAAAGTGCTTGATCCTCTTTGAGCCCCTCTCTAGTACTTGGGAGTTGCTAGAAATGAGAGTTCGGTAATAGTGAGCATTCCTGCATGAGAAATTGGGCAAAAGGGGTCAAGAGCTAGTGAGAAGTTCAAAGTCCACGTTTCTCAATTAGGAACCGGCAAGAACCACTTCAGTGTATGGCCCTATAGTTTCCTTTTTGACCAGTGGGTTGTTTTGGATTAGATGGGGGTAACAGACTGCTGCCTACACCTGGTTCACCACCTGTCTGCCTGGCCCACAAGATGGAATGGTTTTTACATTTTTAAGTGGTCGATAAAGGATCGAGAAGAAAATGAAAGGAAATTGTGGTTCTTCTTTGTCCATAAATAAAGTTTTATTGGAACGCCGCCATGCCCATTCATTTACATATCATCAGTGGCTGCTTTTGAGAGGCATGGACATAATTGAGTCCTTGCGACAGAGACCATCTGGCCTGCAAAACTGAACATATTTACTGTCTGACTCTACATAAAGGTTTGCTGACCCCTTAAACTAGACAGTATATATTTTTTTAATGTCTATTTGTTTTGTGAGAGAGAATCCCAGGCAGGTTCCTCACTGTCAGCACAGAGCCCGATGCAGGGCTCAAACTCACGAACTGTGGGATCATGATTTGAGCCAAAAACAAGAGTCAGATACTTAACTGATGGAGCTGTCCAGGCGCCCCTAGACAGTAAAACAACAACAACAAAAAAAAACATCTTATGAGTGGATCCTGTTGACCTATGTTTGGTTCACATTATCGTTGTGGCCATTAGTGGTAAATGTGGGCCACAGGGTGTGGAGTATGCTAGGGGAGTCGTAGAAGTTATTTTAAGGGGAATAAAGCTTTGGTGCATTTAATTAGAGTTTACTATGTGAATCCGGGGGAAAAGTGGAAAAGATGGTTATGTTAGAAAGCAAGATGGAGGTCTGGGCCAGACCTGGGCTCTGTCCCTTACGGAGTGTGATGGGGGGAGCGCACTGGCATCATTGTACCTCCATGTCTTCATCTGTGATCTGGGGACAGTGAGGGAGAGAGCCGTGACATGTGCCTATAACCTGCCTCACATGCAGCAGACATTCATTCAATAAGTGGTATTATTTTCGTTGCTGTCATTACGTTTTTTGAAACCTTTTTTTTAATTTTTAATTTTTAATTTTAGAGATCGAGCATGAGCAGGTGAGAGTGGCAGAGGGAGACAGAGAGAGACACAGAGAGAATCCCAAGCAGGCTTTATGCTGTCAGTGCAGAGCCCAACGTGGGGCTCGATCTCACTACCCTGGGATCATGACCTGAGCTGAAATCAAGAGTTGGACACTCAACCAACTGAGCCACCCAGGTGCGCCTGTCGTTAATGTATTAAAAGACCTCGGGATGCCTGGGTGGCCCAGTCGGTTAAGTGTCTGACTTCGGCTCAGGTCATGATCTCACAGTCCGTGGGTTTGAGCTCTGCATTGGGCTTTGGGCTGACAGCTCAGAGCCTGGAGCCTGCTTCGGATTCTGTGTCTCCCTCTCTCTCTGCCCCGCCCCCCATTGTGCTCTGTCTCCCAAAATAAGAAATTTGAAAAAAAATTTTGTAAAGACCTCCTTGATGGGGTTTGATGACGCGTAAATGAGATCGTGTCATAGTCTGCTTAGGCCGGCATAACAGAATGTCACAGACCGGGTGGCTTAAACGACAGACGGTTCTGGAGGCCGGGAGTCCCAGATCAAGGTGCCAGTGTGGTTGGTTCCTGGGGAGACCTTTCTCCTTGGCTTGCAAATGGCGGCCTTCTTGCTGTGTGGTTACGTGACCTGTCTTCTGTGCACACACGTGTACATCTCTCTTCTTACATGGACACCAGCCATATTGGATCAGGGGCCCACCCTTACGACCTCAGTTAACCTCAGGTACCCCTTTAAAGGCCTTCTACCCACATGTAACCCCCACTTTGGGGGTTAAAGCTTTAACATATGATATTTTAGAGGACACAGCTCATCCAGAACAGATGGGCCAAAGGTCTGCTCCATCGTGGAAATTCAGTAGCTGTTAGTCCATGTCCTTGGCTAATAGTGTGCCTCAGAGAACTCCCCATGGTCCGGGAAAGCTGACCCCAACAACTGGTACAGACAGACTTCGCTTCCTGATGTTCCATAGTGACGTATTTGCATGTAAGTGGGGTGGTGGCTTTGACCACAGCATCTCAGACTTTGTTTGATGTCCCCGTGAATCCCCTAGGGGTCTTCGCAAAGTGTGCATTTGGCATCGCAGGCGGGGGCCAGGGGCCGAGGTTCGGCATTTCAGTCAGCTCCCAGGTGATGCCCACACTGCTCGTCCCTGGACCACGCTCTGCAGCAACGACGCTGTCGGTGGGGTAGCCACTAGCCACATGTGGCTCTTTCAGTTTCCATCTCAGTGAACTAAAATTAAAAACCCAACCCCTGAGTCAAACGCGTAGCTACATTTCAAGTGCATTTCCTTGCAGAAACCTCGAATGGGGCAGCCGCGTCTAAAAGAGAGAGAGTGACAAGCTTTCTTCGTCCGGGGCCTGCACGGCTTGCCTTTGTGGCACCTGTGAGATGTATTGTCTTACAGTTCCGGCGGTCAGAAGTGCAAAATGGGTCTCGCAGGGCTAGGATCAAGGTGTTGGCAGCACTGGGTTCTTCTAGAGGCTCTAGAGGAGAATCTGTTTCCTTGCCTTGCCTGTAGCTTCTAGAGGATGTCGGCATTCTTGGTCCGTGGCCCCGTCCCTCCCTCCACCTTCCAGGCCAGCAGTGGCCGCTCATGTCTTTGTCAAGATGCCATCTATCTCTCATTTCTGCTTCCTTCTTCCCCGTTTAAGGACCCTTGTGAGTACGTTGGGCCCACCCCTTGGGATCATCCAGCATAATCTCTCTCTGAAGGTCAGCTGATTAGGACCCTTCCTTCCGTCTGCAAACTTAATTCCCTCTTACCACGCATCACAATTTGTTGACAGGTTCCAAGCACTGTATCATGGCCACAGGATCTCTTTGGGGTGGGGTGACGTCATCTGGCCTGACGCGGGGCCAGACAGTAAATACTTCTGGCTCTGTGGGGCTACACAGTCTCTTTCCCAGCTATGCAACTCTGCCTTTGTAGTGTGAAAACAACCACGGACGGCGTACATACAAGCAGGCCTGGCTGTGTGGCTTCTTTTTTTGTCTTTAACTCTATGTATGGAAAATCGCAAACACACAAAGAGATAGACTCGTGCTGTGATTTCACATGTACCCGAGAGGCATTGTTTTTTATTTTTATTTTTTTAGCACTTTTTTTTTAAAGTTTGTGTATTTGTTTTGAGAGAGAGAGAGAGAGAGAGAAATGAGTGGGGGAGGAGCAGAGAAAGAGGGAGACAGAGGATTGGAAGGGGGTTTTTGCTGACAGCAGAGAGCCTGACGCAGGGCTCGAAACCATACTGTGAGATCATGATCTGAGCTGAAGTCGGAAGCTTAACCCAGTGAGCCACCCGGGCGCCCCAGGCCGTGGGTTTTTTTTTTTTTTAATGGTTATTTTTGAGAGCGTGAGAATACGAGTAGGGAAGGGGTAGAGAGAGCGGGAATCTGAAGCAGGCTCCAGTCTCCAAGCTGTTAGCCCAGAGCCTGATGTGGGGCTTGAACTCATGAACTATGAGATCATGACCTGAGCTGAAGTTGGATGCTTAACCCACTGAGCCATCCAGGTGCCCCAGGCCATGGGTTTTATTTTTTTTTTAATTTATTATTATTATTTTTAACGTTTATTCATTTTCGAGAGAGAGACAGAACACGAGTGGGGGAGGGGCAGAGACAGAGAGACGCAGAATCAGAACAGGCTCCAGGCCCTGAGCTGTCAGCACAGAGCCCGATGTGGGGCTTGAACTCGGGAACAGTGAGATCATGACCTGAGCCGAAGTTGGACGCTTAACCGACTGAGCCACCCAGGCTCCCCCAGGCCACGGTTTTTAAATCTTACTTTATATTTTGCTGTACTTGACTGTCTACACCAAACATCTATTGCTCTTGTAATCAGGAAAGAAGAAAAAACGCACAAAGTTGTACACATCAGAGCATCCAGGAAATGTGAGGAAAACTGACACCATGTTTTAAGGTTAAAAAGGAAAAAGGCACAACTAGAGCTTATGGGACTTTTGTCCTTTCTTGCAGTCCTCTTCCGTGGGCCTGGGAATTAGGCAGAGCTCGGGGTGTTTTCAGGGGAAGAGGCAGGTCCAGTTAGAGACGCTGTTGGTCAGACCCTTTTCAAATAGGACATGGGCTTGCTCATGTCTTCAGAACTCTCCTTGTGAAACTGAGGAGAGAGGGAAGAGACTCTCATGTCAGCGGTTTGGTGCAAGAATTCAGTTCTGAGAGTCACTTTAAGACAAATGAACAGTGTAGATGATGTGGGGAGGGAGCCCCCCACCCCGGCCATTGGGGAGGGGAGTGGTGCAGTTGGGGGACAGATGGTTCCCTGGTTTTACCCGTTTGCATCAAAATTTTACTCTCACTTGGGAGTCCTCGGGCCTCAGCAGCCTTGGAGAGGACACCGCAGGTTCTGGAAAGGCCTGGAGGAATCTTGATAAACGGCTTGGTCTTGTGCCTGTGTGTCTGTATGCTGCACCTGTGTGTAAGAGAGAGAGCTGCGTGTGCACGAGTGTGTGTTGTCTGATGTGCGGGGGTCTGCGTATGGCATGTGTCCTGTGAGCCCGTGGCACGCGCGATGGGTGTGGTGTGTCGTGTGTGGTGTGTGATGTGTGCGTAGCACGTGTGGGACGTGTTGTAGGAGCTGTGGTGTGTGTGCACGTGGCTTGTGTGGTGTGATGTTGTGTGGGGGGTGGCGGTGCGTGGAATGTGCCGGTGTGCAGTGCGTTGTGTGTTAAGTGCACCGTGCGTGGGACGCCTGGGTGGCTCAGTCGGTTAAGCGGCCGACTTTGGCTCAGGTCATGATCTCGCAGTTTGTGAGTTCGAGCCCCGCGTTGGGCTCTGTGCTGACAGCTCGGAGCCTGGAATCTGCTTCGGATTCTGGGTCTCCTCCTCTCTCTGTCCTTCTGCTCACGCTCTGTCTCTCTGTCTCCATCTCTCAGAAATAAATAAACATTTAAAAAAAAAAAGCTCACCGTGCGTGAGATGGGCGTGTAGTGGATCTGGCATGGGGTGTGTGTGGTGTGTGTGGTGTGTGTGGTGTGTCAGAGGCTGGAGTGGGGCTCTTTCTTAAACTGTACTTGATCTTTTACCAAGCAAACAGAAGTTCAGAGCCATTCCGCCAGGCCTTTTTAGGCCTCCCCTCTAGACTTTGGCGCAACAACGGGTGTCCAAAGTATCGCTGTCATCCCGTTTTTCCCGATGAGGACATTGAGGCCGGTCCAGGGAAGTGACTTGCCCAAGGTCCCCCGGGGTCCCCAGCAGAGCAGACGTGAAGCCTCGTCCCCTGGCCCTCCTCTCCTCCTGTGCTGCTGCACTCCCCCCCTCCCCCCTGCCCCGAACTCCTTTATTTGGGCTCGTTCCACCTGCTTGTCGATGTGGATCTCGGGCCCCCCTCAGCCGTGAGAGTTATGCTTCTGCAGCCAAACTTCCTGACGTTTGCACAGAGCTGGACAGGCGAAGGCGGACCGGCCTCAGACAGGCCAGCCACTCGGGCCTGAGGCAAACTTACAGAAGTTCTTTGGGCTTTTCGAGCTGTGGGGTTTGGGAACGGTGGGGAGGGGATCATGGGCCTGCGCTCCGAGTCGTTCCCTTGTCCCTCGCTTGCCAGTGATGTTGGGGAGAGGTCATCGCTCCTGTCTGGGCCTCAGTTTCTCTGTCTGTGACAGCGATGGCTCAGGACCTGGTCTTGCCAGGACTTGACACTCCTCTCTGTATATGTAGCCTGCAGTGTTCACAGGGCGTATTTTCTGGAGCATATTCCCTCTCATCATGTTGCTTTCTGGGTGGAGGTGCAACACGGCGCCTTTGTTTCTGAGACAGTCCGTTGGCCAGTTTGGGGCCTTTTGCTTTGGCTCCTGTCTGCGTCTGTCTGCTCCTGGTTGCTTTCTGACATTGGTCCCTTGGCCCTTGTCTGCTCCTTGGGGGAATGGCTTGCGCCCGGTTTGGTTCACGTGTTTCTCTGCCAGTTCGGGACCCCTGAGCTCTGGGCTGGAGTCGTAATCCTGTCCAAAATCCAGTCACGTGACTTTAGCCAGGTCACTCCTCTGAGGAGCAAGGACCAGGCCACCTGGTTAGATGGCTAGGTGACCAGGGCGACAAGAGTGGAGAAAACCGACTTAGGGATGGTGCGGAATAAGGCTGGGAACATGGGTGCATATGCATGGCATGTTTCAGCATGTTATGTGTGGTGTGTGACAGTGAGGGGGGGAGGCTCACAAGGCCAAGGGTTTACATGAGGCGAGGTCCCTGAGTTTTTAGAGCAGCAGACAAGACGATGCAAACGGTCTGTTAGCCGGAGCGATCTGGGACAGAAAAGGCTAAAATAAATTGACTTTATCTTGCAGTTCCTTTACCGAGGAAGAAAGGATGATCTGATCTTATTTCTGGAGATGCTTAAAGAAAACGTTATCAGAATCATTCACTAGAGCATTAGAACACTTCCTGATCTTATTTCGTTGCCTCAGAGAGAACTGAGAGAATATAAAACTACACTATGTTCTCTCTATACGTATAATATATACATATGTATACATGTATACTACATAATAGCCACTAATCTAATAAATGATTTAGATCACCTGACCAAGGGATGAGATGATTTGAACATTTCAGAAACACTATTTTGGCAAATTTTTGGAGGTCTTTAAAAAAAAAAAAAAAGGAAAGGGGTGCCTGGGTGGCTCAGGCCAGGGGTGACTTTGGTTCAGGTCATGATTTCCCAGTTTGTGGGTTGGAGCCCCGCGTCGGGCTCTGTGCTGACAGCTCAGAACCTGTAGCCTGCCTCAGATTCTGTCTCCCTCCCTCTCTGCCCCTCCCCTGCTTGCGCTCTCTCTCCCTCTCAAATATAAATATTAAAAATTTTTTAAATAAAAAAAAGGCAAGAATAATTTTATGACCATAAACCAAAAGCAGACAAAATCGGTTTCACAAGCGTATTTACCTGGTCTGTCTTCTGAAGAATTAAAGGGAAATGAAAGAGAATTATAGGAGTGTTCCCCGCAGCTACCAGAAAAAAGCATGGGCAGTAGTGGAAACGTGGAATCAAAAGAGAAACAGATTGATCCTTTAGTTTCTTTGTGCCTAAGTGTATGTGTTAAGAATATGTGCACTGTGTTGTTTTTATGTATGATTACTCGTTACCCTGTACTTAGCTGAAGGTCTGCGTAATGAAAAAGGTAATTAAAGCTTAAAAGAAAAGCTGCCTGAACATGTGTGTGCAGCAGGTCGGAGGAGAGAACTGTCAGCAGGCGAGAAGAATGAGACAGGGCATGGGTTCAGGAGAGGACAGAAACACAGGAGACTCATGGCCAAAGACAAACAACCAGGCCGAAGGGGCAGAGGAGTTAAGTAGTGATGAGGGCTGGAAAGCATGGTTCCGAATCGGAAAGACCCAGCTGGGAATTCCCAGTTGCACCATTGGCGAAGTGGCTGTGTGCGAGTCGCCTCACTATTTAATTTTTTTTTAATGTTTATTTTTGAGAGAGAGACACAGAGCGCCAGTGGGGGAGGGGCAGAGAGAGAGGGAGACCCAGAATCCAAAGCAGGCTCCAGGCTCCGAGCGGTCAGCACAGAGCCCGAGGTGGGGCTTGAACCCACGAGCTGTGAGATCATGACTTGAGCCGAAGTTGGATGCAACTGAGCCACCCGGGCGCCCCTCTCCTCACTGTTTAAGCTCAGGATCTTCCTCATGTGTCACTTGAGGATTACACCAGCAACCCTGTCTCTGTTAGCTATGCCTGAGTAACAAATGACCCCGGTACTAAGTGGCTTAGAAACCTCTACTATTGAGTCACAGTTCGGGGCATGAAATTGGCCAGGGCACAGTGAAGCCGGCTCTGAGCCCCAAGGGCTTCTCAACTCACATGCCTGGCACCTCACCCAAGATGTCCTGGCCTGCTGGGGTTAGGCATATGGGGCTCCGTGTTCTCTGTCACCAGGAACCTTGTTCTCCTTTGCAGAGGCCTTGGGTCACTAACTTTCGCCAAGTTGCCTTTTGGCACAGTCACTAGATTGTGACATGGGAGCGCCATGCTCTCAGGACAGCAAAGGTGGATGCTGCTTCTTTGGTAGTTTCCTTTTCATGGCTGAATAATATTCCAGTGCCTGGATGTACGTCTCGTTTATCTGTTCACCAGCTGATGGGCATTTGGTGTTTGTACCTTGTGCCTATTAGTAATCCTGCTATGGACACTTAACTGTGCGAGTCTGTGAGTGTAGGTTTTCAGCGTTCTTGGGGAGATTGATAAGAGTGAGTTTGCTGGCTTGGGTGGTAACTGCTAGGCCTTCTTAAAGCTTTAACCTAGACCAGGCAGAGCAGTGGTTCCACTGCATTCTCTAGAGCAAATTGTAGCGTCCCCCCAGCCCCCACTGCCACCAAGAGTCTAGAGGAGGAACTGACACAGGGGCCTGACTGTCCAAAGGGGTTCATCTGGGTCCTCATATAAAGCCCTCAGTGTGGAATCTGACACGTAGTAGGGACTCAATAAATGTTAATTCTCTTTATTACTAAGGATCATTCAAAACTGGGGCAGTGGGCAAAACACAGACTGTTAGGATTTAGATGGACATCCATCAGGAGGCCTGATAGCAAATCGGTGTTCAGGATTTTGGAGATTATGGGCACGTTTCCAATTAGCTTATATCCAAGTCCAAAGATGACGGCTAGAGGCTACTAGAGGTCAGAATAACCCCAGCACTGGATGAGATGACGAGGAGGCACCACATCTTCATTCCAGAAAATGGGGAACTTTGGGCACAAATGTCAGAAGAAAAACCACCTGTCATTCTGCCTGTCAGAGGTAACGGCTGTAAACATTGTGGCTTCTTTCCCTGCAGTATTTTTTTCTGTGCATCATGTGCATGAGTATACATATTTTTATAAAACCAAAATTAAGATCGTAATGTATATAGTTTATATATTGCCTTTTAACATTTAATTTGAAATCGGGAGCATTCCATGTTGTTCAACACTGATTTCAGGGGCTAAATTATCTGTCATTGGTCTGTATATCTTTTTATTTATGTATTTGAAAGTGTCACGTACATCGTGGTGAATTTCTACATGTTGCATATATCATAAGACAAGACCACTACCCAGGTGGAATTAGAGAATCTTGTGATCCCTTCCTGTCCATAACCTTCCCATTTGCATGAATCGACCCCTAGTTTATATACATACTTTCCTTTTACTGAACACTTGGGTTGCTTCTAATTGTTTACCTGTATAAACGATGCTGCCATCAACTTCCCCATATGTGCACGTTTGTTTGCATCTGATTGCTTTCTTTGGATACATTTCTAGAAGTTGTGAGATACTGGGTCAAAGGGTATAAATATATGGAAATGCTGTCCAGCGTCTTCCTTAGTATTCCTGTCCACCATGGCTTTGCCCTCCCTGGTGTTCCTGCTGCCACGCTCAGACCGTACAATTATGGTGTTGTATTACTGGGCCCCCAACCTGAAACAGGCTGTGCTTGGCTCAGAACTAGACCCTCCAGAGCAGGCTTTGTGCCATTAATGTGCCTTTGTATATCCCCCTACTTGGAGCCACAGTGAAATTATTTGAGTTCTCTCGTCTGTCTTTGAAGCCCTTGCTGAAAGCCGTGACCTTTCAGGGGGCCATTCAAAACCAATTGAAATTGGTTTCACTTTTAGGATAAACAGGACTCGCCGCAAAGCCAAGCAGAACTCTGAAGCCCATCTTTAGGTGCTTCTGAGATCATCAGTAGGGTTGAAGGAGCTAATACAGGAGAGTGTTTTTAAAAAAGCCCCGCCAGATGTTAAATTCAGAGCGAACGAAGGGGTCCTAGTAGGGTGGTGGTTTACTCACAGTCGTTTTTCCTATTATTCACTGAAGGCCTCACATAACCTTATTGGGGTAAGTCCAATAACTTTAAATTGGGCAGCTCCCAGGGGTACAGGTGTCTAAAGGGGGTACAGCTTCCTTTCACTTCAGGAATGAGTCCGCCGGGCGAGCCCCTGCTGTTACTACTTGCCACCGTGGAAGACTTGTCCTTAGTAGTTGTGTGAGCTGGCCTGGTCACAGCTTCCTTCTGTGATGTCCTTGCTTATCCGGCTTGGGCCACTACAGTGAAACGAGTCCGCTCCGTTTACACCAAGCTTGGCCGAGGATGCTCTATACTCAGGCTCCTAAAACCACCTTTGCTAGGTGAACTGTAGCATCTCTCCTGGACCGAAGAGAAGCTAACGTTTTCAAGACTACCACTGAGTGGCGATCTAATTTTTACCACTGCATATATGTTAAATGTGGAATAAAACTATATATATATATATATATATATATTCATCTGTGTGTCTATGTGCATCCTAATGTGTATATAGTGTTATACTTAATATTTCATTCATTTGTTAAATATTCACGGAGCCCCACCATGTGCCACATCTATGGAACTGAACAGGATACCTCTGTCTGGGTGTGTGTATACAGTTGTCCTGTATTGGTGAGGTGTTCATTCACTTATTTCACAGTATGTAATAAGCAATGTTCTAATGGGGGCACTGAGTGGAGTCAGTGTCCTTACAGGACTCAAGTCATCTTAATGTTGCTTCCTAGTTTTAAAAAGGGCAGGTAAGTTGAGTGCTTTCCAAATTTTTTCTTAAATGACCTGGCCCATGCAAAACAAATTGCTTGTCTATGTGATCCTTGATTAAAAAAATAAGATAGTGGACATCTGAGTTAGAAATTGAAAGGCGGGACCAGAATATGCTTGGGGGAGAGCCAGTTTATTTTGCTTATCTGAGGTGAGATAAAGAGTATCTCTAAATGGGCTGGTTTCCAACCTGGACCATGTACACAAAGCGCCTCATTCGAGGAGGGAGAGGGAGTAAATTAAAAAGAAGTTTTTCTGCCCATGTTTATTTTCTCCTACAAGTGTGATGTAAAGCTTTTCACATGTGCAGAAGGAAGCAGCCACACCACGTGCAGAAACAGCCGTTTTTGCAAATAACGCTTCCCAGAAGCATGACAAATGCAAGACTAACAGGTGTAGCACAGATCCAAGGCGCGTGTGTGGTTCTCCTCAGCTGCCTCTCTCCTGTTTTAAATCTAGGTCTTCCTGTAACAACAAAAAAAGTTATTTCTCAGGAGGCTGCGGCTAATAATCCACTCAGCCTGTCTTTTCACCCCTTCTCATAACAGTATTTCTAACAGGGCTTCCAGAAAGCGGGGGGGGGGGGGGGGGGGG
>CM053574.1:11162152-11181112 GCA_028646485.1 Cryptoprocta ferox | reverse complement strand
AGCATCTCCACGCAAAGCAGGGTGGGTCTTTTAAACCAGTGGTTCTCAACAGGGGACGTTCTGCCCGCCAGGGGACCTCTGGCAATGACTGGACATTTTTGGTTGACCCTGACTGGAGGAGAGTGCTCCTGGCGTTTAGTGGGTAGAAACCCAGGATGCTGAATATCCTAAAATGCACACGACGACCCCTACAACAGTGATCCGGCCGCAAACGTCACTGGTGCCCAGGATGAGAAACTCTGGTTGACACACGTTTGCAACGTTGGGGTCGGTGGGCTCACAGGGCTGATTTAGGGTTTTCCTAGCTGGCGTGACGGCTCCCCCGAGAGGCGCTTTGCAGTCTCCTGTGTTGGTGATCCCAGCACGCGAAGCACTGCAGACCCCCGCCCTCTGAGGGGTGGCGGCGTCCCTCCGCGTCTCCAAGATGACCCTTCCGCGCGCATTATCACAACGTGGACTTGTCTCCCTCGCCTCCAGGAACGGCGATCGAGGGGCTGGGGACCCCAGGCTAGGAAAACTTGGCAACTCTCCCGCCCGCGACTCCCGTCACCTCCTTCGGTACGGGGAAGGCTTTTCTCCCCAATGAGTTCTTCCGCCGCCAACCCTGAGGCGGCCGCCTGGAGTGCCCAGGTTCAAGGACTCGGCGCGCACCGCGCGTTTCCGTCGGAAACCTCAGCTCCCCACGGCCCAGCCGGGGGCGGGGCCTCCAAGCAGCGGCCGTTGCCCCGCCCAACCGCCTCCCAACGGCTCCCTGGGCCGGGCGGTGGGCAGGGCAGGGCGGCGGATCAGTACGCCTGCGCGCGCATGCGTGGGGGGTGCGGGGCGGGGCTCGCGCGCGGCCCCGCCCAGGCCCGGCGACTCCGCCCGCCCCATCTCCCAACCTCCTCAGCGTGGCGCCGACGCTGCGTGCGGCGCGGGTTACCCAGAGTGCTCCGCGCAGGGGTAGCTCACTGGAGTTTGGTTCTCGAGGCGGCGGCAGCAGCGGCGGCGGCTCCGGTGGCTCCTCCTCCTCCTCTGGTGGCGGTGGCGCCCCGGGCCCGAGCCCCGGCTCCCCTCTCCGCCACCCCGCGCGTCTCCTCCTCCCCCGGCGCCGCGGGGAACATGAGGCTCCGCTCCTGGAGGCCGGCGAGTGAGTGACCCCCGTCCCCCGCCTCAGCCCGCCCGCCCGCTGGCCCGGCCGCTCCCCCCCGCCTCGCCCAGGCAATGACAGCGGCTCCGGCGTCTCCGCAGCAGATCAGGGACCGGCTGCTGCAGGCCATCGACCCCCAGAGCAACGTAAGAACCCGTGCGCGGACCGGGACGGAGGCCGCGTGGGCCCGGGACCCTCCCCCTCCCCAATGCCCCTCGCCCGCCGGGCTCCGGGGAACCCGCCCGACGCCCACCTGCCCCCGAGGGCCACTGCCATCCCGGTCTGTCGCCCCTCGGGCCCGAGCCGGGGGCAGGTCAGGCAGTCTGGCGGCGCTTGGTACGTGAGGCCGAGGCTTCCGTGCGGCCTGGGCGGAGGGAGCAGACGGGAACTGAGGCCAGAGCTTTGCCTTCTCTCCCGCTCCAGATATACGACCCTTGCTGCTCCTTACGGAGCTCACCCGCCTTGCCCTTCCCTGGGGACCCGCGACCCCCGGGAAGTCCTCCCGGCGGGGGGGAGGGGAGGGAGAAAGGCTGTGGAGCAACTGGTGTCCGGCGTATGACTCGGGCGCCTGTGCCGCTTGTGTCTCGGCCTTCTGGGTGATCAGGAAAGTCCTCCTTTCCTCTTCTCCCGGCTGGAAGCATCTCTGGCTTCAGAGGGAACCCCCGCCAGCCTATTTTGCCCTTAGCTGGGTGCCCAGGGCGCGTGGAGAGTCCCCCTCCTTGGTTCTGCGAGTGGACATGCCTTTGCCGGGTCCTTCCTGGGATCGCTGCCGACGGTAGATGATCGTGGGGAGGGTGGGATCCTTCCTGTTGCCTTTCTGGGCCTAAATGCCCATTGCGTCTCTCACCAAGCCAGAGCCCCGCTTTTTGGTGTGAATCAGAGGGGATTATTTTCTTTCTTGTTCCTTCAAGACCTCTCCTTCGGCTATTACTTCCCCGACACTTGAGGGTCCCGGCCTGGTGGTTTGTCACCTAGAGGGTCAGGGTCAACCCCAGGGTGTTGCTTTCTTAGATGGTCCTCCACAGAGGCTACTGTTTGCAGAGGGATCTTATCTGCCCCCTTTCGTGTGTGGAGGGGAAGGCTCCTAGTGTTCTCCTATTTTCTGAAAGGGATTGTTGGCAGCAGGGGTCATTTTCTCCAGTGGCAGGAGCAGGTTGAGCAGTAGGAAGATGTTGTGGCATCCAGGTATGAAGTGAGCCCCTGCATTTGCTGGGAGACCAGGAAGCGGCCATTGAGATCACTTTTTAATATGCTGGGGGCCCAAGAAAAAAATTGTCTTGGGCCAGGTAACTCAGGTTTCTCTCACTGTAGGGTTTTTGTTTTTCCTTTATATCACCTTGACTAGTTATTCCTAGCACGGTGCTTTAGCCCCGGTATTTTTGGAATAATTCACATTGGTTTGTATGATTTTGGTAGAAACTGAGGAGTTCTGGTCTTTGTAAGTCTCCGGTTTTTGTATCCTAAGTAATCTTCTTATCTCTAGTCTTCAGGCCCCATTAAGATTGACTTGGTGGTAATTGTCTTCAACAAATGTTGTATACATTTTTGTTATGACTTTGGGGGTGGAGTAGGCACAAGCTATATAAAAACCTTCCAGAATTTTTTGCAGTAACTGGAGCCGCTGCAGTTCCCAAGATTGAAATATTAGAGAATAAAACAAGTGGCATGAAAAATGTCAGCTTGGTGATTTCTGCATCTTTTGTCCAGAGTTTCTGCCTTCGGAGGATCTGAGAGGTTGCTGAGATATTAGCACTGATCCTTAATGCCACCTAGGACAGCTTCAGGATCAGGAGGCGCTTCGACAGGCGGTCATGATGGTGTAGATCAGATGGGGCAGTGACCTCAGGGGTTCCAGTGTTGTGTAAGGCTGTAATCTAAAGGGTTTCTGGGGGGAGAGGAGGGTGAGGAGGAAGGGGGGTTAGCCAGAAGAGGGAGAAGGAGACAGATCTCAGATTTTTGTATTTTAGCGTGTACAGAAATGTTACATTCGTAGAAGCCCACGGTTGCTGTCATGGCACGGGCTTCACCTGTCATATGGCTTGTCTGGGGGGACTCCAGTGATGGGTACACATGGAGTCCTAGTAGTGTGAGCGCAGCGGATGGAATTGGGAAACGGTCTCTGAAGACGAGTGATGAGGGAAGCGCCTCCTTTAAATGCTGCCATTGCCAGGGACCATCCGTGAGCGTTGTTAGAACCTTTTGATAGGAGTGTGGCTTGAAGCGAGCCCCATATAGAAACTGGAGCCGTGGCAGAATAGGTTGCCGACAGAGGTGGTGCGTCCATAATCCTGCAGTTTCTCTGGATTGACTGGGGCTCAGGTGAGTGTGAGGAAGCTCCAAGAAGGCAATGCGACCACCCAGCTGCTTTTCTCTACCTTGACCAATTATGAACTCCACTTCGGGATAGTTAGTTGACACATATTTAAGATGCTCATGGAAAAAAAAAACGGGGACAGTGTTGAAGAGCCAACACTAAAATTAAACCTCTTCTGAGAGAAGCGACAGGGAATTGTGTCATGTAATGCTTACCTTTATGGGCATGCAATTATGGTTAACAAACTTAGCTTTTGCTTGAAAAATCAATGTCAGGGCAGCTGACCTAACATCCACAAGTATCTGAGAAGTGAGCGAAGTAACAAAGTAACATTTACTGACCATCTCTTTGACAAAGGAGTTCTTAAGAGGAAAGTTGTCTGTGTGTTCTCAGTTGTAGCCTCTGGAGTATTTGAATTTCTGCAACAGCAGGCTCTGAGTTAATAATTTCTGCCAACTCAGTAATAAAGTAAATCCTCTACACTCCTTTTCAAAAAGTGACTAACAGGTTTTCAGAACAATCTAAGCCTTACTCTTCCTTGTGGTGTATGTAGCCAGGGTGTTGAAAATCTCTGAAGTGCAGTGTGCATGTTTCTTCCCGCTCAGTCTTGGTGGGTACGGTCAAGGGCCATGCCTGCCTTCTGCCCAGAAATTGGGAGTCCGTCCACCCAAGCACAGTCTTCTCAGCAGGTGATGAACTTCTCGTTTGTACTGGACACTCCTTGTTTCGTGGAAGTTCAGGCTTTGCCTTCTGGATCAGAATGTGGGTTTGCTTCTTGTCTTCTTTCTCTAGAGCAGAGTGTTAGGCGCTTTAGGGTGCTACGTGCTGGTTAAACTGACTGAGCCCTCGCATCCTTCTTGCCATATGCACTGAAGTTTAGTCTTGTAATATTCTCGTTCAGAATGCTCTAGAACCGTGGGGAACATGGATATTAGTCTGGCATCTGAGAATAGGTCTGAGACAGTGGAGTGGATACTGCATCCCCATAACAAGTTGAGTAATAGCACGAGGTAGGCCTTGCACAGAGCAGGTGAGCATCGCTGTAATCAGAGCAGGGAGAGGCCAGAGAAGGCACTGGGGGTAAAGGGGACTTGAACTTGCCCAAGATGTCTGCACAGAGGCCTCCCACTGATCAGGCTCTCTGGCAGGAATCTTCAGAAACGACTTTTCTTTCTTACAGTTATGCAGACGTCAGGCGCCAAGGGGAGGTGACCAAGTGGCCTCTGCAGAGAGACACACACAAGAATGAAAATTTCCCACCCTAGGAAATTCGAAGATTAAGACGCCAGCTAGCTTCTCTGGGCTGTAGGGTCCTCATCTACAAAATGGGACCGGGACCTGGTGTGTGCACCAGTAAAGCTCCTTCCGGGTCCAGGACTCAGATTCTGGAAGGGGTAGCAGAGGCTCGCATGAGTTGTTCTAAAAGATTTTTCTTTTACTTCGAGGTACATTGTGTGAACTTTCTACAATAACAAAATTCTCACAGATAACAGAACTCTACACAGAGATACACGCTTTACCTGACTTTGCAGCACTTGCCCAGGGTCTCCTGCTTCCCCCCAGCAGTCCTGTAAGGAAGGTGGGTGAGCAGACGATCTCCCTTTCCTGCAGGCAGAGAAGCCAACAGCATAATGACAGTAGGCGCTGTTTAAGTGGGTGCCTCCCATGGTCAGGAGAGGACCAGACACTTCTGTTTCTTACTGACTTAATTTGAGGTGATGCCCTAAAGTTAGGGACTTACCTGAAGCTTAAGCGACGGTGCTTCTAACTCTCAGTGCCACCACACTGCTCTCAAAGGGGCCCGAGAGGGCAGTGTTCTTGAGCTCTAAGAAAAGATGCGGAGCCTCTTCTGTCCTACATAAGTTTATATGAGATTACAAATTGGTTTAGGTTTACCTGTGAGAGATCTAACAAGGTGATGATGGTAGACAGCCTGTCCTGGAAACATCTTACGGTTTCTGTCAGGGACAGAATCCTGGGCCAGACCGTATCGTGGTGTGGCGTTGCCAACCGATGTGGAACTTTTTGTGAGTCTTGTGTGCTGGCTTTGTTTTCTGCTTCAAGAGTACAGCACTCATGATGTTAACCTAAAACACTGTTGATCCTGCGGAAAGGAGGACTGTTACATAGTGCACAAGGGAAGAGTGTCGGTTCCGATTCTGCCCAACATGGTAAAGGATATAAAATCTAAACACGTGGACTCTCCCCGATCACTCTGGTTGCCCAAATGGCAGTGACATTCCTGTCTTTGTTATGTGGCCACGATGTGTGAAGAGAGCAGAGCAGTGTGGCATTTTATGATTTGGGGAAACAGGCAGGTAATAAGTGTCACTTGTGATGCAGAGGTAAGTCCTTGTTCTGACTCACTCTCTCCTTCAGAAGAAGGTGGATTTTACGCTCTGTCTTCACAGAGGTCTGATGGTCCTCAGAAGTGGCTTTAATTGTAATCGAATGTTGTCCTGCCTGGAAGTCACAGAGTCCTGGAGAACTGCCCAAGGTCAGCTTGTGGGAAGGGGCCTTTGTCCTGATACAGTTGTAAGAAGGCTCCGTGGTCACCCGGGCTCAAGATGTAGCTGCATGTGGCAGGACAGGCACTTGAGGTTAGGTGAAAGAGAGGAGCTGTGTTCACCTGTGCCTCAGTTTTGGTGTCTGCAGGCCTCTTCTCAGACAGAGCTCCAGGTTAGCCAGAACCAGACCTCAGTCCAGTCCCTAGGTGACTGCAGTTCTGTGGGCATGTCTCCTGCCCAGCTCCCGCTGTAAATTGCCTTCTGGAAGCTGGGGGCTTTGTCTCTGTCAGTAGAAGTTGCGCCATTTTCTTCCCCCTTGTGGTAGGCTGTCCTGAGTCTGTCTGGTCCCCTTGGGACCCCTCAGCTGCTTGTCGGAGTGGGTGAATGAGTTTGTGGTTTGGCGAGTGACTGCATAGGCAGTGCATTTTCAGCCTGGTCTTTCTAGTGCCCAAACTTGGAGTCCCCATCTGAACCTCCTCCTTTTTACTCTCAGGGCACACGTGTAGGACTGAGCAAGTAGTGACATGGGGATTCCTTGAACTGGGGAGTATTTCTTGCATAAGGAAGACATACCAGTATTCTGCATTGTGGTGTTTAAAAGTGCTGTCTGAGTGAGTTTCAGGTCTGAGGAGGCCATACACTTACATCTCGGTCACCACCTGATACATACTGTTCGTGGAGAAATGTGGTAAAGCCGAAAAAGGAGGCTCAGCAGTTGAATAAACATTTCCAGCAACTGTGAATGGTGTTGGGTGTGGGGGGTGCAGACCTGGAGATGCCCGGCCCCTAGCCGGGAGGGACCTGGAACAGGGAGAGAATATGCATGCAGGCAGTCTGGGGTGGAGGGTGGGGATCAGAGGCAGGGGAGGCCGTACAGGACTACAGCTCTGAGGTCCAAATGGAGCAGTCGTTCATGTGTCTTATTCAAAGGTAGTTCAGAATTCTTAAGAGCATGAAATGACTTCCAGAGCACTGTATAATTTGAGTTTTCAGAGTGAAAAGTTTTACAGTCAGATGCAGACAGTTCTTAGTTCATCTCTGGCATGAGAGAAGCCGAATTTGAGGAATAGCTGGCAAATCCTTGAACAGTTTGCCCTCTCAGCAGTGGAATGGGAAGGGGACAAGTGTCAGGCTCTGTGAAGGACCTGGTGTCTGTCTGCTTTCAAGTATTTGAAGAGCTGTTGTACCCCAGGGGTTAGGTTTGTTCTGTGTGGCTTTTTGAGGCAAACTTCGGAGGGGAAGGCAGGAGTGCCTGGAGGGAGGCCCTGCTGCACTTGGGGGAGCTCTTGATTACTGTCCGAGCTGCCAAGTGGGCGTGCACACATGTCTGGGCCCTCTGTCTGGACCCCCAAACTCCTGCCCAAGAGCTCCTGGAGGTTCTGTGACGGTGTGGGGAGCCTACTGAAAAGGAGAAAGGTCGTATCAGGTGATGTGCCATTGCCAGGCAGGTGGGGTTGAGAGCCTTCGAATGCTCCTGGGACTGCAAGGGAGTTTCCTGTCTCCATTCACTGGAGGCTGTAAGATGGACAGCCACAGCCTACAGGACACCTAGTGAGTGCCAGGCACAGTGTGGAGTGCGGGTGTCCTGTTTACTCTCCTCACTAGTCCCAGAGGTAGATGCTCCTCTTCATCTTAGGAGAGAGCGGAGATGAACGGTCTCCACCGTCACGGCGGAGGCTGTGGGCCTGTCCCCGGCGCTGGCGGGCTCCGGAGTCCTGCCTCCTCCGTAAGCAGTGCCCAGGAGGGAATTTGGACTCCGCTGTGTCTTCTGAGGTTTCACCTCACAAATATGAAGTGTTTTTAAATGTTTCGTATTTCCGTTTCCTTCCCAGTTCCGACAGTCTTTCCCTCTTTGAAATCTTCTAGCCTAGTGGCTCCTAACCTTTCTGCCTGTCAGGATCCATTTCTGTGATCAGAAATATTCAGGGGGCTCCTGGGTGGCTCAGTCGGTTAAGTGTCTGACACTTGATTTCGGCTCAGGTCACGATCTCATGGTTCTTGAGATCAAGCCCCATGTCCGGCTCTGTGATCACAGCACGGAGGCCTGCTTGGGATTCTCTCCCTTTCCCTTGTTCTCTGCCCCTCCCCCAACACGCGCGCTCTCTCACTCTCAAAAATAAATAAACTTTAAAAAAATATTCAAGAGCTTGCATATAATGACGTACTTTGAGTAGCTGTTTTTTGAGAAAATTCAAGGAAAGAAGCTACTCTTAATCTAGTCATGCTTTGAAATGAAGTTGTATCTTACCAAAACAGCGTCCAGTCTGGAAGCTAACCTTGTTTGTGTGGGACACCTAGATTGGGACTCTCTGTACCTCACATTTGTCACCTTCTGTCATCCCTACTGTTCTCCTTTCCCCGAAACCTTTCCTGCTTTGATCCAAGACAGTCTCCCTCAGGCACCGTATATAACGTAAAAGCCTACATTCCTGCTGATAACAGGTCTCGTTGGTTGCATTTTCCGTGGGATTGCAACTCCTTGGTCGTGGAGCATGAGTTAACCCCGCGTTTCTAGGACCTTCCATGGCAAGGCTCTGCTCGGAAGCTTGTTGATCTTCCGGTGAAAAGGGCCAATCTTGGGAGTGATCTGTTAGCACTTACCGAGCAGACACACAGCTAGAAAGGATCACACTGGGATTGGGAATCCTTCCCCCCGCCCAGTCCTCACCACCTGCCACCGCCTCCCTGGTCACCTGAGGGAGTGTAGTAGTGGGTACAAGGTCAGCATTCCACTCTCCTGCCGGAGTCTGGGTCTTTGTGCCGGGTTTGTCTGTGGGATATTTTTATGCTGGGCTGGGAGGAAGGTTGTACTTGAAATCCTTTGCGCTTTCTCTTGAACTGGCTGAGGAAAAGGTGTCAGGCATTTTGTCCTTTTTGTTTCTTGGCTGTTATTTTTTACCCCTGACAGGGAAAAAGATGACTCTTGATCTTAGATCTCTGTCTGTCTGTGGACCCTGGAGATACTGTTCAAACGCTACCTTGGGATGTGACAAACCGGGCTCTCCCTGGACACTCTTCTTCCCTGGGTTTCATCAGGGCCAGAAAATGGGTGATGCTTCCTCCAGGCCTTACCCGGTAGCGAGTCGGGCTTGTGGCTGCTGTGGAGGTCCCAGTCACGCATCCACTGTGTGCTCGGAGTGACTCTGTGGTAGGGGGTTCTGTGGTCCTCTCATGGAAGACTTAGGTGTATGTGACCACAGCTCACAACGAGAGCCCAGTAGGTGGCCTGGCAGCCCTCCTCCAGTTATACCCATAACTGGTAGCCCCACTGCCCCGTCTGCACTTGTACCTTTGGCCCCATCCCCTACCCACACCTCTGGTCACACTTGGCTCTGGGTAACTGCCTGATCCACCAAGCTGGCCACAGCTCTGCCTGCACGCAGCGGGGCTGGGTTCTTCTTGTCCCCTCCCCCCAGGTTCATTAGCTCTCTTGACCCCTCTTGCCATCAGGTCCCTGGCCCAACTCATGTTGGTATATGGGGTGGTGACCACATCCTCTTTCCCCAGGTGATCCACAAGGTAGCTAATTGCCCTCCACTTCTTCCAGAAGGAAGCCATGTCAGGTAGACACTTCACAACTTTATTTACCCCATGCATCTTGCAACTGATCCAGCCAAACAGTTGGCAAGCTGGCTTTTTAGTGCTGTCTGGGGCGGGGGGCGGGGGGCGTCGAGTGCCAGTGATGTGTAGGATATAAAATAGGAACAGTTTACCCTTTTTGCCAGTTGTTTCACATTTGCTTCAAGTGTTCTGTTGGCTAGCCTCCCCCAGAGAGAGCTCAAATGTGAAGGGGCTGATTGGCCTGTGCCACTCAAAGGCTCCGAGGTGAGTCAGGCCCTGGTTTTGTTCCATCTCTTTTGTAGTGTTCCCTCTGCACAGTGGGGTGTTCTCCCTCCAGGCCCTGCAGCTTTGGGATTCACCCTCTTTGACCATCAGCCAGGGGAAGAAAGACAAAGTGATGCTCTCCCCGAAGTCCCAGCACACATTTCCTGATGCCATCTATGGGCTTTGATGGAATTAGTAGGCTGTGTTGATTGGTTCACCCCTGGTCTTCGTTCCACCCAGACCAGCCCAGAATAGAGGGGTTGCTCCCAGGAAACATCAGAGTCCTGTTTGTGGGAGGGGGCAATGGTATGGGGAACAAACTGACAATGTCCCTTGAGTGCATGCTGGTTTAACCACCTCCTTGATGTGATAATACCATCAAATAGTTGGGCATGCTGGCCTGGGAGACTTGGGTCCAGAAACAAAATGGGTATAACTGAAATGTAAGGTCTGGAATAGGCAATGCAGTGTTTTGGATGATATGAGGTCACAGCATGGGGTTCTGAATACCCACCCACAGACTCTGATTTGCCTGTAGTCACACTTGGGTACTTTGCTCTTACCTTGTGTTAGAGCAGGTGCCGGGTTGTAGCTTCTACCCAATTCTGGGCTGAGGAGCACTTGGGGGAGGCTAAGAGAGCCCGCCACAGTGCTGCTCGTTCTCCCATCCCCGTCATCTCTCCTGGTGCTGCACCTGGCCCAGGCAGGGGAAGTGGTGCAGTCCAGGAGGCCCGGGCTCACACACAGGCCTCCTGCGGTTGTGAAGTAGCACCCAGGACCCAGGCAAGAGCCGAGTTCTCTGGACTTCTGTCCTCTTGGCTCAGAGGCATGGATGGGCTCTGGATGGTCTCTTCAGATCGGATCGTCCTGTCCATTTCCTCTTGGTTGTCGCCTCCCTTTGGTTAACGTGGGTAACTGGAAACTGGTACCTGCAGTTCCAGGCCTGGCTTCTTCCCCTTAGGTTAACTGAGAAGCGTGGGGTCAGGTGATCTTTCACAGCCTTCTCCGTTTTTCCCTCTGTTTGTTGAGGCAGGGGGTGGCTCTCAGCAAGCACCTCAAGTTGGCGATGTCTGCTCCCCCTTCGCTGGATGCTGGCAGCCTGGCAGTGACAGAAGTGCGCCACATGTTTTAGTTCAGGCATGATCATGGGGGGAAAGGTTTGTGAATGTTATTTCACTTTCGCTTCTATGTTAGTGGAGCTTCTCAAACATTTAAAATTCTCAGTTTGAAGATTGGTTGACAAGCCAGTGCTGTCACTGAATGCAGGAGCCTAACTTCTCACCAAAGGGCAAGAAACATCACCCTCCTCAGTGTTATGTGAGCTTGCCCTGCTTTTGCTTGTAACTTCCCTCACCTGTCACTGAGTCAGAGTGGTGTGTGTGTGTGTGTGTGTCTGTCTGTCTGTCTGTCTGTCTGTCTTTCTGTCTGCCTTGTGGACAGCCTTCTTCAACATGGTGGGAAATGCAGCAGCTCCAGAGTTTGACCTTTTGAAGGCTAGGCCGTTGAAGAAGGGATTCACACACTTGCTTCCAGTTTGAAAACTCTTGGAGAATCACTCTGGCTTGGCTTGGGGGTGCAGGGGGTCTTGGAAGAAATGGCCATGCCCACAGGAAGTCAAAGAGGAGCATGTAGAGACAGGGTCTGCTGTTCAGACAGAAACAATAGGTGCTCCCAGACTGCTATAGTTACCCCAGGTGGCAGGACGGAAATGGGAGGAGCGGGGGCGGGGCCAGGGCTTTCTTAGGGTTTCTGTGAATCTGCCTGTCAGCTCCTCCTAGAGGAGACTGGGCACCTGCTTATCACCTGAGGATGACACTCCTGTGTTAGGATTACAGTGAACATGGTTTTCTGTCTGGTGGGTGGTGGGCTTCCCCAAACTGGGAAATAGGAAGTGACATCATCTGCTTTGTAAGATGAGCTGACTTTGGGCACAAGAATGTCCTAGTGTTTGTCATTCCAGACTGTGTTCCTGGGTCACTGTGCTGTCTTCAATTCCCTGCTATGGGGTTGGTGCTGAATGAACCTCTGCAGGCATGAATGAGGCCTGAGGCCTAACGCTGATCAGTGCCCGTCATCCCCTGTCCCCCTTGCACCTTGCTGTGTTGGCCATTCCGTTCTCTCCAATCCCCTGCCCATGGTGCCTCCTTACCCTCTAGTGTTTTGGCTTTGCCCGCACTGCCCAAGACCCTGTCTGCCTTTCAGGCGTTCCCCAGCTGTTCTTAGAGCCCTGGCTTCCAGCAGCACCTGAACTCTCTCTCCCCAGCATACCGCAGTCCTGTATGTGCAGGCAGCCCATTCCTAAGTGGAGGCACCTTCTTTCTTCCTGCCCTTGCTGTGCCACACTGTGGTGGTTGGTGGTGCCACCACTCCTGAAGCTACTTCAGAGCTGTCCTGGGGTCCCCCTCCCATGGCAGCCCCCTTCCTGAAAAATGGGATCTTCAGGGAGGTCTAGTGCAGCTGCTTAGCAGCTGGTCTGCCGCCTGCTCTCTCCTCCACACCAGCCAAAGAGCGAATGTCCTCAAACACAGATGTTTCATCCCCTCAGTTGGGGCTTTGTGGCTGACTGGATAAAGTCTAAGTTCTTTAGGTAGCATATAGTGGAGAAAATGGTCTTTGGGTAGAAAAACTTGGGTTTTGTCATTAGACTGAACTGAACTGGAATCTTGATTCTGCTGTTCACCTTGCAGCCTTCGATGAGGTCAGGTTTCCAGCCTTAGTTTTGTCAGGAGGATGTACACTCACTGCTTAGGAAGGCTGTTGAGAACGGGATGTGGTCCCAGTTCAGATGCACCCTGGGTGCTGACATACAGGGTAGCTAACAGTTCACAGGCGTGGTAGTGGGCAGCCCATCCAGCTGCCAGTTCCTGTCCTTCCCCTCTGGTCCATGCCTATTGGATGATTAGAGACTGAGGACTAGCCAATCATGGAGCTGCATCTTCCTGGCCAGTGATTGGTTTGTGAGGATGGGCCCATGACCCAATCAGAGCCTGTGAAAGTTTTAGCACTTTGCTGGGGTAGTTGGGGTAGACATGAATGGGAGAAGATCCTAGCTGGTTGCAGCTGGGGTCTCCTGCTTGGGAACACCTGCCCATGAGTGAGACCAGCCCAGAGAGTTGAGGGAGGATTAGGTCACCATGACCCAGCTGGCCTAAGGCAAGTCCTGCCCTGAACTTTTCAGTTAAGTGAGCCACTGCCGCGTTTTCTGGATGAGGCCCTTTTGAGCTGCCTTCTCTGTTACTCGCAGGGATCAGCCGAGCACGTTGTGCCCCTGTGTCTGGCTCAGGCATTGTCTCTCCCCCACTGCTCCAGCCGAGCTCAGCTGCTCATCAGTCAGCGCCTGACCTGCTTGTGTGCCCCCACCTGATGCCCCGCCCTCCTTTTTTTCCCCTTCCTCCCTCTTTTCTTCTTCCGTCCTTCCCTTCCTATCTGCCCCTCTGGGCGCAGGGTGCCTTCCCCAGCCGGGCCAGTGCCAGCTATCCCAGGAGCACTGTCTTCTGGCTGTTCCTGGCGGCGTCCTGGTCTGATCTTTCCCACAGCACCTTTAACCTATCTAACATGCCTGTGTCGCACCTCCCCTCCCCCCGCCTTGGTTCTTTTGCTGGTGCATAGTGAGCCAGTTCATTCTGTTAGAGTCCGTGATCAGTTTATGAACCGATGTGGGTCCATCTCCGATTTCAAGCAACAGATGAGCACAAGCGGTACCTAGCTTGGGAGGATCGAGCTGGGTTTAGGGTGAGAGTTCAGGTTTGGTGGGACCTGGGCACCTGGGCAGGGCAGTGTTCTGCTCACAAGTATCGGGGTGGGGGTTGGAGTGGCTAGTTCCCTGGAGGACTTTTCCTGTTCCTGATAGGAGTACTTGGCCTTCTCCAGACCTCAGCCTAGACTTTCGGGGTCGTCCTGTGGTATGTTGGTTCTCTTGGAACTGTAGCGGCATAGTTAGCACTCAGGCACCAAGCGTGTCCCATGTGTGTCCCATAGTTCTAGGTAGTCTGGGGATTCTGCAAGCTGGTGACAGGACCCAGGGAAGGGGGAGGGTGTTTGGAGAGCATATACCTCCTCCCTCTCTTGGGCGAGGCCCAGGCCAAGATGACTCCCCAGGGGGTTCTGAACCCTGAACACCAGTTGTGCTGTGAGAGCCGCAGCTTACGCTCCTTCTCTGGCCTCTGCCTATGTGGCCTTGGGGCAAATCACTTAATGTTTCTGAGGCCCAGTCTCTTTATTTGTGGCTCAGGGCTGTGGGAGCCATCACCTGGTAGTGGTGTCCTGAGAAGCTCAGCACGTCAGTGCGGGGGACAGTGCCCAGCCTCTGTGCAGTCACCTAGATGACCATGAAGGACTGGGTACTGTTTGTCGTGGGTGAGCAAAAGTGGGAGGGAGGTTGTCCTTGTGGAGGCCACGCCAAAAGGGGAGAATAATCCTATCAGTGATAATAGACCTGCAGATGGAGTTTAGCCAGGGAGGGGCTGGATCCCATTCAATCTGGTGAAGAGCCTTGCTAAACAAATCAGCTCCTCAAGTCTTTTGGTGTAATCTTCATAAAAGTTATTTCTTAATCTTTGAGCCTTGCTAGAAAGAGGAGGACCAAAGCATCAGCTGTTAATGTGTTCCCGCTCTCTGCTAGGTATTCTCCGATTTCATAGATGAGTCGGAGGCTTCTCAAGGTTAAATAGCTAGTCACCTGGTCACTGCAGAGCTGACCTCAGAGCGTTTGCTTTCATCATGAGACAACACTGCGGGCGCTGCAGAGAGGAGAGGGGTGTGTGAGAACCGCTGTGGAGGTCTTTGCTTCCTTCCAGAGCACTTGCGTGCTGAAGGAGATGGTCTCCGTCTGTGCTATCCAGTAAGGTAGCTGTGAGCCACGTGGGGGTAGTGAGTACCTGACGTGTGGCTGGTAAGACCAAGGAACTGACTTTTAAATTTCTATTTAATTTTAATGCCCAATTGAATTGGACAGCGCACTTCTAGGGCCTCGGATTACTTGTGCTTGGGGTCAGGGCTTGGGGCTGCTGCTGCCTTTTCCACATGGGAAGTGGGGGAGGAGATTGCACCTGAGCTGGCATAGGGGTGCAGAATGGAGCTGCTGTCCCTTCCTAGCCATCCTCTCGTCTCCACCGCCATCCAGCCAGACAGCTTTGGTGTGTCTAATGTCTCTAGATCCTCCGAGCCATATCCGTTCCATTCATGAGGTCTTGGAGAAGAAACCCTTCTCATTTCTTAAGTCTGGGTTGATTAATGCTGTTAACAATCAAATAGATATCCTTTGAGCCTCCTTCCTAAGTAAAAAAGAGAGATGGACAGATGGACAAATGGAATGAAGAACAGAAAGAAAAGTATTTAGGAGTACCTGGGTGGCTCAGTCGGTTAAGCGTTTGACATGGGCTCAGGTCATGATCTCATGGTTCCTGGGTTTGAGCCCTGCGTTGGGCTGTCTGCTCTCAGCACAAAGCCTGCTTTGGATCTGCTGTTTCCCTCTCTCTCTGCCCCTCCCCTGCTCATGTTCTCTCTCTTTCTTTCTCAAAAATAAATAAAACATTTTTTAAAAGTACTTAATATGCAAGGGTTTTGGAGTTAGAACCTGTGAGAAATAAGCCCGCTGACCCAATCAAAGGAGAAACGTGGAGGCTCAGAGCACAGCGAAGCTAGGGTTTAATCAATGTTTTTGCAAGAGCAGGTGTCTGATGGACTGGCACAGTCGGGGCAGTTACAGCAGGCAATTTATTTCCTAGCGTGCAAGCCCCTCCCCTAATTCCTCATTGGCTGAGTGCTACAGAGGTTACAGCCTTACCGGTAGTGGGCTATGCCCATGTAAGGAAAAAGTCTGATTGGAACACATGTACATTCCTTGAGGTGACGCAGAGACTTCAGTTCTTTGGTGCGTGCTCATTGCAAAGCCCACGGAAAATAAGCCCACGAAATGGAGAGGGAAAGAAGAACCAGGAAGTAAAGTGTCTAAGGGTTTGGGACTCCATTGTCAGTTGCGGGGGGAGGGGGGGTCGGTGTACGTATTTCCAGTAGGTTGTAAATCTATTGTTAACTAGACAGCACAGCTTTTATTTGGTATTTCTGAAAATGAATCATTTCACTTACACAGATCCAGATTCAAATCTCTGTGGCTCTGTCTCTGAGATGTTTGTCATTGGACAAATCACATCAAATATTTGCTGTCAGCCTCAAATTAGCTGTGAAAACAAAATAAGGCCTACCATAGTAAAGAGTACATAGTAGGCACTGAACAGATACATATAAGCCCCTCCCCACTTTTCTGGGAGGAGGGGCAATTATTCCCCTGGATGATTTTGTAGATATTTAACTTTGGTTTTCACAGATGCTGTTCTTTCTCAAAGATAGTCTTCCCTTTAGTGTGAGCAGTTACCAGACAACATTGCATAATTTTACACATTTCTAAAAGCTCCCTGGGGGTGGGAAACAGGAGGAAATAGGTTGTAGAACAAAATCTCAGACTGGTAGGACGGAAGGCACACTTCTTTGGAAAAGGGGCTTGGGTTGGAACTCCCAGTCAGGATTGAAATCTGTCTGAACTTTTCTGAATCCCTTTGTACAGCATTTGCAGCTGAAGGTGATCAAACTATGAATTTGTATGTGAAATCGCCTTTAGGAAGGAATGTCCTTTCTGTATGGAGAAAGGGTGTGCAGAATTAAAAGTCCCGAGATCTCAGAGACATCATCAGACAGAGATGTTGATGTGATTAATAATATACCTGGTACTGAAACCTGTGAGAAGAATAGCATTGGCAGGAAATCAAGACTAGTGTTAAAGCTACCCCGTTGCTATTTTATATCCCCTAGTCTGTCTCCCACCCTCCCCGCCTCACCCCGTACCACCCTGCTGGCAGGGTCCAGGGGCTGCTCCATACTTCACCCTTTGGGCAGTATTTATGTAGAGAGAGGCATAGCCACTGGTGTCCTTTGATCTAGTCATTTTACTCTTAGGAGTTTGTTAACAGGTATGTGATGAATTTTAATAACAATGTTAATAGATGTCACATGATTGCGATTGTTGATGCCATTAATTAAACGGCATGGGAGAGGCTTAGGAAACAGTACAGTTGAGGAGTCAAGCAGCATAGGGCTGTGAAGAACAGTCCTGAAGGCTCTGTAGAGAACTGGACAAGTCTTGGCCATGATGAAGGAAAGGAGCATGATGAAGGTCAGCCAAGCACAACTGGAAAAGGCACACAAACCAGAGCTTTGGGTAAAGTGAGAACCACTTGTGTTGGGGCAGTAGGAGCACTTTGTTTTTGTTTTTCCTATGCTCCATTGTCTTTTATTTTTTTTAATGTTTATTTATTTTGAGAAGAGAGAAAGAGTGAGCAGGGAAGGGACAGAGAGAGAGGGATAGAGGGAGAGAGAATCCCAAGCAGCACGGAGCCCACTGCAGGGCTCAGTCCCACGAACCTGAGATCATGACGTGAGCCAAAGTCAGATGCGCTTAGTCACCTGAGTCACCGTTGTCTTTTTAATTAAACAGTAAAAAAAATGAAAATAGACGTAGACTGCTTTAGCCTGAAGAGCACTCGAGAACTCCTGAGAGCAGTCAGATGTGGAGTGGATGCGGGGCCCATGTCACTGCAGCCAGTGAGAGGAGGGACTGACTTCTCAAGCACAGCCAGGAGGTTCACAGCAAGTAGTGCAGCACTTACTCTGGTCAGGGCCACCAGTCCTGTTCTTCATGCTCTCAGAGGATTGGGGTCCAGCCCACCAGGACAAAGAGGATGTGGTGGATTTGTGAATTTTATTCATCGCAGTCTGTGGAGCCATGCCTGTGGCTCTGTTAAACTCCTGGTGTCATGGTGCTTCCTGCTTTTCTCCACCTTACTATGTCCGGTCCATCTGTAAGTCCTAGCGGCTCTACAGCCAAAATGTCCATTCTCTGTCTTTGGCATATGCCTGGCCATCTCCCTGTTGGGGCACTTCCTTCTCGGGACTTCCAAACCAATATCAGATCACACCACTCTGCCAGTTAAGATCCTGTGCTCTTAGAGTAGACATCCCACTCCTTATTATCATGGTAGACAGATGCTCTGTGCCTCAGACCCTTTTTTCCTCAATGTATACTTTCCTCTCCCTCATTCATGACTGCCCAGGCCCCCTCCTCAGATCTGTGACCATCAGACTCCTTCAGGCCTCTCCTGGCCACTCATTGTAAAGAGTCCCATCCCCTCCCTGCTGTGTCACACTGCCTCCAGATGCTTTCATGTTATGGCATGCATAGGAGATGCTGGTGTCCAGACGTGGGGAACTGCAGTTGGGACTGGAGGGAAAAATGTGAACATGACATTTCTTCAATGTAATTATAAGAAAAATGAAGTAGAAAGTATTAGGGAATGGGTTAAATAATGAACTTGTATTGACTTTGTTAAATAGTATTATTAATTTTTATAAAAGGGAGTGCCATGTCCATGAACCTTTTATTAGGGTGGATCTTTTTGCTTGACTTTGATAATCACTGTAGAGAAATTCTGTTTGCCTGTAGAGGTGACGAAACTTACAGCCGTGTTTTAGTAAACATTCAATAATTGACAAGATCATTAGATACTCATATATCTAAAGAATCCAGGTTCTTCCCTCTTCTCCATTTGTGTGTAATGTTGAAATACAGTAATTATGCAGATGGATTTTAGTTCATTCAAACTTTATTTCAAGTTCTTTGAAGTAATGTACTCTAATTTACTGTGTGGTGTGCCAGTGAATGTTTGGCAACAGGCTTTACCGGGAAAAAAATAAGCGTATATATACACATGTAAGTTTATTCATTTTATTGATATACAGAATAGATAGCATATAGTTTACAAGTAATAAAATACATGGTCTTCTTATTGTCAATTCTATGTACCAGTTGTTTCACAAATTGCTTTCACTGGTTTTTGCTGTGCTTTTGTATCTGTAGTCAGTTTATGAGTGTAATTCTGACATGAATGTCAATTGATAATTTTGTCTATATTAATGCTGAATCAGATAATGGTTTTCACTCAATACTGGAAGGATATATTCTCATTTGTTTTGTGCTATTCCTAATGTAATGGCTATAGGCATGACACACTTTATTTTTTATTTTATTTTATTTTATTATTATTAAAAAATTTTTTTTAAATGTTTATTTCTGAGAAGAGAGAGTGTGAGCAGGGGAGGGGCAGAGAGAGAGGGAGACACAGAATCTGAAGCAG
>CM053574.1:11137268-11162052 GCA_028646485.1 Cryptoprocta ferox | reverse complement strand
CTTGGTGAGATCATGACCTGAGCTGAAGTTGGACGCTCAAACAACTGAGCCACCCAGGCACCCCAACACACACTTTTAATTTAATCGGCATTATCAACATTTTCTCCATTACTTTCTTAATTCTAAACCCCAGGTGTTGGCAAACTATTTCTGTAAAGGGCCAGATGGTAAATATTGTGAGCCATATAGTCTATCACAACTCTGCCTTTATTTATAGCACAGAAGCAGCCACAGACAGTATGAAAATGAATGAGTATAACTGTGTTCCAATAAAACTTTATTTACATGGCTAATTTTATGTTATTTGAATTTCATAGGTAATATAGAAAAAATTATTTACAAAAACAGGCATTGGACTGAATCTGCAGTCCAGTATGAGTTATGAGTTTGTAGACTCCTGGTCTAGAGGCCACCAACATGACAGTTAAGCCCTGATTTGTAGTATTTGCCAATTTCCATGGTATAAATACTTCCACTGTGGGTTGATTTCAGGCCACTAACATGATGTCACCAAACGTGGAGTTGGGAAGAAATGTCTCAGTAGCACAGCATTTTCAGCATGTGGATAAAATAGTCATGAATAAATTCAAAAACTAAGTAATGGTAATGTGGGAAAGTAAGTGGGAAGTGATGAGTTGTATTTCATCACCTGTTTTTTATAAATGAAATTTTATTTCTTCTAAAAATTTTTAATGTTTATTTTTGATAGACAGTGTAAGTGGTAGAGGGGCAGAGAAAGAGGGAGACACAGAATCTGAAGCAGGTTGTGTCTGCACAGAGCCTGACGCGGGGCTTAAACCCACAGACGGTGAGATCATGACCTGAGCCAAAGTTGAACACTCAACCGACTGACTGAGCCACCCAGGCGCCCCTCATCACCTCTGTTTCCAACATAACTTGTGAATCTCTATCATTGCATTTTTAGCAGTGGCCGTGTTTAACAGCTGGCTCCCAAGACTCCTGAAAGTTCGCTCCCGGCTCTCATGGGTTGGTGTGAGCTGCCTCCCTCATAGTCCTGGGTAGAGTCCCTCCCCTTAGCCGGTCCGGACCCTGGCTGCAGGCCATAGGCTCTCTGTCCAAGGTGGCATCACGGCCTCTGCAGCTGGCCGCCTGGACGGTTCTCTTGGTTCTGAGGCCGTGCTGAGAGCCCCTCGGGGCGTGCAGTGAGCCGGCTGCAGTGAAGGTGGGGCAGGGCCAAACTCTGCTCCAGATCCTCTGCTGTCCTGGTTCTCTGGGGCTGCTTCGCCCACCTCTCCCGGCCCAGCAGTCACAGGAGGCCTTCCTGTAACACGCTGCATGTCTGTTTCCTCCGTAGCTTTCAGTACACTCACACTGTCCTGTAGCCTGTCTGTGGAAGTCCCACAGCTCTGTCTGCTCCCTGACTTCCTCCTCACCACGTGCGCAATACATTTTTATTTTCCCTGTAAATAGATAGCTGCTGAATGAGCGCTTGTGTCTGTTCTCTGCCGGCTGCAGCAGTTGGCAGTGTGCGGTCCAGATGGGTTTGGGCTCCCACGTCCAAGGTTTTCCTGATGTTAGAGACAGGCGTTCGTTCCTTCTCAGTGTGTGTGGGAATTGAGCAGCTCCATCTTCTGGCTGCTTCCTCTTCCCAGAGCAAGGTGAGGTGCTAACCTCACCCCTGGGCCATAAAAGTTGCTCTAGGTCTCGGCATAGCTAAAGTGCCGTGTTTGTTTCCACTCCCTCAAAAAAGGGAAGGAATGAAACCCAAACCCATTGCAATTTGTGCCAGTTGTGTGGGCCTCATTTACAGGGCCAGACAGCTTCTGAGAGTCCGGAGGCTCAGTGGTCTCTCCCCTGCTGGCCACGGGGCCCAGTGTCCCTGCTTTATGGAGAGTCACACTGCCGGGTCAGTGAGATGGGACCAGCCCAGTGTGCAAACTAGTGTCATTCCTAATTAGGTGAAGGTGTTTGTGCTTTTGGGGGCCCAGCCCAAAAGCCATCCCATCCCAGATCTTGTAGGGAGGAGGGAAATAGCATCCCCTGAGAAGCCAGTCCAGTGCAGTCTCCAGACGCGCACGCGCCCAGGCCTGTAGAGGCCTGGTGACCTGCTAAGGATGAGGTTCTCTCTGTCAAGCTGCCCGGCAGGCCAGTGATCAGATGCGCATCCCTTGGCGGGGAGGCAGAAGTGAAGTGTGTATGTGTGAGCCAGGTGAGTGAGGAAGGAGGAAAGCTGGCCCCACTGAGTGACAGATTTGCTAAGAGGTGGATGAGAAGACCAATGTGAAAAAGTTCTTTGTTACTAAGAGCTCTGTGAAGGCTTCCCCCTGTTTCTTTCCGAGGACCTGGCATTTGCAGGATGAGCCCCTTAGCCCCGTCCCTCCCAGTGCCGTGGAATCTGGGCTGGTACTCTTTGCCCTGGGAATCTTCCACCTGACCCCTTCCCCTGTCACACCCGTGTCTCCCTGCCCACTGCTCCTCTGAGCGTCTCACCTTTCCTGGAGTGCCTGGGCATCTTGGAAGTGCCGCCTCCTGGCCGAGTGCCCTGTGCCAGTCCCTTTTGCTTCTGCTCTTGCTGTGTGTGTGTGGGTGTGTGGAGATGGACTGGACAGGGGTGCTGGGGGGATGTGGAGATGGACTGGACAGGGGTGGGGGGTGTGGAGATGGAGTGCACAGGGGTGCTGGCAGAGGCTAGTGAGGTTTCCTGGGCAGGCTCCTGGGTCTCTCTCCCTTATGTCCTTCCTTTTGTGGCCTTCAGCTTGCCTGTGTCTCAATCTGAGGACCCCGGGGCCTCGTCCAAGTCCTGCCCATGCTGGCGTCTCAAACTCTGTGTGGACTATGTCACTTTGGGCCAGACTCTCATTTCTGAGTCTCCGTTTCGAATGTGTACCATCCTCTACGCCAGAGAGCTCTGGGACTTGTGGACAGTGTGCTCAGAGTGGTGTTACAGCGCGTAGCCTGCAGTAACCATGGGGGCACAGTGGTGCGCGGTGTTCAGGAGGCCTCGCTGTGATTCCTTCCCTGTCCCCATAGCCAAGGCAACTGTGTTCCTCAGCCTCCAGACCAGGACGCTTTTAGAGTGAACGAGACACTATATAGAGTTACACAAGACAACAGGTGTTAAAAGTGCATTCTGGCAAACCAGGTCTAGGGTCACCTTGCACGCCCCACTGTCTCTGTTTGAAAGCTGACGTCCCTGTGTGCAGTGCCTGTAGATCCAGAGTGTCCCCTCTGCAGAACGGACTCTGGCGACCTGCGGTCCCCCGGAACCCTGGCGCCATCTCCAGCCTGCACATCAGGGGTGGCCTGCACTCTTGGCTCTCCTTTGCCCTATCCTCTCCCTCCAGTGTGGTGTTCTCTTTCCTTTTCACTGACCGTCCGTGCACAAGCAATAAATACATTCTTCTTTTAAAATTTAAGTGTTTGAGCTACAGCGAAGGCCCCTGTGACCTCTGTCACTGATGCAGTTTTCTTCTGTCACCCTGGAGGGAACCACTCTCGAGTCTGGAGTAAGTCTTCTTCGTGTGTAGAGATAAGTCCTAGAACACTGTGCATGACTTTTAAATAAATCCTGGCACACAAGTCTGTCATTTTGAAGCCAGCTCATTTCCCTCAGCATGTTCTGGCTCTGTCTTTGTTACGTATGAGTAGAATTTATTCCTTTAACTGCAGCATAATATTCTATGATAGTATCTCTTTCATTGTCGTGGAGCTGGCTCCCAGAGTTTTATTAATAAAACAGTGCTTTTTGAATACTTGTGTGCACGTCTCCACTAGGTCTGTCAGCCAGTAAACGTGTGGAGTGCTGGTTTTCACAGTGGCAGATGGGGAGGGGCAACTTCTGTGGGTGCCCCCATGGGCAGGGCAGGCAGCCTCCTGCATAGCCCTTCTCAGAGCTGTGCCGGAAGGATGGGGAACCGGGAGAGGCAGCTTCCTGCGCAACCACAGGTCCCTGTGAGCACCGTTTGGAGCCTCACTGGGTCAGAGACCTTCCCTGAGGCTCTTTCTCAAAAGTGCGGAGGCTAGGTGTGAGAGGACAAGTTTAGGCAGATCTGGCATTGGTCCCAGGAGGCCTTCGGGGCTGGGCCTGGGGGGCATGTCTGTCCCGGACACACAGGAGCAGCCAGTGTTAGGGCCCTGCTGTTCATCCACGGGGAGGCTGCTGAGTGAGGTCTGTTACCTGGATCTCTTGCAGCTCCCGTCCAGTGTCACTTTAGGGATCAGAAAAGCTCTGCAGCACTCCAGCGCATCTACTTTAGGAGTAACCTGCGGAGGTGATGATTGCAGCGATTCCCATCGCACAGATCGGGACCCCCAGCCAGCTAGCACTTGACCATGTGCCAGGCAGATTCTCACACAATCCCACGGGAGAGGCATTGCCATCCTTAGAGACACAGAAAGAGTCCAGAGAGGTGACTTGCTGATGACTTTACAGTAGAAGGTTCTGGGTTCCGTGCTCTACCCACCCCTTCACTCCTTTGGCTGCCCCATCTAATTGCATATGCAGTGCTTGTCAGCCACGGTGCTGTGTGGGCATGAACTGGGTGACAGGGTGTAGTGGCTCTGTGCGGAAGAGCAGAGGAATGCCGGTGGATGGGAGTCCTGAGGCTGTTTTCACTGGGGGCCCACAGCTGTTTCTGAGTGGAGCGTGGAAAGGTCGCCTGTGGAGCTGGGGGTGGGCTGGGCGGGCTGGAGCTGGGAGATGTGGCATTCAGGTGTGGCAGCTGCTCCCGCAGCCCCGTGGGGGCAGAGAAGCTGGGTATGCCAGGCTTGGGATCTGTTCAAACATGAGTGAGGGGAGGGCATGGCTGGGGACGGGATCTGGTCCCAGACGGCCTGTAGGGTGTGAGGGAGACTGTGCGCATCTGCCCACCTCTGAGCATGCAGGGTACGAGGGACTGTGAGGAGGGAGGTGGCCCTGTTGGTCACATTTGGATGTCTCTGGGGCCAGGCCACGTCTTCCATTTGGCACCATTTGTCTCTTAGCGGTTGGTGATGCATTGGTGCATCTCAGGGTGGGTGAATCGAGGTGGTCCGTGGGAAGTCCATGCTCAGAACCTTGGGAAGTGAGTGAGCTAAGGGACACACGTCACTGTGACGGCACCACAGTGGCTCCCTGGCACCCGCCTGCAGCCCTCCCTTCCTGCCCATGTCCCTCTCCTCAGGCATGCCCTGAGCCCCTGGGTCCTCCCTGCCTCCGTGCCCCCCTTCATCTCACATCCAGGCCAGCCTGCTTGTCACCATCTCACTCTGTGGGGCTGGCCAGGCCCACAGATTTTCTCTCTGCCTCAGCTGGGAGTTCTCCATCAGGCACCTGTCCCAAATCTGTAGTCTGATCTGACCAATGTAACTCCTTGCTTTGAGCATGGCCTGGGGTCCACTGTGTGACCTGCCTGTGGCACCCCCCGCCCCCCATCTGGCCTTCTCTGTACCCGTGCTTCTGTGTGCCACTGACCTTTGCTCTCAACCTGCTGATCACCTGCCTACCCTTCAGGTCTCCTCGGAGACCCCCTGCATCCTGTTCTGGGAGGCCTCACAACACCCTGCACCCCCCACGGCCCTGCCTGCCTGCCCAGCCACCCTGGGAGCACCTTCAAGGCCAAGCTGTGCTTTATCTGTGTATTTCTGTGAGAGGCAGTGGAGCATGTGGTGAAGAGCCAGTTTTTGGTCGCCAGGCTGCCTGGGCCCCAAACCCAGCTGTGTGACCTCAGGTAGAATAGGTGACCTCATTGTGCCTTAACTTCCTCCCTATAAAAAGGGGCAGGTAGAGCCTGATCCCTTTGGACTATAATTTATAGAGCTGTGTGTAAGAATTTCTTTTTCTTTTTTTTCTTGTGTGTGTGTGTGTGTGTGTGTGTGTGTGTAGAAAGAAAGAATTTTTTGATAAAGTTGTGCCTAATTGGCCTTACTGAGGCTGTAAAGAACCCAGCTCTTCATAGTCATCTTCCAGGCAAAGGTCCTACCAGAAGCAGCGCCTCAGGCTCATCCCTGGGAGTGACAGACTGGGGAGGGCGGACCCAGAGAGCTCCTCATGCTTGATGGGGGCGCAGTATCAGAGGTGCAGTGAGAAGACAGCCTTGGAAGAAAGGAACCGAAGACGCTGATTGGGGCTCAGAAGGCAGGGCCGAGACTTTCTGACAGGGCCTCCGGGTCATGAGAGAGAGAGAGAATGTGTGGCGCATGTGTAGTTTCATGTGTTTGTGTGTTTCAGAGTCTTGATCAAACCGTCAGACATGGGCCCCCTTTGAGTTGTTGGCAGACATGCAGTTAGAGGAACTCAGGTCAGGGCAGAGGGAGATTGCTGGGTATTACTGAAGAGGGTAGGCTGGGCTCCCCCCTGCACCCCAGTGCTCAGCAGTCTACCCACCCAGGGCTCTGGGTTAAAAAAAATTCTGAGGCCAGATCCAACTTCAGGAGCAAAGGGCCCTGGTCGGTGATCAACGAAGGGGAGGCGGGGTGTATCTACTGTTCTTCCACTCACCCTGGTGGGAACCCAGTGTTATGCCAGGAGGGAGGCAGAAGCAGAGCTTGTGCCCCTGGGGCAAGTGGTGGTTAGTGCCTTTCGGTGGAAAGACTTCTGCATGCGTCCCAGGGCACAGACGAGACCCAAAGCAACTGGCCCTGCGCCACACCAGGTGCTACAGCAGAACCCTAGCCCAAGGCTGGTGGGGGGCAGGGGGAGCAACATGTGGAGGGGCTTTGGGAACCTCAGCCCAGCTCATCCCCCGCCACCGCATATCCCCAGGGCACCCCAAATTCTACAAGACAAGCCGAGCTTGGAGCTCCCAAACCAGTGTCTGGCACAGCAGACCTCTGCCTGCCTCTTCCTTTTTGCCTTGCAGCCCCCCTTTACCTCCCTGCCATTCCATGTCTGCGCATACCTGTGGCTCTGCAGCCCCACTCCCCCCTCTGCAGCGCCGTCGTGGAGCCCTGCTGGTACACCCGCCTGTCTCCACCACGAGGACGGGACTCTCAGCCCGGGCTTGAGGACAGTCCCCACTGCACCCTCACACAGAATCGGGCGTATAGCAGGCGCTGATCAGGGATTAGATGAATGCCTGCCACCCCGAGAGGAGGCCCCAGCGAAAGCCTTAGAGAAACAGGGAGACAGGAGGAGATCCTCTGGTCAGGAGTTTGGCAGAGGCAGAAATGTAGCAGTGTCTGAGTGGTTTTTTCCTGGCTCCTCCCACCTTACCGTGGGCTTCAGGGGCAGAAAAAGTATTCAGCAGTGTTCAGTAGAAGTGTGGTCCCGCTCTGTCCTCCCGTTGCTGCTGCAGTCCCACTCTCCTTCCTGCAGGGCCTGCACACACTTTGCATCATATCTACCATCTTTGTGAGATGCGTGGCATCTGTTTTGCAGGGGCAGAGACTCCAGCTCGTCTGTGAGCTGAAGAGGCTGCCAGTGAATAAAGCAAAGGCTCGGGGTGGGGGATCAGCGTTGCCTGCTGTGGAAGAAGGCTTTGTGGGTTTAGAGGTGAACATACTTTATTTTCATGGCTGTCCATCTATTGTAATGGTACTAGAAAAAATATAACGTGTTGCCTAATGCCCAGGTACTATTGTTTAGGACAGGAGTGAAGTGGGAACAATGTAAAGGATACGCCTTCAGGTGCCTTGGGAACCCTGGCCTGACAAGCAGTCTCTACAAGGCTTCTTCCTGCTTCAGGGTCCACGGGAACACGGGCCCCCTCCAGGAGCTTTCTGGAAATGTGTGTGGGGCTCAGGAGGTTTGAGTGGGATCTGGGATTTGGTATCAGTTGTTTTTCTGGTTTTTATTACTTCTTTTTTTTTATTGTAGTATTATTTCTATTCATTAACAGTGTCTGAGTTTTCAGCTCCTGCTGAACTTAACTATATCTGATATGTTTGTCATCTTAGCACATTTTCTCCCTTTTAGTTAGTCCTAATGCTTATTACAGATGATCAACGTAGCGTGGCGGGCCTGATGTGCTGGTGTCAGAAGTGAGGTTGTCTTCATCATTTGTGCTCCAGGTGGCCTGGGGGCTCTAGACCATGGGTTCGCAGGGTAGCAGGGTGCAAGCTAGGGGCCCAGGTCTGGAATATCCCAGGAGACTGCAACTGTTGTCTAGTGCCATGCAGCTTGCACAGTTTAGCAGGGTCTGCAGAGGATGTTAATTGTTGACGTGACTTCTCAGTGGTAACAAGTTTTGTGAATTTTATTTGCTATGTTGGGAGAGAGAAAAACAGGGTTCTGGTGTGGGGTATGCTATCAGCAGGTGCTGCTGAGTTAATGAAGACTATGAGGCAGGCTGGGCCCTGTCACTTTTATGTCCCCAGAACCCACACGGGACCTGGATCAAAGGGATAGTTTGTGTTGGGACTGGCCTGGAGCTGGGACGGGCGGGCTCTGAGAGCTCCAAGGAGGCAGCTTGAAAAGAACCTCAGAAAGTGGCCAGGCGCTGCTGCTGCAGGACTATGGGATGGGTGGTGGCTGCAAGGCACCGTGTCCCCCACACAGTCGGGTACCTCTGTGTGCGAGTGGGAACTGGAGAGGACAGACTCAGAAAAGGCAGTTTCAGTGTCTTTTCTCCAGTGTTTTCCAGTGAGAGTTTTTGAAAATGAACTGTTCTACTGCTTGCCTATGCGTGCTTGTCCTAGTTGGTTGCTGCCAATTTCTAGTCTTAAATGCATGGGCATTAAACAACAGGGGGAAGTCGACTTCTTGCTTCCAAAGAAATAGGCTGCCACAGTGGATTTTTAAAAGTGGGAATGTTGGAGAATTTGTTGTACCAGGATGCAGTATATAGGGTAGCAGCACCAGAGCCCTTCGATTTGGAGTCAGACAGGTGTGGGTGCGGATCTTGCCTCACCTGGTCTGGCCTTGAACAGCCCTTTTACTTTTCTGGGCCTGTGTCTCCTCACCTGTGAAATGAGAATTAAACTTGCCTTTGAGGTTGTTTGAATAGAGATTGTGTTTGCAAGTCAGTCATGCCGGGCGCGAAGATGGGAACAGCGGCTGGGGTCGTCATCCCAGGCTGTGGCTCGCTCGCTGTACGTAGGTCCTAAAAGTACCCAGAGCTCCTGGAGAAAGAGCCAGACACTTCACTGTCCGGGCGATGTCTCATGGAGTGCTCAGGGGCTCAGGCTTGCCATCCTCATGGGCCGGGGGGTATTTGTGACCTCTGACGTCCCCATTATATGGGCACGAACGGGCCATCTTGTTGAATGGTGTACAGGATAGAGACTGTGGTGGGGTTGCTGTCCTCTCGTGGAGTTTGAATCTGCATTGCCTTAAGTCGGCCCAGTTTATGGCTAGTTGTTTTCAGGTTTGGGGTTGGAGTGTGGTGTGTCACACAGCGGTCACCGGCCGAGAGGTGGGGCAGACAGGAAGGGACAGCAAGCTGTCATCCCCTATTCAGGGCCTCACTTTGACCAAGACACTCAGAGGAGTCTCTAGAGATCCCACCCCAGATCCTACTGCCCTGATTCCTTTCCGGAGGGGTGCAAGAATGATGTCGGGGGGGGGGTGCTATATCTGTTCCAGTTACTTCCATTTCAAGCCTCCTGGTCAGCCCACATTCCAGGAATGTCCCCAGCCCTGTGCCATTGTGTCCATGCAGGTGTGTCATAGCCCTACTAGGTAGAGTGATAATGCGCCTGTCTCCCCAGCAGCTAGCTGAGCAGTGGGCGGGGGGAGCCCAGTTCTCTCTGTGTGTCTGTGTAAGGAGATGGGTTCAGTGCCAGACCTGGAAGACTGTCTGCACTGGGGCCCCTTTCCTTCCCTGCTGGCCGTCCTATCTGGAGACACACTGCCGTACTCCAGCAGAGTCAATGGACAGATGACAAGAGTAGGATAACAGTCGTGACAACCTGTGTGTGGCTTTGCCAGGCAGGTGGACTCACCTCTCTGGGACCCTTTGCTCTCTTCCTCCCCTGGGAATGGGGTCACTGCATTGTGTAAGCCAAGAATCAGAAACAGTTGCGGCAGTACCAGTTTCCATTGAAGTATTTGGACCCTTGGAGCAAATTTTAACACCTGGAGGTTTATTCCTAAGGAAAAAAAATGAGAGAAGGAAGTTGTATGTTTGAAGATGTTCATTGCAACATTGGTTGCAATAGGAGAGCCCGGAAAGAGATGGAATGTCCAGGAGGAGGTCAGGGAAATTATGATGCAGTGATGAAATATTTAGCTGTTAAACATGATCATTATGAAGATTATGTAGCAATAGGAGGAAGTAAGAGTTAAGTGAAAAGAGAAAATAGCATCTGTAATGCAATTTCAACTACGTAATTGTCGCCGTCTCTGGACAAGTGCCAGAAAGTCACCCACAGAAACATTGCCATGGCTCAGGTCAGGGGGAATGCAAGGGGCTCAGGGGAGACAGTGCCGCAGAGTGTGGCCTTTGGGGTCAGACCTGAGCCATGATGTGGGTATCTGCCTCTCAGGCTATTGGGAGTCCAAGAGGGCACACATGTGACAGAGATGGTGGCTCAGAAGATACTCTCAGAGGAGAGAAAAGCCAAAGGGACTGAGGAGACTCGGGGCATAAAAAGTTGTGGAGCCGTATGCAGGCACGCTCAGACAAAGCACCTGACAGTTGGCTAAGGAGGAGGGTTCAGGCCCACGTGTCAGGGGGTTGAAATGAGAGTGTAAAGAATAACACTTACGGGGCTAGTGGGGGTGGGTTTATTTGGAGGTGTGGTGCCTGCCAGAGGTGAGGGTAAGGGGGCTTGCCTGTTCCGGGGGTGCTCCTGTGCTCCTAGCACACAAGTGTTGCAGGAACAGGGTCCGGGGGGGGGGGCGGTGCCTGGCGGGTGCCCTGAGCGCCTCTGAGATGCGGAAGGAGAGCTGCCAGGTGGGTGGTTGGAGGCTGGATGTGACACCTGGGCTTGCAGTGCAGATTTGAAGCCGCCTAAGGCGGGACTGTCCAGGGGGTCCAAGAAGTGGGGACAGAAGGAAAGGATTGGGGCTGGGGCTTGAGGAGCTCTGGGTGGAGGGAGACGAGGCCGCAGGGCGGGGCCGGGAGGAGCTGTGAGGAGAGAGGGAGGAGACTGGGCGGACAGCCCCTCCTCAGCCCTGCTGACAGGTGCCAGCACCACAGCTCCTGTGGGGGGGCGGGTAGAGCTTGGTAGTGGGACCAGGCAGTCAGATCCCGCCTCCTTTCCCCTCCCCTCCTTGCACTACTGCATTGTTTCTTGTTTGATTACCCAACTGCATAGTGAGGGTGAAAAGGGGAAAAAACACTCAAGAAAGACTCAAGAAAATAGGTCAGAAACTAGTTTTAAAATATTGAGGAAGTGATGTTAGCAAACGATACATAGGGGGAAACACAGCGAACAGTGAAACCCTCAGTGTTCTTTGTCTGCGTGCACTTAAGACCAGGAAAAGCCGCTGCAGTGCTTGTCCCAGAGCCCAGCCGGGACCCTGCCGTCCTTGGACCTTGGTAAAAGGGACCGTGGGACTCACTGCAGGGCTCTGTCCTCTGCCATTCCGCCATGGGGTGGGCTCCTGGCCTCAGGGTCAGCTTGGCTGCCGCTTCCCCTCCTGTGAGATGCAGGTAGTTTGGGGCGAAACAGGAAGTGCTGCAGGAGTCCGCCCCGGCCCAGTGAGACCTCCGGCAGGGAAGGTTGAGAGGAAGCAGTTGATTTGGCTCTTGGTGGCATCTGGCCTCTGGAGCTGTCGTGACTCTCACTGTGCCTTCATCCTCTACCTGCAACCTCCCACTCATCCACCATGCCAAAACGGTGCCGCCACCCAGCAGATAATGCTGTCACCGCTCTCACCAAGTCACCGTGGTGAATTGTGGTGTTTGCTTTCTGTGTTCCTTTTATATCTGGCTTTGCAAAAACCTCACACGGCTGCTTCTCCCTCCTTATGTAACCCTTTGGAATAATTTCAGGGTTGCCAAGAAGGTAAGTTGGAGAAAATATTTGAGGTTGTGGTAACTTCCAGGCCGCTGTATTGGAAAATGAAAGACTCTCCCTAAAGCCAGTGAGTCCTGCTGAGCAAATACGCTTACCTGGAGGAGTAACAAAGGCTGTGCCGCCACAACCTCAGGGAACAAGGAATAGGCAACCTCCTCCTGCTCTTGCCTTGGCTTTCCCTCTGCCTGCATCTCCCCGTCCCCCCCACAGCCCCAGACAGTGGGGCTTGTGCTTTTCTCCTTGCAGGGGCCTGGCAGTAGGTGGAGTGTGGATGGGTAGGGGTCTGTGGTAGAGGCAGCACCAGCTTGGTGCAGGCTGGCTGGTCAGTCCTGGGCCAGGTTCGGCTGTGAGTTTTTATTTTAGTTGACTTACGTTTTCAAGACTGAGGATTTGGTGATGTTCTCACAGCTGCCACCTTTTGAACCAGGTATGCTCCTCCAAGGCAGTGGTATGTAAAGCAGTTGGCTGGAACCTGGGAAGTATCCTCTCCCCTTACAAAATGTCACTGATGTCGTAACTGGTCATTGGCCCAGCCCACAGAAGCTACTTGGTCCTTGGAGCTGAAGCAGAATTATTTCAGAAACGCTGGGTGACACTGGCTCCTACTGTTTGCCTACTGCCCCTTCTTTCCACCCTTCTTGTTGCTACTGAGCCCCAGGTCATGCTTGAGCTTGCTATGGGTCTAGCTCAGCGGTCTGGAGGGAGGGTCAGGATTTCAGACAGATTTGGTCACTGGAGCTTAATTCCCATTGGAGAAAACCGTGCAGAGGTAGGAGGGAAAAGAAGCTTCAGACACACAGAGGATATTTTCTTGTCAGGAGGATGGATACCGGTCATTGCTCACATCACTGTTTAGGGAAGAAAACACAGACTGCCGTTTGCCTCAGATTTTCTATAGATGTTTGTGGCACTGGCCTTTCTCTCCTGTGAGCATGGGAAGGGAAGGTGGTTCCCTCACTTGGGTCTCCAGTTGAAGAATGGCAAGACCGTGAGGGCAGGCCAAGGAGGGCACATGTCCTTAAGTTCAGCCTTTGGTGGCTGGTAAGCCTTTTATTTCAAAACCTATAAGACACTGTCACCCAGCTTCAGCCATAGTGTGTCCCCCTGAGGGCTGGGGCCCTGCTCTAAGGCACAGATCACCTACTCCAAGCCACAGTTCGGATGTACAGTCTGTTGGATGCACAGGTGTTTGTAGGGGCATGTAGAATGTCCCAGAAAGAAAAGCTGATGTGTATTGGTGCCTCCTGGAGACCTGTTACTTGCAACATCGAAGTTGTTGTCTTTATGATACCCGTGGGATGCCCAGGTGTGAGGGGAGAAGGAACTTACAGCCCCATCTTCCCACCCAGGGAAGTCTGGGGGTCTGATGCCTCCCCTGCAACAAAAAAGTGTCCCTGCTCTGCCTACTGCCCCTTCTTTCCAGCCATCTTGTTGCCTGCATCCTCTGCCTCTACAGGTGTTTTACAGCTTTATTGAAGTAGAATTGACCTACAGCAAACTGCACATTAAGTTATGCAATTTGATATATTTTGACCTGTATACATCTGAGAAACTATCACCACAATCAGGGTAATAAACATATCCATCATTTCCAGAAATTTATTTTTGCACCTTTGTAATCTTCCCTCTAGTCTACCTCAGTCCCAGGCAACTGCTGATCTGCTTTCTGTCACTGTAGAATTTGCTTGCCTTTTCTAGAATTTTGTGAAATCATTCAGTATGCTGTTTTTTGTTCTATTTTGGTCTGGGCTCTTCTTTCATTCAGCATATTTTCAGATTCATGCATGTTGTATATGGCAGTAGTTCATTCTTTTATGTTGCTGAGTATTACTTCATTTTATGGATATAGAACAATTCACTTACCTGCCCATGTGTTGTTGATGGATTTCCGGGTTGAGTCTGCCCACGTGTCTTCCAAGGTGATTACACCATGTGACACTTCAGCAGCAGTGTATGAGAATTCCTGTTGCTCCACATCTTGGCCAGCACTTGGTATGGTCAGTCTTTTTCATTTTAGGTCTTCTAATAGTTAATGTAGTGATGGTTTTAAGCATTTTCCTAATGACTAATAATGCTGCGCATCTCTTCATGCGTTTATTTGCCATGCATGTCTTTTCTGATGAAAGATTTAAGTATCTATTCAAACCACTTTTCACTTTTCCTTTTTTTTTTTTTTTTTTTGGAATTGGGTTCTTTGCCTAGTCATTGAGTTGAAAGAGGTTTTTTTTTTTTTAAATGTATACTAGATACAAGTTTGTTCTTAGATATATGATTCATATGTTTTCAACCTGTTTGTGGCTTGCCCTTTTTTTTTTATAGTAGTGTCACGTTTTGAAGAACAAAGATTTTCAATTTTGATGAAGTCAATTTATGTTTTCTCTAAATTTTGTGCTTTTTCTGTCATATTTTGAGTCCTTCACAAGCCCAAGGTCACTAAGATTTTCCTCCTGTGTTTTCTTCTAGATGTTCAATAGTTTTAACTCTTACATTTAGGCTTATGATCCATTTTGTGTTGATTTATACATCTTGTGAGCTAAAGTCAAGGATGTTTTGCTTGTTGTTGTTGTTTGCATATGGCTATCAGGTATTCTAACACTGTTTGTTGAAAGATTATTCATCCCCCTTTGAATTGTCTTAATACCTTTGTTAAGAATCAGTTGACCATGAATGTGTGGGTCTGTTAATGGATTCTGTTCTGTTCCTATTGATCTGTTTGTCTGTCTTTACTGTCAGTACCACATTGTCTTAATTATAATCTTCTGATTTTCTTTTTTTCCCAGTTTCTTGGGTATTCTAGGACCTCTGTGATTCCATATGCATTTTAGAATCAACTTACCAGTTTCTCTGAAAGACCCTGCTGGAATTTGATTGGGATTGCACTGAATGTGTAGATCAGTTTGGGGGAGAAATGACATCTTAACACTATTGACTCTTCTGATCCATTAACTGTGTATCTCTCCATTAATTGATACTTCTTTCAATTTTTCTCAGCCATATTTTGTACTTTTTGCTGTTGAAGTCTTTCATGTCTCTTGTCAGATGTATCTCTAGGTACTTAATATTTTTAATTGCTTTTATAAATGGAATTGGTTTTTTTAGTGTTTATTTTGAGAGAGAGCACATGTGCAGGTGCATGCATGGAGGAAGGGGAGAGAGAGAATCCCAAGCAGGCTCCACGCTCAGCACGAAGCACAATGCAGGGCTTGATCTCACAAATGTGAAGTCATGACCTGAGCTGAAATCAAGAGTTGGGTGTTTAACCAAGTGAGCCACCCAGGTACCCCGGCATTGGTTTTTTAAAATTTCATTTTCTGAATGAAAAAGCACATAGAAATACAGTCGAATTTTATATTGAACTTGTATCCTGCAACCTTGCTAAACTCACTTGCTCTGGTAACTTTCTTGGAGACGCTGTAAGATCTTCAATATAGACCATTCTGTTGTTTGTGAATAAAAACCGTTTTACTTCATCCTTTCCAATCTGGATGTCCATTTTGGTGGTGCTGTTCTTTCCCCCTTTTCTTGCTTTATTACATTGGCTGGAACCTCCTGACCAGACAGAAAAGTGTCAGCACATCCTTGTCTTGTCCCTGTTAGGGGGAAACATGGAGCCATTCACCATCAAGTATGATGTTTGCTGTGGGTGTTGTTGAAGCACTTTGTCAGACCAAGGAGGTTCTCTTCTCTTCCTAGTTTGCTGAAAGTTTTTATGAGGAAGAAGTGCCCAATTTGGTCAAACGTTTTTTTCCATATCTTTTGGAGCAATCACAAGGCTTTTTCATTTTTAGCCTCATGACATGGCAAGTTACATTGATTTTCAAATGTTATCTGCCGCCCCCAGTTCAATTTCTAGTTTCCTTTTCTTTGATACCTTCTTTCCTGGGTTAGGCATGAAGACTTTCCTTATCCTAATTGTTCCATTGCCCTCCTTCAAGCCAGCTGTCTTTTTGTGCCCAGGTCACCAGTATGACTTGCTAATGGCTTGTTGCATGGAGTCAGGCATGCGGTGACTGCACAGAATTAGCAGCTTAGATCAGTAATGAACCTGTGGCCAGGTGTTTAATGGGTGCCCTGGCTTTCACGCTGGGGAAACAGCATAATACCTACTTGGGGGGGGGGGGCGGGCGGTGGCCTCAAAAGAGACCATGGTATGGTAAGAGCCGGATGCCCAGCACAGTGCTGGCCAGCAACGCCCACGCACTGGGTGCTGCCTGTCTCTGCAGTCACTTTCGAGCTTACTTCTTCTTGGGGACACTGAGCTGCTGAGTACCCCTTTCCTGGAACCTGCAGGGCGCCCTTGTCCTCCCCACACCTGACTTCTGCTGGGGGCAGGAGTGCGTGGACGCGTTTCTGTGCGAGCTTTGAAGCACAGTGCGTGCTGTGTGTCTCAGGTAGCCTGGGCCTGTGTGGCGGATCTGTGGGACCCGAGGAGGGTCTGTGCTACGGTGGGGGAGCCGGGGCCTGACTCTCCAGCGCTGCCTCCTCTTCAGCCCCAGCAGCTTTGGCATCAGTTTCTGGGACAGGATGGCCTTTAAGATCATCCAGAAAAGTGCACAGGTTACTGCATGCTTGTGCAGTGGTTGCACCTGAAAGACCGCATCCAGGTCCAGGAAGAGAACCCTGGTTTCCCCAGAAGCCACTCTTGCTCCTTGTCCAAGCAACTCCCCACCCCCCACCTTCCCTGACTTTGGTCACCACTGAGAAGCTTTGCCTACTTGGGAGCTTTCAATCCAATACAGAATGCATTCTTTTCTTCCTCACTTTTTCACTGGACGCTGTTTTGAGATTTCTCTGCCATGTTGTGCGTAGATTCCACACTGGATGGATAGACCATGATTTAGTCCTCCATGATGCTGTTGATAGCCAATCAGGTGGTTTTTAGTGGGGGCTGTTCTGGATACGTTCTCCATGCGTGGGTGTTCACGTTTCTGTTGGTGTGTGCCTCAGAGTGCAATTGTTGGGTTGCGTGGTAGGAGTGTCCATCCTTATATGATATTTGACACAGAAGGTACAGATTCACCTTTCTGTTCCATGGGTGACTGTGTCCTTGGTTCTCTCCACAGTGGCCCCGTTGCAGGACTGCTTGCTGAGAAATCCCTGTGCCCACTGTGGTCCCTCCAGCTCCACGCAGACACACACACACAGAGCCCTTGAGCTGTAGGGTAGCAGGTGGGGGGCGGGGCGGCCTTGGGCCTGATCACCCCCCAAGTGTAGGAGGTGACTCCTTTCTGAGGCAGCATCCTGGGTGTCCATGTGTGTCCCTCGTTCCCCTTCCAGGAGCCTGTTGGAAGCCTCTGTCATCCTCCCACTTAGAGGCTGAGGGAACAGCCCAGTGGGCTGGGGGGTGGGCAGGATCGGCGCCATCCACTGACCTCCGGTGCACAGTCTCCTCTGGTGCTTTCTGCCCTGGAGCACTCGATATGGCCTAATGGGCTAAGGTGGTGTCCTGGCTAATGGCTCCACCCCATGTAGGACAGGCACACCTGTCCTTAGTTATGTTTTGAGCCTGGTAAGGTTGCGGGTCTGTCAGATTCCTATTTAAAAGGAGACAAGGGGGCACTTGGTGGCTCATTCGATGGAATATCTGACTTCAGCTCCGGTCGTGATCTTGTGGTTCGTGGGTCCAAGCCCCCCATCGGGCTCTGCGCTGACAGCAGAGAGCCTACCTGGGATTCTCTCTCTGCCCCTCTCCCACATGCATTTTTTCTCTCTCTCAAAATAAACAAGTTTTTTAAAAAAAATAAAAGACAAGAGCTCCTTGATACCCACCCTGGGACTTGCCAAATGACTTAACCGGTGTGGCCCCCACTCAGGTTCTAGCAGTTCCTGTGCTCTTCTCCTGTCACCCGGTTCAGGGAACATGGTGACCTTGTGGGAGTGTTTAGGAAAGGGAGGGCCAGCAGACCCTGAATGCTGTTCACATGCAACACACTCTTCTGCTAACCAGGGGCGTCCTGGACTTTCTGTGTGGCGTGGTCACTTTCACCCAGCCTAATCCTTCTTTTTAAAAGCGCTCTCTGGATGTTGCCACAGGTGAGCCTTGGTTGTGGTGCTTCCCTTTTGCTTCTGTTGTTGCCTCTGCCCATGTCCACCCACGCCTCAGGCCTGGGCCACACATGCCTTCCCCCGTATTCCAGGCCTGCAGTCGTTGCGTAGAAAGCACCTGCTGACCTGTTGGGGGGAAATCTGGAGGATCCTTTCATTGGCTCCCAAGATCCTAGCAGCCCAGGTTGGTGGACTGGTAGCCTGGCACCGTGCTGGGCACTGCACTGCCTGAAGGGATCTTAGAGCAGGTTGGTGGCGGACGCACAGGGTGCACCTGACCTGGGCCCCCCATGGGCACAGTCTTTCAGGACACCGGTCAACACACCATCTGGATGAACAGAGATGATCTGTGGCTTTCCCAACATACTCCCAGGCTTCTCCACTCACGGAGGAGGAGCTGTGGCTCATCAGTCTGAGACGGGCCAGCAGCAGAGGCCAGGTTCGGCCCCATTGCATCCTTGTACAGCTCCACCGCCTGGCCCTTCCCTGCCCAGCCCCACTGCCGGTGTTTCACTTGGCAGCGCCGGCATGCACTATTGTCACCTCGATGGTTTGCTTAACAATCTCTTGCAGGTTGGCCCTTGTCAGTTCCCACAGAGCTGGCTGGTTCTTGGTTTGGATTGTCTGTCTTCTGCATGTGTGTGGGTGGAGCACTGTAGGTGCCCCTCCCATGGGCATCGGGCCATTATGTCTGGCACAGCTGGTACTCTTACTGGCTGTTCCTCGGGTGGGAGGGAGAAACCCTGACCGGAGTGCTGTCTGTCGTCAGATGCTTTCTGACTTTGCAGTTGTATCAGTGCAGGAACGAACCAGTTCACAGATGACACGTTGAGAGCTCATGTACTTTCAGAAGGGACCAGATCATAATGAGAATTGTGTATGTCCTGTTGACTTGATTCAGAGGTCAGGAAAGTTTAAGTGCATAGTTTTGCTGGAGAGAGCTGCTGAGATAAAAAGTAGGAGGGAGAGAGGAACAGTTTGGGGACTGCTGCTGCTACCCCCCCTGCCCTCCCCACCCTGCATCTGCTAGCCTCTCCCTCAGGGATGGCAGCTGCTCATACTGGTGTGCTGATGGGGAGCTTCAGCCACTGCCCTGGGCTTCCTCTTCCTGTGTTGGGCTGCTCGCGGACGCAGGCGCTGCTCGGCCCGCTCTCTGGGTCAGGCTGGAGTTTGCATCCCCCGGGCTGACTTGCAGCTGCAGTTACATGCTGTGGCCAAGGGTGCTCTATGGGCTGTGAGTGTGACAATCAGGGCCATGCAGGCAGTGGCCGTGCTCCAGCTGTGGACGCTCCTGGGGAACAGATGGGCCCCTCTGATGAGGAAGTGCTTTTGTGCTTTTGCAAGTGTTGAGCTTGGCGGCTGCAGCTGGGACATACCGCCCCCCCCCCCCAGTGTCCTTCTTCCTATAAGAAGCCATGAATGAGAGAGATTTCACCCCTGTGGTTGTGAGGCTGCCACCGGGGGTTGGCAGAGGAAGGCAAGGCACCTTGGCCAGGCAGAGTGCAAACGACCTAAGGGAGTTCCTCTTCTCCCTGGCTGGCCGTGGAACCAGGCAGGGCACCGCAGGGTGAGGAGGATGCACCTTCCAGAGCCAAGAGGGAGGATCAAGCCACGCTGACTTTTCCTGCCTCAGGGAGATGGGGTGGGACATGGGCTGGGCTTAGCTGGGATCTCTGGGGGGTGCCGGTGCCACCACCTCTTGCACCGACTTGTGGCAGAGGCAGTTTGAGTCACAGAAAGAACAGCACCCACCTGGGAACGTGTGTGCAGTTCACCAGAAGCAGGAAGACTTGTGTGGGCCATTGCCGGGTCCTGGTAGGAGGCAGGCTCCCGTGCTGTTGCTGTTTACCAAGGGGCCTGCTGCTTCGGGCAAGCACTGGGGGGACTGAAGCCCCTGCAGCACTGGGTAGGGGTGTGGGTCTCCCTGGCTCTGGGCTTTCCTGGAGGGAGGGCAGAGGCAGCCCAGGGATGCGCTGGGCATGAGGGCACCGGCCCTGTGTGGCTCAAGAAACTACAACCTGTGCGTTTACCTGCTGTGGCACGTCAGGGGGAGTATGTGGGCAGGATGCCAACATCACCAGCCTGGGGGCATCTGGGTGCCCTCCCTCACCCCACCTAGTAAAGCACCAGCCGGGCTGTGTGTGATAGGCAGAGTCAGTACCAGGCTCGTGTAAGACCACATTCCGCCACCTTCTAGCTGTGTGATGAACTCTGGATCTCTAGTCCCTTCCCAGATTCTCAGTTTCCTTATCTGTAAAGTGGGTTTGCAAGGATGAAAAGCTAGAGAGCTCAGCTTCCTGGGGGAACCCAACAGCCCGATGAGAATCTGGCTTGGGTGGGCCTGCCCTGGCTCACTTCCCTTGGGCCCCGCCAGTGCTCGGAGCCCAAGGAGCACAGGGTTTCCCCTTTGCCCCCATGGCTGCACACATCCAGCTTAATTCCTCACAGACTGGGGATTTGAGACAGAGTGGGAGCCCTTGACGCGTGGAGAACAGAATGGTCAGCTGCAGGCCTCAGCGCCTCTGAAGCTTAGTGTTTCAGTTCCTTGTTTCACTTTGGGCTGGAAATCCCCCACAGGGTGGTAATTACTCAGGGCCTGGGGTTTACCTACATATCTGCTGAAATAGGGGAGGAGAAGCCGGTCAGTGGTGGGTGTGCCCTGCTGCCCTGGCCCCGGCTCTGCACACAGATCCAAGATCAGACCGGTGATCCGATTCACAGAGCAACTTTCAGACATGTGATGAGGGGCAGTTAACATATTTCCACTGGGTTTGGTTTTAAAAGATGATTCTGTGTACCCTGTTAGAGGCAGGTTTTCTGAAGCGAGTTTGGTGTCCTGGACTCTGGAGAAGCCAGTGGTGTCACCGGGTGTCAGAGGGTAGCCACAGGGCAGCATTGGCCAGCTGTCCCTTCCCTGGGTTACTTTGCTCTTTACCATGTTTCTGCCCTCCCTGTACAGGGTGCCCTGAACCAGGCCCTACTGTGAGGTGCTCCCAGACTCTGGCCTCCCCTGGCTTCTGACCTCAGTGCATGTGTGAACACGGACATGCTGGCATCCATAGATGGGCAAGGGCTTTGGTGTGGCTTGGGGCTTGCTGTCATATCAGAAGCCTGGGTCCCCTCTTGCCAACTCCTCCCTCCCTGGCCTCAGCACCCTGGGAACCCAACCACAGGACCTGCCCTCTCCGTGGGGACGGCCATCCCCAGCTCTCTGGAGGGCCCCTCAGGAAGCTGCTCGGCCCAGGTCTGGGTGGGTGCCCTCCTGGACCCTGTGGCATCTTAGCTATCTGAGGACAGAGAGCAGGTCTGGATGCAGGAGGAGGCAGGCCTGGCCCAGGTTCTGGCTCTCTGTGGGCTCTTTGCAGGGAGCCATGGACCCACCTTGGGAGACAGACCCCAGACCCCTTTCCACCCTAGGAGTTTTTACACCAAGTCCCTGAGCAGCAGCTCAGCAGCCTGCGGGGGTGGTGAGGAGCACCAGAGGTCACAGCAGGTAGAAGAGCCCAGTAGTTTGAAGAGGTTGAGGGGGCCAGAGACAGCTCACCGTGGAGGGAGAAGGCAGCCCAGCGCCCTCGGCCCCCTCCCCATGCGGGTACCAGGTGGTGTAGTGAGCAGCCACCCTGCGGAATCGGAAAACAAGTATCTGCTCACTTCATCTCCGCACAGCTGCCAACTGCCGCCGCATTCCAGACCCAGTGAGATCTTCGCATGTTAGGAAATGGGTTTATTTTGTAACCTTTTAGATTTGTGGCAAATTTCAAACATAAAAGTAGAGAGAATAATGTAACCACTCCCCGGCTTCAGTAGGTACCAGTGTAGAGCCAGTCGGCCTTGTTTTATCTCTTCCCCTTCTGCCGCCCACATCCAAGTGGGTTTTGTAGCGGATACCAGGGTGCATCATCTTCACTGATTACCCCAAAACGCGTCATTAAAAGATGAGGATGAGCAATGTGCCTTTAGCGGTTCACTCAGCACAGCGTGCTCTGGAGCGTGGTCGCATTCCTCGTTGCTCCCGCTTGGCCCCGGGCGCGGGAGGATGGGGATGTCACCAGCCTCGGGCCTGAGCAGTATGGTGGGATCCTGCGCTCCATGGTCCGGACTCTTACCCAGACCACGTGTGTGGGTGCTGCCTTCTCCTTTGGGCTGTCACCGGTGCATGTCCAGACCCCCTTCTTCCTGTTCACCTTGAGTCAAGTGGCTAATATTGTCAGTTAGCCTGGCTGGCACAGGGACTTGGCATGCCCTGAGGGTCTCCCCGGGAACCAAGGCCTCCCTGCTTCCTTTGTGCCTGCTCTTGGTTCTCGTGTGGTGCGAGACCCCATAAAAGCCCTGGGAACGGGGCTGATGGTGAGGAGCAGGTGTCTCTGGGGTGGCCCATAGGTGTGAGTGAGGATGTGCTTTCTTCCTCCCTGTGCCAACGTTGGGAGGTGCCTTGTCTAGGGGGTGCCTATGTATTTGATGCTGGAGACACGGGCTGGTGCAGCTGTCTGTGTGACATTGACTTTCCTGTCTTACGGAGTATACTTGATGGTGCCCGTGAACCTCCAGTCTAGGATCTGAAGGCACCCAGTGAGATAGCTAAGGAGTCACTTCCGCCAGTAATCACCTGCGGACTTCCTGCCCCGCCTCTGGAACAGACCTCTGGGGTCCTCTCTGTGTGCCACCACTGCCCGGCCTGCCCTGCCTGCTCCTTGCACTTACAGAGTAGTCCTCCCCCTCCTGACTACCTTCCTTGCCCAACTGCCGTGTGCACAGGGTTGGGCAACCACCACCAACCACCCCGTGGGGTCCTTGGCCCGGTGACTAATCGTTTGCAATAAAGAAGGTGGTCTTAAAGAGAGTAAGTGGGCTTGGAATGGTGAGCAGCTTACATGGGGAGTCATCATTGGTAGAAAGGGGAGGTGACGCTTAGCTTCATTAATTGTTAAGGAAATACAAATTAATCTGCATCTTCTGAAGGAGCCTTAATGAGAAAATGAGAGACTTCGGATGCTCAGACATCCTTCATCTGTGAATCCCACCCCTTCTGGAAAAGCCCTTTGGCAAGTGATTCTGAGAGGTGTTCTTGTTTTTTGTTGAGAATGACTCCCAGGGAAGACAGACGGAGCAGGAGCAGGAGAGGGCCACCGTGCTCGCCAGGCCAGTCCTGACAGCGAGAGCTTTGCCCGGAGCCCGCCTTGAGGGCGGTGCCCGGGAGCTGCCCAGAGCCTTCTTCCGCGTGCAGAACCGCACCGTGTCTGTGCCGTGGCTGTGAGTGAGTAGAGGTTCTGGCAGGCAGGTGCCGGGAGGGGCCCGGGCACAGGGAACAGATGGGTGGCCTGTGGTGCCGCGGCGGCGTTTCTGCGCACACGCTGGCTAGCGGTGACAGGCAGGTTGTGCAGGAGCCAGCCTGCTTCCCTGGCGTCTGTTCTCCGGCGTCCTCGCTCACGCCGCTGTCTTTGCTCTGGCCCTCTCCCCGCTCTCTAGGGCTTTGGTGCCATGTCACTGTCTGCGGAGGTGCTAGGACCTCTGCCGTCTGCCCTGGGAGGCCCTGCTCAGGTGCCGCCTTCTTTGGGCGCATGCCTGGTCTGTCTTCTGCCTGTCACCAGCCTCCCTGGCCTGAGGGCCCTGTGCTGGGCTTTGCAGGCCTGGAAGCCGGTTGGAGCCTCCCCACGGCCACATCTGATTCTGGGTGTCTGTGACTCACAGGGCCCCATCGTCAAGAGTGAGAGGCCTGCCACTCCCGTGTGGGCCGGCAGGGCGTGTTGGTAATGCAGGTTTGGGAGCCTTCCGTGTTGGTGGGTCCAGCCCAGGCAGAGCCACGGGCTGGCTGGGGTGGTGCTCCGTACTAAGGCCGGAGGCCCAGCCTGGAGCTGCAGAGACTCCCAAGACTCTTGCGTGTCGGCTGGGCCAGGGTTCAGGGCCAGACTCCCTCGTAGTATTTCTTGGGCTCTGCTTCCTCAGAGGACCGACCACACTGGCATGTGCAGGTGGTGCTCCCCACACAGCACTCAGTGTCCTCACCGTCATGACTTCGCAGGGGTGGGGGGTGGGGGTAGAGCCAGAGGAATGAGCCCTCAGGATGGTCCTGAACTTTCATGCAGCCAGGGCAGAGATAGGCGGAGAGCCCCAGAGCTTGCTCGAAGCCAGACTGTCTGGCCACGCGCCCGAGTGTGGGAGCTGCTGAGCCGTGACGGGGAGGGCCCACAGGCCTCGCCCTGCCCGTGCCCACACAGCCCCCGGGAGGGTCTCCAGCTGCTCGAGGTCTGTGGCGCTGGCTCGCTCCCAGCCTCCGGGTTTGCCCAGGTGTTCGGCCTCCCCCTCCAGTCTGGCAGCGGGACGGCATCTGCCCAAGGACAAGGACAGTCTGTGCTGCCGAGCTGGCTCTGTAAGGACTGTGGTTCAGGAGTGTATGGGGACCCAGGCTCTAAATATACCAGGGTGAGGTCACTGGGGTGGAGGCAAGCCATGTGGCAAGCCCAGGACCCCATCGGGGTTCGAATCGCAGGGCTGGGGACAGGGAGGAGGTGGCCTCACTGTCCCTGTGGTACTGGCCTCCTCGTTGCCCTGTCTCCTCTTGCTCAGGATCCCTGTCCCTGGCACATCAAAGGCATATAAGTGATGGAGTGTGTCTCCTCTCAGACCCCTTCCCTCAGTGCAGCTTGGAGTAGGTTTTGGGGGCCATCCGGGTGTGGTCTTGGACACAGCCCTGAATGAAAACACTGCAAGGGGAGGCCCTGTGGCATTGGGGCAGCTTTGTGGGAGCTCTGACAGGCAGAGTGAGGGCCACTGTTGTTGCTTTGTGGTCACTGCAGTTTACACTCAGAAGAGACACCAAGAGGGGCATCGGAGTGGCTCAGTAGGTTGAGCATCTGCTTCATCTCAGGTCACGATCTCATGATTTGTGAGTTCGAGG
>CM053574.1:10836949-11136768 GCA_028646485.1 Cryptoprocta ferox | reverse complement strand
CCTCTGAGTCTCGTTCTCTCGCTGTCCCCACCACACCTGCAGTTGAAGTCTTGAACCCTCAAAGTCATCCATGAAGGTTGGGATCCACTTCTCCAAACTCCTGTTCCTGTTGATAGTTTGACCTCTTCCCATGAATCACAAATATCCTTACTGGCATCTAGAAGGGTGAACCCTTTTGGAAGGTTTTGAACTTACTTTGCCCAGAGCCAGCACCCTTACAAAATGTACTTCTTAATGACACTTGAAAGTCGAAATGACTCCTTAACCCATGGGTGGCGGAATGGATGTTGTGTCATCAGGCATGGAACAGCACGAATCCCCTTGCACGTCCCTGTCGGAGCTCGTGGCTGACTAGGTGCGGTGTCAGTGAGCAGTCATAGTTTTAAAGGAATCTTTTTTTCTGAGCAGTAAGTTTCAACAGTGGGCTTAGGATAGTCTGCAAACCATTTGTAAACAGATGTGCTGTCATCCAGGCTTTGTTGTTCCATTTCTAGAGCACAGGCAGAGTTGATTTAGCATTACTCTTAAGGGCCCTAGGATTTTCCAAATGGTAACGGGTACTGGCTTCCGCTTAGTCACCAGCTGAATTAGCCCCCAACAAGAGTCCTCCTGTCCTTTGAAGCCAGGCACTGACTTCTCCTCTCTGGCTCTGAAAGTCCTGGATGGCATCCGCTTCCAATAGAAGGCTGTTTGGTCTGCACTGAAAGTCTGTTGCTTTTGGGCGCCTGAATGTGTTGTTTAACTCAGTCGGTTATGGTGGACTCTTGATTTCAGGTCCTGATCTTGCGGTTCATGACACTGAGCCCACATCAGGCTCCATGCAGACAGTGCATAGAGCCTGCTTCTGATTCTCTCCCCCCCCCCAACCCTCCCCCTCTCGTGCTCAGAATAAATAAACTTCTAAAAATGTTTAAAGGAAAAAAAGAGTCTTGTTTAGATTGTAACCACCTTCATGAATGATCTCAGCCAGATCTTCTGGTGCACTTGCTGCAGCTTCTGCGTCCGCACCCGCTGCCTCACCTTGCACCTGCTGTGTTAGGGGAGATGGAGTCTTCCTTAAACCTCATGACCCGACCTCTGCTGGCTTCCAACTTTAGAGCTTCCTCACTTCTCGCAGCCTTTATAGAATTACAGAGTGAGGGCCTTGCTCTGCACTAGGCTTCAGGGAACGTTGTGGTGGTTTGAGCTTCTCCCCAGACCTCAGACTTTGTCCACCTTCTTATCACTTATGTTTGTTCACCAAAGGAGCACTTTAATTTCCTTCAAGAACTTTTCTTTGCCCTCACAACCAGGCTAACTGACGCAAGAGGCCTAGTAGCTTCCAGCCTGTCTCAGTTTCCGGCACGCCTTCCCCTCTAGTGTAATCATTTCTAGCTTTTGATTTAAAGTGAGAGATGTGCTACTCTTTCTCTCACTTGAACACTTAAAGGCCAGTGTAGGATTATCAGTCGGCTTAATTTCAACACTGTCGTGTCTTGGGAAACAGGGAGGCCCAAGGATTGGAGAGAGATGGGCAAGGGCTGGGCGGGGGAGCAGGCAGAACACACACAGTATCACAGAGTTCACCCTCCGCTGTGGGTGTGGTTTGTGGCGCTCCAAAACAACTACAGCAGTTAACGGCAAGACTCACTGATCATGGGCACCTGGGTGGCTCAGTTGGTTAAGCGTCTGCCTCTTGGTTTCAGCTCAGCTCATGATCTTGCGGTTTCGTGAGTTCAAGCCCCACATCGGGCTCTACGCTGCCAGCTGGGAGCCTGCTTGAGATTCTCTCTCCCCCTCTCTCTCTGCCCTTCCCCTGCTCGTGCTGTCCCTGTTTCTCTTGAAATAAATATTAAAAAAAAAAATCACTGATCACAGACCACCATAACAAATAAAATAATAATGAAAAAGTCTTAAATACGAAAATTACCAAAATGTGACACAGAGACACAAAGTCAGCAAATACTGTTGAGAAAATGGCACCAATAGAGTTGCTCGACGCAAGGTTGCCACACACCTTCAGTCTGTAAAAAACACAGTGTCTGTGAAGTGCAGGAAAACTGAGAACAATGGGAGGAGGTGTGCCTGTATGGATCTTTTAAGCTTAGTGTTTTCTCTGCTAAATCCGTCAGTGTCCTGCCCCCCATGAGATGGCAGAGTTGAGCACATTTCCTGTAGCAAGAGCAGATCCTGGTTCATAGTTGTCACGAGTCTCAGCTTTGTGACAAGCTCCTGAGCAGGTGGCCATGACCAGGCACTAGAGGAGGTGGACAGGAGGGTGACCACTGGGTGCCTTGCTGGCCTTAGGAGCAGGTAGGAGGCTGCATGGGGTGAGGGCTCTGGTGTTGCTGACTCCACTGGCTCTTGGGAACGGAGAGGCCAGAGTGGGCTGGGACAGGGAGAAGGGCAAGAGGTCTGACAAGTGGCCCTTCTTTTGTAGATCCGGAACATGGTGGCGGTGCTGGAAGTCATCTCCAGCCTGGAGAAATACCCCATTACCAAAGAGGCACTGGAGGTGAGTGGCCCCAGGACCTGACACTGGGAAGGGCAGGGCGGGCGGAGCCCGGGCTTCCCCAACCTGAGGGCTTCTGAGTGCTGAGTAAGGGGTGGTGCACACCCCCCTGGCCTGTGCTGTGTCAGAAGCCACATCTCCCCCTGGATAGTGTGGGAATCGGGTGGCCTTAGTTCCGGGCCTGGGACTCGTTCCTGCACAGGGCGTCCAGCAGGCTGCGGGGCAGGCCGGGGGGGTGGCCCAGAGAGCTCCCCTGGCAGGGTGCTCTGGCGCTGGCCTTGACAGTCCACGGCCTCCAGGTGCCCGGGAGCGTGCGGGATGGTGCTTCTGAGGTGCCACCCATGGCCCCGGGGCCCTGAGGTTTGAGGACTAGATTTGAGAAGTTAGATGTCACAAAGGACCCCACGTCCCCGTGGGTGCCGTGTCCGGGAATTCCGTGAGTGAAGGCTCAGTGGGATTAATCCAAAGACCAGGGGCCTGGGTTTCTGGCTCAGCTCCCTTTTCACAGGGGCCGTCCCGTCCCAGAAGCCTGTCACCGTCTCCCTCTGGTTGCAGGAAACTCGACTCGGGAAGCTCATCAACGACGTCCGCAAGAAGACGAAGAACGAGGAGCTGGCCAAGCGGGCCAAGAAGCTGCTGCGGAGCTGGCAGAAGCTCATCGAGCCCGCGCACCAGAATGAGGCGGCGCTGCGCGGACTGGCAGGCGGCGGTGGCGGCTCCGCCAATGGCGGTGCCCACAACTGCCGGCCCGAGGCGGGGGCGGCCAGCGCGCCCAAGACCATCCACGACCTGAAGAACCGCATCGACCTCCAGAGGCTGCGGGGGCATCGGCTGGACAGGCTGGGCAGCCGCAAGCGCCGGGGGGACCAGCGTGACCTCGGCCACCCTGGGCCACCTCCCAAGGTCTCCAAAGCGAGCCACGACTCCCTGGTCCCCAACTCCTCCCCCCTCCCCACCAATGGGATCGGCGGGAGCCCCGAGAGCTTCCCCGGCCCCCTGGACGGCAGCGGGCACTCGGGCCCCGACAGCGGCCGTCTGGAGCCTGGCGAGAACGACAAGCACGGTGGCAAGATTCCCGTCAACGCGGTGCGGCCGCACACCAGCTCCCCGGGCCTCGGCAAGCCCCCCGGGCCCTGCTTGCAGACCAAGGTCGCGGCGCTGCAGCAGCTGGACCGGGCGGACGAGACTCCGGGCCCCCCCCACCCCAAGGGGCCGCCTCGCTGCTCTTTCAGTCCCCGGAACTCGCGGCACGAGGGCTCCTTTGTCCGGCAGCGGAGCCCGTACGCGCCCAAGGGCTCCGTGCCCAGCCCTTCTCCAAGGCCCCAGCCACTTGATGCCACGCAGGTGCCGTCGCCACTTCCGCTGGCCCGGCCGTCCACGCCCCCCGTGAGGCGGCTTGAGCTGCTGCCCAGCGCGGAGAGCCCGGTGCGCTGGCTGGAGCAGCCTGAGGGTCACCAGCGGCCGGCGGGGCAGGGCTGCAAGGGCGGGCTGCCGCCGGCCGAGCCCCTGCTGCCCCGGGCCGGCCTGTCCCCGGACTCCTCCAAGGCGGACAGCGACGCCGCCTCGTCTGGTGGCTCGGACGGCAGAAAGAAGAAGAGGTACCGGCCTCGTGACTACACGGTGAACTTGGACGGGCAGGTGGCTGAGGCGGGTGTCAAGCCCGTGCGGTTAAAAGAGCGGAAGCTCACCTTTGACCCCATGACCAGACAGATCAAACCTCTGACCCAGAAAGAGCCAGTGCGGGCTGACAGCCCCGTGCACACGGAGCAGCCCAGGACAGAGCTGGACAAGCCCGAGGCCAAGGCCAGCCTCCAGAGCCCTTTCGAACAGACGAACTGGAAGGAGCTGTCGCGCAACGAGATCATCCAGTCCTACCTGAGCCGGCAGAGCAGCCTGCTCTCGTCGTCGGGCGCGCAGACCCCAGGCGCCCACCACTTCATGTCCGAGTACCTGCGGCAGGAGGAGAGCAGCCGGCGCGGGGCCCGGCAGCCGCACGTGCTGGTGCCCCACAGCGCGCCCACGGCCCTCCCGGGGCTCAGCCGCGAGGTCACACAGGACGATCTGGACCGAATTCAGGCCCGCCGGTGGCCGGGGGTGAACGGGTGTCAGGACACACAGGGTAACTGGTATGACTGGACGCAGTGCATATCGCTCGACCCGCACGGCGACGACGGCCGGTTGAACATTCTGCCTTACGTCTGCTTGGACTGAGCGGCCCGCGGCCTCGCGGTGCGTTCCCACCTTGCAGTCGGCGCGGCAGGCGGGCCGCCCCCAGCGCTCGGGAAGCCGGGGAGTCCGGCCCGGGGCCGAGGGAGGGGGCGGGAGTCTCGAGGTCTCTTCGAGCCCTTCCCTCAAAATTCTCCTTCTTTTGTGAAATGCTGCTACCAGTTTACTAACAAAATTGCAAAGGAAGGACCACGTGGAAGGAAGGCCGGCAAAGTGAGTTCAGAACTCTATAGCGAACCAGCTATAAAAAGCGTCAGTCCCCCCCACCCCGGAAGCGGTGTGGACACTTCCCAGCACCTGCAGGCTGGGACCTCGGTTGCAGGCAGGCACAGAAAACCTGTGGGAGAGGTCACCTTTAAACACGGCAGCAGAAGCACGCAGCTCATCCGTTTGCGTTTTTTCCTTTTCCAAATTTGGCCCCGAGTGTGTGAGGCACTGGGTGTACGTGCACCGGGGCCTGTTTGCACCCCCGCCTGGCCGGCTCGTCAGCTGCAGCGGGCCCGCTGGCCGGCCGCTATGACCTGCGCTCCGTGGGCAGCCACACATTTTTATCTGGTTTCGGTTAAGACCCGGTTTTGAAAAAAAAAATGCTGCAAAAATTTAAGTTTTCTAGGAGTTTATTTTATCCCCCTCTTCCATCTGACCATCAGCCAACTAAGTTTCCTTTCTTTGTCCCCTTTCATTTTCCCCTTCCTGCACATACCTTGAAAAGTTCACCTTTCCAGAGTCCCCTCCCCCCAAAAACACAGAAGTAACCGCGGGTGCTACTGGTGTGTAAGCTGTACTGCTGGGCAAGAGGAGACCTGTCTGTGCGCTGGAAACACTCATAACCATTCCTTTAGATTCGTTTGCCTTATGGTTATTTGTCATAAACGCGATTTGCAAAAACAAGGAGCCTTAGTGAATGTACAGTACCTAGACTTCTGTGTTCTCAGGACACAGAAGGGAGCAACTTTGCTATTTGGTCCAGTAAGTGGACAACTTGTGATATAAATGTGGAAATAAAAAAAAAAAACCATTTGCACAAACCAGTCTCAGAATCGTTACTAATTTGGTCCTTTACAGCCACATCAGCCTTTCTGGTTTTGCGAAGACGGGGACCCCCGTGTCCGAGGTGTGGGCCGAACAGCCAGACGGCGGGAGGCGGGTGGGCAGGGCCAAGTGGCGTCTCCCTCATCGGGCCCGTTTGTTGCCTGTCCCGCCTCCGGGGTCACCTGCTAGCATGGGGTGACAGAGACCGAAGGTCCACATGCAGGAGTGTTATCCCGTCTCCGTCCAGACCTCACCTGCCCCAGAGAAGCACCCCAGAGAGGTCCCATGCCCCAGGTCTCAGTTACCTCGTTGGACCCCACAAAAAGCTGTAGTTCTTACGGGGCATGGCCCAGAGCCATCTCTGGCCGTGTCGCCCTTGGCTCCGGTCCCAGGCTGATAGCTCCCCCATGCAGGCCTGCTCTTTTTAAAAGTGACTTTTCTGCCTTGACTATAAAGTGGTATTTCCCTTCTTCTCCCTCATCCCTGAAGCCATAAGCTAAGACTTTGGTTTTCAAGTGTTTTCACTCCAGGATAGGTCACGTTGCACCTACCTACTTCGTTTCACAGATGGGGAAGCCGCCTCCCCTTCAGGGGGAACAGTCCCACAGGGCAAAATGAGGGGTCCGGGAACATGGAGTCAACCCAGATCCACAGTTTCAGAACCAGCAGGGATTTATGACCTGGCCTTGGTGCAGGACACACCCACCCTAAGATAAGGGCAGTGCGTGGATGAAGTGGCTCTGAGGACAGTCTGAGGTTGAACTCTGGACCTGCGATCTATCAGCTGTGCGGCTCTACGCTACTCACTTCACTCCTATGCACTTGTGCACATTTGGGAGATGAACGTGCTTATCCCAGAGCTGTGAGGACTAAGTTAAATGATAGAGGAGTTTGGGGGGAGAAAAAAGCCACGTCAGTAGAACTGTTTGCCACGTTAGTTCCTTTCGTAAGTCGTCCCCTGTGCCTGTAGTGTGGGCCCGCCTTGCTGCCGTGGGAACTTCCCCAGGAAGTGACTTAGTCTGTGACAAACGGTTGTAGGCACAGCTGGAAGATACTAGGATACAGGATGGCATCTGACCAGCATCTCCCTTTCTCAGACGTGGGCTTTAGGACGGGGTCCCTGCTCCCTGCCCCCACCTGCAGGGACCACTTATGTGCCTGAGTATCCAGTGAGCCCAGGACAAAGACACTGCCTGCTTTTGGGAACACAGTCAAGCTAAGATTGTCCTCTCACATACTGGAAATCACTGGGTTGCCAGTTTATAATTTGCCAAGTAAGGACGTTGTAAAAGGGCATCTTAACCCCCCACCCCCGCCCCAAAGTTTGTCAGTAGGTGATGTTTGGAACACAAATCAGTCTTTTAGTATAGGAACATCTTGCTGAAAACTCCATCCTGTTTTCCTCTGCTGGGGTCTGGGGCTGCTCGATCCCGGCCTTGGACATCAGCAGTCAGGGCCTGGCACCTCTCCCTCCGGCAAGAGCTCTGGAGACAGGTGCCCGAGCAGACTACCACGGCCACAGCTCCCGAATTGGCCAGGGGACCCGAGCCAATCGCCTCCCTTCTCTGGGCTTCGATCTGTCAGTCTGTGAAATGGAGACGGGGTAATACCTACCGCGCAGCGCACGTCGCAGTGATTCCCAGAACGAGCTCCCAGAGACCGGGCACGCCAGGCTTGTCTTTCTGTCGGGAGTCCGGCCACGGGAGTCCTCTCCCGTGGTTTTGCAGGAAAAAAAAAATGTAGCTTATGGAAAGCGTTCACAGTCTGGTTTCTTTTCAAGAAAGGTCTGGTCTTTTACCCTTGCTGTCCGTCGCCACTGCCGCCTGCCCATTAGGAATCTGGCTGGAGGCAGCTGACGTCGCGTGGACATCGACGTTTAACCCCCGGGCTCGATGGTCCGATCACAGACGATGACGCGACAGGGCCCTTGGGCTCCTGTCCATTCAGTTCCAGACCTGGCTCCGGGTCCCCCTGGCCAACCTACGACCGGGGAATCCCGGCTGGGCTCGGGTCCGCGTCTCCTCCTTCCGCTTCCGGGATAGCCCTAGCCCCGCCGGAAGCCCACTCGAGGGGCGGGGCCTGCACCTGCTACGTGGTGGCAGGCGCGTCGGCCGGCGCGAGGCGGTGACGCAAAGTAGCGGCGACCAATGGAGAGCGGCGTTGGCCGGCGCGCCCGCCTCCACCCGGCCCCGCCCCCGCCCGGCGTCGGGCCGTCGGACGGGCGGGAAGAGGTGGCCGCTCGGGCAGGATGGCGGCGGCGGCGGCGGCTGGCGCGGGCGCGGGGGGCCCGGGAGCGGCGGGCGGCGGCGGCCGGGCACGCGAGGGCGCGCGGGTGGCGGCGCTGTGCCTACTGTGGTACGCGCTGAGCGCGGGCGGTAACGTGGTCAACAAGGTGATCCTGAGCGCCTTCCCGTTCCCTGTGACCGTGTCGCTGTGCCACATCCTGGCGCTGTGCGCGGGGCTCCCGCCGCTGCTGCGCGCCTGGCGCGTGCCCCCCGCGCCGCCCGTCTCGGGCCCCGGGCCCGTCCCGCATCCGTCTCCCGGCCCGCTGCTGCCGCCGCGCTTCTACCCGCGCTACGTGCTGCCACTCGCCTTCGGCAAGTACTTCGCGTCCGTGTCAGCGCACGTCAGCATCTGGAAGGTGCCAGTGTCCTACGCGCACACTGGTGGGTGCAGCGGCCGGCCTAGGGGGCGGCGGCCGGGACGCGCCACCCGGGGTTTCGGCGCTTGGAGTGCGCTGGCGGGGCTGCGCCCCGACAGCCGGGAATACCAGACTGCGAAGTCAACTTCTGTTGGCAAGGCGCTGGGGGCCCACGAGGCTTTTAGCAGGGGAGGGACTCGCACAGGGGTGTGGGGGAGGGAAGTGGAAGTGGCCGGGAAGAGAGCTGGGAGCTGAGTAGGGCGGATCACAACTGTTGGGTTGGGGGGAAGCCCCACAGAAAGAGAAGGGGTGAGGAGGCTTGAGGGCTGCCAGCCCCTCCCATCGCACTAGTGGCGTTGGGACAGGGTCACAGGGTGGGTTCTGCCACCGAGACGGCTCACTGAGAGCCCCGTTCGTTGCCTCTCTTTGCAGTCAAGGCTACCATGCCCATCTGGGTGGTTCTCCTGTCCCGGATCATCATGAAGGAGAAGCAAAGCACCAAGGTAACCTGGGAAGGTCCTGGGCAGGTGGGGGCCCCCAAGGGCTTGCTGGTCGGTGCCCAGCTGGTGACGTGGTTGTGGCTGCTGGCTTCCTGTCAAATCAGGAAGTCTGCTTAGAGGCTTCTGGTGGCTGTTTCACTAATGTTCTGTAATCACTTTCGAGGCAGCGGTGTGTGGTGTGTGTGTCCCCGAGTTGTCTCTGCTGTGTGGTCTCGGGGACCCTCCCGTCCTTCGCAAGTCCAGCTTCCCTTCGTGTTTTGAGTCCCTACGTGTGTTTGCTAGTGGGCAATGACTTGGTCCCACCTTGGCCAGGCACCACGTGCCCCTCCAGGGGGGCCGGTGATGGAACATCTGACGTCTTGCTGGAACTCTGACAGAGTTTCACGTCTTCGCAAGTGACCACAGTCGGGTTGGGGACTTCTGGGTCAGAAGTGAGGTGCCAGTCAAAAGAGTCTGATTTTGGCAAAATCCGACAAAGTCTTAGAAATAAAAACAACCAGGAATTGTGAGTGTCTGGGAATGAAAATGAAAGCAACACGCAGAGCCTAGGACTGCATAAGGAAGATGCTTTGGGCACAATCCAGTGTCTGTTCAAGATGCCAAGCCTGGGTATTTCCTGGCTTGGGGCGAGAGAAGCTGTGGCTTCAGCCAGAGACGGCCTTGCTCCATGTCCTTAAGTGGAAGTGTGACTCCCGTCCTCCCAGCTGGAATCCATTTCATGCTGGACAGAGGCTTCTTCTCTACGTGGTTGGTTTCTGGCATCCTGTATTTTATGTAACTCAGAGTGGCGGTGCCCTGGATCGGCTTATAGAAATTGGGCCACTTCTGGCTGATTATTTTGTTTCAGCCTCTTCTTCTCCGTAAGACCTGGGTGTGCTCTGTAGCCCACCCCTAGGGTGATGTCAGGTGTGACTGGTCTCCCTGGGTTGGAGTTGCCTGGGAGGTGCATGCAGCTTCATCACTGGATATCACATCGTGTTTATCAGGTTTCCCTGTTGGTCGGGACATTGTACCCAGCTTGGGAAGGAGTCGGCACCTTCCGCAGTGAGGAAGGACTGAGGAATGGCCTAGGCAAAGACTAATGATAAAGACAGGATATGTTTGGACCCACCCTATGAGACAGATAAGGCAGGTAATTGTCATGCTTGATCTCAGGGGAAGAAATTGGACTTAAAGGGAAAGGGGAGAGTCAAGTGGCCCGAGGCCTGAAGCCAGCAGTGGGGGAGCAGGAATTCCGGTCCCCCAGTCCAGAGCCCTTGCTCTAACCTCCAGGGGTGGTTGAGAGGGCCTTACCACCACCTCCTAAAATTTCTGCAGTGTTTTACAGTGTCCTTTGTAGGAAAAGGGTGAGCTAGATGTCAAAAATGGATCCCACTTCTCCAGAAGTTTGGAGCCATTCAGCCACCAGAGCTCAGGAACATTGCGTACACTATAGGCTGGACCTTCCCTTTGGTGAGGGAGGGGAGAGCAGCCGGGGCTCTCCTCCAGGCCCAGGGGTGTGGGGGGAGCAGCCTGGCTCAGCCCCGGCCATCAGCCCCTCCTGCCCACCTCCTGCAGGTGTACTTGTCACTCATCCCCATCATCAGCGGCGTCCTGCTGGCCACCGTCACCGAGTTGTCATTCGACATGTGGGGGCTCATCAGCGCCCTTGCTGCCACACTGTGCTTCTCACTTCAGAATATTTTCTCCAAAAAGGTATTTGGGTACCGTCTGGGATATATATGCCTGGTGGTGTGTGGGTACACGGGTGGGCGGCATGTGAAAAAGTGGTCAAGTAGGGATTCCCCTGGTGTTGAAACAAACAGAAATCCTGTTGCCCTTCTACTGGTTTTGTATTTGTTTCATTTTTTTTTAAGTAATTTGTTTCCTTTTATAAAATTAGCATAGATTCAGTGGGGGAAAATAGAGAAAGGGCCCTCCCCCCAAAAATCCGGAAACTTGTGTCAGGTACCATAGTGGGTACTGGAGATGCTCATCAGTAGAGACCTGCCCCCTATCCTGGGGTTTCCATGCTATTGAGTAAAGTCACAGTATTGTTCCCCTAAAGAACTACTGGGTGATTTTTTTTTTTTAATGTTTATTATCTTTGAGAGAGAGAGCGGGGAGGGGGGAGAGAGAGAGGAGACACAGAATCTGAAGCAGGCTCCAGGCTCCGAGCTGTCGGCACAGAGCCTGACATGGGGCTCGTACTCACTAACTGTGAGATCATGACTGGAGCCAAAATCCAACGCTTAACCAACAGAACCAACCCAGGTGCCCTGAAGAGAACTACTGTTAATGCTAGGCCTCTTTTCTGTTTTTAGAGTAGTAACATTATACATTTTAGAATTGTGCTTTTGAAAAGCAAAATTAGTAACTTTGAAAATTAGTAAATTTTCATTTACTATTACAACATTCTCCCATATCATTAAAAATTACTGCTTCTAGGGACACCTGGGTGGCTCAGTCAGTTGAGCATCCGACTTCAGCTCAGGTCATGATCTCACAGTTCATGAGTTCGAGCCCCACATCGGGCTTGCTGCTGTCAGCCTGTTGGTGCAGAGCCCACTTCTGATCTTCTGTCCCTCTCTCTCTGCCTCTCCCCCACTTGCGCTCTCTCAAAAATAAGTATTTAAGAAAAAACTATTGCTCTAAGTCCCATAACAACACTCTTTTCCAGTACCACAGGTAATGCAGTCACTTTCCAACTCTTCGTTTTAAGTAACGCAGTAACGAACATCTTTGTACATGTGGTTTTTCCGTGCCTCAGGTTATTTCCTTACGTAGGCTTACCATTGTTGGGTGAGAGTATATGAGATATTTGTGGCCGCAGATAGACTTTGCCTGGTTGCGTTCTGGAACGTATAAGCTGATTTAGACATAAACCAGTAGAATTTCAGAGTGCCTGTTTCACTGTAGCTTCACCAGTATTGAGTGTTGGTTTTTTTCATTCTCAGTCCTTCATATTTGTCTTGGGCACGGGCTGTGTGTCTTTTCATAGGTGCACTGGTAGGTTTGGTGGTCAAGGTCATGTCAGGGCTAATGTATAGTCGCTGGGTAACAGGAGCCTTTCTTGCCATTTTTAGTTTTCAGTTGCCCTTTAAAGAGGTTTTCTTTTTCCAGGTATTGAGAGACTCGCGGATCCACCATCTGCGGCTGCTGAACATCTTGGGCTGCCACGCTGTCTTCTTTATGATCCCCACGTGGGTCCTAGTGGACCTTTCAGCTTTCCTGGTCAACAGCGACCTGGTGAGTTGGCCAGTGCCATGGACACACCCTTTCCTTAACTCGTTCCAAACCAGTTGCTTTGTCAGGAAGTTACACCTGTGTTGACTTTAGGACATTTGGGGCCGCTGGCAGCCAGCCCTCTTAACACTCAGCTTTGTCATGACTCCTTTTTCGTGTGTGGTCTCGGAAGTTGTCTACCTTTGTATTTCCTCCTCCAGCGTGCTGGATCTCAGGTGTTGGTGGCTGCCGAATTTGTGCCAGTGGCATCAGGAGACCTTCCTGTCCTGACAGTCTGGTTCAGATCTCACTTTGACTTGTTAAAACTGTGCTTGCATTGCTTGATTCCTCTCTTGGTGTCATCTCTGTCCATACTTCCCTTTGCTCTGGGTGTATCCAGAGCTCTCTGAGCACGGGAAAGAAAAGCTTCCCACCAGCTGCAGGGCCAGCCTCCAGAAGGTTCACTGGAAACTAACGCAGGTGGCAGTGATAAGGAGGAGGTGGGCGTGGTTTCTTCCAAGCCTGAGTTACAGAGAGGGGGAGTAAATGTTTATTAGGGCTTAATGAGGCCTGATGGAGTTCTTGGCATTGGTCTTTAGTCCTTAGCACTACCTGGAGACATAGTGCACGATGCCTCCATTTTCCAGATGAGGAAACTGGCTCTGTTCTAACATCCTTTCCATGTTGATTAGCTCACCCCGGACTAGTGTGTTACTTTGAACTACGCGAAAAGCAGTTCAGTGCTTCTCTCTCTCTTTTTTTTAGTTACCGATTTTTAGAGAACACCTCTTAGCTTACTGCAAATGTTAACCAGTGAGTTGGGGGGGGGGATTTTTGGTGGGAGGGGTAAAGGAAGGTCCTTTTATTTATTTTTTTCAATATCTTTGTGGACTCCTGTGTCAGTTGCACATCTTAACACTTTTCATACTCAGATCGTCCTGTCTTGGCCAGTGGAGTCCTTCCCACTGGCTTCCTGTCCTTCCGACAGCACAGGTCAGCCTTTCATAGCTTTTGGTCCAGCAGGATGTTCTTTCCAGTCTTGGGCCTCTACTGTCGCAGGCGTGCAGGGAGCCGGGCTGCTTGCAGTAGAGAGCACTGTTGAGACACACAGGCCACGGGTGCGCACCGCTGTTGGCTTGTCATTGCTTTTAAGTCTTTGGGGTGAAAAACTAGGAAAGTCCTGTTGGGGCAGAGGGGAGAGTTCATTCCAGTTCGTTCCAATTTAGCATGACAGGATTTATTACTGCTGTGATTTTTTTTTTCTTAAAATTTTTTAACGTTTATTTTATTTTTGGGAGAGAGAGAGACAGAGCTTGAGCAGGGGAAGGGCAGAGAGAGAGGGAGACACAGAATCCGAAGCAGGCTCCAGGCTCTGAGCTGTCAGCACAGAGCCGGATGCAGGGCTCGAACCCACGGACTGCGAGATCATGACTTGAGCCAAAGTCGGCCGCCCAACCGACTGAGCCACTCAAGTGCCCCACTGCTGTGATTTTTAAGTTTATATCTTTCCTGGTACACTTGGTTCCTTGCCACACTCGTTCTTTGCTTACCCTTCCCATGATTACTCATGTACGAGATTTCACTGTACACACACACAGTCACTCTGGCGTGAAAGTCACAGGACAGCTGCAGGCAGGATTCTGAGAGAAGTTTAAGGTTTCTTTGCCGCTCTTCTTTCTTTGTCCTTAGGACATGTCCTGTTAAAGATGCACAGTTGGAATGCTGTATTCTAAGAGCACTGGCAATAATTGTTTTCACAATGTGCCTGTGTTACCCGCTTGTCCAGTTGGGTTCTTTTACTTCCATTTGCTTTCCCCCACCCCCCTCGCCCCACACTGAATTTACCAGACCTTTATATTTCCAAAGCCAGATGAGATGAGAAGGTTTATTCAAAGAAGTCTGGCTTCAGGAGTGCCTGGGTGGCTCTGTTGGTTATGCGTCTGACTCTTGATTTCAGCTCAGGTCATGGTCTCAGGGTGTGGAGCTCTGCACTGGGTATGGAGCCTCCTTAAGATTCTCTCCCTTTCCCCTTCCCCTCCTCACAAGCACGCGCTACCCCCACCCCCAGAAAAGTATTAAATAAATAAAATAAAAATAAAAATATTAAGAAACAAAAAACCAAAAAAGTCTGGCTTCAGTCCTGTTACCACCCTGCTTTCTTGTCCCTGCCCTGTACTTATTCATTTTTATGCTCTTGGTTTATTCTTTCAGTGTTTTCTTTTTGCAAATATAAGCACATCTGTATATATTCATACCTTTCTCCTCCTTACATAAGGAGAAGAGCACTTTGCTATTTTCACTCAATGATATGTCCTGGGGATCGATTATTCCCTATTGACATATTTAGGTCTTTCTCATTCTTTTTATTGGCTGCAGATATCGTTGATGGGTTTGGTGTCCGTTCTCTTATTATGTCCTATTACAACTTCTTAGTGTCTCTGTATATACGCACACAAACACGTATTTCTAGGCTTTGCTCTAGTAACGTTGCTTGTATTTGCATTCGGGACGTTCTTTAGTTTTCTTCCAAGGATTACCTTTTTTGTAATACCTTTAGTGACCTGTTCTCTTTGTTGAACGCATACATATTTTTTACCTAGATGGGGTGGGTGCTTCTACGCTCTCACAGTTCTGAGGAGCACGTGTATTTGGTTGTGCTGCAGTGTGAAGGCAGGGTTCCTACCTATCTGGACTCCCCCTCTCTGCCCTGTGTCTCTGGCACGGACGCCAGGTGATGTGCTTCGTGGCAGCAGGGAGAAGGATCAGATAGGACATTACCTGGAATCTGCCGCTCGCCATGTTACCAAGATTCAAGGGCTACAGGGTAGTTCCTGCACACGGGCAGCCCCACAGCTGACAGCCTGACTGAAGCCAGGCAGGGAGAACTAGACTGTGGAGTGGGTGGCCCGGTTTTAAAGCTGTTACAAGACGAGCGAAGCAGCTATTTGAGAACAGAAAAGTAAATGGCAGTGGACAGGCTGGGGTTGAAGACCAGATTTCAAAGTACCACTGAGTCAGCAGTTTGCCTCTCTTTTCTTTTCTTTTAAGTTTATTTATTTATTTTGAGAGAGGGAGTAACAGTGCGTAGGGCAGGAGCAGAGAGAGGGAGAGACAGAATCTCAAGCAGACTCCCTGCCATCAGTGAAGAGCCCAACATGGGGCTCGAACTCACGAACCGTGATATCATGACCCAAGCCGAGATCAAGAGTCAGATGCTTAACCGACTGAGCTACCCAGGCGTCCCTCAGTTTGCTTTTCTTTTGTCTCTTGTATCTTCAGCCTGGACTCGCAGCCCAGGGTACTGCACAGGGTGAGAACAGAGCAAGACACCCTCTACTTCTGGATCAGGGAATGGGAAAGGGGATTCCTAATGCTCAGAGTAGGGGAAATGCCCTGCTGGGCTTTTTCTGTTACTTTTGTTTCTTTGTTCTCCTGTGCGCCAGGCCCCTGGCAATCCTGTGGTGGTGGTAGCAGCAGGGTCCCACAGCACCTGATTAGCCCCCAGCGTGTATTTTTCTCTTTTAATCTGCCCACTGCTTGGTCCCAGGTAGAGGTACGATTGTGGGAAGGCCATAGTAGAGCAGGATAATTGTGCCCCAGCCCTTCAACTAGAGGACTGGTTCCTAGGGTAACCTTAGGAAATGGCCAGTACCAAGGAGATCGTGGAGGAGGAGGAGCTTGGGACAGTGACCTCAGAAAACACCATGAAATCCCAGGCTCACCCCTGAGCTGTACATGTGAGGATCTGATCCTAATAGCGTACTGAATTATGAGATAGACTGCTGCCCAGAATCCAGACTGATCGCTGGGTGGGGCACACTCAGGATGGAGCCACATACTGCTGGAGAGGCTGTGAAAACACAACTGACATTGGGACTAGCATCCCCAGAGGCTTGTCAAGCTTGTAGCCTGAACCCAACTGAACCCAACTAAAACAAAATTCTGTATCAACATTCTGTATAGGATTTAAATAAGACCTACAGTCTTACAGTATTCTAAATGTCTAGAATATAATCCAAAATTACTTGGCATATGAAGAACCAGGAAACTTTCAAGTCTCGTATGAGAAGACAGTCAACAGATGCCAACACTGAGGTGACACAGACGGAATTATTGAACACTGACTTTATTTTTTTTAGGTTTGTTTATTTTGAGAGAGAGCACGAGCAAGCAAGTGGGGGAGGGGCAGAGAGAGGGAGAGAGAATCCTAGGCAGGCTCCGCACTGTCATTGCAAAGCTCGATGCAGATCTCGAACCCACAAACCAGGAGAGCATGACCTTAGCCAAAGTCAGATGCTTAACCAACTGAACCACCCAGGCACCCTTGAACAATGACTTAAAAAAATATATTTTTTTAATGTTTTTGTTTGCTTTTGAGATAGAACGCACCAGCTGGGAAGGGGCAGAGAGAAAGGGAGACAGGAACTGCAGTGGGCTACGTGCTGACAGCAGAGAGCCTGATGCAGAACTCAAACTCATGAGCTGTGAGATCATGACCTGAGCCGAAGTCAGACACTTAGCCAACTGAGCCAGCCAGGCATCCCCTAAACAATGACTTTAAAGCAATGATTATAATCATGCCCTAAGAGGTAAGGGTGAATACTCTTGAGACAAATGCAAAGAATGAAAGAACAACCAGATGGAAATTTTGGAAATTCAGAAACAGTAGCTTAAAAACTCACTGGATGGATTCAATAGTAGAATGGAAATGACAAAGGAAAGGGTCAGTAACTCGAAGATAGATCAATAGAAATTATGCAGTTTGACCCACAGAGAGAAAAAAAGATTAAAACACAAACAAGCAAAATATCTGGAAGCAGCCAGAGGAAAATGATGCATTACTTATAGAAGAACAGCAGTTTGAATGACTGGATTTCTCATTAGAAACCATGAACACCAGAAAGAGGTAAAATAACATTTTTACACTTGATCTTAGCCAAAAGGCTGAGAAGCGATTAAAAATAACATTTTTAAAGTACTGAAACTAGAACTATCAACACATAATTTTATATCCAGTGAATACAGAACCTCCAGAACCAACAGAATTATTAAATCACCAAGAACAAAGAACCGAATAATATCAGCAACCAACTGGATTTCTCATTGACATTTATAGAACATTTTACCAAACAACTGCATAATAAACATTCTTTTCAGGTATTCACGGGACATTCACCAAGATAGACCATATTCTGTGTCATAAAGCGAACTTTAACAGATCTGAAAACATACAGGGGCGCCTGGGTGGCTCAGTTGGTTAAGCGCTGACTCGGCTTAGGTCATGATCTCATGGTGCATGAGATTGAGCGCTGCATCGGGCTTTGTGCTGACAGCACAGAGCCTGCTTGGGATTCTCTCTCTGGCCCTACCACACTTGTACTCTCTCTCTCAAAATAAATAAATTCGAAAAATAAAAAGATCTGAAAATATACAAAGTATATTCTCTGACAGCTGTAACAGAAAGGTAACAGGAAAATCTCCACAAACATTTAGAAATTAAGCAACACATTTCTAAATGATGCATGGGCCCAAGAGGAAGCTTCAAGGGAAATAAAAAAATATTTTCAACTGAAGCAAAACTGAGAAAAAAAGAAGACATTACAAACACCAAGAGTGAAAGAGGGACTATCACTATAGTCCTCACAAACATTAAAATGATATACTACTGCAATTCTATATACAGCATAGGTAAAATAGACCCATTCTTCATAAACCATAAACTACCAACCTCACTTACCCAAAATGAACTAATAATCTAAATAGTCCTATAGCTTTTAAGGAAATTGAATTCTTAAGTTCAAACATTCTAAAAAGAAATCATCAGGCCCAGCTGGTTTCACTGGCAAATTCTACCAGACATTTAAGGAAAAATTGCCAATTCTACACAATCTCCTCCAGAAAAGAAGACAAGGGACTACTTTGGGCCATGTAACAAAACCAGTATTCCTCATAGACATTGAGGCAAAAATCGTTAACAAAATATTAGCAGGGGCACCTGGGTGGTTCAGTTGGCTGAACATCCAACTCTTGATTTCAGCTCAAGTTGTGATTCCAGGGACATGGGATCAAGCCCCACATAGGGCTCTGCACCAAGTATGGAGCCTACTTAAGAGTCTGTCTGTCTGTCTGTCTGTCTCTCTCTCTCTCTTTTTCTCTCTCTCTGCCCCTTTCCCCCACTCACACTCTCTGTCTAAAAATAAAAAAAGTAATAAAAAATATTTTTAAAAGCCCCAAATACTAGTAAATCGAATGTAGCAATGTATAAAAAGCATAATATACTATCACAAAATGGGATTTAAATCAAGAATGCAAGGCTAATTCAATATTTGAAAATCAATGTAATCAGTAACAGTTTAAAAAGAAAATCACATATTCATATCAACTGATACAGAAAGGCATCTGACAAAATCCAACATCATTCATGAAGATAAACACACCAGGGGCTGGCTCAGTTGACTGAGTGTCCGACTCTTGGTTTCAGCTCAGGTCATGATCTCACTATCATAAGATTGAGCCCCAAGTTGCAGATCCCATTTAAGATTCTCTTCCTCTCCCTCTGCCTCTCCCCTGCTCATGCGTGCACATGTATGCTATCTCTCAAAATAAAATAATAAAATAAAATACAAAGTCAGCAAACTAGAAATAGAAGGAAACTTTCTCAACCTGATTTTTTTTAAAAAATGAAAGCTGATTTTTATCAACAGCCATTCTTTAAACATGAACAAGCATACAGAATATTCTGCGCACACATCACAGTTTTTAACATTAGTTAATACAAGTTAAACACACAATCTATATCCTTATGAAAAATTGTCAAAATGCAAACTTAAAACTTAAAAGTCTTACTAATTTTTAAAAAGTTTGCCTTGGGTACCATTTGTACAACATAGTTAATTTAGACATTTTCATTTCGGCTGCACGTGAAAAAGTGGCCAGTAGAAAATAAAGTCATTGAGGGTTTTTTAAATAGAGTAGGCAGTTTTGCCGTGCAGGAGAACCAGTATTAAGTATTAATTTTCCCAAGAAATCCATATTTAAAAGTATTTAGTTCAAGTCACAGAATTTTTCTTAGTAGAGAGCTGAATGATGCATAATTAGCTGCCTTAGATGACCCATTTGAAAGGACAGTGTCCCTTCCCCAATACTGGGGAATGTTACTGATTTTGGCACAGAAAAGAAGTCTTAAGTATGAGAACATGATAAAAAAAGATGGAAGAGAACAGAGGAAAGAAATAAAAAGCAAGAAAGAGTACAGGAGATAGTAATTGTAATCACTGAAAACTGCATTCTCAGCCACTGCAGAATACTAACACCATGATGAAAGATTGGAGGCTTTTCCTGCTAAATTCAGGAATAAGTTCAGGATGTTCACTCTCAACGTGCATATTTCACATCATACTGGACATCTTGGCCAGTGCAATAAGACAAGAAAAATAAATAGATTTGAAAGGAAGAAATAAAATTCTAATGAGCAACATCCTCTTTTCTAGTATTAATTATAAATAATTGCTTGAATTTTAACTTTAATTTCTCTCCTTGGAAAAGGTGGTAATGAAGGAAAAGTTGAGATCCACTACTCTGTACAGGCATACCTTGTTTTATCGTACTTAGCTTTATCACACTTCACAGATACACTACATTGTTTACAAACTGAAGGTTTATGGCAGCCTCGCAGCAAGGAAATCTATTGGTGCTGGTTTTCCAACAGCCCACTATATCTTTGTGTCATGGTTTAGTAATTCTTGCAGTCTTTCAAACTTCTTAATTGTTACCGTATTTGTTGTGGTGATTTATGATGGGTGATTATGACTCACTGAAAGCTCAGATGATGGTTAGCATTTGGGAGTAATAAAGTTCTGTACCTTTAATTAAAGCGTACAGCTTTTTAAAGACATAATGCTATTGCGCATTCAACAGTCTACAGTATAAACATAACTTATATATGCACTGAGAAACAAACTCACTTGACTTTATTGCAGTATTTCCTTTATTGCAGTGGTCTATAACTGAACCTGCAATATTGCCAAGATATGCCTGTGTGTGTGTGTGTGTGTGTGTGTGTAGATAGGTATTGAATTTTTTTAACCTAGAAAAGCTGAGGAATATTTACATAGATAGGCAGACAACCTGAAATAGGCAAAATAAGTCTGAGAAAGAATAAACTTGGAGGAATCCTATTACTTAAAGACTTAGTATAAAGGTACAGATATTGGTGAAGGGAGAGACTCATAAATCAGTGGAGCAGAATCTTGTGAAACTAAATGCAACACAAATCTGTTGTAATTGATTTTTGATAAAGATTCAAAGGCAATCCTAGGAGAAAGGGTAGTTTCTTTAACAAATGGTGTTGGAACAATTGGACACAGATAAGCAAAAAACTGAGCCTTGACTTAGAACTCACATATCACAGGAAACTTAACTCATAATGTATTCTAGACTTAAATGTAATGATAACCATTAGAAAAAAGAACAGGAGAAAAATCTTCATCATGACTTGGATTAGTTCTTAGACATTCCACCAAAAGCAAAGTCCATAAAGAAAAAATTGGTAAACGGAGTTTCATCAAAATGTAAAACTTTTGCTCTGTGAAGACCCTCCTAAGTGAAAGAAAAGACAGACTACCAACTGAGAGAAAATATTTGCAAATGACCTACTAACAGAGGACTTGTGTTCTGAATATATAAAGAACTCTCAAAACTCAATAGCAAGAAAACAACTTGGTTAAAAATGGGCAAAAGCCTTTAACAGACTTTCCCATTGAGACCGTCTGGATGGCATATAAACAGGCAAGTAAAATATGTTCAACATCATTAGGCACTAGAGAGAAACAAAACCATGATGAGATCTACCTGATACCTATTAGAATGGCTATAATAGTTTAAAAAGATGTAATACCATGTTTGTCAAGGATAAGGCACAGCTAGAATTCTTACATATTGTTGGAGTAAATACAGAATGGTACAACCATTCTAGAAAACATTTGGGACTTTCTTCTGAAGTTAAACGTACACTAATCATATGACCCAGCAATCTCACACGTGGGTGTTAACTTTAGAGAAATGAAACTCAAGTTCACACAAATATTTATAGCAACTCCACTCATGACCTCATGACCACCAAAAACTGGACACAACCCAGATGTCCTTCAACAAGTGAGTGAACAAAAAACAAAACAAGCCCACTTTGGTACATTCATACAGTGGAGTGTTGCTTGGCAATAAAAAAAGTTATCAGCTATTGTTCCTTATGACAACTTGGGTGGATGTCACAGGCCTTCTTGCTGACAGAAAGCAGCCTGTCTGAGAAAGTTCCATCTCATTCCACTTCTAGGATAATCTCTAAAAGCCAAACCTAGAGGGAAGGAGAACACATCATTACCTGGACTGGGGAAGGGGATTCATACCAAGGAGCCTGGGAGAGTGTTTTGGGGTGATGAATCTGAATCCTGATTGTGTGGGGAAGAAACACTTGACTTGTGTCAGTCAGTTTTTTTAAAAAGCTGGATTGACTGCATTCCTTTTCTGAGAAATAGGTATCTGCAAGCTGGCTGGCTCATGAAAATAGCTTGTAAGTCCATGTCGGTCATCTCAGGAAAGGACTCATGAGAGAACAGGTCAGCTTACCACAAAAGCATGATGGTGGGCTCACGTACCTTACAGGGGCTATTATCCCAACTAGGGGCAAAAGTCAGGGTGACCTTGAGCAGGTCACCTAAGTGTACCTTGTTCTCCTTTGAGAGGACCTCGTGATCCCTCTCTCTCTCAGAGGGTGGTGGAAATGGAATCAGGTGGCCATTCTAAGACCGGCCCAGCTCCCATGCTGGCAGGCCACTAAATGCCACCTTCCTGGAGGGACCCAGCTCTGTCGGATACCAATCTGACTTGATTGGGATGCTGAGAGCAGGTGCCCCCAAGCAGCTGTGGCTTTGCTACCTTCACTGAGCCACACTAGGTCTTGAGGGTGCTCTGCCCTTGGGGCACAGGGACGTGGGGGGTTGTCCCAGCACTCCAGACAAGGTCAGACACTGCAGAGATGGATAGTCTGGAGCTGTCCATGGCTGGTGTACTGTCTTCTGAGGTCCTTCCACTGGCCTGGCAGCCCTGCCCTATAGCAGCCTCTTGGTCCCGCTTGGTTCCTCAGGACTGGTACCGAGGTAGACTGTGGGAGCTAGGGAGGCATAGGAGTGGTGCCACGTGCCTTCCGGTATCCAACCCCAAATAGATGTCGGTAAATGTTCAGCACTGGGCATCCCCAGCTGCCTGGCCAGTGCAGCCCCCACCTGGTCCTCAACTTCGGCCTGTTCTGGGATCAACCCAGGCTTGGGGGTGGTGGGGTGGGGAGTGGTGTTCAGTGGTCCAGATGTCTGCTAGTTGTGGGTTCTTAACTTCTGGGCCTCCTTAATCAGAGTGCCTCATTCTGGAAAGGGTCAGATGATAACTAAAGTTTTGAGAACATCTCGTGTTTGGCTTGGGACTGTTTTAAAGCGCTTTCACAGCCATGAACCCTGTTGATCATCCCAGCAGCAGCATTGTGTGGGCTTAGCAGGGTCAGTGTCTTCTGTTGCACAGAGAAAGAAAGTGTGACTTGAAAGGTCAACTGGCTGGAGGGGAAGGGCAGGGGGTTCCCAGGGACAGGGCAGAGCCAGGGCTTCTGACTCCTAGCCCGAGGCTCTTGTATGACTAGGTTCTTTGCATACTCAGGGGCTACCTTCCCAGGGCCTCCCTGTCCTACAGAATGTATCATGTCCACTAGAGTGTGAATGTTTCCCCCTGCCCAAATTTCTATGTTGAAACCCAGCCCCCTATATGATGGTATTAGGAGGGGGGGCACTTGTCAGACAGGGTTGGCGGCCTTATAAAATGAGACCCAGTGAGCTCTCACCCCTTCCATCACATGAGGGCACAGTGAGAAGACTCCACCTATGAACTGGGAAGTTCACACCAGACACTGAGTCTCCTTGATCTTGCACTTCCAGCTTCCAGAACTGTGAGAAATAAGTATTTGTTGTTTACAAACACCCCCCCTCCCCACCAGCCTATGGCATTTTGTTATAGCAGCTCAACTGGACTGAGACTGTCCAGTAAGCAACCTTGCTCTGCTAACCCCAGAGCTCCCAGTCCTCACTGTCCCGGACAAGGGAAGCTTCAGTTCACATCATGCTCTCCACCCTTTGAGCTCTTGGAGCTCCTCGGTCCTCAGCAGGAATGGAACTGATTATTGCTGTCGTGCCGTGCGTGCAGTATCGTGAGGGTCAGAGGTTGTGCAGATCAGGCACCTGTGTTATTACACAGCAATACAGAGCTAGAACTGCTCCCCACCTAGCCACTGACCCCAGTAAGCCACTTTGTGCCCCTCCCCCACTTCTGCCAGGGCCAGCATGTGACCCCAGTGCTGTTTTTCCTTACTCGTCTCTGTAGACCTATGTGTCCCAGTGGCCCTGGACACTCCTGCTCCTGGCTGTCAGCGGCTTCTGTAACTTTGCCCAGAACGTCATTGCCTTCAGCATCCTCAACCTCATCAGCCCTCTGAGCTACTCCGTTGCCAATGCCACCAAAAGAATCATGGTCATCACGGTGTCCCTGATCATGCTGCAAAACCCAGTCACCAGCACCAACGTCCTAGGCATGATGACAGCCATCCTGGGGGTCTTTCTGTACAACAAAGTGAGTCTGGGTTGGGGTGGGCTGTCCCTTCGATGCCTAGGGAGGCACCAAGAGTTGGTGGATGGGGAGAAAAAAGGGCCTCACCAGGAGCTAAGAGGCTGGCGTTCCAGCTCCCAGCTTTGTGGCTGACTGGTTTATGGTGTCAGCATGGCCCTTCCTGGCCCGGCTTTCCTTCTGTGTAGATGATTCTGGGTGCATGCCCTACTCCAGCTGTGGTTCTTGGGTTTATGGAAGCTTTGTCAGGGATTTCATGGTCTCCTCAAGAAGGCTCTGTTTAGTCCAGTGTAAAGACACGGCTAATAGGGAGGGGTGGCCATGCTCAGCCCTGCTTGGGTCAGTGCTTCAGTGGTGCCTTGAAGGGCTGCTTGGATGCGAAGTGCTCCTCTGTCCTGTGTGCATGTCCTGAGGAAGGAGCCAGTTGTCTCATTGACTCTCTTGACCTTGCAGACCAAGTACGATGCCAATCAGCAAGCACGGAAGCACCTCCTCCCTGTCACAACGGGGGACCTAAGCAGTAAGGAACATCATCGGAGTCCCCTGGAAAAACCTCACAATGGCATCCTCTTCCCCCAGCACGGGGACTATCAGTATGGCCGCAACAACATCTTAACAGATCACTTCCAGTACAGTCGGCAGAGCTACCCAAACTCGTACAGTTTGAACCGTTATGATGTGTAGAGTGTAGAGGGCAGGGTGGTACCTGTGTGACTCCTTCCCCCACTCCCTAGCAGTACCAGAAACTTCTGACAACCAGTGAATGTACAATCCAGCCGAGGGGACGGTGCACACCATCAGAAGACCCTGGGCTTCCCAGCCCCTTGGGGGCAGCAGGACACTCCCCTGCAGTAAGGACCACCACCCTCGAGCTTCTGTGTTCCAGGCCCTTTCTTCCTGGAGTCTGTCATCCGAGGGCTGTGTTGCTGTGGAGATCTTGGCCAGGTTTTTACCTTTCCGTGTGGACTTATTCCCCAAGTCATGTATTTGAGAGTTCTTGTTCTGCTTTCCAGATAGTATTTCCAGGTAACTCTCCGGAGAGGCGGGATCGCTGTGGATGCAGACCTCCCCAAGCAGGCAAGAGGGGGTTTCCCGGGGCCAAGGAAAGGACAGTAGGGTGGTGCTGGAGAATGACAAACTAGCTGCTTCAATTCCGCTGCTCAGATAGGCCAAGGGCTGAGACAGGCATGGAGCAGAGGAGTACTAATTAAAAGCATCTCCAGCAACAAAGATGGACCCAGTTTCCGGTCAACCCCTTGACCATTTGCAGTTACTGGCAGATGTTCCAAAGAGAGAAGCTACTGCAATTAGCCTTGAATTCTTGGAGCCTGATTCTTTGACATGCAAGTCAGAGTCGGTGTGTGTCCAGATCCAGAGGGAAGGGCAGCTGCTCTCTCCTGTGCCCTCTCTTCCCTAGCCAGAGCAGGGCATCTCTCCTCACTGGGGACAGCAAAGGGGGAGAGGCTGCGGGGCTGTCAGAGCATTAGGAAATCATGTTCAGTGTTTCAAGCTCCGTTTCTGTAATATTCGTTTTGTCTTTTCTGATGAGTCTTCACTTCTGTGGAGCCTTAGTAGGATGTTTGGTGGGGAGATTTTAACTTCATGAGAATCTTGCATTTTTCTAGGGAATATTTTGTAGTTGTGTGTGTTTATGCCATTGACTCCTATGGGGGGGGGGGACGCATGAGGACTGGCTTATAGATTGAAAACCCTTTTGTTCTTCAATGTTTAAAAACAAGAAAAATTCCTTCTGGTGATGTGTGTCTTGATACATTTCAGCATTAGTAGGAAGCGCTGAAGTGTCCTGAAGTTCCTCTCTAATGGCCCCAGCCACTGAACGCGGAATGAATCAAGAATGTCATCTCAACAGTTTGTGTAATAGATGAGACCACAGCACTTTGATTCCATGACCTGATCTGGTGGTGTCTGCATTAGCATCTGAATCACATCTGGTGAAGGGGAGAAGGGGTGCGTACCAAGCTAGGATTTGAGTTTGGATAAATCCCGTATCAGGAAAATTAAATGGCCCGAGCAGGTAGCCCATGTGCCGAGGTTCAGGTCAGGGTCTCCGTTTTTCCTAGCATCACAAGAGGACCCTGTCCTCAGAGGGGACCACTGGCTCAGCTGCTGGGGTCTCTGGTGATGTCTGCCTTCTTCCTTCAGGGCTGTCTGTGCCCAACCTCTTGAATAGGCACTTGGAGCGAGCCGCAGATGGGACAGTGGTCACCCTTTATGTCCTGGTGAGACATTTCCCTATCAGAGGAAGTACCATGGCTTTTGATGGACTCTTGGTTTGGTTGTCAGCTTATGAATGGGCTGTTCCCGGAGGGCACCCCTCCCCTTCTGGCTGGAGTTTAGGGACCACCAGCGTCAGGTCCCTGTGTGTGCACGTGTTGTTCACTTTCCTTATGATTATTTTGGTTGGCCCAAGTTTTGAGACGGTTGCTGTGTAAAACAGGAAGGGGAAATCCTGAAGGGTATTTGTGAAAAGAGCTTGCTAAGTGTCTTCACCAGGGGCATTACAGTCTGTAGCTGGACTTTCCTCACTGGTGAACACCAACAAATGGGGATAACTTTGCACCACAAAGATACTACAATAGTTGTTTTTATGATTATACTAACTGATTCCTTGAACAGATAATTGAACTCCAAAATGAACTGTGTGTCTTTTCAGGTTTAATGAAATTTATGATGTTGCTAAAATTTGTAGATTATTAATTTGTTTCCCTTTTCCAATGCAAGATCTGCTGGCGAGGGGAAATGACTGGTTTTATTACGGTTTATAAATTAATAAATGGGGTATTTAATTCTGTACATAAATCTACAGCAAGTACATACACTGGAATGAATGAGACAATCATATTAGACCAAATCATCAGATCAAAAGACAAAGACATACTTTTGAGACTTGAAGGTTCAGAGCTGACATTGACCTCCTGAAGGCCAGTTTTCCAGCCACTTCGGCCCTGGCCTACCCCCCTCCCCCCGCCCGCCCACGCCTACATTCTCATTTGCAGCTCTGTTCCCCTCTCCCTCCTCCTTGCTGGGGTTTGTGGCAGCAAATTAGTCTACCCATCCATTGTATGGTCTTGCCTGCAACACTAACTCGAACCCAACTCCTTCATTTTACAGAAGGGGAAACTGAGGCTCAGAGGGCATTTTTGAATAGTGTTTGTTCACTATTTTGAGACTCGGTGTGGACTTTTTAAGCACCTTATTTTAGGTCATTCGTTATAGGGAAAATCAAACCCCTGTTACAAAGGAGAGAAACCAAACATGTTGAAGTGAAGAAGCACTTGGGATTTCCGAATTTTGCTGTGTATTTGGCATACATCATGCAGCAGACCCTTTATTATTGCTGGGATATAACCAGACCCAGGTAACTTAAGGTCTAACAGCCTTAAGGGGATAGAACATTAAATTATTAAAGGAACTGAAAATTGTGAATTCTTTTTTTCAACTGTCACCTGTTTTTAAGACTTAAATGCTATAGACTTCTGTGGGAATGATACTGTGTGTATATTCATTGATGGCATTTACCAAAAATAAACAATGGTCTCCAGGGAATCACAATTGGTCCTAATTTGTCAGTGAGGGTCTGAGTGACCCTGTCTTCAGTGTGCCTGGCAAGGAAACGTGTAAGAGACAGAGCAAACCAACTTGACTCTCAGGTGTCGGCAAACTGCAACATTTTTTCCTAAGCCAAAAATGAGGACATGTGATATGTGAATTTATGACATGGTAGAATAAAACGAGTCAACAGCTCAGCAGTTAATGACATGACTTTATTGAACAGAGTAACACGGAAAAGCCAAGAATGTGTAGTAACTGTGCTCATGAAGCGTATTTTTGAGGAATTAACGGCTAATAGTGAGACCTACTACACGCCTAACACAGTGGTGGATTTTTCACACACCATCCTTACAAGTTTTATTAACCTTATACAGATGAAAATGAGGCACAAAAAGGTTGTCACTTGTCTGGGATCACGCAGGAAGTCGGCCTCCAAAGCCCATTTCCGCCCCCCCCCCCCATCTTACTCAGAAACCGACTACCTGCAGAATTTCCTTCAGCCACAGTTAAAGAGTAGGAGTTTCTGCTAAAACAATGCCCCACGTCCTTTTAGTTCACAATCCTTTTGTTTACTGATTTGCGGAGCACTTCATATGAGCCACATACTGGAAACAGATGCCTAAGCCTCAGAGCACGCTTGGCTTCATTTGTAGATGTGTACCTAAGTAGCATATAGGTGCTGTGTTGGAGATATGGAAAATGGTAAGGAAAGTACAGGATAATTATTTGAGGGGAATGGAATGGAAATGTTTTGACTTCTTATATTCTCAGGCTATTTTATTTGCATATTTTGTATTATACACCTCATTTAACCATCAGAACCCAAGAGGGAGATATCGACCCCATTTTACAGGGCAGTGGAAACAAAGTCCTGCTCAGCCCATGTGCAAGCCGGGAATCCAGGAAGTGTTGGACTCCAAGCCAGGGCCCTTTGCCCTGCAGAGCAGCCAAGATAAAGTGAGCGGTTTTGTTTTTCCTTTGTCATATATCCCCAAGAGGTGGTGATGTCCTCAGAGGTGTCTCCTTTCATTTCAGTTACGTGGGCCATGCTGCCATGGTAAGACCTGGACGGACCCTCCTGTCTGGGTGACCTCGTGGCTTTGTAGTCTACCACTGCGGCTTCAACAGGGCCTCTAGTGGCTCTGCTCCAGGATGGAGTCACTCCCTTACAAGTCAAGACCTGTTCCTACAGAGAATGATAGCTCGTGCTGCTTGTGGCCCCACTGTTCAGACACCAGTCTGAACTCATACCTGGGAGTGAACTCTCCAGAGACCAAAATACTCCCGTTTATCTCCCCAGGGCAACTCCTGTGTAACCAGAGGCTTGCTTGGTGACGTGATCAGGCCCCAGGGCATGCTGCTTGCTCCAGGACTGGACAGGACCTTCTCTGTTCCCACAATCATTCCTCCTGGTATGGCTTCAGCTAGTTGACCACATGGGGTTCAGTTACTGTAGGGACCGAGGTGACAGTAGCACCAAGCTTTGGCTTTATTGAGACTACAGGTCTGGATGAGCACGGAATTCCTTAGTCACCTGCTACTTTTTAAATAACAACTTTTATTCTGTTTTTTTTTAAGCTTGAAAAAATTTGTTAAAGCTAAAAAATACCTATGCTAAACAGACCTCAAAAAGAATAGTTAAGGGTGTGTGGGTGGCTCAGTCAGTTAAGCATCCGATTCTTGGTTTTGGCTCCGGTCATGACCTCAAGGTTGTAAGATAGAGCACAGAGTTGGGCTCTGATTGGAATTCTCTCTCTGCCCGGCCCCCACTCGTGCTCTCACTCTCAAAATAAACTTATATATATAAAAAAAAAAGAATGAGCTAGATCTATGTATAAAGGGAACAATTTCAAAACTATGGGTATATACATGTGCTTGTGAATACATGGTGTATTTCTGGAAAGACACACAAAAGACAACACAGCAGTTGCCTCTGGGGAGGGCATATACATGTTTCTTTCAAAATTGTCGTATGTGTATTGTTTTATAACCCGCTAAAAAAAATATGCCACAGGCCCCTGGATGGCTCAGTCTGTTGAGCATCTGACTTCAGCTCAGCTCATGATCTCACAGTTCATGAGTTCAAGCCCCGCATCAGGCACCTGCTCTTGGTGCATAGCCTGCTTTGGATCTTCTGTCTCCAGAGGGAGCCTCTCCCCTGCTCACGCTCTCTCTCAAAATAAACATTTTTTAAAAAATTAAAAAAGCAAGTATGCCAGATACATTTCCTGTTATTAAATATCCTTTCTTGATTTTGTGTGTCTGTGTACATGATACTGCAGTATTCTATTAAAGGAATGTGCTATAACTAACCAATCCCTACTGCCGCACATTTAAACGCCATTTTATGGGATACCTTTGCAGTGCACTGTAGCGCATCCTTCTCATTTGGGATTAATTCTTCACAGCATACACGCAGATCAAAGCAGGTATGCAGACGGCTTTAAACTTCTTTCCATTCTGCCTCTTGGGGGAGTCCCTTCAGCAAGTTCATCCCACCCAGGAGTGTGCATTTTACTGGTTTCCTTAAGACTTGTTTCCAGGTTCTTGAGACCCTCTGTGCGGCAGCCTCTGCTTCTGGCAACTGTACTGCTTTCATCTGACCAGTGGGTTCTCATGTGGCCCCCACTGAAATGAGGCTGGGTGAGGCCGTGTGATGCTTAAATGTTCAGTTTCAGATAAACGGCATTTTTTAAACACTAAGAAATGAATGTAGTGGGGTGCCTGGGTGGCTCAGTCAGTTGAGTGTCTGACTTTGGCTCAGGTCATGATCTCATGGTTTGTGAGTTCAAGCCCCATATCGGGCTCTGTGCTGACAGGACCACTTCAGTGTCAGAGCCACTTCAGATCCTGTCCTCCCCACCTCTGCCCCTCCCTGGCTTGTGCTCTCTCCCTCTCCTCTCCCTCTTTCTGTCTCAAAAAATAAATAAAACACTAAAAATAAAAAATGAATGTAGGGGTGCCTGGGTGGCTCAGTCGGTTAAGCGTCTGCTCTTGATTTTAGCTCAGGTCATGATCTCATGGTTTGTGGGTTCAAGTCCTGCTGACAGCGTGGAGCCTGTTTGGGATTCTGCCTCTCCCTCTCTCTCTGTCCCTCCCCTCCTCACTCTCTCTCTCAAAATAAATAAACTTTAAAAAACGACTGTGTAAAAGCAGTCACAGTTCTACAATCATTTGAGAGAAGAGTTGGGCATTATCAGTATTAAGTGAGCACATCCTCTGCTAAAACACTTCTAATAGTGGCCCCAAAATGGAACCAATGGAAGAGACTCCATAGAGTCGGGCTTGAAGAAATGAAGTAGATCCGCACCACACTAAGCAGTCCCGAGAAATGACCATACAGATTCATCAGCCTGTTTTGGCTCACAGATCCTGTTAAGAGTATAAAAAAAATACTGTGTATCTTTTTTTTTTTTTTAACTTTTTTAAAATTTATTATTGAGAGACACAGACCGACCACGAGCAGGGGAGGGGCAGAGAGAGAGAGAGAGGGAGCCACAGAATCCCAAGCAGGTTCCAGGCTCTGAGCTGTCAGCACAGCGCTCTACACGGGGCTCGAACCCACAAACTGCGAGATCATGACCTGAGCCCAAGTCGGTCGCTCAACCGACTGAGCCCCCCAGGCGCCCCAACACTGTGTATCTTTAACACGAAAATACATAGGGGTACAACGGTGTGCTCTCTCTGAACCCCAGCCGTGGCGGATCACGCATTTAAAACCCTGATGCGGATCTTTCCCGGCATGGCAAAACAGCCGTGCTACCCAGACTACCGAGCTTCACAGTCCGCAGACCAATCCCCAGGGTCCCTTGGCCTGGGGTGGCCACGGAGCTGGCTCCAGACTCCCATCTCAGGGCAAACGCACGTCCCAGCGGCAGGCCCCACCCCGGCCCTCGTCAAGCTCCCAGCGCCCCGCTGGCCTTAACGACACTGGTAATGGCGCATTTGCCTGCTGGTCTGCAGGTCTCTGCCCCTCCTCGGCTGCCCGATCGGGAGAGCAGGTCAGGCACCCACGGGGGCATCGCAAGCCACATTCGGCCTGCTTTTCTGCGAACCAAGCGCAGTCTTCCCTGGTGAACAATCTGCCATCAACTCACGCCGGGAAAGGCCAACTTAGAACCGCAAGAACAGCACTCACCTCTTCTCATCGGACCTGTACTTTGACGCCTACTTAATCATCACGTTCTGAACACCACCAATAAAACAAAACGTTAGGGGCAGTTTTCTCCTTGGTTACGCAAGCACCTGCACGACACGCCCCGTTCTGCCGCTTGGCCCGCAGCGCCTAAAATATTTGCTCCCTGGCCCTTCGTGGAGGAAGGTGGCCGATTCCCGGCTGCTGGCAGACGGGGGGGTAATCCGCAAGCGTCAGGTGGAGAAATCTGTTAGCAAGCAGAGAGAAACGTATCCAGAACCTACGGACACCGACTTGCCCAGAAAAAACAGGGCGGCAGAGCCGGCCGAGCGTTAGCAACGGCAATCGCACGGAGGTCGCGTTGCGGGGACGTCCGGTCGACGTCTACGGCTGCTTGTTTTCTCTTTGCCCACCATCTGCGCGCGTTCACTTCGCCACCGTCTGAGGAGCGCGGTGCATCTTTCAGGAAGGCGCCGTGCCCTCTGGGCGCGCCGTCTAGAAGGCCCGGGCCCCCCGCAGGTCGTGGGCGCTCATTCCACGCCGCCTGAATGCACGGAAACCACGCGAGCCCCCAGCGGCCGCAGTGAGAGGCCGGCGCCCCAAAGTCTTCCTCGCCAGAGCACTGGGTCGAGCGAAAGACGCTGAACGGGAGGCTCCTGTGAAGCTCCATAAGCCCAGTTCCATCCCCGCCAAGCCCGTCGCCTCCCGGTTCTAACGCCCAGGAATATGTGACCGGCGTCACCGCCCGGGAACCTCCCGGATGCACCTCACCTCGCAGTCTTCTCACCGCAGCCTCGCGAGGAGGAAACGCAGGGACGCCCCAGGCTGCTGTCCGGCAGAGAACGCAACCTGCCAGGCCTTCCAGCGGCGACGCAGGCTTGGGAGGACGCCGCGGCGGCGGCTAACGGTAGTCCGCGCCTTTCCACACGTTCCGGGGCGGAGCGCGACAGCGACCCACTGCGCGTAAGCGCGGGAAGGCCCCTGCGCGTGCGCATCACTAGCCCCTCCCGCGCGACCGGCCTCGCGCGGCTTCTTCCCGCCCGCCTTCTGCCCTCACTTCCGCGGTTTCCCGGCGACGGCCGTAAGTGGAGGGCGGAAGCCGCCCGCGAGGCCAGCCGTAAACGGCTCCCTCGCGCCACTTCCGGCCGGCTTCCGCAGACGGGGCTGGTGGGCGATCGTGAGGCGCCGGAGGACGTTCCTTGCGGCCGCAGCCATGGAGATGCCCCTGCCGCCTGACGGTGAGGCCCAGACCTGGGCTTGGGGACCGTTTCTCTCTCCCCGGAATCCCTTCTTGGCCCGCCCCGCCTTCCGGGGTTTCCGGGCCTAGGAGGGGGCGGGGCTCGGCCTCCCGGGTTCGCCTGCGGCCTCTCCCGCGGGTCCCCGCATCCCTGGCGTGCGTGTGGCCCCTATCGGGACCCGTACAAGGGCGGCCTCTCCGGGGCCCAGCCCCAGGGACCCCGGCCCGGCGGACGGGGCCTGGGACGCCAGGGCCCCCGGATTTGGGCGGTCCTCGCTGACGCCCCGCGTGGCCTTTTCTCCGTCCTCCAGACCAGGAGCTTCGAAATGTCATCGACAAGCTGGCCCAGTTCGTGGCTCGCAACGGGCCCGAGTTTGAGAAGATGACGATGGAGAAGCAGAAGGACAACCCGAAATTTTCGTTTTTGTTCGGAGGCGAGTTCTACAGTTACTACAAGTGCAAGTTGGCGCTGGAGCAGCAGCAGCGTGAGTTCTCTCCAGCTCTCAGGCCGCCCCTTGCAACCGATTCCTTTCCCCGACTCCAGTTCGTGCTCTGCCACAAACCGCCTTCTTTGGGGCCGCATGCTCAGTCTCTGAAAATGGGGCAGCTCGGCCTTCGTGATCCCTTGCGCTCTTCCCACGGCCCTGCACCGAGCGGCTGCTGGGTCCGAGTGTAATAATAGAGAACGAGGTTATCGATCTCCTTCCTGGGCTCCGGATCAGGGGTTTCTGTATTGTTTTGCAGACGTGATGACTTAGGTCAGCAGAAGTAGAGTGGCTGCTTCAGTGGAAGTGATAGAGGCTGGACCGGGACCCTCCTTGCAGGTGTCCAGCACCCTTTGCTGGGTTCTCGGGTCTAGCAAGAATTTTGTGCGTTTCAGGTGTTTGCAGTCCAGATCAAAAAAACTTGTTCTTTGGGTTTTAGTTCTTGGCAGATAGTTGTCGTTTATCCATGTTTACTGATTTGGGTATCAGGCTTCCAGCCCTGCCCTCAGAAAGTTTCAGGTGGGTTTAGAATCGCCTTTGAGTAATAGCCTGTCACCAGTGGTAAGAGCCCTGAGGGCAGAGCCCACATGTGTCTTGTTTAGTACCACATTTCAAGCTTCTCGATAGCCTTAAATGAATAGGTAGGGGGTTGCCAAGTGGTAGGCATCTAAAGGTGGACATTTCCTAGACTACAAGGTCCCTGGGGTCAGCCAGACCTTGTTTGGGTCATTGTTGTGCTGTATAATACACAGCACTTAGTAGGTGTTCGATAAAAGGTTTGTAAGAAACCGCAAATGTGCGGTGGCTTGAATAAGCATGGTGTGTTTAGGGAGCCGAAAGAGAAACTGTGAGAGGCCCAGCACGGCCGGAGCATATGCATAGCACGTGTGTAGAGGAGGGAAGGGTTTGAGCTGGAGTGGTAAATACCGGGGGAAAGTTCGGGTTTTCTCCCCCATTCCAGGAGTTCATTTGGTGCCAATTAGGAGTTAGGTTTGATGTGCGGGTGGCGGGGTGGGGGGGGGGGAGGTTGTCTGCGATTGTAGGCAAATTGTATGCACTTAAGTTTTTGGAGCAACCCTTCTTTAGCCCTAGCCCATCACCTTGAAAACAGCTGCTGTAGGCAGTGGAAAGCCACAAAAGAGTTTGAAAGAAGGGAGAGGTGGGTCCGGTTTGTGGGGCCAGTGTAGAGGACAGGCTGGAGGGAGCATGAGTGGAGGCTGGGACCAGTGAGATCTGCACGGGAAGGAAGAGGGCATTTGACGGTAAGGTCTGAATTAGGTCAGCAGGTTGAGTCGGAGGGAGTGGGCATGGGGGCAAGTAGGGTCAAAGGATAGAGTCCGTGAACTAGGGCACCGGCTGGATATTTATGAGGATGCATGACCAGGCAGAGGAGGACAGTGGCTTTGGCTCAAGTGACTGAGATGAGGTACTGTTTTCCCTGCAAGGGTAGCTTGCTCCCTGGAAGGTCAGAAGTCAGGGGTTGCTTGCAACTTGGCATTATCATGGGGGGACGGATGGGGTGCTTCTAACGGGGGACGGTGGCTCAGGAAATGCTTTCTGGTGGTAACAGCATCTCTGTTGAGATTACGGAAGATGGCAGAGTTAGATGGAAATGGAGGAGAGAAGCGTTCAGGCAAAGGAAAGAGCCTTAGGTGGGCTTGGGAGTGGAGGGAGCAACAGCTCAGGGTGGCTAAAGCTCAGAGAAGGAGGGATTGTTGGAGTGAACAGAGGCCGGGGTGCAGGTGACGGAGGGCTGGCTTGCGGGGGACTTAGGAATTCTGGAAGCTTTCAGGGAGGTCTTGGAGGATTTCAGGACTGTGTTGTGGAGCAGGCTTAGCCACTGTGTAGCTGGCCCTTCACCCCGCTAGTTTGAGAAGACTGAACCCCCGAGACTGTTCTAGAATGTGCTTCACAAATTCTGGTGAAGAACTAGATTTTAATTTTCATCTTGTAAAACTTCCAACCTGTTGTGGAAAGTATACTTTTGCAAAATGCAATAAAAAGGCGAACTGCGGAACATCAAGCTGCTGTAAGGTGCCAGAATGATCCCTTGCCATTTGTATATTTGGTCTGGGTTTCACCGAGGGCTGGCCCTCGGACCACACTGTCACCAGCAGCACTCTGGCTGTGGTATCGAGGAGAGGTGCAGGGGGCAGGACTGGACTCGGGAGACCAGTTCCAAGCGTGATGCAGGTGACAGCAGAGCCACAGCAGTGACGGCAGGGACACAGATTGGAGTGTGATGTAGGAGGCTCTGACTTGACTCCACGGGGTGGCTTGTTAGTGTGAGGTGCAAGGGAGGGGGAAGTGCCCTGGCCTCCTGGGCTTGGGCGCGGGCGTACCTGTGCCAGCCACGGAGACTGGGAAGGGCCCTGGGGAGGTGGAGCACGTGGCGAGAGTCACGCACGTGCCTGTTTGAGGTGCCTGTGGAAAGCCAATGGGCTGTTGGGGCTGTAATCGGATCCGTAGCGTGAGGAATACAGGACGGAGATGACAGGTAGGAGCCATGGCTTTGCAAACGTAACCGCAGCCTCAAGTTACCATGCCACGTTCCCCCGCGGTCTCACCCAGAGAAGACGGTGGAGCTAGGCATCCCGGGGTTGGGCAGAGGAAGACAAAGGGGCCTAGGAGCAGCCACACAGGCCAAGTGAGACTAGGACCGGGGACCCGGCCGACGGCCTGAAGAAGGATGTCCTCGGGGGATGGTGGGAGGGAAGTGCAGAGCCAGACTGCCTTGGGGTGAGATAAGCAGGAGGCAAAGAATTGAAGATGAGCCTCAGCTGTGAAATTGTTGCGAGGGGGCGTGAGACAAAGGGAGTTTTTGAAGACAGGAACTGCTGAGGAGGCTGGGGGAGAGACAGCCTTGGGGTGGGGCTGTCTGTGGTCTGGGTTCAACACGGGCTCGGACCTGGGTGAGGGGTGGAGAGGGATGGGCTCCGTCTCAGCTGGAAGGCCAGTGGGCAAGGCCAGATGGCAGGCCAGAGAAGGGCAGGGTGACGTCACACAGGAGAGTCCGGGACTAGGGCCCTTGGAGTTGAGGGCAGGGAGGGAGGGGCCGGGCTCAGGGTGAGGGGCTTCGGTGCGGCACCGGGGGGCCCTCTTGTGGACGGCTCAAATAGGGAGGGGAGGTCTCTGCGGCTTGGAGCTGCCCAAGAGGTAGCTGAGGGGACACTTGGGCCCTGGCCACCTCCTCATGGGGGCCGCCTTTCCTCCTCTCCCGCCAGTCATCTGCAAGCAGCAGGCCCCAGAATTGGAGCCGACTGCAGCCCTGCCGCCCCTGCCGCAGCCCCCGCTGGCCCCCGCTGCGCCCATCCCGCCGGCCCAGGGAGCCCCATCCATGGACGAGCTCATCCAGCAGAGCCAGTGGAACCTGCAGCAGCAGGAGCAGCACCTGTTAGCTCTCAGACAGGTACAGGACCTGCGCCTCCTCTGCCCTCTTCCTCCACCCCTACTGGCCCCGGGGGCAGGGCAGGGGCGGGGGTGGTGGCTGAGTAGGCCTGGAGCGCTCCTTGCTTCCCCTCTTGGTCCCAAGGTGGGTACCCGGAGCTCAACCTGGGCCTCAGTGTTTGCACCTGTATGTTGGGACTAAGAACGGTTATCAGAAGAATCCATCACCATACGTCAGCACTGAGGACAAGGCTGCCACCCCTTGGGGCGTGTTTAGCCAGATCCGACGAGGGACAGTTTTTGTTCAGTGAAGTCATCCCGCAAGCTCTTTGACGCACGGACACCCTTTGTGATGGGACAGATGCCCACAAGTGGGGCCACATGCTAGAAGGCCAGGTGGCCCCTGGTGCCACTGGCCCCAGCTCCTGCTAGCTAGGCCACCTCAGGCTGTCACGGGGAAGGACCCTTTTGTCCTGGTTTCAGTTTTTGGCCAAGTACAGCAGGACGAATTGCCAGAAAAGCAGATGAATAAAAAATAAGTCACCTGAAATGTCAGCTCCATTTTTATTACTAGATTCAAGATGTAAAATTACCATCATTTTGCTGGAAACAAAACCTTCCAGAATGCTCCCCCTCAGTTCCCATGCAGAGCTCGTCCCGGACTGGATGGCCCGGCTCGGCCCAGCCCCGAGCTGACTGCCCAGCCCATAGCAGCACTGGGCCTCAGCCACTTCTCAGCCTGTGAATCTCGAGTGCGAGACCCCGCACGCCACAGTTTAACTCCCATTCCCCTGGCTGCTAGTGTGGTTGCTCTCTTTCCCCTTGACCGGAGACTGTTTGTATGTCCTCTCTACTGTTTGTCCACACTTGTCACTCAGTTTTCATTCTGTTTTTGTTGAGTTGATGTGCTGGCCTCTGGGTGTTCGTGTTTGCATCCGTCACCTCAGGGGCAGACATCGCTCTTGCTGTGTCTGGTCTTGTTCTGTCTTCTACCTGCCGTGGTCCTACTCTGACCATGACTGTCCCAGATGTGTGTCTCGGAGTTCAGGTGTGAGGATCGGAACCTCCTGATGCTGGGGGCAGGGCAGTGATGGGCCCGGCTCAGCTTGGGCCAAGGTCCCTCCTCGCTCAGCCTCCATCCTGCTTCGCCTCCCAGGAGCAGGTGACAGCGGCTGTGGCCCACGCGGTGGAGCAGCAGATGCAGAAGCTCCTGGAGGAGACCCAGTTGGACATGAATGAGTTTGACAACCTGCTGCAACCCATCATCGACACATGTACCAAAGATGCCATCTCGGTGAGTGCGGGTGGGGGCTGGGGGCATGCTCCCGATGAGGCGGGGGCCCACTGCAGCCTGCGTAGGGTGGGAGTGCTCTGGGGGGGCCACATCTGCCCCTTCCTTCCCCTCTTGAGCGCCACGGGCAGCTGTGCTGCTCCCCGGGAGAGGGAGCCAGAAGGCAGGCAGAAACCGGGTGTGCAGCGGAGCACTTGGACCCCACGCCTGCAGGGCCCGCCCTCAACCCCTGGGCGCCTGCAGGCGCGGTGGCCTGGCGGGGAGCCGATCCCAGCTCACCAGCGGCCTGGCTGTTGCAGGCCGGGAAGAACTGGATGTTTAGCAATGCCAAGTCCCCACCTCACTGTGAGCTGATGGCGGGCCACCTCCGGAACCGCATCACGGCCGATGGGGCACACTTCGAGTTGCGGCTGCACCTAATCTACCTGATCAACGACGTGCTGCACCACTGGTGAGGGCCCTCCCAGGCTCCGCCTTGCCTCTCCCCCTTCTGGCCCTCTACTGGGCTGCCGTTCTGCACTCAGTAGCTTGGCCCGGCCCGGGACAATGAGGGTCGCTTGTCCAAAGACCCCAGAGGAGGGTTGGGCTGAGCCATGAACCCTCCATCGGAAGGATACCCCACCACCCCCTACATCTTGGCCCTTTCCCTGGACCCTTCACTTCACCGGGGCCACCATCCCCTGATTCCTTACTCTCCTCGGGCAGCTTCTGGGTGTCTCCCGGCATCTGTCTGTGTCAGTTGCCTGCTTCTCTTCGCTGATCTACACATACACACACACACACTCACTCACTCACTCACTCACCCTGTCGCCTGACTGCGCTGCTTCAGGTCTCTTCCATGGGGTCTTCTTTGCTACCCTCTGTCCCCCCAAGACCCGCCCCCACCACACACACAGCCCCCTTGAGGCTAGGCCAGCGTTTACTTCTATGTAGCCTCTTTGGTTCCTTATGATAAAGGTTAACTTTAGAAAAAAATCAGACACCTGGGCCAAAGCAGGCCCAGGGAGGAGATTGGCAAAAGAAGCACATGTTGGTGGTGAGGCTAGTGCTTAGCCATCAAGCCTGGCGCCAGCTTTGGCTTTGAGCTTGGCCTGGCTGCAAGGGACGACTCCCTCGAGAGCAGCAGAAACTGCCTGCCTCTCCCCCGACCCTTACCCCATCTGGCCCCATCTCCTGCTGCTAGTGTGTGGCCTGGGTCATCGCCCCTCCGCTCCCTGTTTCCTGTGCCATGTAGATGGCTCCGGTACCGTCTGGCCACTCCCTGCCTTGTCCCTCCATTATTTTTCTGTTGTTGGGAAATAGGCAGCCGCTCAGAACCTTCTCTGCTCTCCTGCTTCCACCAGCCGCTGTGCTGCCCAGGGCAGCTCTGCAGAGACGGCCCTGTTTCTGGTAGCTGTCCAGCCACGCTCCTCCTGAGCTCTGCTCTGTCCAGAAGCCCACTCCCTGTCCTCCCCCCTGGACTCCCCTCCCCTTCTCCCCTCCCCTATTCCTCTTTCTAGCGCTGCACTCCCTGCTCTCTCGGAGCACCCTCTGGTGAGCTAGGTGCTGGGAGGGCCTTGGGCTGTTCGCCTTCTGCCCTGCGTCCTCCTCCAGGAGGCAACGTGTCCAGTTGGGCTCTGCCACCTAACTGCACAGCCACACCCGTTTACACACCTAGCGCCCCTGGGAAGATGTGAGGACAGGCCGGCTGGCATGACCGGCACGCTCTCTCTGCCGCCTGAAATGCAGAGCTCGAGCCGAGGTTTCCTTGTGCATAGGGGGTGACAGGGCTGAGTGAGGCCACATGGACAGCCAGGGTTCCTACAGGCCTTGTGTCCGTCATCCTGGGTGGAAAGGTTATTTTACTGATCAGGAGGCCAGGGTGACAGGCCTTGCCCTTAAGGTCCCCAGGCTGATCTTTCCCTCCTCCCACTGCTGTCCATCTGTCACTTGGGCCCAGGTGCCAGCACAGGTCTTGTGGGGAGCCCAGCCCTCGTCCCGGCCGGGTTGGGGGCCCGTGTCCCGAGAAGGCAGAGGGTGCTGTGGCTGGAGCCGCAATGGTAACGGGCGCGTGGCCGGGTCCCGCCCCAGGGCCCTGACGCGCGGAAGGTCTCTCCCTCACAGCCAGCGCAAGCAGGCCAGGGAGCTGCTGGCCGCCCTACAGAAAGTCGTGGTGCCCATCTACTGCACCAGCTTCTTGGCTGTGGAGGAGGACAAGCAGCAGAAGATCGCCCGGGTACGTGGGGCAGCCGGGAGAGGCAGGGGGACGTGGGGGTGCGGGTGGCACTGGATTTCCTTCTGACGCGGCCTCTCCCTCCTCCCTCACATCCAGCTCCTGCAGCTCTGGGAGAAGAACGGCTACTTTGATGACTCCATCATCCAGCAGCTACAGAGCCCGGCCCTGGGGCTCGGCCAGTACCAGGTGGGCACCCCCTCCACCTACGCCGCTCCCCAGCACCCGGGTGGATCTCCCCAGGGCCTGGAGGGTATGACGGCTGCCACCCCAGCACGTTCCCACAGGTCGAGGGGACCGCAGCCGCCGCCTGGGCTGGGAACTGGTGGGGTGGTGATCTCAGAGGCTGGGTAGCGTTTTTCAAACTGGACTCCCACCCGTGTCTCCAGGGAGATGGTGAGCGGTGGGAGGCGGGGTCTGAACAGCAGCCTGTGGGGGACTCCGCCCTGTCCACAGTCGCCAGGGAGCCCAGCCCGCCTGACGTTTTCCTGGTGCTCTCAGGACCAGGTTGCCCTGTTCAGGCCCTGCTGTTGGCAAAGTCTTCGGCCTGTTGGCCCTGGTCCTCCAGGCTTGCTTCCACACGATGAAAACATTAAAAAAGCCTCAACGTAGTCTCAGCTGCCGTGATCGTGTTGTGCGTAGTCAGTGCCCCCTGTGCACACGTCTGCCTTCTCTCTGGGGACGGGGGCGCGGGGAGGGGAGGACCAGCCAGGTCTCCGTGGTCACCCCTGCTGTGGCACCAGCATCACCGCCCCATCCACAGCTGCTAGAAGAAAAAACTGGGCTCTTCCCCCCCGTTTTGCTCAGGCTGGAAGGTATCGTTTTTGTGCAGAGATCTCCTGAGGTATCAGAAGCTGTGTTGGCTGTGTCCTCTTGATGGTCTCAAATGCCACCTCCCCACAGGGGAGCTTTCTTGCTCAGAGAGGCAGATGAAGAAAGTGCATGTTGTACTTGTAAAAACTTTTTCCCACTTTTTTTTGTTGTGAAATAAGACACTCCACCCTGTCGCAGTGACATTAACTGCTTTTTTTCTTTTGAGTTGGTTAGAACAGCTCATGTTTATGGTGCTGCCCTAGTCCCTTTGCATGTGTTCTTTCACTGAGTTCTCCCTATGATCCTGGGAGGTAGGTTCTATTACTAATAATATCTTACAGATGAGCAAATTGAGGTTCAGGGAGATTGTGACTTGCTCAAATCTGTGTAGTGAGTGAGCATCATGGCCCGTGACCATGGCCTAGAATTTTGTCTATGTTGTGTGTATGGGTTTTTGTTGTTGTTGTTGTTGTTCGGGGTTTTTTTTAGGTTATTTATTTTGAGAGGGACAGAGTGCGAGCAGGAGAGGGGCAGAGAGAGAGGGAGAGTGAGAATCACAAGCTCACAGCACAGAGCCTGACCCAGCAGTCTCACACCCACAAAACTGTGAGCACATGACCTGAGCTGAAATCAAGAGTTGGTCGCTTAACTGACTGAGCCACCCAGGCGCCCCTCAGTGTGGAGTTTTTAACAGTTCTGCAATAGTCAAGGCCATGGCTATTGAGGCTTGTTCCCCTTATTAAGGAATTACAAACTTAACTGCAACGAACATTCTTGTCACCAGTTTTTGGCTAGATTTAGCTGCTCTGTGCTTGTCCAGACTGTGACATTCACCTGTGGCCTGCTCCAGGCTCCTGGGCCTCACTGCCCAAGGCACTGTCCCAGATTCCTGGGGCTTTCCAGGAAGTTCCAGAACATGGCAGCAAGTCCTGAGTGCCGGCTGCTCTCTCTCTGCCAGGCAACCCTCATCAACGAGTACTCCTCAGTGGTCCAGCCAGTGCAGCTGGCTTTTCAGCAGCAGATCCAGACCCTCAAGACGCAGCACGAGGAGTTTGTCAACAGCCTGGCCCAGCAGCAACAGCAGCAGCAGCAGCAGCAGCAACAGCAGCAGATCCAAATGCCACAAATGGAAGCTGAAGTCAAGGCCACCCCACCGCCACCTGCCCCGCCTCCAGCCCCCACGCCCACCCCTGCAATCCCACCGACCACCCAGCCTGGTACGTGGCTCCCTCAGCACCCACCCTCGGAGGCAGCTTCAGGAAGAAGGAGAGAAGGGCTCTGGTTCTGTGGGCTCTAAACCAGGCCCAGTCCTAGGGCCAGATTCTAACCTGTTTCCAAATACTAGGCCCAGAGAGTTCACAGGCAAATATGACCAAACCCTCAGAACTCAGAGGATTCCTTTCCTGTACAAACTACCCCCGAGAACGCAGAGAGAGGAAAGCTGCCCATTTTTTTGAGAATAACTTAAATCAGATGGACAAAGACATAGAATTATAAAGGTCGTGCAGTGTCACTTCTGAATACAAACGCAGAACTACTTAACACCTGAAATTCAGCAAAGTATTTAAAACTACATCATGATGAAATATGATTTGCCCCAGGAATGCGGAAGGATGGTTTGACACGTAAAAGTTCTGTGAGATAACAGATGAGCTGGGAAAAAACGATGTTTTAACTAGATGTAGAAAAGGTATTTAGTAAAAGTAGTGAAAATTTTTGAGCAAACAAAAGAGATAGGGCAGAAGTTAAGGTATTTGTTGTGAAGCTTTCAAAGGAGGGCGTGTGTCCTATGTGAGGTCAGTCTCCTGCTTGTCACTGCCTTCCTGGAGGCGATCACTTTCCTGTGGGGTCACACAGGTAAAGGCCCCACCTGGGTTGGTCCCCAGTGGTCGCTGAGTGTCTTTTCTGGCAGCGCCCCCTGCTAACTGTTGCCCTTGCTGACCACCTTCTTGCTGGCTCTAGATGACAGCAAGCCTCCCATCCAGATGCCTGGCTCCTCTGAGTACGACGCCTCAGGAGGAGTCCAGGATCCTGCCGCTGCCGGCCCCCGGGGCCCAGGGCCCCACGATCAGATCCCGCCTAACAAGCCCCCGTGGTTTGACCAGCCTCATCCCGTGGCTCCTTGGGGCCAGCAGCAGGTATTTTCCCAAACTTGCGGTGGGCATGGGTGGGCTGTGTCCTGCGTGGGTCGGTTTGGCTTTCCGTGGCTTGCTGGGGCAACCGGAGGTTCTGTGGCGGGGCCCTGGGCCGGGCGGGTGGGGGAGAGAGACCAGCCCGGTATTCCTGGGGGGCAGGGGCAGAACAAGGCAAGTCAGGTCTTCACACCCATCTCGCTGCTGACTGTCCGGTGAGGGCTGGGAAACCTCACAAGGTTAAGTACGGCCAGGTGAACGGTTTCCGCCCCGTCTGTAATTGGCTCGGCTGGCACAGTGCCAACATTCTGTCACCCTGAAAAGAACGTGGTGCCTGCATAAGAAACAGGAAGGTCAGAAATGTAAGGCTGGCAGTGCTTCCTGGGGCAGAGATGTTGGTCACTCCCTCTGCTTCCTTGGGGTCAGAAATTTGTAAGCCAGGGTCATCTCATCTAGCTTCTCTCATCTAGCTTCGTGTGACTGGGAAACACTGGAAAGATCCACTTGCTCTCTGGTCACGGGATCCGATTGGACAGAGCTTTTAGGCATAGCCCAGACCATTCCTGGGTTTTCGCTTTCCCCCTGCCAGGGGACTCTGTGGAGAGGGTGGAGGGAGATAGCTCCGGACTGACCAGGGGGGCCTGTAGCTTTGCGTCCCCACCCTCCACCCCAGCTTCACGATAAGAGATTTACTTTCACAAAAGACAAAAGATTGGGCATCTCCACAAAGACAAGCTTGCACCTCTGAGTGCCGGCTGTGATCCGTGTGGTACCAGGCATTTTATGGGTGCCCCTTACTGAGGGAACAGTTCTCGTCCCCGTTTTGTAGGTGCGGAAAACAGAAGCCCTCAGTGTCCCCAGGCTCCGCCTTCTCTCTGGGGACTGGCGGGATGGGCTCATGACAAGGGCCCCCTCGCTGCGGGTCTGCCCTGAGGCAGAGGTACACTTGGTCTGGCCACGTGGTGTCTTACACGTTTTGAAGTAATTCCCATGTATAAAGTCTGACAACTTCTTGGAAGACCCGAGGGTGGCGTGGCCTCGGCCCACCTCTGTACTGGCGGTCAGCAGAGCTAACCAGCTGTGACCCTAGAGATGGGCCCTCTGGCCGTCCTCCTGCGCACCTGCCCCACTGGCCCTGGGTTTGGGGTTAGAATTCCAGTTCTCAGCCTCACAGCAGCAGCTGGGTGAGATCCAGAGCTTATGTTCTCTCCCTGCAGGAAGACATCCCCTGGTGCGGGCCCCCAGCAGCCCCTGAGAGGATAGAGTTCACACGGGAGGGGGCCCAGAAGACCGTGTGGGGCAGAGGGGAAGTGACAGGGAAGGGGATGTCATCAGGGCAGGTGTCCGCTGCTATGGGTCCCCGGGGCCAGCTGCTCTGCAAGCCGTGGGAGAGGCACATGTGCACCAGCCACCCAGGGCCGCGAGGACAAGAGCGCCTCGGCCTGCCTCTGTGTCTGGCCGCCGTGCGGCACCGGGGCCTGCCAGCCTAGATGCGGGCACAGGGGCCCTTTGGCTGAGATGCGGGACCCGGCCGCCTCCCCGGGCCGAGGCCAGTGCTGCAGAGGGGAGGCCGCTGCCGGCCCGGCCTCGTGGGGGGCTCACGTCCACCCTTTGCCTTGCAGCCTCCCGAGCAGCCCCCCTACCCGCACCACCAGGGCGGGCCGCCCCACTGCCCACCCTGGAACAACAGCCACGAGGGCATGTGGGGCGAGCAGCGTGGGGACCCCGGCTGGAACGGCCAGCGGGACGCACCCTGGAGCAGCCAGCCCGACCCCAACTGGAACAGCCAGTTCGAGGGCCCCTGGAACAGCCAGCACGAGCAGCCTCCGTGGGGCGGAGGCCAGCGCGAGCCGCCCTTCCGCATGCAGCGGCCGCCGCACTTCCGGGGCCCCTTCCCGCCCCACCAGCAGCACCCACAGTTCAACCAGCCGCCGCACCCCCACAACTTCAACCGCTTCCCGCCTCGCTTCATGCAGGACGACTTCCCCCCGCGGCACCCCTTCGAGCGGCCGCCCTACCCCCACCGCTTCGACTACCCCCAGGGGGACTTCCCCGCTGGTGAGTGCGGAGGTGGAGGTGCACTCCGTGGGGACGGTCCTCTGTCCCGTACACGCCCTCCCTCTCCTGCCCCTCCTTCCCGTCCCCTGCTTGGCGGAGGTGCCTGGCGGATCGCCCTCCTGAGCAGGGGCTGCTTGGGGTCATCGCTGTGGGACCCGGCATGTCCCCTGAGCCAGGGTGACGAGCAGGGGGTCACAGGATGGTGTGGAAGCCCAGGCTGGGCCCTTGGGAAGGTGGGGAGACGAGCGGAGGCTGGCGGCCCCGGTGTAGGCACGTGCCACCCAGCAGGCTGGCTGTCAGGGTGTGAAGTCCTGTCCCTGCTGCCCACACAGCCCGGGCCCAGGGCGCTGTGTCTCCGTCCTACGTATGAGGAGGGATGTGGGGTTTGTGGAAGGAGAATAGGTCCCAGGCCCCATGGTGGACAGGTGGTGTCCCTTCAGGGCTACTTGTCTTGGTGTTTTCGCCAGTTTTTCTAGTTAGTTGCCCTTTTTTAAAAAACGAATCTCTAGTTTAGTTGACTTTCTTTTTTTAAAAAATTATTTCTACTTTGTCGTTGCTTCTACATTTATTTTAAAATTCATTCTAAAAATCATTCTTGACCCTAAATTTAGTTGAGGCCACCACGTTTATTGCCAGTACAGGTTTTCCTGGGGCCGTTGTAACAAAGCGCGGGGCGGCCTGTCCCTCTGCTCTGGGGGTTGAGAGAGCAGGGGGTCTTCTCCCCGACTCCAAATACAGTCATGCCTGGGGACGGGGAGCACAATTCAGCCCATGATGTTGCTATTTTAAGGTTTTGTGATTTCCCTATGGTTCCTTTTTTTGCCTTGAGTCCACGGGTGGTGGTGTGGGTGCAGGACCAGCCCCCCGAACCTGGTTCTTCCCCACCTGGCTGCAATGCCCCAGGTAGCAAGAAGCAGCCGGAGAGAGGGTGCTGGGCAGGGCTGCCCGCAAGCATGTGTTGGCATCTTTGCTCCTCACGGGCCCCCTCCGCGGGTGCTTGTCACCTTATAGATCCTGTGTCATTGGCACCACCCAGCTCACGACCCCCCGGCGGGCCTGAGATGAGTTTCTGTCTTGCAGAGATGGGGCCCCCTCACCACCACCCTGGCCACCGCATGCCTCATCCTGGGATCAACGAGCACCCACCTTGGGGTGGGCCCCAGCACCCTGACTTCGGCCCTCCTCCCCACGGCTTCAACGGGCAGCCCCCCCACATGCGGCGACAGGGCCCTCCCCACATCAACCATGATGACCCTAGCCTGGTCCCCAACGTGCCCTACTTCGATCTGCCTGCCGGGCTGATGGCCCCCCTCGTGAAGGTAAGGGCACCCTGGCGAGCACCTGCTCGAGCTGGCTCCTCTGCGTCCATGTGAGAAGTAGCAGCACCTGCCTCCCTACAGGCTACAAGCGCGGCCGCGGGTCCCCTTCCCTCCGGCTCCCTATGCCCGGCCAACCTGAGTGGTCAGTGGAAATGTGTCCAAGCCACTGCCTCTACCTTGATTTGAATTTCTGGGGCGGAATGAGCAAGGCCATGTCCCCTCTGCCCCCTCCACATTTCCCTCCCAGTGCCCCAAGTTCTGTGGCCATGAGCAGCGGGCCGGCTGGGCTGTGCTGGCCGTGAGGTGCGGTCCTCTTGATCCTGGCCCTGGGAAGCCACTTTGTCCAGCGGCAGACAGTAGAGGGATTTCTCAGAGCGAAGGTGTGGTCTCTGAGCTGGGCCTGCAGGAAATACAGGGAGGGGCAGCGCTGGGGGTGGGAGGGGGCAAGGGGAGCAAGGTCAGGTCGTGAGCAGCTTGAGAGACCTGCTGAGAGAGGAGCCACTTCCCTTCTACCCTGAGGCCCCATCAGACCAGCAGTCGAGAAGGGCCGCACTGGGCAGCCAGGGGACGACCAGCTGAGCTGGCTTCTGGCCAGGGGGTCCCTGGCTCGGGCTGAGGCTGCTCTGACCCTGGAGGGGGCCTTGGGGTGGGAGTCGGGGGGGCACCGGGCAGAAGTACAGCCGTGTCTGGGATCTGCATCGTGTCTGTGAATGGACCGAGGGATCTTTCCAGCATCTCCCCTTGGAGATTGTATCTCACGTGGTTTCTGGAGGGAGAACTCTGGCTTTTATTGGTCCCAGAAAAGTCCTCAACCCCCTCATTAAGGGTTATCAGATTGGTGTGGCTGCAGCCCTGGTGGGATTTCCCGAGAAGGGCAGGATGAGGAACGCTCATGCCCTGGGTAACCCTCACACCAGACCAGGCCCTTGGGTCTCCCACCCCACTCCCTGGTGCCCACAGCACCCTGGGTGGGCCTGAGGGGGGCTCAGGCAGGGCGTGCATGATACCCGTGTTCTTCGCTGCAGCTGGAAGACCATGAGTACAAGCCTTTGGACCCAAAAGACATCCGTCTCCCACCCCCCATGCCGCCGAGCGAGAGGCTGCTGGCGGCCGTGGAGGCCTTTTACAGCCCTCCGTCCCACGACAGGCCCAGGAACAGGTACGGGGCTCGGGGAGACCAGCGGTGCAGCTGGAAGTGGGAGGGAGGCCTGTCCCCTCTCCTGGCCTGCCTCCCCCGGCTCTACTCCATGGGAAAGACTCCACGCCTTCTGCCCAGGGTGGCATGAGGCCCAGGTGAGGTGGAGGCCTGGGGCACCTGGGTGGCTCGGTCGTTTGGGCATCTGACTTGATTTCTGCTCAGTTCACGATCTCATGGTTCGTGACCTGCCCGGTGCAAGACCACAGGCCTGTCCATCTAGGAGCCAGAGCTCCTCGTCCCCCATTAGGAAGATCACAGACCCTGAGAGCCGCTTGAGCTATTTTGGGAAACACCGATGTGGGAAAGGCATAGGAGCCGGGCGTGCGGCCCAGCCTGTCTGCTTCCCAGTGGGCCGCCCGGCCTCTCAGCCCGCTCCCTGTGCGAAGAAGGGCAGCCCCTGCCCTCCCGGGTGAGGGACCCTGCTCAGTGTCGGACTGAACGAGAGAGGGGAGGGCCACACACCGGGACGCGAACTTTCACGAGTTGGGTGTGGGAGGGAGGCGCTCGGAGTCACGCAGGACCGCCCGTGTCTTACAGTGAAGGCTGGGAGCAGAACGGGCTCTATGAGTTCTTTCGAGCAAAAATGCGGGCGCGGCGGAGGAAGGGCCAGGAAAAGCGGAACAGGTGAGCGCACAGGGGCCTGCTCACGCACAGGGGCCTGCTCACGGTCCGCCTGCCTCCCCCACTAGAGCGGGGCCCTGCCTGTGCCGGCCAGACACGCTGTATCATGTCACACCCTGGGCTGGCCTGTCTCCCTCTGGCGGGGGCAGAGGGAGGTCAACCCGGCCCCTGCCCAGGCCTGGGGGTCTTTTCCCATAAGGCCCAAGTTAAAACCGGAGATGCCTGCGCGAGAGGTTTTTGCCTGGGGTCTTCCTGCAAGTTCTGGGGCGCCGCTCACCAGGCCTCTCCCTGCAGCGGACCCTCCCGGTCTCGGAGCAGATCCAAGAGCCGAGGGCGCTCTTCCTCCCGCTCCAACTCGAGGTCGTCCAAGTCCTCGGGCTCGTACTCCAGGTCCAGATCGCGCTCCTGCTCCCGCTCCTACTCCCGCTCCCGCTCCAGGTAGGCAGCCCGCTGCCCTCGGACCGAGGCCCCCGCGTGGCGCCCGTGGCCGCCCCCGACTGCCCGCCCTGTCCTCCCCACAGGAGCCGCAGCCGGTCCCGCTCCTCCCGGAGCCGCTCACGCTCGCGCTCGCGCTCCCGCTCCAAGTCCTACTCGCCCGGAAGGAGACGCCGGTCGCGGTCCAGGAGCCCCACCCCGCCGTAAGATTTCTGTCTTAACTGTCCAGTGGCCGCTGGTAGCGCTGGAACCTCTGAGGCTTTGCTGTGAATGTTGAAGCCTGTCGCTAGAAGATGTGCTCGCGGTGGCACCTCAGGGACCCTGAGTTCTAACACGGTGACAGTGGCACCTCCTCACACCACGCTCTTACCCTTTTTGTGGTAACACTGTAAAGCTGCAGGTAGCGGCTGGGCTGGCTCTGACCCTTTTGGGGGTTCCGTGTGACCTGCCCTCACTGCTCACCATGGGGCAGGGGCCATCTTAGGGAGCCCTGGCTGACTGGCGAAGATGACAAAGAAGAATGATGTGTGTGTGTGTCCTTCTAACACTGGTGAACATTCACGTACACCACACGCTGTAATATTCTAAGCATTTTCGCTCCAATAAATGTGTCAACTTGTTTTTAAGAAAGGTAACCTGTCTTAATTTTAGTTCCTCGGCTGGTCTGGGTTCTAATTCAGCACCTCCTATTCCTGATTCAAGGCTCGGGGAAGAAAACAAAGGACATCAGATGCTGGTGAAAATGGGTAAGGTTCCTGGGAAGAACCACCACCCGCTCTGGGCCTTTGGGGCTGGGGAGCCAGAGAAGGTTCCGGCTTGCTGCCAGAACTTCTAAAAAGGGTGAGCCTGCAGTTTTTGCTAGGCATTCTTTCTTACCACGTCAGTTACACGTTTGCAAGCCACATTTGTGCACATCATTCAGTGCTGCACACAAAGTCCTGTCTAACTTCACAGATAAATGTGCCAAATTTCGGCTTTTGTGGGTTATAACCACCCTCCCCCCTTTCTTCTTAAGGCTGGAGTGGATCTGGTGGCCTCGGCGTGAAAGAGCAAGGGATCCAGGACCCCATCAAGGGGGGGGACGTCCGGGACAAGTGGGACCAGTACAAGGGTGTGGGCGTGGCCCTGGACGACCCCTACGAGAACTACCGCAGGAACAAGAGCTACTCCTTCATCGCCCGCATGAAGGCCAGGGACGAGTGCAAGTAGGCGCTCTGCGGCGGGGCCAGCCACGGCCACCGCGACCCTTCCTGGCTTTTGGCAGTGACAGATGGTAGGGACAGCTCAGTTCTCACACAGTCTCCATCTCTGGGGACTGACAGAAGAGGAGGAAGACCACGGCATGCCTAGTGACGAGCGCCATGCTCGATAGCGCGGGAGGCCCCGGGCCCCACCTGCAAAGCAGCTCTAATGTAGAAGCAAGGCCCCGCCAGGAGATGCCCGGGCCCACACAGCGGAGCTTACTTCCCTTGTCAGTGAAGTGAGCAACACAAGACCCTCCACCCCTGGATGAGAATTCCTGACGCCTGAAGGCACGGACGATTCGCACCTCCCCTCGGTCAGATCTGAGCTTCTGCTTAACCCAGCAGGAGCGTGTGGTGGAGAGGCGCCGGGGACCGGGCGTGGGGCCGGCCAGCCCTGCCCGCCTGGACCCTGCCATTGTGCGGTGGAGGGGAAAGCTCAGGCCAGGCGCCGGTTCCAGACAGAAAAACAGACCCTTTTTGATTTGCAAAGTTCCACAGGGCTCTTTTTGTTTTTACTCCAGATGTTTGGTTTTGGAGAAGGGAAGGTTGCTCTGAGAGGATCCCAGTGAGAATCTGAAACCTGATTCCTCTGAGACAAGCTGGCCCTTAGTTCTTTTATTTTAGTTGTTTGCGTTGAAATTCCCCCCCCAAATGTTAGCCATTTGCTGCACCTACCGAAACAGAGGTTCTAAGGACGCTGATCTGAGGCACCTTCGGGTCACGGAACGACACCCTCGGAGAGTCTGTGTACCCTTAGCGTCTCTGCTTGTTTTTCACTTAGAGGAACCCAACACCAGCGCTTGTGTGGACCTTCAGCTCTAGAGTGTGGAGAGAGAACCCCGGCCGTGCCTCTCGCTCCTCCGTCCTTCCCCTTGCCCGCCCCCAGCCACCACCAAGGGAGATGAGGCCAGGAGGGAGTGGCGTCTGCTGGCGATGCTGGGGACGGCGTGGGGACAGGCCACGCTTGGCGTCTGTGGGCAGCTCGTGCGGTGCCGTTTATTTGTACAGAAACATTTTTGAAAAATTCTTTTCGATAAGACGCAAAGTCCTCTCCAACTTTTCAACCTGATGTGATAAAATATTTGATTTTGTTCTAGATTTCCTGTAGCTGTGAATTGTTCAAACGTGTCTGATTCAGGATAAAACGTACACGCGTGCTGTTAACAGTTTCTTGTGGATTTTACTGTTTTGCCTTCAAATAAAAACTTTTTTTAAAGACCTTTTTCTCGGCGTGTTCAAGTTAGACGTGTGTTCCAGCGGGAGCAGGCATGCCTGGAATGCAGACTCCATCGAGTCATGCAGTCAGGTCAGAAGCTGTGGCCCCGGCCTCTCTCGTGGCTGTGCCCAGCGTGGACACCTGGCCCAGGCTCCTGTGTAGCACACGGGGCTTGTTGCCCTGCCCGTCTGTCTCTGCTCGCTGGGCAGCCAGCACCTGGCCAGTACAGCCGCTCCGTGGGGCTCCTGACAGGCTGGCATCCTGTGTCCTGCTGTGAATGGTAACCGTCCAGCGAGGGGCCCTTTCCACTGGCCTGGGCGCCCTCTCGGGGGCCAGGCGCACCGAGGAGAGGGGGGCTGGGAGGGTTCAACCCCTCTGCTACAGAAGGCTGGAGCTGGGATTCCGCTCAGGTGAGTCCTCGGCACCACCTGCCCCCACCACCATCACCTGGAAACCAACGTGTGAGTGTCACAGCAGGTGTACCGGGCCAACTTGTCCCCTCAAACCACCACGAATCCCGCCTCACCTCCGGTACTCAAAGCTCCTTCTTCACCTCCTCCAGGGCATCCTCCATGGACAGCGGGGCAGGCCTGTGGTGCCTGATGTACTGTGGGGCAGAGGAGAGGGGGCTGTCACCACGGCTGCCTCAGTCCACTGACTTTGGGTACTCGAGGCAGCGCCTGTCCCCAGTGGCTCCTGGGCAGGTGGGACAGAAAAATAAAAAGGCGGTTGCCACAGGACGATGCTATGGAGAGCAGACGAACCCAGACAGCCTCTGGGCGAGGGACCGGCCCTGACTGGGTCTGAAAGAGAAGCGTGACCGCGGCTGGGGGTGGGAGCTGGCGAGTGGGGGCTACCGGGGGTGCCTCAGAACACACGGGGTGGGGAGGAGGGCCCAGGGCAGGCTGTGAGGAGCCATGGTGGGCTGTAGGCAGGTGACATGGTCAGGTTCCTCCAGATACTGACGTGTATGACCAACTGAAGTCCAAGAACTCGGCAGGAGTACAATCGGCAGAGTCCAGGATGGGGGAAACCGTTGAACAAACCACCTGTTTTCCTTGAGCAAATAAACTGCAAGGAAACATCAAAGAGATGGGGCAGGGGAAACCCGCAAGCAGGGCTTCTCAAAGTGGGTCCCCTGTGGGCACATGGGGGAACTCCCGGGCCCACCCTGCCGCCAGCTGGACCCCGGTGGGCATAGGCCCTTGGGGTCTGACGCCACTCAGGGCCAAGAACCACTGCTCTAACCAGGAGGCTAAAGAGACACCAAACAGTCTTGATGTACAGACTTTGGATTCTGAAGAAACAATAGCAACAAAATGCTTACGTGAGCCAAGTGGAAACCTAACCCTGGATCTCCACCGACACTAAGTTCATTTAGTGTCATTGGTACTGCAATGATACTGTGACTGTATTTTTCAGAAGCTCTTAGTTTGAAGAACTACATACTGAGATATTTGTGGATAAGAGGATAGAAATGACCATGCAGAACAGTTTGTGTGGTATGATGCCCTCCTATAAACACTATCATATTATAACACCTATTATGTTACGTATTTCATAACATAGAGTACGAAATGTATGTAACATGTAATATTGTATACTGCATACATAATATAGTTCGTATCTTACATAGGGGAAACCTAAAGAATATCGAGTTGGTAATTACCTACCTCTGTAACAAGATTTTTACAAAATGAGAAAAAAAATTTATACGCTAATAAAAATTAAATTTGGGGACAGCGAGAGGTGAGTGTGACATTCTTCACACTTCAGCCCACAGGACTGGGCGAAGCTTGGGACAGGTCTGCGGAGGGACAGGAGCCCCCACCAAGGAGGTCGCCTTTGCTCCAAGGTCACACACAGCCTGGCCAGCTGCAGCCCACACCAGGCTGCCTCTCGCTGCCCCCGCCCCACACTGCTCTTGCCAAGGATGAGGTGACTGGGCCCACGGTGTCCCTGCTGCCTGGGCTGAGCCCTGTCCCCCTTCATGTGCAAAGTCCCCTGCCCTCTCACCCAGGAAGGGGGTGTATACTGCGGTCACCTGTTTGGTTTCCTCCAGGGTGTGGTAGTGGAAGGAGTCTTGGTCCAGGGACTGCAGGAGGGACACGTGCAGGTGCCGGCTGGCCTCCACGAACTGCTGCGTCAGGCTCAGCTGCTGCTTCAGCATGTCATTGAGCACCAACGCGGCCGGGCTGTAAGCTGTCAGGGCTGCACCAGCTCCGAGTCACTCCCCTCTCGCCCACCCGCCCGTCTCCCAAAGGGTGAGGCTCTGCCCTTGCAGCTCAGCAGCGCCCCTGCGCGGCCAGGTGGGGCTGCTTTCTGGAAGTGCTGCTACCAGAAGGACCCCAGGCCTTGTCCTGCCAGTGAACTGCTGTCTGCGGGCTTGTGTGGGACCCTCAGGAGCTGCACGTGGGACGCTCAGTTCCCAGGCTGAAACGGAAGTCAGTTAAATGTCCAACCCGCAGGAAGAAGTCTAGTAAATTGGCCCCCCAAGTTCTGCAACTACACGACGTGACTTGTTCACGCCACTGAACTGGACGCTTACAGCTGGGTAAGGGGAGGGGCGCCTGGGGGGCGCAGACGGGTAAGCGTCCGACTCGGGTTTCAGCACGGGTCACGATCTCGCGGTTCGAGCCCCACGTTGGGCTCTGTGCTAACGGTGTGGAGCCTGCTTGGGATTCTCTCTCTGCCCCTCCCCTGCCTGCACGTGCTCTCTCTCTCTCAAAAACAAATAAGTGAACTTTAAAAAATGCAATTAAAAATAGAAATAAAAGTTTTAATTAAATTCAAAATACGTTGAAAAATGGAAGCTGTGTAACTGTGAGAAATGATCCTTGTCAGACTACATGATAACAGGAAAATCTCTGAGGTAATAGTAAGCTAAACGCAAGAGTTTTTTGAAAGGATATAAACATTGCAACTGTTACAACCTGTGTATTTTAGTATCTTCATCTTTAAAAAAAAGTGAAAAGGGCAGGGGTGCCTGGGTGGCTCAGTCAGTTAAGCGGTTGACTTCGGCTCAGATCATGATCTCACGGTTCAGGAGTTTGAGCCCCATGTCAGGCTCTGTGCTGACAGCTCAGAGCCTGAAGCCTGCTTCGGATTCTGTGTCTCCCTCTCTGCCCCCCTGCCCCCGCTTGCGCTCTCTCAAAACTGAATAAACATTAAAAAAAAAAAAAAAAAAAAGATTGTCTTTTTTTTAACTGAAAAGGGCAAAAAAAATCACAGTTATTAGATGGCCCTTTGTTTGTGTCCTTGGTGCCATCGGTGGCCCCGTGGGGACCTGATGCAGCCTGGGCTCCCTACGGCAGCTGTTGGGGGGGGGGAGGGCTTCCCCCTGCCCCAGGCTGGACCAGGCCTTCCTAGGACCCCAGAACTCCCCCAGGCTCCGAAAGGAGTCTAGGCCTGTGGCCACCGGGCTGGCCCCCACTCAGTACCAGCTGAGTGTCTTCAGGGGAAAAACTACTATGTATTCTGGACGCAAAAGGCTCAGAGGGGAGCACACAAAGTAAAAGCAGCCCAGTTGGGGTGGGGGGCTTAGAGGTGTGTGACTGGTAACGTCCCTGTTTTATCTGACACGGGTGTCCTTTGGCAAGACAGACCAAAGGTTCTCAGACAGTCTGTCATCAGGGATCCTAGGAACCGGGGCAGTTGCCTGTGACCATCTCACCAACAGACTCCCCAAACCCAGCACTGAAGTGGGGCGCCACGCCTCCCAGGGTGGGCATGAATCTGCAGCTAAGATGTGTCCACTTCACCGCAAGGACCCGCTGAGCTGGACTGTTACCTTCTATGGAGTCTGCGCTGACGACGTGACTGGCAATGGGCACGGGGTCCACGTAGGCACCTCCCAGGGCTGGCCCGATGGCCGCCAAGCTGGCCCCTGTCCCAGAGACAAAGGGGGAGGGGCTGGGTGAGCAGGATTCAGAGCAACGACTTTCATCAATGGATGAAATAAGCAACATGAATCTGTTCTTTCCTCTTCCAAACCGGACAGCCACCTTCTTGCCTCGTGAACCTCTTTTAAAATTTCCCCAAACCTGCCTCCATCTTTCTGGTGGCTTCTCCTGGTACAAGTCTGTTGAGCTGGCTCAAGCGGTCACCGCAGTCGTGGTGGCTGGTGACTGTGGCATCGCGCCCTCCTCACCTTCTGCCCTCCATCCACGGGGCCTCATGTAGGCTTCGGAATGTTCCCTGGACCCTAATAAGCTGGGTGACTTAGGCTGCTCTTTGCCTCTTTCAGTATCGGGCCTAGTCTAGGAAAACGGCATCAGCTAGGTCTTACCGAAGGGCTCTTTAAATTGCAAAATTATACAGACAGAAATGCACACATTTGTCCACAACAGGCTATGTTGTCAGGCAGTGGGAAGACGTGTAGAGGATCACAGAGGTTTCTGAGTCAGAACTGGGCCTCCACTACCCGTGAAGGCCTTCTAGTGATCTGACTTGGCACATCTGACTGGCTTTCCTCCCCCGAGAAACGAGAAAATGGTCATGACCTACCCCAGGGTGCAGCCCAGGCTGACGCATGGCTAAGCCCCCCCAAATCAAAATGAATACAGCAGGTGAGCGTTATATGCCCCCGTGAGGTCCAGGAATAAACTCTTGCTACTCTGTGGGTATCCATCTAGACGAGAAAACAGAGCAGGGAAATGTTTAAAAGAAAGGGACCTTTCCATCCGGAAGGGCCAAGACTGAGGCGGGAGACAAGACAGACGTCTGGAAAGTCACACCAGCCATGAAGAGAAACATCCCCCGCACCACAGAAGAGAATCCACCACAACACACCACGCTGGGATCCTTAGGCCACCTGAGGACTCGCTGTCCCAGAAGACAATGTCACTCTCAGTGCTGTCCCCGGGCTCACGCCGGGTGCCACCAGCGTTCGGGGCGGGGCCACTTCCTGGCGGGGCAGCCCGGGCACCACAGGACGCTGAGCAGCACCCTCCCTCCACCCAGTCATGACAGCCCACACTGGCTCCAACCTCATGGAGGTCCCCCGGGTGCAGGCTCGCCACAGCCGAGAGCCACCGCCTTAGTCCTTGATTCTGAAACCTTTCTGGGTGTTTCAGAGCTCAGGAGGTGGTGGGAGACAGCCAGGGCAGCTGGCCCTCATCCTGGGAAGAGGAAACAGGGCACCGAGCCCCCCCCCCCCCAGCTGGTTAACCATGACAGCCCGCACCCCCGACCCTGAAGGATGCCCTGAAGTCCAAGGATGCCTGAGGCCCCCTGAGAGCTGGCGCCTCCCCCCTGTGGCCCGCACACCTACCCTCTGCCCACTGGTAGGTGAAGGCAGGCTCGAGGGTCTGCACAGCCATCTCCTTCATGACGACTCTTGTGACGTCCCTCACTGGCTTTTTCCAAGGCTCGAGCGTTGGTGGGGGAAGGTCTGCCTTCAGGCTTGCAGACAGTTCTGACAGAGTGTCCAGAGTCCTGTCCGGAGAGTCGGAACGGGTCCTTGACTCGGATAGTGTGGAATCTGGGGACTGTTCAAAATCTTCCGAGTAGGCCGAGCTCACTGTGCTGGCCGTGGGCTCCTGGTACGTTGGCCTTGGGCTGGAAGCACCCACAGGCCCGGCAGAGGAAGGTGCCGGCTCGCTCAGGCACTCGGACACCTCGCTTCCAGTGGGGGGGCCCCCTGCCTGGGGACTTGGACTGGATGCCCTTTCCTGCTGGCTTTCTTTCTAAACGAAGGGAGACAGAGGTAACTGGAAAGTGGCTTTGAATGATCAACAGGCTCAAAGTACCACTTCATTACAATGAAGTGCAGGGTACCCGGGGGGCCCAGCAGGGGAGGGTCCACTCTGGTCCTTCAGGGACTTGGGCAGGCCCAGAATGGTGAGCAGCATTCTTGAAATGCTTTGGGGCTGCTGTATTTTAAGTGATGGTGTGAGCATGTGCGGGGGGGGGGGGCGGGAATGGGGTTGAAATCTGCTACAATGTCGCTATTATGTATTATTAAAGCACTGCAATCGGTTCCACAGCAAAGAGGTTACTAATATGGCAAGAACCGCAGAACCGCAGAGGGCACTTGTGACGGGCACAGGTCAGCATGGTGCAATTTGAGAGGGACTCGCTTTTTTTTTTTTTTAAGGTTATTTATTTTGAGAGAGACAGCATGAGTGGGGGAAGGGCAGAGAGAGAGAATCCCAAGCCGGCTCCACACTGTCAGCGCAGAGCCCGACATGGGACTCAGACTCATGAAACCGTGAGATCACGGCCTGAGCCAAGATCAAGAGTCGGATGCTTAACTGACTGAGCCACCCAGGTGCCCTGGTTTGTTTTTTTTTAAGTTTTAAAAGTAATCTCTACACCCAACATGGGGCTTGAATCCACGGCCCCAAGATCAAGAGTCGCACGCTCAGCCGACTGAGCCAGCCAGGTGCCCCGAAGTGGGACCTGCTTTTCTCACCTGCCACATTAAGTAGCTCTATCCCGTTTTCACCTAAAGCAGGATCTCTCACCGGGGCCCTCTTGACATTTGAAGCCTCAACATTCCTTGCGGTGGGGGCCATCCTGTCCATTGCAGGACACCGAGCAGCATCCCTGGCCACCACCCACCAGACGCCAGTGGCACCCTCCACCCCAGTCACGATAACCAAATGTCTCGAGAACTGCCAAGTGTCCCTGGGGGGTTTAGGCCAAGAACCACGGGCCTAACTGATGCACAGCGCTAGCAAGCCTCTCCCCGTAACCTTCCGTGAAAAATGAAGTTGGCTGTACTTACTTCCTGTTCCGAGTCTGAGTTCTCGCTGACAGCTGGAGCCAGATCATCGAGGGATAAAAGATTGATTCGAAAATCTGTAATTAAAAATGCAACATGACAACATTTACTCATTTATTTACTGCACAGTGTTTACCGTTATGTAGTAGGCACTGGGCTAAGTGCTAAGAATAGAAACACAGAAGTTTCTAAATGCAGGCTGTATCACAATTACTCAGCTCTGTCCTTATGGTGCAGAAGCCGCCACAGAACATGTGTAAACAAATGGATGTGTCTGGGTTCCAATAAAACTTTATTTAGGGGCACCTGGGTGGCTCAGTCGGTTAAGCGTCCAAATCTTGATTTTGGCTCAGGTCATGATCTCGCAGTTCATGAGTTCAAACCCCTGCGTCGGGCTTGCCGCTGTCAGTGTAGAGACCCCTTTGGATTCTCTGTCCCCCCCCGCCCCTCCCCCCCAAATAAGCATTTTAAGTGTTTTAAATGTTTATTTATGTTTGATAAAGTGAGGCAGAGTGTGAGCGGGGAAGGAGCAGAGAGAGAGAGAGACACAGAATCCGAAGCAGGCTCCAGGCTCTGAGCTGTCAGCACAGAGCCCGACGTGGGGCTCAAACTCACAGACCACAAGATCATGACCTGAGCCAAAGCGAGACACTTAACCAACTCAGCCAATCAGGTGCCCCAATAAATAAACGTTAAAAAAACACTACTTTATTTATAAAAACAGACACTGGGCTAGATGAGTAGATGACAGCAATGCAGTAAAGGATGTGTGGTGCCAAGTGTGCACAAGGCGGGGGGTGTGTGTGGGGACAACTCAGGCAGACATAAGACTAGACCCGAAGTGTCGTTAAGTTCCCATTTAAAGCAAGTTAAGTGCGCAGGAGCCCAAGGTGAATGAGCATTCGGCATATGCCAACTGGCCAGCCACCAGTGCCAGAACACGTGGGTGCCAAAGACCTGGGAGTCTAGAACCCTCTGTGGAGGGCTGGTGTTCCAAACAGATTTCTGGGGGCCCAAGAGATGATTCCACTCCTCCAGGTGGATGGGTGCTGGGCATCAGCCAACATTGGCAGCGGTTCTATTTTGCAGTTCAGTTCAGGCCCTGAAACACGGGCGAAGAGCAGGGGTGCGAGAGAGAGACAGACAGAGACAGAGACAGTCGGCAGGAACAGGCAGAAGTGGGGCCCTCTGGGCAGCAGGCACAGAGCTGGGGGCGGGGGGGAGAGAGGCCCACACCACATGCCCCCGCACCCGCCCATCCTAAGCCCTAGAGTGAATCCCCCCCATCACCCTAGTCCTGGGGGCTCACGCCTCCTCCAAACTCTCTGCCTGTCACCGCCATTCACGTGGCAGGCAGGTCCAAAGACACATCCCTGGACAAAGCCTCTGAACTGAAAGACATCCTGGCTGGCCAGAGCAGAGGCACGAGAGGTGATTCTGGACGAGCACTTGTGAACACTACAGTCCCATCAACCAGCCCTAGCACACATGCACTTCCTGTGGCGGAGGGCCAGCTGAGGGGCTTTACATGCACTACCTCACTTCTGTGGCTCTGCCCCCACTTCACAGATGAGGAGACTGAGGCGCAGAGCGCCCGGGACGGCACGACCAGTAAGAGGCAGGGCCAGGACGCCCACCCCAGCTACTTCAGACCCCAAACTCAGAATGTGCTCACCACTCCCGGCTGCCTCCCTCCCTCGAGGCTACATCTGGACAAGGGAGGGCAGGGGCTGGCCACCAGGAGAGGCCCCTCCAGGCCAGCAGCGAGGACAGAGGGGCAGCCGGGACCGGCGGTGTAGACAAACAGCAGAAAGGGAGGAAGCTGGGTCTGTCGTCTGCCCCACCAGCCTACACCCACCTTCCCAACCACACGTTGAGGGCGGTGACGTGGGGCCAGGGGAGCAGGGACACCCGCATACCAGACTCCGGGGCCCAAGGATCAGAGCCACTACTAGGGAGAGGCCACGTGACATTCCATTCTGCAGACGGCAGCCACTGAGGGCCAAGAGCCCATCCCCCTGCGTTCTCTGACCCTAACAAGGGCACCGGAAGGAACCTCCTTTATTGGCAATATTTCTCCCCAAACCCCACCCCTATAGCACTTCTCCTGCTGACCTTCTGGGGCATTAACACCCACGTTAGTCTGTGATGGGGCTCAGGACACATGACCCCAAATACAGCACCTTAGCGTACTGAATATTTCAGACGGAAGGAACATGAGAAATGGCACGCGCTGCAAGAATTCTCTGCCTTTCTCCCTTGAAGCAGGTCACGAGACCTCCCTCTACCCCCAGAAAAGGAGCATCCCGTTTCCAAGACGGAGGGACCCCAAGAGGAATCGCAGCAGGCCTCGCCAAGTTTGCCCCCCTTTACCACCCTTAGCTTGTTTCCTTTGGTCCGATCAAGTTTTTCCAGGACTTTCCACTCCTCATCAAGCCTAGCGTGAAAACGCTCACACACACTTAACTGTTTTTTTTTTTTTTTTTTTTAGGTCTTGTTTCCTTAGGAAGGCTTGTGTGTCACATAAAACTCGTGTTGAATATTATTTAACAACTATTTAGTAACTGTATGCTTTTCTCTCAACCTGTCGTTTGTTGCAGAGCCCCCAGCCAGGAACATAGAAGGGCAGCAGGACAAAGCTATTTTTTCATCCCCTACCACTGAGTCACAAGCTACGGGTCACCCAGCACACAGGGGGCAGGGCTTGCGTTGTGGCCTGTTTGCTGCCGTCTTCCACGTGCCAGTGCCCAGCAGGCCCTCAAGAAACAGTTAGTTTAGGGGCACCTGCCTGGGTGGCTCAGTAGGTTGTGCGTCCGACTTCAGCTCAGGTCATGATCTCACAGTTTGTGAGTTCGAGCCCCACGTCAGGCTCTGGGCTGACAGCCCAGATTCTGTGCTGCCCAGCCTGCTCCAGATTTTGTGTCTCCCTCTTTCTCTGCCCTTCCCCCACTCGTGCTCTCTCTGTCTCTCTCTCAAAAATAAACATTAAAAAAAATTTTTAAAAAAAGGACACATTTTAACTTAAGTCTTACAATGAAGCACCCCAGAGGGAAGACATTAAGTGTTGGGTGCACATCTTTTTTTTTTTCTCCTTTTTTTTTTTTTAATGTTTATTTTTGAGAGAGAGAAACTGAGTGTGAGCAGGGGAGGGGCAGTGAGAGACAGGGAGACACAGAATCCAAAGCAGGCTCCAGGCTCTGAGCTGTCAGCATAGAGCCCCATTCAGGGCTCGAACTCACGAACTGCGAGATCCTGACCTGAGCCGAAGTCAGACACCGAACTGCCACCCAGGTGCCCCTCTCCTTTCTTTCTTAAATATGTGTAACATTGGGATAAAAATAATGTCGAATAATTTGAAATAACAGAAGTGTCTGATTGTGACTGGTTAGAGATTTACTCCCTTTTCCGAATTTAAAAAGGAAAGGAGGTAAATTCCTCTTTCACCAGAAGAAAAATCGAGCTGCCTTTCTGTTGTACGTGGCTCTAGGATTTTGTCTTCGGGTTACTGCTCTGTTATTGGTCAGGGCAACTGGATGAAGACATTAAAGACCAGACAGAAATCTGACTTGGCCCCTCCACCAGGAAGGAGGTCCGGAAGCAGAGTGGGTGGCATGAACCACACACTCCCCACGGCAATACCCAGAGACACACACCCCCACCAGGGACCCTGCAGGTGGTCTCGCTCTTCCTGCCCTGGGCCGGGGGGGGGGGGGGGAGGTGGAGGGGACAGGTGGGCACAGGGCCACAGGTTACCGTTCAGGCTGTCATCGGCAGATTCTGAGGGCGACTCATCGCAAGGCTCGGGCTCACTCCCTCCCAGGGAGGAGCGCTTGCTATGTGGCGTCAGGGAGGCTGACATTGAGAGGGTGCCAGCGATGGGCAGCGATGGCGTGCAGGCAGCCATGTCCCCTGAAGCGCGAGGCTGTGGGGGGCAAGCTGTTGAGCACATGCTGCGAAGGGTCCCTTCTGCTGACTGTGAGGCTGGCAGACACGATGTCCGGAACGGCTTTGGGCTAGAACGCTCCTCACTGGGTAGTGAAAGGATCCTTGGTTGAGTTGGGATCTGATCCTACTTTGGCGGAAATAAATGAAATTAATTATCAAACAGGTGACAAGGAAGTCCTTATCACTGAATAATGTGGCCAGAGCAGGGCATAAGGCCAAGGACTGGCGATAATACTGGGACCAGAATACTCCACAAATAATCAGAAGTATCACTTGGCTTTCAAAGAAATTGGTTAATTACACTTTTTCTAAATTAAGGCCCCTGAGTGCATATCTAGGATAGCCTGGACCTGCAGCAGAATCAAAGTAAATATGCAGAATTTTCCCCCCTTAAAATGCAGCCTTCCCATCACTTTATACCCACCAGGATGGCTCGAATAACAAGTGTTAGCTCTGACAGCCAGTGCTGGAGAGGACTGGAACCAGTGTGGAGCAACTGGAACCCTCGCGCATGGCTGGTGGGCATGCAAAGTGGTGCAGCTGCTTTGGAAACCAGTTTGGCTCTGCTTCAGGAAGTTACACACAGAATTACTAAGAGGACCCAGGAGTTCCACAAGTAGGGATAGCCCCAAAAATTGAAAACAGAGACTCAAACAGATACGTGTACACAAATGGTTGTAACAACACTATTCACAAAGAGCCAGAGGGTGGAAACGACCCAAATGCCCATCGGTGGACAGTGGATATGTAAGATGCAGTATAGTCACACGATGGAATATTACTCGGCCATAAAAAGGAAGAAAACAGACACACGCGACAGTGTGGCTGCCCCTTGAAAACATTACGCTCAGGAAAAGCAGCCAGTCACACAAGGCCACATACTGGCTGATTCCGTGTATAGGAAATGTCCAGAACAGGCAAATCTATGGAGACAGAAGCTGATTAGTAACTGCCAGGTGCTGGAGGGAGGGGAAAACAGGGAAGGACTATTTAGTAGGGGCTCCTCCAGGGCTGATGAAAACGTGCTGGAATTAAGAGGTGGCACACTTGCACAGCATCGTGGACGGACTAAATGGCACTGAATTGTTTGTTTTAAAAAAGTCAGGCGGAGAAGGACAGATAGCATATGTTTGCACTCATAGGTCTAACAGGAGAAACCCAACAGAGGACCATGGGGAGGGGAAGGAGGAAAAACAGTTAGGGAGAGGGAGGGAGACAAAGCACAGGAGACTCTTGAATACTGAAAACAAACTGAGGGGGGAAGGGGGAAAGGTAAAGGGGGGTGATGGTCTTGGTGGAAGTCACCTGTGAGGAAGAGCACTGGGTGTTATATGGAAACCAACCTGACAATAAACTATAAAGTTAAAAAAAAAAAAAAAAGATAATCCACTCATAGTCCTAACAGATGTCAAACACATGGTCAGCTTTCAACATGTGAAGCATTATATAATCAGGAAATACAATTTCTATTTTAACTTTCAGGCTGTACAGATTATTACATGAGATATGGGGGATTTTGCTCCTACCAATACAAACTGACCTATATATATTACCTCAATAAGCACCCAATGGAAGTAAATATGAATCATTTCATAGCAACAACAGCAAGGGAATATATCAGGGAAGGACAGAAAGATGCTGATGTATATTGAGTGTCTAATATGTGCCAAGCTTTATAATGTATTATTTTTATGATTCTTATTGAATCATGAAACAATATGCAAAATTATCTCCATGTTACAGAGAATGGAGCTTAAGCAGAGAGTGATAAACTTATCCAAAACCACATAGTTAGCAGGTAGTGCAAACTACGTACTAATAACACCCTTCTGTTATTTTTATTGCATTGGGTTGTGCTTCACTGAGTTGGGATACAAGCAGTGGAAAAAAGTTGGGTTGGCCATGCTGCTGACACTGTATAATTATAGAAGTCTATCAAATGCTGATCCATGAAAGTATAATTATTAAAATGATTTATTACATGAAAAAAAAAAAACGTTAATGTTAGGGACGCCTGGGTGGCTCAGTTGGTGAAGCGTCTGACTCTCGATTTCAGCTCAGGTCATGATCTCCCAGTTCGTGGGCTTGAGCCCTGAGCTGGGCTCCGTCCTGACAGTGTGGAACCTGCTTGAGACCCTCTCTCTCCACCCCTCCCCTGCTCGAGCTCTCTCAAAATAAACAAACTTAAAAGAAATGAAAATAAAAATGTGAATTGCAGGTTATGTGAATGTCATCTCCGTTCTGAAAACCTGAAATGCAGCTGTCCCGAGTTCCCTGTGCGGCACCGCTGACAAGCAGGCGTGGGTCACTGCCGGTGATCACACAAAGAGCTGACCCGCGCTGTGCACACTTCCTCCAGATACTGCAAAACTGCCTGACGTCCCACAGCCCATCACCTACACGGCAGGCCCAAAGCAGGTGGCCGTGACTGGCTGGAGCCCAGAGGCTTCCTGTCAAATCCCTTCCTCAAGTAGCTTACGGGTGACACAGCTGCTGTTGAGTCTAGCGCTGTGACAGAGTGCAGACGAGAGGCTTTGTTAAGAGTAAATACATGCAGGGCGCCTGCGGGGCTCAGGGGGATTAAGCATCTGACTTCGGCTCAGGTCACGATCTCACAGTTTGTGGGTTCGAGCCCCATGTCGGGCTCTGTGCTGACAGCTCAGAGCCTGGAGCCTGCTTCAGATTCTGTGTCTCCCTCTCTCTTTGCCCGTCCCCTGCTCACGTGTGCTCACTCGCGCTCTCTCTCAAAAATAGTTAAAAAAAAAAAAAAAAAAGAATACATGCAAACATACCGAGAATAGTTTTGCTTGTTCTTTCTCACTGACTTCAGAGCTGATGAAACGCTGATTCGTGTACATTTCTTTTTCTCTAGAAAATTCTATCCAGCTTCCTAGCAACTCTTTCATTTCCTCCTCATCACTGTCCGGAGAATCTAGTTTTCTAGTAGTTTTTTTCTCTTTGAGTGCTTGAAAACTCCTCTCTTTTCTAGAATGTGCTTCAGGGAATCGATTTTCAACGGGTGGTTCCCTCTTCTTTAGAAACCGACTGACCTTCCCACTCTGTGTGTGGCTCTCGGCCATGGGCATTTCACTGGCTTGCTTCTGGGTCTTATCTGGGCTCTGTGGAGAAAGTTCGACTGTGCTCCTGGGAAGGGATGTATCTGCGCTCCTTGGAAGACTGTCCTCGGAGGTCTTCAGATCATATTCCACGTCAGACAAGTCCATCTGTGCCTTCCGATTCATGATCTTGGTTTCCAACTGGGCCAGCTTTGTGAGCGCAGCGTTGGCCCTGAGCTGTGAGGCGGTGGTCGGGGGTCTCCCTGAAGACAGCCTGCGCCCACCCCCCACGACAGTATTCTCTTTCAGGAGTGACTGTTTTACACCAATAGTTTGGTCTCCTTTGAGAAATCTGCTGTGACTGGGTGCTGCTTTGGTAAAACTTCTACTGATTTTCAAGTTTCTGATTTCTTCCATTTTTGAATCTTCTAAGGAAATATCACTAAAATCACCAAAAATATTGCGCATAGGATGGCCGGTTCTTCTTATGGAAGCCATTCTAGGGGGTGAAGGAAGAAAACATAGAGTAAGAAATACATGGTGTTCATACCATGCATTCAAATTTCTCAATGCCTCCCATTTTATTTTTTTTAAGCTGATTTATTTTTGAGAGAAAAACATACACAGCAAGCAGGGGGCGGGGGGCAGAGAGAGAGAGAGAGAATCCGAAGCAGACCCCGCAGGTTCAGCACGGGGCCCAATGTGGGGCTCGAACTCCCAAACCGTGAGATTATGACCTGAGCCGAAACCAAGAGTCAGACACTTAACTGACTGAGCCACCCAGTAGCCCCTCAATGCCTCCCATTTTTTTTTGGTTTTTAATTTTTTTTAACATTTATTTATTTTTGAGAGACAGAGAGAGCATGAGCAGGGGAGGGCAGAGAGAGAGAGGAAAACACAGAATCTGAAGCAGGCTTCAGGCTCCAAGCTGTCAGCACAGAGCCTGACGCGGGGCTCGAACCCACAAACTGCAAGATCATGACCTGAGCCAAAGTCGGCCGCTTAGCCGACTGAGCCACCCCGGCGCCCCAATGCCTCCCGTTTTAATGTCTTTTTTTTTTTTTTTTTTTTTTTTTTTTTTTTGAGAGAGAAAGAGAGAGTGAGAGTATGAGCAGGGGAGGGTCAGAGAGAGAGAGAGGGACACACAGAATCCGAAGCAGGCTCCAGGCTCTGAGCTGTCAGCACAGAGCCTGATGCGGGGCTTGAACCCACGAACCGCGAGATCATGACCTGAGTGAAGTCAGACGCTTAACCGACTGAGCCACCCAGGCGCCCCTGCCTCCTGTTTTAAAGATCAAATCTTCTTTGCAGTCTGGCTAAAGCCTTCCCTTCAAGCCCCATGCCTGACAATGACAATGCCATGCCATGCCAATGACAATGCCAATGTCTGAATACCACTCGCTGAATCACCGTTCAATGCCAGGTCTTTAATTTGCTTAAATTCAAGTTAGTTAACATAGAGCATAGGATTGGTTTCAGTAGAATTTGGTAATTCATCACTTACCTAGAACACCCAGTGCTCTTCACCACAAGTGCCCTTCTTAATCCCCGTCCCCCATCTAGCCCATCTGCCCACCTACCTCCCACCTGCGACCCGCAATTTGTTCTTGGTATTTAAGAGTCTCTTATGGTTGGGGCGCGTGGGGGGCTCAGTCGCTTAAGCGTCCGACTTCGCCTCAGGTCATGATCTCGCAGTTTGTGGGTTCGAGCCCTGCGTTGGGCTCTGTGCTGACAGTTCAGAGCCTGGAGCCTCTTTCAAATTCTGTGTCTTGCTCTCTCTCTGCCCCTCCCCTGCTCATGCTCTGTCTCTCTCTGCCTCTCGATAATAAATAAAAACATTTTTAAAAATTTAAAAAAAGTCTTTTATGGTTTGCAGGATGCCAGGTCTTAAAATGAGACAGGTGGCACATCAGACAGAAAAGTCAGCGCTGCTCAGGTTCCAACAGTGTCCCCGGCACTCTGCTCAGAGCTGTATTCTCTGTTCTAATCCTCACGCAACCCTGAGTCACCCCCCCCACCTCCCCTTTTACAGAGGAGGTGAAAGAAATAAAAGCACCTGAAGGTGAGGTCACTGGTTAAGGTCACCGGTCAGGGTCCCCTGGCTGGGGGGCCACAGAGCCAAATCCAAAGCTCAGGTCCCATTCCCAAGGCCCCCCTCTTCCCTACAGAGCTTCCCTGCCCAGCCAGTTACACCACCGCTACTCCACGAGTCCCACTCCCCGCCCGCTCCCCAAATCAGGGCCCCTCCTTCATCCGGGCATCCTCAGCTCTCTCTCTCAAAGAACTGCTTAAAATCAACCTGTGTATTTAAGGACCCTCCCCCTGCCGAAAATCCTCCTTCACTTTAAGGGTCAAAACCTCTGCCCTGGAAGGGTGGAGGGGCTACAGATGGACACAGCGCCACCCACCAAATGTTGACCATGTGTTGTGCACACACGCCAGCAAACAGCCTTCAGGGGAGAGGGGTCAGTGCTTTCATCACATTCTCAGTGTCCCCGTGCGCCCTTGAAAGTATAAAAAGTGACCCACTACAAGATGTAAAAAGGTTTCAAAGAAAGGGCGCCTGGGTGGCTCAGTCGGTTAAGCGTCCGACTTCGACCCAGGTCATGATCCTGCGCTTCGTGGGTTCGAGCCCCGCGTCGGGCTCTGTGCTGACAGCTCAGAGCCTGCTTCAGGTTCTGTGTCTCCCTCTCTCTGTGCCCCTCCCCTATTTGTACTCTGTCTCCCCAAAAAAATAAACATTAAAAAATTTTTTTGAATAAAAAAACAAAAAAAGAAAATAGAATAAAAAGGTTTCAAAGAAGTTTAAAGTCTTAAAAAGATGGAAAAATAGGACACGGGGGGCTGTGTGTTTGCTGCAGCCTCTTTAGTAAGGAACCCAGCAACAGCAAGGAGACTGTGAAATGCAGAGGCCATGTGCCCGGGCAATTGCACGTCTGGGAATTTACCTCCGATTACACTCTCAAATGCACACAGACGTGTATGTGCAAGGAATGTCACGGCAGCATTGTCTGTACTCCTCACACGCCTGAACCCTTCTGCAGAGACCTGGGGAAATCCAGAAGACTCCATGCAGGCGAGCAAGCACTACGCAGCCATGAAAAAGAAATGAGGGGCATCTGCGTGCATAATAACACGTGAGGCAGAAAAGGCAAGGCGCACGGCCATAGCTCGTTTCCATCCTGTTTGAATCTTTTAACAAGGCCCACGTGTTATTTTGTTTTTTAAAAAGACTTCACTGTGAGACCTGAAAAAGCCTTTTTTCTCACCCCTGTCCACCTGGAAAACAATCTTACTAGGATTGCCAGATTAAATACAGGACACCAAGTGACGTGACTCTAAGATAAACAGTAAATCATTTTTCTTTTTTTATAAAGAGAGACAGCATAACCAGGGCAGAGGAGCAGAGGAAGAGAGAGAGAATCTTTTTTAAGTTTATTTACTTATTTTGAAAGAGCCCACGTGTGAGCGGGAAGGGGCAGACAGAGAGGAGAGAGAGAACCCCAAGCAGGCTCTGTCCTGCCAGTGCAGAGCCCGATGCGAATGGAGCTCGAACCCACAAGCTGTGAGATCATGACCTGAGCTGAAACCAAGAGTCAGACACTTAACCAACTAAGCCACCCAAGTGCCCAGAGAGAGAATCTTAAGCAGGCCCCGTGCTCAGCACAGAGCCCCATGCGGGGCTCGATCTCACAACCCTAGGATCATGACCTAAGCTGAAATCAAGAGTCAGATGATCAACTGACTGAGCCATCCTGGTGCCCCAATAATTTTTAAGATAGAAGTATGACATATTTTTATACTATAAAGTAGTGTGTTCCAAAAAGTTTCATACTAAAAAATTATGTTGATCTGAAATTAAAATTCAACTGGATGTCCCATATTTTTATTGGTAAAATCTGGCAACCCTATGTCTTACGCACCTTTCAAAGCTAAACTCAGGGTCACCGGAGTGACTCAGTCCATCAAGTGTCTGATTCTTGATTTTGGCTCAGGTTCATGAGTTCCAGCCCAGCATCGGGCTCTGTGCTGATAGTGCAGAGCCTGACTGGGATTCCCTCTTTCCCCATCTCTCTGCCCCTCCCCTGCGCTTGCTCTCTCCATCTCTGAAAATAAATAAACTTAAAAAAAATTTTTTAAAGGTGACCTCAAATGTTTTGTGAAAGGAAAAACATTTAACCCAGCCCGAAGATTCTGTCTGTAGAAGAGTGAATTATTTTTCTTTGACTGTTTTTCTGTGTGGCGTGCTTGCTTGCTCATCCGTCTTAACCACCTGGGTACTTAGAGTGCCTGACACAGGCCTGACGACAGGGGTCGGTGAATGCAAAACCAACCACACGAGACAGAAACAGTTAAGTCCTAGCCTGTGTGACACTGGGCAAGTTACTTGACCACTCTGTGCTTCAGTTTGCCCGTCTGCAAAAAGATGATCATAACTATTCCCTTCATAGGATTCCTATGTTCATTGTAGGACATGGAATAAATCACAAGATTTAGATAATGGTGTTTGGAATACCTGCATTAATCGGCTTTTAGCTGGAAGGACGTGGTAAAGACCAAGTAGGAACTGCTGGAATGTCAACAGCTACCTTTGTTGATATTTTTGTGACTTGAGGCTCAGGAGATGACTCCGCTCCCGCCATTCTGTGGGTCAGAGGGAAAGCCCCACCACCAAGGCCGAGTTTAACAGCATCTAGTTCTTCTGAAAGGTTTCCCTAGGTTTCAGAATAAATCAGTAATGGTTAAAAAGGCAAAATTTAGGTTATATCCATTTTATCACAACTAAAATTCACATACTTTAAAAACAATTAAAAATAAACCAAAGGGCAAAAGATATGAACAGAGATCTCGCTGAAAAAAAAAAACAAAAAAACCTACAAACAGCCAATAAAGCACATGAAAAGATGTTCAACATCACTAGCCTTTAGGCGAATGCAAATCAAAACCACCAGATCCCACTTCACAGCGACCAGAATGCCTACAAAACTAAAGATGGGGCACCTGGTGGCTCATTCTGCTAAGCCTCCGACTTAGGCTCAAGTCACGAACTTATGGTTCGTTTGAGCCCCGCATCCGTCAGACTCTGTGCTGACAGTGGGGAGCCTGGAGCCTGCTTCAGATTCTTTGTCTCCATCTCTCTCTGCCCCTCCCCTGCTTACTCTCTCTCTTTCTCTCTCTCTCTCTCAAAAATAAACATTAAAATTTTTTTAAGAAAAAACTATAGATAATAACAAGTGTTGGTGAGGATGTGAAGAAATTGGAGCCATCATACACCGTCATGGGGGATCGCAAAATGGTACGGTCGCCAATTTGGGAAACCGGCTGGCAGTTCCCATGTAGCCCAAGATGACTGAAATGTATGCAAACGTTCATAATAATTATTACCCATAGTAGCCGAGGTCCACCCATACAATGAAATACTACTACTCAGCACTAAAAAAAAATACGGATACTTACAACATGCATACATACATCTCGGACACATCATGTTAAGGGAAAGTAACCACATACTGTAGGCTCGCATTCATAAGGATTATCCAGAAAAGGCAAATTTATAGTCAGAAAGCACATCCGTGGTTGCCTGGGGTTGGGAGCGGCAGTGAGGAGGGACTGCGAAGGGCCAGGAGGGATATCCTTGGGTAGCCAGAAAAGTTCTAAAGCTGGGTCGTGGCGACGCTTGCTGCACTTGGTAAACTTAATAAAAGTAACGGAGTTTACACTTAAAAGGGGTGGATTGTATGGTACGTAAACGCATCCTCAATACAGTTAACGATAAAAAAAAATAAATAAAAAGCCTAACTTTGAAAACACGGGCGCCCCTCACCCCATCGAGCTCTTCCCCCGCCCTGGCCTGGAGCAACTCACTCCAGACCACGATGGGCCCCGACGGGGAACCAGGCGTGAGGCGCGGGACCGCGCTCCCGCAGCCCGACAAGCCTAGCTCCGGAACGCTCCCCATTTCCCGCAACTCCTCTCCCCAGTCCGGTCGCCAAGCCCGGCAGCAGCCGAGCCAACCCCGCCAACCTCTTCCTACGACGTCCATCCGCAGAGGCCGCCGCCGCGCTCCCGCCTTGACACCCTGGCCGGATGGGACCGTTGCCCCCGGCAACTGCGCCAGGGCGGTAGAGACTACATATCCCGGCGCGCGCTGCGCTCCGAGGACCAATGGGGCCTCGTCATAATCGCGGTGCGTCATGGGAGTGGTAGTGCCAGGGCGGGCCCAGCGTGCACTGCGCGGTAGGGGCCAATGGTGCCTCAGGTCACAATCGCGAGGCGTGACGGGAGCTGTAGTCCTGGGACGGCCCAGGCACAACGCCGAGACCGCTGGGAGCAAAGGGCAATAACGAGAAGTGCAGCGTATCCTCCATGGATGTGACTCCCGTTCCACTGTGGGCGGTCTGCTTGCTGCGGGTGGCGCTGGCCACCGTCTACTTCCAAGAGGAATTTCTAGACGGAGGTGAAAAGGCGCCGTCCGTGGTGGTGGGAGAGTAGGGGCGTAAGCTCCTCCATCCTTCGCTGCCCAGTGAATAGTCCGAGTCGCCATTGACACCAGCCCATCGCCGCGGGGTCGGTGGTGGCGAAGCTTCGAAGCCTCGGAGCCCCCCCACCCGCCGCGCGCGCGCGCACACACACACACACACACACACACCCCTCCATGACTCGAATGAACAGTCTCAGCTCTAACCGGTGTTATTTCCCCCCACAGAGCGCTGGAGGAACCGCTGGGTCCAGTCCACCAATGACTCCCAGTTTGGGCATTTTAGACTCTCGTCGGGGAAATTTTATGGTCATAAAGAAAAGGACAAAGGTTAGTGTAGGAATGGTGAGAAAATGGAGTTAAATGTCACACAAACACGCACACCTCACCTCCATAGCAACCTCTCAAGGTAGGTGTGGCGCATCCCTAACACCTCTTACAGCCGTTTCACAGGTGGGAAAACTAAGGCTTGGATAGGGTCTGGCATTACTTTTTCTCTTTACTTGCCCAAGATTGCCCCATTGTGTACCAACTAGTGGCAGGAGTTTGGAGACCCCAGGTCTTTTACCTGCAAAAGGAAAATGATTAGGGGATACTTCCCATTTTTATCTCCTCTTCAAGAAGGAAAAAAAATCGAGCTAAAAGTTATATGCTGTCAGGTGCATAGATCTTAGGGGGACAGAAAGATGAGTGTTTATATTTGTACACCCTGTATCAGACAGGGAACGTTTTCAGAGCCCCCCCCTTGTACTGCACACCGCCCCCCAAGTCAGTAGCCTCCTGGTGCCAAGGATAACTTCTGTCTTCTCATTTCTGACGATCAGAGGTGGACAAACTACACACCGGTTTTTTGCACAGCTGGTGAGAGATAAGAATGCTTTTTACATTTTTTGATTGTTGGGGAAAAATCAAAAGGGGAATAGTAATTTATAATGTATAAAAATTATATAAAATTTAGTGAAATATATGAAATGTCATGTGTCGGTAAGTAAAGTTTTAATGGAACACAGCCGTGATCATTCATTGACTTAGATTCTTGGGCTGTTCGTATGCTGTAAAGGCAGTAAGTTGGCACAGAGACTGTATGGCCCGCGAAGTCTAAAATATTTGGTCTCTGTCTTGGCAGGAAAGATTTGCCGACCCCCGATTTAGATGAGGAGTTTTCCTCTTCACCAGCCTTCCGCTCCACCTCCACCTTGACTCTGCTGTTCCGGTGCTGTCCTGTTGGCAGCTTCCGGTTTTCTATTGCATATGCATTATTTTTTAAGTTACATGTTGACCGAAAGAGTTGGTCAAGATTCAGCCCATAGGACAAAAATGGGAGTGAAATTAACAGATTGTTCCATCAAGCTTGTCCAAGGATAGGGGTTTCCTTTTGGGATTTTCCGCACCATGTTTTTTCTTCCTCCAACACGGAATCCTGAGATTCTGCATTTTGTTCACTCCAGCACACATCCAGTGAGAGCACATGGGCAAGGCACTGGGGATACCAATTAGTTTGGCCCCTTTCATTGTGATCTCCAAGGGCCATCACACAGAAGCCATAGATGGAAAGATAAATAGAATTCAGTCAGCCAGAAATGGAAAGAGGCGAGAGACTATGGGGGTGGCTGAGGAGGGTGGTGAGACAGAAGGAGGTGGTGGATCTTGGCCTTAGGGTAGTAAGGGCGTAAAGGAGGGGTGATCCTATGAATTCTTTGAGAAAGTCGAGGGTGGGGAGAGAATGGAGGGGAGGGAAAGAGATGAGTGCGGTAGTGGGCGGTCAGTCATGAGTTCAGGCTTGCACATATCGATAGAAAATGTCAAGTGCGTTTATGATGGATCTCTGCATAGGCAGGTGTGGGGGCAGGAATGTGGAGCAAGGAAGACTAGATAGTAATAAGACTGGCTCTGTTTTCAATAGTATAAGGTAAGGATTTGGTACAGAGCCTAGTGGTTACTGAAAAGGGGAGGGTTGTCTTGAACACCTAAACTTATAAAATATGAGATGATTCATGTGACAAAAGGGTGGTGTCTTTATAAAAAGATGACAACTGTGGGCCAGCTCATTAGTGCAGTGAAGCACTTTTTTATAGGCCAGCACTGTGTTCTCCATCCACGTCTGTGTGTCCTAAGCAACTATTTTAAGACAGGAATTAAAGAAAAGATGTAGGATGCTCTGGTTTTTCATGAAGTTACTGCACAAGCTTTATTGTATATTCCCACCCCTTGGAGGATGAATGGAAGCAAAATTAATTTATCATCTAAAGCTGAAGTGTTTTAAGACATAACGGTGGTATATCAAACAACTGAGTGTGGAAATAGAAGTTTTATGGCAGCAGAGAGCCCGTTGGTGGTATGCCCATCACATATGATTGTAAAAATGTGTGTGAGGCCCTGGATTGATGTGAGTGGTTATTACTGGGGGCAGGGGGCAGGGCCACCATTTAATTCCCTGCAGCACTGGGCGCAGGGTCTGTCATTCCAAATCCTTCACAAGTACTTTCTGTTTAAAGGTCTGCAGACCACGCAAAATGGCCGGTTCTACGCCATCTCTGCTCGTTTCAAACCATTTAGCAATAAAGGGAAGACCCTGATCATTCAGTACACGGTGAAGCATGAGCAGAAGATGGACTGCGGAGGGGGCTACATTAAGGTCTTCCCAGCAGATGTGGATCAGAAGAACCTGAATGGAAAATCTCAGTACTATATTATGTTTGGTGAGTTTAGATAGCACAAAACAACCGTTTCTGGTGACTTTGAACCCATCCTTCCACTCGATAGAATTCCCCAGAGTAAGACTTTGCTGCAGTAGTAGTATTGAGTATATCCAACCAAAGGTTTTTAGTACTGTTAAACCTAATTAATATTATAAAAAGGCAACTGTACCATTCTATTGTACTTTTGAGAGAGTTTATTCATTCAGTAGTAATGTAGTCCCAAGTGTTTGGAATACACCAGGAGTCAGCAAACCTTGGCCACAGGACACATCAGCCCGTGGACTGCGTTTGTTATGCCCCATGAGCTGAGAATGGGTTTTAACATTTTTAATGATTAAAAAAATTCAAAGAAGAATAATATTTTTGACACATGAAAATGATAGGAAAGCCAAAAATACTTCCTGTCTAGCCCTTGCTGACCCCCGGAATACATTAAATATCTCCTGATACCAGGAGTAATTGATGAAAGTTTGTACTAGAATTGTCATGGGACCACACTGGGCCACAGGAACTAGACACAGAACTGAAGTGTGCGGATTCAAAAAGCTTTCAGGATGAAGAGAATTCTGGGAAAATGGAATAGGAAGCACCAAGAATCCATCTCTCCACCTGGACAGCAATGGTAGCAACAGAATGTGATGTAACTATTTTGGAACTCTGAAGTCTGTGGAAGGATTGCTTCTTCCCGGGGAAGAATGGGAAGGTTAATTTTGGCTATATCAGCTCTCAGCATCTGCCATTGAAGTCACATGGCAGACAGCTGTGCATGTGCTCCCAGAGCAGCCTACACACAGCTTGCCCCAGCCAGGGTGGGCCAACAGGACCCTGTCCTCCCAATATCAGGGATCTGAACGCTGATCGCTGCTTCTGATCACAGAAGTGCAAAAAGATGAACAGCAGAGTTTTCTGTGTTACTGAAGTTAAACTGGTGTAAATTCAAATTAGAGCATGTTGTAACCTTAAGATGTTAAATGTAGTCCCCATGGTTCCTCCACAAAGGAAATAGCTAGAGCATATACATGAAAGGAAATTAAAAAGGAATTTAAACACTTCCCTACAAAAACTCAACTGAAAACAAAAGAAGGGGCACCTGGGTGGCTCAGTCGGTTAAGCATCTGACTTTGGCTCAGGTCATGATCTTATGGTTCGTGAGTTCGAGCCCTGCATCCAGCTCTGTGCTGACAGCTCAGAGCCTGAAACCTGCTTCAGATTCTGTGTCTCCCTCTCTCTCTGATCTGCCCCTGATCTATCAGGCAAAATAGACTTTAAATTAAAGGTTATAAGAGACAAAGGACATTATATATTAATAAAAAGGTCACTATATCAAGATGTAATAATTATAAACATTTACATGCCTAATGAACTCTAAAATCTATGAAACAAAAACTGGTAGAATTGAAGGGAGAAATAGGCGTAATAAAAAGAACAGCAGAGATCAATGAAATCATGCATAGAAAGACAACAGAGGAAATCAATGAAATCCCAAGTTGGTTCTCCAAAAAGATCAACAAAATTGACAAAACCTTTACCTAAATGGACAAAGAAAGAAGACTCAAATTACTAAAATCAGAAATGGGATGTCACTACCAATTCTGCAGAAATAAAAAGAATTATATAAGAGAGTGCTAAGAACAGTTGTAGACCCAAAAGTTGGATAACCTTGATAAAATGGACAAATTCCTAGAAACACAAAACCTGCCAAGACTCAATCATGAAGAAATAGAAAATCTGAAGAGATTTATAAATAGTAAGTAGATTGAGGCAGTAAACCAAAATCTCCCAACAAAGCAAATCTTGAATCTGATGAATCTCATCAATTCTACCAAACATTTAAAGAAGGACTAATTCCAGTCCTTCTCAAACTTTTCAAAAAAAAATTTGAAGTGGTGGGAACACTTACTTCCTAACTCATTCTATGAGGCTAGCATTATCCTAATACCAAACCCAGACACTACGAGAAAAGAAAACTAAAGACTAATGTTCTTATAAACATTGATGCAAAAATCCTCAACAAAATACTAGCAAACAGAATTCAGCAGTGTATTAAAAGGATTATACACCATGACCAAGTGGCATTTCTTCCTTGTCTGCAAGGGTGATTTGAAGTATGAAAATCAGTCAATATTAAATGCCACACCAATAGAATGGAAGGAAAAAATAAACATGTCATCATCAAAACTGATGCAGTAAAAGCATTTGACAAAATTCAACACCCTTTCATGATAAAACAGTTGACAAACTACAAATAACAGGAAACTACTTCAACATAATAAAAGCCATTTATGAAAAACCCACAGCAAACATAGTCAGCGGTGAAAGATAAAGCTTTTCCTGTAAGATGAGGAACAAGGTAAGGATGCCCACTTTCCCCACTTTTTTTTTTTAAGTTTGTTTATTTTGAGAGAAAGAGGGGGAGAGAGACTGCGCAAGTGCAAGCAGAGGAAGGGCAGAGAGAGAGGGAGAGAGAATCCCAAGCAGGGGTTCAAACTCACAAATCATGAGATCGTGACCTGAGCCAAAATCAAGAGTTGGATGTTCAACCCACTGAGCCACCCAGGCGCCCCCACTTTCACCTTCTTTTCAACATACTACTGGAAGTTCTAGCCAGAGCAATTAAGCAAGGAAAATAAATAAAAGCCATCCAAATTGGAAAGAAAGAAGTATAATTATCTGTTTGCCGATGATATGATCTTATATATAGAAAACATAGAGATTGCACAAAAAAACTATTAGAATTAATGAACAAATTCAGCAAAGTAGGAGGATACAAAGTCAACACACAAAAAAACAGCTGCATATGTGAACAATCTGTGAACAATGAACAATCTGAAAGGGAAGTTACAAAAATAATTCCATTTACAAAAGCATCCGAAAAAGTAAAATAGGAATTAAGCAAGGAGGTGAAAGATTTGTACAATGATAACTACAAAATATTGCTGAAAGAAATTAAAGAAGGTATAAATAAATGGAAAGACATCCCATGTTAATGGATTGGAAGACTTAATAGCGTTAAATGTTAACACTAGCCAAAGCATTCTACAGATTCTAAAAACAATATACAGATTCAATCCAATTCCATTTAAACTTCCAATGACTTTTTTTTTTGGCAGAAATGGAAAAACTCATTCTAATATGTGGAATCTCAAGGGACCCTGAATAACCAAAACAATCTCAAAAAAGAAGAAGAAAACTAGAGGACTCAAGTGTCCATCTGCAATGAGTGGATATACAAATGTGGTATCCATACATTGGGCTATCACTCAGCTTTATAAAGGAGGGAAATTCTGATACAGGCTACAACATGGATGAACCTTGACATTATTCTAAGTGAAATAAGCCAGTCACAAAAAGACAAACACTATCCAATTCCACTTATTTTATTTTAGGTCCTTAGAGTAGTCAAAATTAGAGACAGAAAATAGAATGGTGGCTGCCAAGGGCTGGGGGCAGGAGAGAATGGGCAGTTAGTGTTTAATGGATATAGAGTTCCAGTTTCATAAGAAGAAGAGTATAGATGGTGGGGATGATTGCTCAACAAGGCAAATATATTTAATACCACTGAAGGTACAGTTAAAAAGGGCCCAGACAGCAAATTTTATGTGTATTTTACCACAATTAAAAAATAAGTGAAAAAATCGTTAAAATTTTTTTATGTTTATTTTTTATTTTTTACATTTATTTATTTTTGAGAGAGAGGCAGAGCACAAGTTGGGGCGGGGGGCAGAGAGAGAATGAGACACAGAATCCGAAGCAGTCTCCAGGCTCTGAGCTAGTTGTCAGCACAGAGCCCAACGCGGGGCTCAAACCCACGAACCATGAGATCATGACCTGAGCCAAAGTCAGACGCTTAAACGACTGAGCCACCCAGGCGCCCCCAAAAAATCTTTTAAGAATGGAAATGTAGTTTTAAAATATCTGTCTGTAATTCAAATTTGGAGAATCCTTTTTTAAAATTCTTCTCTCTCATGACAAGGATGTATTGCAGAAGTTTTCTCTGTCCTGGTTTTTCAGTGCTTATCTTTGAATTTATTTTGATTAGCATCAGCCTTCAGACACCTGTCATGTTGTTCTCATGTTTGTATGTACAGCTGGTCTTAGTGTTATAGAAGTAGAGAGAATAGATATTATATTATTTATTGACTCTGGATATAATCCTGCCCTGTCTTGGAGGGCAAGGTGACTTCTCCAAGGCCACCACATTACATATATGCAAAGTTTCCACCAATTGCACAGTCCCTGATCCCTGCTGTCTTCTCCACCATGACTCCAATTTACTCCTGCGTTTAAAATCCAGAATGGAGAGGGCTGCCTGGGTGGCTCAGTCGGTTAAGCATCTGACTTTGGCTCAGGTCATGATCTCATAGTTCATGGTTCAAGCCCCACATTGGGCTCTATGCTGACAGCTCAGAGCCTGGAGCCTGCTTTGGATTCTATGTCTCCCTCTCTCTCTGCCCCTCCCCTGCTCATGCTGTCTCTCTGTCTCTCAAGAATGAATAGGCGTTAACATTTTTTTAAATAAAATAAAATCTGGAATGAAGAACATCTTTACTTTGATTAAAAAGGAAATAAAAAGTCTTCGTTTAGGTTATTTTTATTCTCTTAAAACAGGATGGCAGAGATACAAATGCAGTCTTATGTTTAAAACCCTAGGAAACAGGTAACACAGCTTCCATTTTGCAGATAAAGAAACTGAGACTCAACAAAGATTAAACTTACTTGCCCCAAATCAGGTCAGCTTGGCTTTAGAGCCCAGCTGTCTACTCCATTTCTTCATAAAAATCTATTACATGCATAAATATTTTATGATCGTTCTTAGTGGAAAATGTCCAGATTTCCCAGGCATGCCTGGACATGTTCTGAAGCTTAATTTAATATTTCAAAGCATGTAGGTGCCTTAGAAATCAGAAAATTCTGACCAATTTTGAAGGGAAAATGTCATGTTTTAATCCTGAGGTGTAGACTTTCCTACAAATAGTTCTCATACCATAGCTTTTGTTTTAAAAATTGAACTGGATTGTTTTCCAGTGATAAAAAAAAAAAGGATATTACATAAACATGTGTCCTCTGAGAACTCGGTTGGGAGGTAGACATGGTGTTCTCTGTGGGTCCCTCAGGAGGCTACTTCCAAGTTCAATGTCACATCCACTCTGGCAAATTGATAATATCCTTTAATTATGTACAGCCTGGATCTCTCTCCATCACTGCAAGTTCTAGAAAAAAATTTGCAGTCATCTGCTTGTGTTTACACACGGTTTGCCTCACAGAATCCCCAGAGGCGGGTGCAGCCCCGGGTCAGTGGATGTGGTGGAATTTGATTTGAGACAGAAAGACACCCAGATGGTCTAGTACATTCCTAAGGCTTAAGCTCAGTAAAGCAGCAACAGGGCAATTCCAAACATCCTCAGAAGGTTTGACAAATTTTCCAGATCCCTCCTGCAAACCTCGTTTACTATATTCAGAAAGCCTTAGTCTGAATATGTGCCTGTGTGTTGTCTTGGGACATGCATAATGATAATAACAAATACTGAGCATTGCCCTATTAAATGCTTCACATACATTAGCCCATTTCATTGGCAAAATAGCCTTGGAGGTCAAGATTAACATCCCTGTTTTAGGGAACAGGACACGGCGGGTGTGGGTGGCGGTGTAGCTGCAAATATGTCTTAACACAGTTGAAAGAGAGCTGGGATCAGGGCCAGCTAGTTGGGCTCTGAAGCCCTCACCCAGCACAGGTCACCTCTTAGGGCTTCAGAGCAACGGCCCCAGCCTCAGGCAGCATGCCAAGGACGCTCCCTAGACTGTTAAATCTCCTTCTTACTCACATGCTGCCTTACACTTGAGTCCAAAATAGTTGAGTGATCAGAGGAGTCACCTGAACCAAGAAGGGTGCCACTGTCCATTTCAGTATCTCCATGACAACGTCCGATTATTCCTGCACCTAGAGACTTCCGGTGCCTTGTATATTATATCAGAATGATTGGGGGCTTCCTGTGGTGATGCATGATAACAGGCAATTGAGAGCAGCTAATATTTTTTTTGTAGGACCTGATATTTGTGGATTTGATATCAAGAAAGTTCACGTTATTTTACATTTCAAGAATCAGTATCACTCAAACAAGAAATCAATCAGGTGTAAGGTAAACACTTCTGTATTCAAATCTGTGATTGTGTTAATTCTTTTTTTTAATATTTATTTATTTTGAGAGAGAGAGAGAGAGAGAGAGAGAAAAGGGGAAGTGAAGAGAGGGAGGGAGGGAGGGAGGGAGAGAGAAAGAATCCCAAGCAGGCTCCCCACTGTCTGCACAGAGCTCGAACTCACAAACTGTGAGATCATGCCCTGAGATGCAATCAAGAGTCGGACTGACTGAGCCACCCAGCCACCTGTGTTAACACTTAATGGTAACATAAATTTAGAGAAAATAGTTTCGATCTTAAAATATTTAACTGAGCCAGGGATGGATCTTAGCAAACACACCCCCGTGCCCCACGTTTCCAGTTTAGCAGGCTCATTAGAGACACTTGCCTACCCCTTTGGCTTGTTTTCTGAAGTTTGTACCCATCAGGAGGGCATACTCACTTTTTACTGTGAGCTGTGACACCATATTATAATTTGCCTTTTAAGGGTTACAATAGTATAGTCACATTTCAGCTGTATCCGTCCTCACTATGGAATAAAATATTCAGGATGGAAAGCAAAAACATCCTGGAGAAATTAATCTTCAAAATACCAAAACATTTACAAATGGGAATGTTTCTAAAATGAGAGCATACTTGCTTACTTTTTGCCACGGATCCTGTGAAAATAACACTTGATGCCATGGGGTCCGCTTCTTAACTCCACGGCCCCGCGCAGGGCTTCTCCAGAGAGGCAGCTTGCCTCAGGTCCCTGGTGCTGGGCCTGCAGAAGGGAATTACACTCCCCAATGCACCCCTCTGTTTGAATGTAGCCACCAGAAAGCAGGGGCCTGACCCCTGGGGCATCCCAGGGGCATCCACGAATCTGGGCAAATCTGGGCAGGAGACCGGGGTGCATTCGGAGAGCACAGTGACTTGCACGGAGGGGAAGTGTCAATCATCACCACTACTCAGTCCTGACCCAAGCAGGGGTGTGCTCGGTCTCCGCACCAAGCCCCAGTGAGTCTCCCATTGGCAGCCTGGCTCCTCTTGGGGTCCCACCCTCTGACTTGGTGGCTGCAAAGGATCATCGGGTCCTCTTTAAATGGAGAGGCCTGCCATCCCTCCTGTGGGGGTGAGGGAGAGCTCGGAGCCAACTTAGTGCACAGGTTTTACAACTGATCCGCCTAGAATATGTTCAGTTGCACATCGAATGTGTGGGAGAGACTGGGGATGACACTACAGAGGCTGTGAAGTCCAGCTTGGGCCTGGGGGTCAGAACATGACCAGCTCAGGACAGTAAGCCTCTGGGGCCCCCGAGTGGCTCCTGCAGGCTGATGATGCCCTCAGATGTGTGCTATTTCTGCACCTGTTAGAAAAAGAAAAGACAGTTCTGTGGAAGGAGCACTGACTCACAGCAGGTAGTTGGCGTTCCAGTCTTCCCAGTGAGGAGGGAGCAGCTATCTCCAGTGGGGTCTGATTCATGCTGTGATGCTGTGAAGGAAAGGCTGAGAATCTCCCCTGCAGGCAGTGGTCAGCTCTCAGGGCTTTTCAAGGACAGGGTCAGATCTGCATGTTAGAGAAATACCTCGGATGTGCTGGGGGAGGGGGGCCGCAGGGACGGGGTGACCGATAGGCAGGGAGAAGGGTGAGACTGTTAGGCCAAGGCTTCAACAGGATGCACAACATGGGACCATTTTGACAGATAATTCAGGGGTGGGACCCAGAGGACTTGGTGATGTTTGGAATTCGACTCCTGGGTGTATGGACGATGAAACTCAGCAGCACTGCTATTAATCAGGGAAAACAAAGACCAGTGAGGGGCCAGGGCACACTGTGTGTTGTGTTTGGAACCGTTGGTTGGAAATCCTGGCAGACATCCAGGTAGAGGTGTCCAGTAAGTTGTTGGAAACTCTGGTCTGAAGCTCAGGCCAATGGTTAGGATTAAAGATCCTGGTTTGGATCCATTGCACATGTGTGGGAGTGGATGTTATCCCTCAGGAGGCTCTGCACTTGTGGTTAAATCCTGGAAGGTTCCAGAAACCTGGCCAATGAGCCCAAAGTCTAAATTAGGAAAGGTGAGGGGAGGCAAAGACGGGCAGAGAGCAGGGAGAGAGCGTTGGGAGAAGCACGTACTCAGCTGGCACAGTGAGCTACAGAGGCTGAGAGGAACATGGAGCAGACAGAGCCATCGCCCGTGGTGTGGACAGTAGCCTGTGTCCTGCATTGCAGAGCAGGGGGGCACTGAAGAAGCTTTTACTCTTGGCTCTTAGCAGGGGGAGAAGCCTCCTGACGGAGCCTTTAAGATGCTGGGACAGTGGTTCCCAAACCTGGGCAATGTCAGCATCTCTAGAAAGTCTATGAAGGACACTGGAGGGTCCACTCGGGTGCTGATACAGCAGGTCAGGCTGACCCGGTGACAGACATTTTTTGGGCACCCCAAGTGACAATGGCAGCCCCACTTTGAGAACTGACCACTGCTGGAGCGTAGTGCCCGGAGTCCCTTCTGTTACAGACAGACAGGCACACCCTGGGCACCCCTGACCTCCCCAGACACCTGCCCATCCACTTCCCATCTCTCACTTACTGAATGCTTGCTGAATGCTTCCCTTGTGTCTGGCCTGGGGCTTTTAACTGTGACCAAGAGAGGCACCAGGCCTGCCGTCACAGAGCTTAAATTGTTGGACAGCTCAGAGCGTTAGAAAGTTCCCCGCTGTGTTGAAAAATAGACCGGGCTTCGTTCGGTATCTTTCAGAATACAGAACAGGCAATTGTTTTCCGTATAACTTTTCATAAACCAAACAGAGCAGGAGTGTTTGGTTTACACGAAGACCCCTGTCATAACGGCCTGTGAGATTCTAGGCGGGAGCCATTGTCTACACAGAAGGGAATCAGCAACTCAAGAGAAGTCAGCTGGTGGTGAGGAAGTTTTCTACAAGGGGGTGATTTCTTCTGTAAGTCATGTTTTGTAGTCAAGTCAACCCCCGTCCCTAGAAACACTCTTCTGGCTGTTTATAGCAAAGCTTTGACCAACAGCGACTTAAATCACATACGTAGACCTGGCCTGAAATGTCAAAGGTCTCATTGTTATCCTTTGTCTCCTTAAAATGTGCAGGTTGATGGATTTACCCACCTCTATGCTCTGGTCTTAAGACCAGACCTCACTTACGAAGTGAAAATTGATGGTCAATCAATCGAATCCGGCGACATCGAGTATGACTGGAACTTGACGTCACTTAAGAAGATGGAGAAGTCCTCCGCAGAGGACCAGGCAAAAGATGACAAATCCCAGGTGTGCATTTTCCGAGAACAACCCCACAGGGTGTGTCAGGGGAGTTTGTGAGTACGCAGGTCCTGTGCGATTGCTGAGGGGCTGGTGACCGTGATGCCCACATGGTCACAATCAAGGTGCCCTCCCCAGAGCATTTGCCACCAAAACCAGCCACATAGCTCCGCCCTTCCAGGGGTCGTGAAAGGGTCGTACAATATTTCAATATTTGAAAGAGAGCATGTTTTGTTTTTTAACCGATATTTTTAAAAGGATAATGCATCAGCAATCTTTATAATAATGATTTTTTTTTTTTGCTATTTTGAATTCGAACATGAAGTATTTTTTGAGTATCACGCTTGTGACTGACAACCAAAAATCAGTTAACGTAACAGGTCTGCATGAGTTTCCTAGGGTTGCTTAACAAAGGACCACAAAGTGGGTGGCTTAAAACACCAAAGTGTAGTGGGGCGCCTGGGTGGCTCAGTCAGTTGAGCGTCCGACCTCGGCTCAGGTCACGATCTCATGGTTCGTGAGTTCAAGCCCCACATTGGGTTCGCTGCTGTCAGCACAGGGCCTGCTTCTGATCCTTTGTCTCCCTCTCTCTCTGCCCCTCCCCCACTTGTGCTCTCTCAAAAGTAAATAAGACATTAAAATAATGACAGAGGGGGGCCTGGTTGGCTCAGTCGGTTAAGCAGCTAACTTCAACTCAGGTCATGGTCTCATGGTTGGGGATTTCGAGCCCCGCATCAGGCTCTGTGCTGACAGCCCAGAGTCTGGAGCCTGCTTTGGATTCTGTGTCTCCCTGTGTCTCTCTGCCGCTATCCTACTCATGCTCTGTCTCTCTCAAAAATAAACAGTAAAATTAAAAAACAAACAAACAAAAACAAGGCACAGAATGGCGAAGAAACTGACCTTGCAGCCCTCTGGTTGTGCAGGAGAGGACACAGGTCCTAGGATGAAAGTTCTAGCTGCCTCTGAGCTACAGGGATGCTGACTAGCAGTGCTGTGTGCCTTAGGGCTGCCGCATACTTGAGGTGGGTCCCTGGTGGAGCCTAATCACACTCCCAGAAGCTGTCCTCCAAACTGGCCATGTTTTGTCCATATGTTCAGTTTCGTGTGGGCTCCGAAGCAAATTAGTTCATTATGGCATTATGCTTTAATAGCCTGCGATTATACGGAGCCAGCTACTCGGATTGCATTGTAACCATTTCCTGGTCCCACAGCACAAGAGAGGCTTCCTCTGTTGCCAGTTGAGGTGGGAGCAGAAAGCAGAAGGGGGGTCACCAAATCCTACATGTCAATCATTGAGAAATGTTGCATATCATGGAAAAGCCCCAGTCTCTTTTTGTTTGTTTGTCATTTTTGAGAAAGAGTGTGTGTGAGTAGGGGAGGGGCAGAGAGAGAGGGAGAGAGAGGATCCCAGGCAGGCTCCGTGATGTCAGCACAGAGCCCAACTCGGGGCTCAAACCCACGAACCAGGAGATCATGACCTGAGCTGAGATCAAGAGTCGGATGCTGAACCAGCTAACCCACCCAGATGCCCCTGCTTTTGTGTTTATCTGAATATTAATCCATAGCACCTTTTCCTCATCCATTTATTTTTTATAAAGTTTTTAAAAAATGGTTATTTATTTTCGAAAGAGAGAGAGACAGAGAGTAAGAGGGGGAGGGACACAGAGAGAGGGAGACACAGAATCTGAAATGGGCTCCAGGCTCCGAGCAGTCAGCACAGAGCCCAACGCGGGGCTCAAACTCACAAACCGTGAGATCATGACCTGAGCCCAAGTCAGATGCTTAACTGACTGAGCCACCCAGGGGCCCCATCCTCGTCCATTCATTTATTCAACAAATATTTGTTCAACATTTCCTAAGCCGTATACATATATAGAGATGCGTGTATATACATGTATATGTGTATACAAGTGTGTATGTTGATGTGTGTATGTGTACTCATGTATTATACACACATTATACATGTGTGTTCTTGTATGCATACATACGTGCATGTATGTGTATGCATGTATCTATATATGTACACTGTGACTGTTAATAATATTTTTATATATATGTATACACATAAAGTCTAAATAACGTAACTGCTTTTCTCCTGCTACCCATCAATCCCCAGGTAAATCCTGGAACATTTCTTGGTTGTCCAGCCTCTCCCTCTAGAACATTCCACGCATGACCGTGATGCAGAAGGACAGACCACCTAACCAGCAGTGACTGGGTGGCCCCTCCCCCCTCCCAACATCACTTTTGTCCCATCATTTTTAACTTTAGCCACTCTGTTGAGTTTTCCAGACCGTCGTTCCTCTCACCAGCTTGGGAAGGGTGGTGTGATCACGCCAAGGCTTAGGGAGAAAATCCGGGCAGCGTGTGGCCCTGAAACCCTCCGTGGGACTGAGAACCTCAGCACTTGGCCCTTTGATCACCAAATTGATGGGCAAATTGCAACCAGGGCCATGGGCCTGCCGCTGCCTCTTGGTAGTTAAGAATTTCTTTTCTCAAATCTGAGATTAGATTTTTTGTTCCCCCTTACACATGTTTAAGGACTGGGAGAAGCATTTTCTGGATGCCAGTGCCAGTAAGCCAAGTGACTGGAACAGCCAACTGGACGGGGACTGGCAGGCGCCGATGCTGCAGAAGCCTCCGTACCAGGTGGGTTGCGTCTCCTCCCTGCGCTGCCCCGGGATGGCCCTCCCCCGCCTCTGCCTGCGTCCCTCTGGACCTCCGCTTAGGTTCTGTCTTTGCAGGATGGCCTGAAACCAGAGGGTATAGACAGAGATGTTTGGCTCCATCAGAAACTGAAAAACACCAACTATCTGCCGGAGTACGACCTCTCAGAGTTTGAGAACATTGGTGCCATTGGACTGGAGCTTTGGCAGGTCACTGAGTTTTACATTTGCTATCACTTGAGGGCGCCTGGGTGGCTCAGTAAGTTGAGCGTCCAACTCTTGATTTCAGCTCAGGTCATGATCCCAGGGTCGTGGGATGGAGCCCCGCATTGGGCTCAGCACCTGAGCATGGAGCCTATTTAGGAGTCTCTCTTTCTCTCTCTCTTCCTTTCTCTCTCTCTCCTTCCGCCCCTCCCCCTTAAATGAATGAATGAATGAATGAATGATTGAATTTGCTGTCATTTGATAACTCTGAGCTTCAGCCTAAACTCCTGCATTCGCATAGCTGGTATCGCTTGAGCTCCTACTGTGTGCCTGGTATTCCTTGAACTCCTACTGTGTGCCTGGTACCCATACCTGGACTCAAGACATAATTCAGCATGGATAAAACAGACATCCTTTCTGCCCTCCTTTTTGGTTTTTTTTTTTTTTTTTTTTTTTTTACATTTCCTGTCTGCCTCCCTGCCCCGTGGGAATTTGTCACTCCTCAGCCTGGAGCTGATCTGTGGGCCCCATCAGCTTTAGGACAAGACCGCAGATTCTGATGCTTGCAGGGTCCAGGGTGGACCCTGAGATCCTGCCTTCCCAGCAAGCCCCAGGTGGTGCTGCTGCTGCCCACGGCCGGCTTTTGCACACTGAAGTTCTCTGGCAGTGGTAGGGGGTTTCTAAGTTTGAGACCCGGTGCCTTGGAGAGAAGGGACGCTTCAGAAATGGGTTTAAGCATGTGCTACTGTGGAGACCCAGTCACCGTTAGGGTCCTGAACCACATGCAGTTGCTTCTGGGTGCAAAGTTGTCATATTTCTCACATCAGTAAGGAAGACCTTATTTTCATCCACAGGTGAGATCAGGCACCATCTTCGATAACTTCCTGATCACAGATGATGAAGAGTATGCTGACAATTTTGGCAAAGCCACTTGGGGGGAAACTAAGGTATGACATACACAGTGGACTTTTTGTTCATTGTTCATGTATTTCTGTACTTGAGTCTAACATATAGGAAAGGGCTTGATGGATTTTTATTGGTGAACATCCCACCCAGATCAAGGTACAGAACGGCATCAGGGTTCTGGGAACCTCCTCACAACCCCACCCTGCTGGTAGCTGCCCCCCACCTCCCCGCCAAGGAACCACTATCCCATGACCATGCATTTGACCTCCTTTTGAAATTCGTATAAGCAGAACCATCCAATAGTTACTCATTCAGGCAGCGCTGTGAGGTTCATATTATCGAATACAGTAGCAACTCATTCTTACTGGGTGAATATTCCAGAAGGTATATATCCGTTCTCTGTTGACGCAGCTTTGGATTGCTTCCAGCTTGTGGCCTCACCAATAAAGCTGTTACCGTCATTCCTGTGCATGCCTTTCAATGGACACATGCCCAGGACAGGACAGTCTGGGTCACAAGGTCCCACACAGCCCAACGGTTTTCAATGTATCATCCCCTTTTCTGTTTCCTTCTGCAGCGGATGAGAGTTACAGTTTATGCCATATCTTTGGCCATGCCTGGTATTGTTGTCAGTTGTTGACAAGTCGGATTTACTGAAGTATAATCTACATATTGTAGGATTTACCCTTTTTGGTGTAGAAGCCTATGGCTTTTGACACATACAATTGTGAAACCACCAACAAAGATCCAGATGGAGGGGCGCCTGGGTAGCTCAGTCGGTTAAGTGTCTGTTAAGTGTCTGACTTCAGCTCAGGTCATGATCTCATGGTCTGTGGGTTCAAGCCCTGTGTCAGGCTCTGTGCTGACAGCTCAAAGCCTGGAGCCTGCCTCAGATTCTGTGTGTGTGTGTGTCTCTCTCTGCCCCTCCTCAGCTCATGTTCTTTCTCTCTCAAAATAAACATTAACATTTTTTTAAAAAAAGATCCAGATGTAGAACACAGGATCATCACCCCTGAAAGTCTCCTTGGGTCCTTCGTAGCCAAAGCCTCTCCCACTATAGGCCTCCACCAATCTGGTATCTGCCCCTACAGCCTCACCTTTCCCAAGTGTCATATAAATGGATTACCCTAGCACGTGGTCTTTTTGAGCCTGCTCCGCAAGCACAACGTGTCTGACATTAAGCCGTGTTGTTGGGGTATCAGTCAGTAATTGGTTTCTTCTTATTGCTGAAGAGTTTTATTTTTTTTAATTTTCATTTAATTTTTTAAATTTTTTAAAGTTTATTCATTTTGAGAGAGAAAGGAAGCAGGGAAGGGGCAGAGAGAGAGAGAGAGGGAGAAAGAGAGAATCCCAAGGAGGCTCCAGGATGTCAGCGCAGAGCCCGATGCAGGGCCCCAACTCACGAACTGTGATCATGACCTGAGCCGAGATCAAGAGTCGGACACTTAATCAACTTAGCCCCCCAGGCACCCCACTAGTAGTTTTAGCTGCTCACCAGTTGACAGACAGTTGGGTTGTTTCCAATTCCTGACATATGAACAAAGCTGTTATAACTAGTTACTTACAGTTTTTTGTGTGTGGATGTGGGCTTCCAGTTCTCTGGGATAAATAGCCAGGAGTAGTTGGGTCCTGTGATAGATGTTTCCCCCCCGTAAGAAACTTCCAGGCTGTTCCTAGGGGGGCTGCGCTGTCTCGCATCCTCGCCAGCGCTGGGGATTGTGGGTCTCTCCAGGTGTGTAAGTGGTGTCTCCGGTTTGAGTTTTCTTACCCTGATGACAAACGAAGGTTGGCACTGTTTTATGGCTTTTGTGGCCATTTGGATATTCTTTTTTTGCGAACTGCTCGTGTTTCATTTATTGTTTCAATTGAAGTATAGTTGGCATACAATATTACCTTGGTTGCCGGTGTACCACACAGTGATTCAACACTGATACACATTAAGAAACGCTCACCATGCAAAGTCTAGCTACCACCTGTCACCACACAAAGGCATTACAATATTATTGCCTTGACTACATCCAGCACAGGACATCCCCATGACTTATTTATATTTTATACCTGGCAGTTTGTACTTTTTGACCCCCTTTTCTCATTTTGCCCACCCTCTTTCATTCCCTACCCTCTGCCGTGTCTGGTAGCACCAACTTGTTCTCCGTATCTATGAGCTTGGTTTTTTTTTTTTAATTACACATACAAGTGAGATCATATGGTATTTGTCTTTCTTCATCTTATTTCACTTAGCATAATGCCTTCAAGGTCCATCTGTGTCGCTGCAAATGGCAAGATTTCATTCTTTTTTTATGGCTGAGTAATACTCCACGGTGTGTGTGTATCACATCTTCTTCCTCCATTCATTGGTTGATGGACAATTAGGTTGCTTTCAGTCTTGGCTACTGTAGACAATGCTGTAATAAACATGGGGGCACAGATGTCCTTTGAGACAGTGTTTTCATTTTCTTCAGGTAAATACCCAAAAGAGGAATTACTGGATTCTATGGTATTACTACTTTTAATTTTGCGGGGGGGAAGCATCATACTGTTTTCTGTAGAGGTTGCACCCATTTACATTCCCACCAATAATGTGCAAGGGATCCCTTTTCTCTACATCCTTGGCCAATGCTCTTTATCTAGTATTTTTTCTTTTTTGATAACAGCCATTCCAACAGGTGTGAGATGATATCTCGTTGTGGTTTTAATTTGCATTTTCCTGATGATTAGTGATGTTGAGCATCTTTTTTTTGTGCCTGTTGACCTTCGGAATGTCTTCTTCAGAAAATGTCAATTCAGATCCTCTGCCCATTTTTTCCATCAGATATTTTTTGCTATTAAGTTATATAAGTTCTTTATACGTTTTGGATATGAACCTCTCATTAGATATGATTTGCAAGCATTTTCTCTCATTTAGCGGGTTGCCTTTTCATTTTATTGATGGTGAGGGAGCCATTTCTTCTTGAATCTGATTTCTCCTGTAAAGCCTTACTAAAACTCTTTTTCAGTAATGACCATGGGAACCTTCTTGATGTTGTCTGCACTGCTAACCCTTGTGTTGATCACATGTGCCTGGTTTTCTCACTTAGGCTCAGAGGACTCCTTTCACTGCCTATTCACTGCTCAGTTGGTTGAAGGACAGGGGCCCAGGTACTCTGGGAATAGAAGTGTGTGGGTGTATTTGCGTCCTGCAGCCGCTGTAACAAATTACCACAAACTGGCTGGCTTAACACAACACAGATTCATCATCTCACAGTTCTGGAGGCCTGAAGTCCAAAATCACTATCAGTGCACTGAAATCAAGTCCTCAGCAGGGCCATGCTCCCTCCAAGGGCTCTGTGGGAGTGTCCTTCCTTCGCCTCTTGCAGCCTCTGGTGGCTCCTAGTGTTCCTTGGTTTGTGGCCACGTGGCTCTAATTTCTGCCTCTGTCTTCACGTGGTCTTCTCTTCTGTCTGTGTCAAATCTCTCCCTGCCTGTCTCCTATGAGGAGACTGGTGATGGACTTTAGTGTCCATTTGATGACCCAGGATAATCTTCCCATCTCAACATGCTTAACTTAATCATATTTGCAAAGACCCTTTCCCCATAGAAGGTCCCATTTACAGGATCCAGGGATTAAGGCCTGGCATCCTTGGGAGCTTTTCGAAGCTGCCCCCAGGTGGTGTGGAGGCTTGTAGAAGGCAAGGGCAGGCTGAAGGTGGACCCTCAGTCCACTCCCTAGAAACTCAACCCCCAGTAGCTAATGTCTCATATGTCTGTTTCTTTCTCCAAGGGCCCAGAAAGGGAGATGGACGCCATACAGGCCAAGGAGGAAGTGAAGAAGGCCCGTGAGGAAGATGAGGCAGAGCTACTGATGGGCAAGTTTGGTGGGCAAGAAAACAGTTTCCAGAGATTTCACAGGAGGGACGAATTTTAATCATTCCCACCCCAGATAAAGATGATTGGTAAAACCTTGTTTCTACTTTAATCTACATTTAAGAGTACAAACGTCAACCTATGTGGTAATCTGTCCAATTTTCTTTGAAAATGTTCCTTTGCTTCCCAGTGGGGTCGGCTTGGTTTCCCCTGGGGCCCCCTCCCCGCTGTGCACAGAGAGGTTTTCTCTCGACAAACCTGAGTGCTAGAAGCCAGAGGCCAGTGACAGTCTGGCCCAAATCATGATGCTTGTCTCTTAGCCCCCAGTATGTTTTATAAATAAAAGTTGGTAAAACTGATTTTGAAAAAGGAGAAATGATGTCTTTTTTTTTTCAGGCTGTAAATTACCGATAGCATATGCTAACCTTTTCCAATACGCAATCTTCTTTTTTTTAATTTATTTTTGACAGAGAGATGGCATGTGAGCAGGGGAGGGGCAGAGGGAGAGGGAGACACAGAATCCGAAGCAGGCTCCAGGCTCCAAGCTCCAAGTTCTCAGCACAGAGCCCAATGCAGGGCTCAAACTCACAAACTGCGAGATCATGACCTAAGCCAGAGTTAGACCCTTAACCAGTTGAGCCACTCAGGCGCTCCTTTAATATTTTAATTAAAAAAAATTTTTTTTTAATTTTAAGTAGACTCCACACCCAATATGGGACTTGAACTCATAACTCTGAGATCTAGAGTTAAATGCTCTACTAACTGAACCAGCCAGGCGCCCCAAATAATTTGCCTTTTTATTTTTTAATTTTAATGTTTTTAATTTTTTTAATGTTTTATTTATTTTTGAGAGAGAGAGAGAGAGAGAGAGAGAGAGAAACAGTGTGAGCAGGGGAGGGTCAGGGAGAGAGGGAGACACAGAATCCGAAGTAAGGCTCCGGGCTCTGAGCTAGCTGTCAGCACAGAGCCTGATGTAGGGCTCGAACCCACGAACTGTGGTGAGATCATGACCCGAGCCGAAGTCGGACGCTCAACCGACTGAGCCACCCAGGCACCCCATAATTTGCCTTTTTAAAGTCCTACATAGCAGCCTTCTGATTTGAAGACACCCGTTTTCACACAGAAATGTGTATTGGAAAGTAATAAAATTTAGGACATCAGGATATTACAAATAAGCTGGATACAGTAGAAATTATATGTGACATACTGCTGGATGATCACTGCGGAAAGTGTGCCGAGGAAGTGAAATTCTGGCAAGTTTTGTTCTCACTTTGGGTGAAGTTGGCGGACCTCCAAATGCGGACTTTTTGACTGATGGCTGACAGTTTATTGGGGGCTGGTTATCGCTCTCAGAAACAAAAGACACTTTATTGGAAGTGCAGGGATGGGATTCCACTGTCTACCTCTTTAATCTCTGAATGATTAGAAGTGACTGAGGAAAGAGGCAGAGCCAGGCTTAGAGAGAAAAGGCTGCAGACAGTTGTATGAAGGTGGGTCAGACCAGCTCAGACCCTGCAGAGCTCAGGTTTTGGAGCAGTGCCACCCTGGAGAACTTCCTGTGATAATGTTCCCCATTTGCACTGGCCAATACAGTAGCCACTTGCCACACCTAAGCCCTTGAAATGCGGCTGGTGGCACTGAGGAATGAATTTTAAAACAAATTAATAGACATTGGTTTTAGAGTAATTTTAGGTTCCCGGCCAAACCAAGATCTGACACCAAGACTGGAAGCCTGCATATGACATTTCACGGACACCTGTACTCATTGGTTTCCTGTCATGTTCTGTCAGAAAGAAGTGGGAAGGCAGGTGGAGAGGAGAAGCCATTTTTTTCAGGCCTCTGCTGGCACCTTAGGCCATGGTGAGAACAGAGCTGGGACTTTAATGATGGGCAGAAACAGCAGTGGCTGGTGAGGGTAGGCATCTGGGCTCCTGTTCGGGGCCCAGTGATTCAGGGTTTTGGGGGAATACCTTTTTCCCTTTTGACCTTTAGTCTTAGAGGGGCTAGCAGCTTCCTACAGTTACTAATCTTTAGGTAACCTTATATTCCTGTTCTGTTTTTCCCATACTTTTGTACTCATTCTCCTATATGAAATGTCCTCTGTGGGAAATATCTAAATGGCTTTTCCTGGGGCGCCTGGGTGGCTCAGTCAGTTAAGTGTCCGACTCTTGCTTGGTTTTGGCTCCTGTCACGATCTCATGGTTCGTGGGTTCACGCCCCGCATTGGGCTCCATACTGTCAGCATGAAGCCTGCTTGGGATTCTTTCTCTCCCCCTCTGTCTCTGCCCCTCCCTTGGGTGCATTCTCTCTCTTTCTCTCTCAAAATAAATAAACTTAAAAAATATTTAAGAAAATAAAATGACTGGTCCTTATGGAACACAGACTAATAAAGCACTCAGGACAGCTAAAAGCCTCTATCACCACACCTGGACCACCACCACAGCTTTCCGGCTGACCTGCTCCCTTCCATCCATCCATGCTCAGCGCCATTCTAGAATACAAATCTGATCATGTTCAAAACCCTCTGGTGGCTTCCCGTTGCTCTTTCTTGGGAAAGGGGGTAAAGGGAGAGGGAGAGAGAGAATCCTTTTTTTTTTTTTAATGTTTATATTCATTTTAGAGAGACAGAGTGCTAGTAGGGGAGGGGCAGAGAGAGAGGGAGACGCAGAATCTGAAGCAGGCTCCAGGCTCTGAGCTGTCAGCACAGAGCCCCACGTGGGGCTCGAACTCAGGAGCCGTGAGATCATGACCTGAGCTGAAACCAGATGCTCAACCGACTGAACCACCCAGGCGCCCCAGGAAAGATACTCCTAAGCAGGCTCCAATCTCAGCACAGAGCCTGACATGGGGTTGGATCCCACGACCCTGGGATCACAGGATGTCAGACACTCAGCTGACTGAGCCACCCAGGCTCCCCTTCCCATTGATCTTTATACAGGGAATGGAGGGGTGAAGGAGCATGATGAGACTGAAAACTTAGAGCAGACAGCAAAGCACTCTCAAGATGAGACCAGATGACACATGGTCTCATATCATTGCTCTTTACTCAGGGGTGTCTTATAAGACCAGCAGCAGCTTGTGACACTCCGAAATGGAAGAGGGAGACAGGAAGCTGTGCCCCACCCCTGAGATCACATGGCCTTCTAGCTTGCGGGTGTGAGAAACAGGGTCTGCTCAGACTCACTGTGCCACCATCACAGGAGGGCAGGTAAGGGGAAGCCCACCTGCCCTGCAGAGGCCTTGCAGTCAGCTGCCTGGCTGCACCTTCCTTCCTCACCGTTAGGGGAATCTGGCCACAGATGAGTGTGTGTCCCTAGCCTATGGAAGACAAAACATCTAAGAAATAAATGCCCCTTCCAGTACTGGTTCTCCAGCAAACATCAGGCGCCTGCTCTGTGCCAGGCACAGTGTGAGACATGGAGGTGGAACAAAAGCAAATATATGTTACCATTCCCACTTTTCAGAAGAGGGGACTGGGGGCTCCAAGAAAGTACTTAAGTGACATGCCAGGGTGATTTGCCTCCTGCTAGAAATGGGAGCTGGCAAATCATCACACACACACACACACACACACACACAAACCCTATCCTGGGAACGGGCAGCGTTGCTGGGCACAGCGAGGTTTCTGACGCTCTGAGGCGTGCGCAACAACCTGCCCATAAGGATTTGCCAGGAGCACGGGAAAGGGAACGGCACCTGAAGGAATGACAGCATGTCAGACTTAAGCAGCGGGCGGAGGGGTAAAGGGGCAGAAAAGCTTGGCTCACACGGTGAGACCCGCGCGCCCAACCGGCCCCGCCCCCTCCCGGCCAGAGCAAGGTGTGCGCGGCCCCGCCCCCGACCCCGCCCCTTCTGTTTCGATTGCGCGTGCGCGGCCCTGATTCGGCCCTGCTCCCGCCCGGCCTCGGCTGCGCGCGCACCGCCCCTCACACCAGTGCGCACGCGCGGCCCCGCCCCCGTCTCCCCGGCGCTCGGAGCCCGAGTCCGCGGGAAGATGGCGGCCCCGCTCATCCCGCTCTCCCAGCAGGTATGGGCCCGCGGGCTGGGGTGCCGCGCCGGCGTGTAGGGCGCGAGGCGGGCGCCGCGGGGAGACCGATGCGCGGGGAGGCTCACCCGCGTGGCGGTGGCTCGCGCTGACGGGCCCGTGCGCAGGGAGGGCGAGTGGGCGGGCGGTCCTGAAGGTGACAGGCCGGCCCGGCCCGCGGCCTCCCGCGCCCTGGCAACCCTCTGCGGGCGGCGTCCAGGCGGGGCTGCTGCATGTATCTGCATGGTTCAGGGCCCGGGCCCGGCTACGAGTCCGGCCTTAGCCGCAGCTCCCAGGCCGGGCGATGCACGGTGGCACTAGGCTCTCACTCGGGGAGGTGGGCGACGTCGCCGGTGCGACGGCCCCGCGAGTCTTTGTTTTCTGCCGGGTCCCAGCGCCGGGGAGGACGGTGTCCCCGCCGGGGTGGAGGGCAGAGCCCTGCCAGAGCCAGGACCCTCCAGCAGTGCGATCCCGGACTCATCCCTCTCTCCCTTGCGAGCCGTTTCTGCGACCCTTGAATTGAGAAAGAGGAGCTCGCACGTCTCCTTTCTGCGTCTGAAAATCCGCCTGATGGTCTCATTGAGGGCAGTAACAGCGGCGCGACACATAACGTGCAAAAAAGAGCCTTGCGCAGGCAGCCTTGCTTTCTGGAAGGGATGTTCATTCATTTATGTTGTCCGTCAGATGTGCGTTGGGCCAGGTGCTGGGAGTGCAGCAGTCACCCAGACAGACAAGGTCGCCGCTCTCCTGGAGGTGACACTCCTCTGGGCCCTAGAAACTACCTGTGTCCTGCTAATAACAGCTGCCTTTATTTACTGAATCCTTGTGTCGTAGCAAGCACCATGTTATAAGCACTTTGTCTGAGTTATCCCGCTCGGGCTTGGAATTAAGAGTGAAGACACAGGGTCATGTCATCTTGCCATTTAGTTCTTGGCTCTAACATTTATTCCTCTGAGTGTTCTTGGATGAAGCCCTTAGAAGTCGTTTGGAAAATGGAAATATAAAACATATAGGGGAAAGGTGAAGATTAAGCATGTGAAGCGCTTAGAACAGTGCCTGGCACATCAAAGCACTCCGTGATACTATAATTATTACCATCATTTAATTCTCCGGCAGATTGGGGCATATGGGAACGTAGACCACAGCGGTAAGAATGCTGAACCTTAAGAGAGCTGATAGGCAGGTTGGCATGACTGGTCAGCTTTTCCAAGGAGAGAGACATAGACACCTGCTGAATCTTACAAGAACTAGCCAATTTCTAACAGTGTCACGAAATTAAAAGCATTAAGGACCAGTGGTTATTAATTAATACGTTCTTGTAATAGATATGAAAGTGCTATGTAAAGCAGGTGCTCTACAGGGGGTATTATTAATAGCCAGTCACTGTAGTTTAGGATGCGCGTGTTGGGGGGTGAAGCTCACCTAGGCTCACTTAATGAGAGAGTGCTCCCATTTTTTGGGGAGGTGTGTGTGGAAATCTTTTTAAAACTTCCTATCAAATTTTGACAGCCCGAATTTGAACTTTGATGACAACAGCGGCCAATGTTTATTGAGTGCTTTGGAGTTTAAGCATTTTCTAACACGTTGGCACTTATCCACACAACAAGGAGAGGGGATTCTTGTCTTACTGATGCAGAATTAGGTTCAGAGGCAGGCAGTGGTTTGCCACGGTGAGTTAAGGAATGAAAACATGATTGGGGTCATGTGAGTCGCGTGCTTAGCACCCTTTGGAATAAAATCCCAATTCTTTCTCAGGAAGCCTTGCTGGTCTGGTGCTTGCCAGCCCTCTCCCGCCTCATGCTTTCCCTGCATCCCATACTTGCCGCTCTTCTGCCCCTTCCATAGTCCCAGCTTTCTCTGTCCCCAGGGTGTCCTCACTGGCTGTTCCTTCTTCCTGAAGTGTGCTCTTCCCTGGTCTCTTTCTTGGTGCTTTTGGTCCCCGGGTCCTTGCCCTCCTTCAGGTGGTAGCTCAGATGTCATTCTTCCCAGAGGCCTTTGCTGATCGTTTGTCATAAGTAGGGTCCCTTCCGTCGCACCAGAAACGTGTTTTTTCCACATACCCCTCGGCACCAATCGTGGTCTACACCCAGGCACCCAGGGAGAGCAGGTACAGGCTCTTGATCCTGTGACCAGCACCCAAGAGGTGTCCGGTAAACTCCTGAAGCACCAGTGACTTACTTATCCCAACCAGCACCATTTACAGGTGACTTTTCTTCTCTCTGTGTGGGATGGGGCTCCGGTGGGAGTCGCAAGAGACCGACAGCCAGGAGCCCATGACAAGTTTAGATCGCAGACTTCTGTGCTTTTTCCTGTTCCTTATACCTTGGTTGAACAAAGGCATGACCAGCCTTTCTTCCTTCAGGTAGTTATATAACATTTCTCTACACCTGTTCTTTTTTTTTTTTTTTAAGTTTATTTATTTATTTTGAGAGAGTGACAGCACGAGCTGGGGAGAGGCAGAGAGAGAGAGAGAGGGAGAGAGAGTCCAAGTAGGCTCCACGCTGTCAGTGCAGAGCCCGACACGGGGCTCGAACTCACGAACTGTGAGATCATGGCCTGAGCTGAAATCAAGAGTCAGACGCTTAACCGACCGAGGCGCCCAGGCGCCCCTAGCTCTGCACCGGGTGTTCCTGTCGGCCAAGCTGTGAGGCATAGCCCTTCCAGCCTTTCCGCCTGGCTGAGGGATCACACAGGTCCGCAGATAATCACCGGAGACGCAGGGGTAGGATTCCAGGATAACTTCTGGTCGGGGGCATTCAGGGAGCCGCCTGGAGTGCGAGGCTGTGCTCTGGTGGGACTGAGGTGCAGGGCACACTTGGAACATTCTTGGCACGTGGAACTTGGAAGGCGGATGGCCAGTTGAAAGTGGGTGGAGCGGCTGCCAGCAGGGTGGCAGGGGAGAGGGGCAGCATGATTCTCCGTGTCGCCAGCACTTTTGCGACTGGCATCTTTCCTGGTCCACTCCACAGCCCCCCGTATCTGTGACACCTCTTTCCCTGTACAGCCTCTCATGACTCTGAATAGAAATCTTGCTCTTTCGAAGCGTCAGGGTTGACTTCTCCCTCCGTTGGCAGCTCAGTGATTTACGTTTCTCCCTGCCTGTGAGCAAGCTCCCCTTTGCTTCTCCTTCCCCGGAAATGCACCTGTCACCCTCACCCCTTTGTACCATGTGGTCTCGCAAGTGGCCGGTCACCATGTCGTCCTTAACCCTGGTGGCCTGTCGGTGGTCACCCTTGAGCCCACAACACTGCGTCCGTTCTGTGTGCTCCCGTCTTAGGGTCTCCCCGCAGAGCGTGCCCTTCCCCCTCCAAGACCCTCCCGGAGTCCAGACGCCTGTTTCTCCCTCTGCCAACCACCACTGCTGGACTTGGCCGCCTCTTACCACAGCCACAAATTCACAGGCTGCGGCTGTCCCTCTTCCTACTGAGTCGCTCCCTCTGCGTTCCTTCTGCACAACCACCCCCCTGCTCCAGAAACTTCCAGCTCCCCCCCACCCCCACTCAGTGTGTCCAGCTAGACTCCCCTACTGCCGGCTCCAGCTGACCTGGTCGGCTTGCTCTCCGCACTTGCACCGCCTCCACGTAAACCTTGCTCTTCCCAGTGCTCCCCCACACACCCTCCATGGCTCTGTTGCCCCCACCTCATGCTGTGACCTCCTGCTGCAACCTGCCTCGCCTCCCACCCATTGGAGGCCTCCCCCCTCCCCCCTGAACGTTAGTTCTCCCTTTTGTACCTTCTGGGGGTGCCTTGTGTGGCCCTTGACCCGGGAAGCACATGGGAAGCATTGGGCTCATTGATGAAGAGAGTGTCCTGTGCCCAAGAGGTTCCATACCTCCCCCATCCCCCGCCACGCCACTGGGGTCCTCCTCCTTCGTCAGGTGCTTCCTGGGCCCAGGAGCTTGAGACACGTCATCTTTTTAATGGGTACCACGTTCTGGAAGGTTTTTATTCCCACTTCACAAACTGAGACGCACAGAGATTTAAGTAACTTGCCAAAGGCCCATAGTTGGTTAGGTTGACCCCACATCCATCTGCCTGCAGAACCCTGCTCTTTCCCCTCTTCCAGGAGGCCTGCTGGGTACCTTGCCCAGAGCAACACCCAGTGAACGTGTCTGCAGTGAATGCCAAGTGCTTGGGACACTTGGTTGTCCTTTCGTCCCTGTTTTTTTTTTTTTTTTTTTTTTTTTCTCCAAAAGCATTGCCAGCCTCTCTGTCTTACTAGAATGCTAATGGTGATGTGGTATAAATCGGTGGGGACAGAGCCAGGGTTTAGAGTAAAGATTGGCCCTGCCCTGTAAGACCCAGAATTCCCCAACTGGCCCTTTGTCGTATTGACCTGCATTGGCCTGGTTTTTGTGGACTGAGTAGCTCCCAGTTGAGCAAGAACGTACAAGTTTTGCTCCCTGTGCCCCGATTTTGAACTTTAGAGCAACTTTCCCACGCCTGGCTCCTCACCCGATCCGCTAATCCCGGAAGTGGACTGACTTTGATCAGATGGTACCCAAGCGCTGAGTGTCGTCCACTCTCTGATGCCGCAGGCCACTTCCCGTTATTGTGCCGACAGACGGACACAGCCGCCACCCCCTAAGAGAGGCGGCTTGTCAGCGCCTCTGGGGGTGCCCTCAGGTTGTCCCCACCCAGACTTTGGCTGAGCAGCCAGCGTCCACTCGGAAAGCTATTCCACATTCTTCCTCAAAGACCCCTCTCACCCCGTTATCACGTGAGGTCCCTTCAGGGGGTGTGTTTTCCTTGTTAGGGTCCCCAGATGTTCTCTCAGCGCCCTCAGTAGTGCAGTATTTTCTGTATCTCACTTTGTCCATGTGCAAATCGGGCCTAACTCTGTTAGGTATCCTCCTCCTGACAGTGGGGCACGGCACCTCACAGGGTGATGGGTGTGCCACCAGACAGTGCCTCTCGTTCACGGATCACGCCGTTCATTCAGCAGGTGTGTTAGGCTGGGCACCGCCTGGGCGGTGGGACGTGGCAGTGAACCTGAACACAGTTCTGTCCTGTGGAGCCGAGGTTCTAAGGACCGGGGCGCAGACAGCAGGGAATGAGCACGTCTGTAGTCTGTCCCAGGGCCATGTGGTCGGTGCTGTGAGGACTGTGAAGCCGAGTGTACGGTCCCGCAGGTGAGGGAGGGGAGGCCTCACTACGCAGGCGCCAAGGCCTGAGCAGAAAAGGCATTTTCGATGGCTCACCTTACCCTCCCGGGTCACCCTGGTCGATCTTATCCTCCCTGTATAAAGAGGTAAACTGGGGCCCAGAGGCATAGGTCACTTGTGAAAGGTCACACCCAGCAAGCTTGTGCTGACACAGCTCATGTGACGCAGGTCTGGGGCTCTGTGTCGCACTCCAGTTTCTTTTTCTTTCTTTCTTCTTTTTTAAAAAAAAATTTTTTTTGTGTCTTTATTTAATTTAGAGAGAGAGAGAGACAGAGAGTGAGCAGGGGAGGGGCAGAGAGAGAGGGAGACACAGAATCCGAAGCAGGCTCCAGGCTCTGAGCTGTCAGCACAGAGCCCGACGCGGGGCTCGAACCCACGAACCGTGAGATCGTGACCTGAGCCGAAGTCAGCGCTTAACTGACTGAGCCACCCAGGCGCCCCTCTTTTTATTTATTTCTTTAACTGCCAAGCATTCAACAGTGCGAGAGCTCATTCGGTTTTAAACACTGGCCGTGCTCCCTAGGTGCTAGGCGCTGCATCCCTAGGTACTGTGCAGTCTGACGGAGAGAAGGTCACCTGTTTAAGTTTTTATTTTATTGTTTTGATCTCATCTCCCTGGAAAGTCGCGGGGGAAACGGAAAAGCTGCCTTCTTGTCTTTACAGGGCTCAGCAGGTTTCCCTGCTGGAGTGGGTGTTGGGCGCTTCAGCTGGATGCAGAAATGAGTGGAGCCATGTCCGGCCCACGAGGAGGGTCGCCTTGGTCCAGGTCATGGTGGAGGCAGAGGCCATGGGCGGCGTGAGCTGGATGAGGGGTGGATGACGTGCTTCCCCGTGGGGACGGCTGCGTGTAGGAGAAGGGGCGTTTGCGCTGGGTTGTGGGGACGCCGGGAAGGAGAGAGGAATGCTTTTTCAGACAGAGGCAAAGCAGAATGGACAGAGGCCAAGAGACCGGAATTCCAGCTCCGAGGGCTGAATGTGAGGCCGGGGCTGGGACCTTGGGGTCCACATCCCTCTTCTGGTTAGGGTGACGTAGGGATTAAAGGGAGAAGGTGGTTTGGTAAATGGGACACGGTCTGTGCCTGGCCTACAGATTGGCCCGAGACAAAAGGGACTGACAGGGTGTCTGCTTGCCTACAGTGGCCGATGAGGGGGGTGGGGTAGAGAGAGGGAGACCCGCCTGCTCTGTGGCCCAAAGGGCCGCTCCTGCTTAGAATTCTCTGCCTGCTACAGTAGCAGGCCCAGCCCATAATGTCCCAAGCTGCTGGAGGGCGGGAGAGGTTACCCCAGACCCACAAACAGCCACCTCCTTACACTTCGGCCTGGCTCTGCCTACGGGGGGAGGTGGGGGGGGTTGCACTCTCGGTGGGAGAATTGATTTACTGACTGCATTTCAGACCTGCTGATAAAAAGTCAGTTCTCCTTTTGTAGACACTGGCTGAAAGCAGGGAACGGTGGTGCCAGGGGGCCTGGCTGTCCCTCTCTGTGGACGGGAAGCACACTGCTCACCTGCATCCCACGCTCCCCAGTGCTGCCCTCCTCCCCGTTTGCTCTGTCCTGCAGCCCGTTGGCATTTTTTTTTCAGTTGCTTGCTCAGGTGACGTTCTGTCTTGCCTCAGGGCCTTTGCACATGCTATTTATGGCTCCTTTCCAGTATTCCCCCCCCCTTTTTTTAATCTCTGGGTTAACTTCTACTCCACTTCATATCTCAGCTGGTACGTCACTTCCTCAGGGAAAGCCTTCCCTGACAGACTGGCCCAGCTTTTCTGTTACTGCCTGTGGCGACGCTCTGTACTTTTCCACATACCGCTTTGTAATTTCCTGCTGGTGGGATTCTTTGATGGATGGTCAGTCTCTCCCCCACCACCTAGACTACGCTCAGAAAGGCCTGTTTTAATTTGTCCTTGTTCCTCAGGTGCTCAGTAATCCTGTGGAACAGATGGCAGAATGGCGGGGCAGGTCCACCGTGTGTGTGGCAGGTTCTCGAGGAGTGAAGGGACGTGTTTAGATCTGACCACTTGTTGCATAGAGAATGCGCAGAGCCGGGCACTAGCTCAGGGATGTTTGTTGTGATTTGGGCACGAAGTGACGAAGAGCAGCCTGGCATGTGGTGGTCTCTGGAAGAGGGTTGGTGACGGAAGGAGTGCGCGGGATGGTTATTTGGGCAGCGGCCTTCCAAGTCAGGGGAGGGGACAGGAGGAAGGCAGGTGCAGAGTGTGCAGCCGGCAGGGCCAGACCTGCTGTCCCGGGCAGTGTCAGGTGGGTGGCTGGGTCAGCTGAGACCAGACCTGCCACCTTGCAGGCACACACACAAGTAAGACCCCGTGTGGCAGACACCCTCCTGGAGGTCAGGTGGCAGCCGGCACAGGTGGCGTGAATTGCCCCACCGGGTTGGAAATAAGGAGAGGAGGAAGAGCGGGCCTGGCTCTTCCTTCCTCTTTTCCCTCTTCTGCTCCGGTGGGACCAGAGGCAGCAGATGGGTGCAGCCTTTCAGACTGGCTGCTCCCCACCCCTTCCCACCCGCCCCCTTCCCCGACTCCGGAAACCCAGTTGTTGGGGAGAGATCTGGGGCGCAGGTATGGCGCAGAAGTAAGGGAGTGTGTTTGGTCGCCCACTTTGTGCCCACTCACCGTTGGCTCCTCATTAGGGAAGTGTCATTGGCACTGTCCCTGCACTCCTTTCTGAGCAAGGAAACTGAGGACAGAGGTAAGATGACTGGTTTCAGGCCTCCCAGGGCCGTGGGGTGTTTGGATCAGACTGCAGCTCCAAAGCCAGTGTTCCCCCCGTGGACTCCACACCGTGGGCCCCTGGGAGGGCAGGAGCAGCTGTGTCCCTGCTGTGTCCCGAGCCCCTGCAGCAGGCAGGTGACAACCATCTGTTGATTGATGCTACAGGCTCCGAACAACCGCCAGGAGCAGTCTCTCTAGCCGCCCTTGATGGTAGTTGATCGGTGGAAATGTTTTGTCTCTTGGGGGGAGAAGCAGACACCTCCTACCCTGGGGATGGGAGTCAGGGAGGCCTTGGGGGCCAGCATCCTGATGGCCAGGCCCCCACGCTTTTGCAGGGCTGCCGATGTCTCTTCGCTTCTGCTCTGAGAGGGTGTGGGACCTGGGGGTTCTCTGATTTACTAGTGACAGCAACAGGCATGCCTGTCGATCCATAGAAAATTGGCTTTTCTTAATCCACAAAGGTTGTTTTCAGTTTTATATATCCAGTGGGAAAAGGAAATGATCTTTCAGACCACTTTTTTTTTTTAAACGTTTATTTATTTTTGAGAGACAGAGATAGAGCACGAGCAGGGGAGAGGCAGAGAGAGAGAGACACATACACAGAATCTGAAGCAGGCTCCAGGTTCTGAGCTGCCAGCACAGACCCTGATGTGGGGCTTGAACCCATGAACCGAGAGATCATGACCTGAGCTGAAGTCAGACACTTAACTGACTGAGCCCCCCAGAAGGCCCCCCAGACCATTTTTAAAGGGGACAGAATAAACAGAAAGAACTGTTGGGAGTGAGGTCCTCACATGGACACTCTTAAACCAGGACTGGAAGGTTTGGGGCATGGATTCGCCCTCTAGAAGCCCCCACCCCCTACCGGGAAGCAGCAGGTCGTGGTTGGAGGTACCAGAACCCGGCAGAGCGAGGTGTGTGTTGTTGAGAACATTTCTCCCGTTGGGGGGTTTTCTTTGACGAAGACTAGAACGGTCTCTGTGCCTGCCGTGCACCCCTGTATCCATCCTGGGCTCTCTTTCCATGCAGAAGAGGATTCCACAGGGATGAGCGGACGCCCACGGCTGCTGAGTGGGTGCGAGCCAGTGCTGTCGTTTCTGTCGCCCACACGCCAGACCAGGGAATCGACGTTTTCTTTCAAGCCAAGCTCGTCCTGTTGGCATTCAGCCTCTTGATTTAGTTTTTTGTTGCCTTTGAGCCCCTCGAAAATATCCTTTGCTTCACAGCCCTCTCTGTGTGAAATTGCACGTTTTAAAAAAAATCATTAGTAAGACTTAAGAACTAGTGAAAGACTGGGTGTCCTCGATGTTGGGAGTGGCTCAGCCGACTGGTTGAGAGAGCAAATGAGTACGACAGGCACTGCAGCGAAGCCAACGCTGGGTGAGGTGTTTTACCATTTTTTGGCAAAGACCATTCGGTGTGGCGCGCTGTACGGCCTGCGGGTGTGAGGCTTGCAAGACGCCCTGGTCAGGACCCTGCCTGACTTCCCTTCCCACCTGCCGCGATTCTGCGTAGAGAAAGGCTGCTCCTCTGTCTCAGTGGGGGTAATAACAAGGGCGGTAGCGGGTACCATAGCGTCTCCCAGTTGTGGAGTGTGCTTTACCTACGTATTCTCATTTGGTGCTTGAAGTGATCCTCAGGGCAGACACTGTGTCATTCCCATTTTATGGAAGGGGAAGCCGAGGCCCCGAGAGGTTGTGTAGCTTGTCTTTGCTCTGCTGCTGAGCGGTGGGGCTGGGTCCGCCCGGGCGTCGCTCTCCCTGCACCTGTCTCACCCTCTCCCTCCTGAGGCTCCGTCGAAATCTTACCCATTCTGCGGACAAACGTTTAAGGAAGGCCTGCGTACCGGCCCAGCCTTGCAGGAGGTAGACTAAATGTGAGCTCTCTTACCTCGCCCCCTCCACGGAATTGGAAATGCAGGAGGGAGGCCCTGACAAAAATTGGACATTAAGAAATGTCCCATTTGTAAGTTCGGGGCTATGGGAGTGCAGGGGAAGGAGGGACTCACTTCATCTGGGGGGACTTTGGGAGGCTTTTTATTTATTTTATTTTTATTTATTTATTTGTTTTTTAAATATTTTTTAATGTTTATTTATTTTTGAGAGACAGAGAGAGACAGGGCATGAGTGGAGGAGGTGCAGAGAGAGAAGGAGACACAGGATCGGAAGCAGGCTCCAGGCTCTGAGCTGTCAGCACAGAGCCCGATGCGGGGGCTCGAACTCATGGACCACGAGATCATGACCTGAGCTGAAGTCAGATGCTCAACCGACTGAGCCACCCTGGCGCCCCTGGGAGGCTTTTTAAAGCAGGGGGTCATTTGTGGGGCTGGGAGGTAACTGGCCTTCAGCAGGCTCAGGGAATAACTTGGGCGGAGACAAGGAGCGGAAGGCATGCAATACCTAGAGCATCTGCCAGAGCAAGAAGGAAAGCCGGGATGGAGTGCAAGGTCTCTGGGTGAGTCTGTGTGAACTCCAGGTGGGTGGCGGGGGAGGGGGGGAGTAGTGCCGTCAGCCGGTGGAGGGGGCAGGAGATGGCTGTGGGGCACCTCGAGGGCAGGCAGAGGGTTGGAACCCTCTACTCCTTGCCAGCCACAGAGGGTCCTTTCCGAGCTGAGGAGCGGCCGTGTGTAATTCCCCTCCCTGCGCCTGCCAGCACATTTGCTCTCTGTGTTTGTCCCCTGACCAGACCATGATGCTCCGCTCCTCCGTGGAATCTGGGAGCCTACTCGGTGCCTGGTGCCTAGAGGACCCCAGGCTATAGAAGAGCCGTGGATGCTGGGAGGCTGACGTCTACGGAGAGGAGGGGAGGGGCGTGGAGAGCAGCCGACCCCATCCGCCGTGGGGAGCCCTGAGTCCCGGGCAGTGTGCTCTCCTGGGGGATGGTGAAATTTTGGGCCAGGGCTCAGAAGATGGCCCAGGTGACTGACCTAGGAAAGGACTTTGGGGACGATTCAGGGCCCACTTGGGGAAAGCTGGGAGCATCGTGGGAAGTGGGCGTTCTCGAGGAAGGCGGTAGGTGCTCTGCTGCGTGGGGGCCCTTCCTGCTGAGCCGTCACCCCTGTGAGTCTGTTCAGGGCCCGGTCCACCGTCCAGAGTACGGAAGGACAGAATGGATGGGGGCTGTTCTCTGGGTGCTGGGAGGAGCCGTGTCCGGGGGGGCTCTGAGGAGGCCGGGGCCACTTTTCATCTTCAACAGCACTTTTGGGAGAATGGGCTAGAATCTGCTCCCTGCTCTGCCTAGGCTGCCCGGGCAAGGTCTCGGGGGCTCTTCTTGCCTGACCCTTTGCAGTGCCACCCTCCTGCCCTCTGTGTGGCTGCACTCAACCTCATACGCCTCCCTACACGCCCATCCCCTGATCCCTTCAGGACCCCACTCGCTTGGTGTTGTCCTGCCAGCCGTGGCTCCTTCTGTCTGTGTTGCAGGTGCTCCCTGGCATGCTTGTTGTCTCGCGTCCCCTGGGGCAGGCTCAGCTGGGGCGGGGCGGTCTCCCTGCCCTCGCAGGTGCGTGTCTGGGCTGCCGAGTGCCCCTGCCATCGCTGTGTTTTCCTCCAGCCCTTGACGGCGCTCAGTGTGTGTGTTGTCACGGGTAATGACCCTCTCCTCCAGACGAGGAGCTCCACGAGGCATTCTGTAGAAACTGCCGAGGTTTCCACCTCGATGTCCCATAGGGACAGCCCAGAGGAACGTGTGAAGGTGAATGGCTCATCTTGTCCGTGTTTGTGCGCCGCGAGCAGCTGCATTCCTTGGCCTCCTCTTCCTGGAGGCCTGCCCAAGTCTCTCCCCGGTTGCTTCCTGCAGGTGCCCCCCTGTCACCCACTCCGCATAGCTGAGTGCGTATTCACTTCACTGGCTCACATGCCCATCTGCTCGGGTCGCCTTGGGGATCACATTCCGGGCTTCTCAGCAGGGCGAGCACAGACCCTGTTACCTCACCGTGTCCACCCTTCCTGGCTGGCTGAAACCGTGCTGGACAAGCCCAAGTCCCTGCCGGCCCCCTCTGCCCCGGAGCCCACTTTGCCCATCCCTGACCCCTCGCTCAGGCTCTGGAGGCTTCAGCTGTGCGTCCCGCTGTCGTGGCCCTCATGTCCCGTGGCACCTTGTGGTGCAGTCATGGGCTCACTTTGCACCTGTCTCCCCATCTTGAGCCCTAGAGCGCTGTCTCACACTCTTTTGTGTCCTTAATTCCTCCTCATAGTGTGGACTTAACATGTGTTTGTTGAATGAGTGAATGAATGATTTACAAGTCCAGGGGCAGACCACTCTTTCAGGAAGGTTTCTGGGACAGGGGTGGTCAGTAGCTTGAGGCAGAACTGGGCTGAAGGAACATTCCCGGGGATGGGATACATTTTCACATGGGAGCCAGTGGAAGGAGAGGATGAGGGAGAGAACAGGACTATAAGCAGCCAGCACTGGAGGAGAGCTCACCCGTGCCGGTCTCTGGTGGTGGGAATGCTCATCGTTATTTTCCAGGTGAAGAAACCGAGGCACAGAGAGGCTGCTCACCCTCCCCAGGATTGCACAGCACCCTAGTGGTGGGGTGGGACTGTCTGGTGGCACTGTTGACCTCTGTGTGGTTCTGCTTCTCCTGGTGCTGGGAGTGCGGGGCCAAGAGGTGTGGGCGAAGACCTTCGGGACTCAGTGTAGGTCCTCCTTCAGGCACAGGGTGGCATGTCAGGGCGGGAAGGTTGCCTCGGGTGACCTCGGTTTCTCTTTTACTTCCATTTCTGGTAGATGGGGCCAAGAGCAGTGGGCTCCTGGGAGCGCTGAAGCTTTTACAGCTGTCTCCAGGTAGTTCCTGGGCCTGAACTCCCTCTGGCTGTCTTGTTCGCCTTGATGCCTCACTGTGTCTAAACTTTCAGGCATGGTTCTCTTGCTCTTTGGTTCTCCTTGTAGGTGGGGACTGCAGGCCTTACCCCCATGTCCTGTCCCCACCGCAGGCCTTGAGTTCCGAGTGGGTTGGATTGGAGGTGCTGTACCCTGTGCTGAATGGCGGGTACACACCTTCAGCTCGTCTTTCGTCATGGCGGTCATTAGGGCCTCAGGGAGAATCCCGTATCTCAGATCCCTCTTCTCGTTGAATGTGTCTCTTTCCCTTTTCTGTCTTATTTACAAAACCAGTGAAGCAGTGTGCACTCATGTAGGACACTGGCAGACTCAGAGCCACAGGGGGCAGCCAGGCCACTGTTAGTGTGTGGCGTCCGTCCTGCCACATTCAGGTCCATGTGCATATATGATCGCCGTGCGCTTACCAGCCAGGCCGTGACCTTGGGTGCTGGCTTGGGCCCTCCCTTTGGGCTTAGCACATACCTGACGATCATAGCCCACTCATAAATGTTCTGCCCGTGCTGTTTTTACTGCTTCGTGGTATATTCTCCTCACCTCTTTTCAACCTTTGCTGTCACCTGCAGTCCTCGCCTTCAAGCAGGGTGAACCGATACATCCCTCTTGCCTTTCCCCATCTCCTGCATAGTTAATCAGCTCCTCAGGGTTGACCTCCCAAGGGGGGACCTTACAGGAGTGGAAGGGTGTGTGTGTGCGTGTTAAAGAACTGCAAGTTTTTACTTTTTGACAAAAGTATGACACTGCTGGTGATAAAGCTACTCCTTGCATTTCACACTGAACACCTGAAGCAGCCCGTACCGTTAGGATCCTTGCCGAAGCAGAAACATAGCAAGTGCTGGTCTTTCTGTAAAAGTTTACACACACTGAAAGTAGAGAGAAGAGTTTAATGAACTCCCATGTACTAACCACCCGTTTACAACAAATGCCATTTTTTCAAATCTCTCTGCACTTGTCTACTGTCCCATGACCTCCTCTGCCATATACATTTTTATTTCTGAGGTTTTTATTTTAAATCTCTGAAATCACATTTCAATATGCATCTCTGACCGCAAGACCATTCGTCGTTACATAACCATGGTGCCCTATCGACACCATAAAATTATTTATTTATATTTATTTATTTATTTAAAGCTTATTTTGAGAGAGAGAGGGAGACAGTGCATGCATGGGTGAGCGGGGGAGGGGCAGAGAGAGAGGGAGAGAGAATCTCAAGCAGGCTCCATGCGGAGCCTGATGTGGGGCTCGATCTCATGAACCATGAGATCATGAACCATGAGATCATGACCTGAGCCAAAATCAAGAGTTGGACACTTAACCGACTGAGCCACTCAGGCGCCCCAACACCTTACGCATTTAATTATTCCTTAGTATTACCCAATTGATACCCAGTCCATATTCGGATCTAAATAGGTAACCTGATTGTCTAAAAAGGTGACCTTGTTATTTGGTTGTGAGGCCTCCTGTCTCTCGCGCTCTCTTTTAAAAATTTATTTTGAGACTACTGTACATTTACATGCAGTTTGGAAAAATAATGCAGAGTGACCCTGTGTATCCTTCACTCAGTGTCCTCAGTGGTAACATTTTACAAACCAGTGGGAGCTGTCCCAACCAAGACTTGAGATTGCTGTGGTCAGATGCAGACCGGCTCCATCCCACATGGGGATCCCTCCTCTAGGTGCTTTTTAGCCACTCCCGTGCCTTCCTTAACCCCTGGTAACCACTGATCTGTTCATTTCCATAATTTCAGCATTTTAATAACGTACAATGGAATCACGCAGCATGCAGCCTTTGGAGATTGGCCTTCATACTTAGCGTGTGACCCCCAGGAAGTTTACAGGTTCCATGTATCAGTAGTTCCTCCCTTGGCAGTTTTCATTGGCAGGCAGCAGTCCATGGTGGGGGTCACCGTTCGTTCAGCCCATTGAAGAACATCCGATGCGTTTCCAGTTTGGGGCGGTGACAAATAAAGCTGCACTGGACATTTGAGTGCAGGGTGTTCTCTGGACCTCAGTCTTCGTTTCTCGGGATGAATGCTCAGGGCAGTTGCTGGGTCTCGTGACTGTTGTAAGAAACTGCTAAACTCCAGATGTCCGTCGACAGATGAATGGATAAAAGATGTGGTGTATACATACAATGGAGTATTAACTCAGCAATCAGAAAGAATAAAATCTTGCCATTTGCAACAACAGGGATGGAACTAGAGTGTATTATGCTAAGCGAAAGTAGAGAAAGACAAATATCACATGACTTCACTCATGTGGAATTTAAGATACAAAGCAGATGAATGCAAGGGAAGGGAAGCAAAAATAACATAAAAATAGGGAGGGGGACAAAACATAAGAGACTCTTAAATATAGAGAACAAACAGGGTTGCTGGAGGGGCTGTGGGTGGGGGGATGGGCTAATGGGCAGGGCCATTAGAGAAGAAGACACTTTTGGGATACACCTAGGGGATGAATCATTACTGCACTATATGCTAACTAACTTGGATGTAAATTAAAAAATAAATAGCAGCACCTGGATGGCTCAGTTGGTTAACCATCTGACTTCGGCTCAGGTCATGACCTCGTGGTTTTTGAGTTCGAGTCCGCATCGGGCTCTGTGCTGACAGCTCAGAGCCTGGAGCCTGCTTCAGATTCTGTGTCTCCCTCTCTCTCTGCCCCTCCCATGCTCATGCTCTGTCTCTTTCTGTCTCTCAATCGTAAATAAAAACGCTAAAAAAAAAAAAATTAAAAATAAATAAAAAAAGAAAACCGATAAACTGTTTTCCAGAGTATCCGGACCTTTTTACAGTCCTACCAGCAATGTGGGAGTGATCCAGTTTCTCCGCGTGCTCGCTGGGGTCACTGTTACTTTTGCCATTCTGATAGGTGCGTGTGGCATCTCCAAGTGGTTCTGATTTGCTTTTCCCTAATGACTACCATATGCTGGCCATCTTTTCGTGGGCTTACTTGACATCTCTACGTTCTCTTGGGTGAAATGTCTCGTGCCTGTGTTCTCATTTGATTGTTTGCTTTTTTTGTTCTTTATGTATTCTAGATACTAATCCTTTGTCAGATCTGGTTTGTGAATATTTCTGTGGCTTGGCTTCTCCTCCTCTTACCAGGATCTTTCACAGAGCAAACATTTTTAATTTTGATTAGGTCCAGTTTTATCAGTTTTCCTTTATGAGTCAGGCTATTGGTATCAAGTCTAAGAACTCTTTGCGCAGCCCTTGATCCTGAATATTTTCTCCTGTGTTTTTCCCCCAAAAGTGTTATATTTTCCATTTAAGCCTATGATCTGTTTGGAGTTAATTTTTGTAGAAATCTAGTGTGAAATTTCAGTTGAGGCTCATTTTCTTTTCTTTTCCTTTCTTTTCCTTTCTTTTTTCTTTTCTTAGGTTTAATTATTTTGAGAGAGGCCCGAGCCCAGGTGCCCCGAGGCTCTTTTTCTTCCACTGGATGTCTAGCTGCTTCGGCACGTCTGTGGAGCAGGCCTCTTTCCTTTTCCTGGATGGCTCTGCACCTTTGTCGGGCCTCGGCTGGGCTCTCTGCTCTGTTCCCTGGCCCTGTGTGTCTCCCCCTCCATCACTGCCGTGCCGCCTCCGTTACTGCAGCCTCATAGTGAGACTCCAAATCAGGTAGACTGGTTCCTCCCACTTTCTTTTTCTTTTTCAGAATTGTTTAGCTATTTTGATTCCTTTGCCTGTCTCCATACATTTTAGAATAATCTTTTTATCTACCAAAAAATCTTGGTGGTAGATCAAGTTAAACCTGCCTCTCAGGGGTGTGCGGGGTTGCACTGCCCTCCAGAAAAGCCAGTTGGTCATCACCCCCTGCCCACCCCCAGCAGGGCCCGGGGTACTTGTTACCCATTTGCTAACCCTGCGCACAGCCTCTTTCTGACTCCGCCAGGGTGACAGCAGGCGCTGGCCCGTCACTCTCTTTTGAAATACGGACATTGAACATTTCCCCCAACGTTGCTGCATCTTTTCTTTCTGAGTCGCCTTTGTCTTTGACTTTGCTCATTTTGAAATGAAGGTATCTTTTTCTTTATGATTTGTAAAAGCTCTTTCTCTCATCAGCATTCTCCTTCTGTCAGCAATGCTTACCTTAGCTCTGATTTAGACACCTCTGATGGGGTGGCTGGGGAAAGCTGGCCGTTCCTGGGCGGTTAGGGATGCCCCAGTGTTTTCTGATGTTTTTTGAATGCTGCTGAGCTAAATCCCATTTACTCAGTTGCAGAATATGGCTATGCACATAGCCCAGATGATGGCTTTGTAAGCAGGGAGGGCAGCTATTGCCAAGGTGGAAGACAGAAATGCAAGATTATTAAGTGAGCACTGGGCTGCATTTTTGCATCGGCATCTGGTTTTCCAAGTAGAAACTCAGACCGGGATGTCTTTTAGTGTTACGTGCCTAATTCCTGCAAAACTTGGCAACATCGTTGAAAAACACAACCATTTGCATTTCCCTGATGGTGAGTGACATTGAGCATCTTTTCATGTGCTTTGGCCATCTGGATGTCTTTAGGGAAATGTCTGTTCCTGTCTTCTGCCCATTTTTAATTAGATTATTTGGTGTGTGTTTTTTTGTTTTTTGTTTTTTTCTGGTGCTGAGTTGTATCAGTTCTTTTTATATTTTGGATACTAACCCTTTTTTGGATATGTCATTTGAAAATATTTCCTCCTATTCAGTAGGTTGTCTTTTAGTTTTGTAGGTTGTTTCCTTTGCCATGCGGAAGCCTTTTATCTTGACCTAGTCCCAATAGTTGATTTTTGCTTTTGTCTCCCTTCCCTCAAGAGACGTATCTAGAAGGATGTTGCTATGACTGGTGTCAGAGAGATTACTGCCTGTGTTCTCTCCTAGGATCTTTATGGTTTCAGGGCTCACATGTAGGTCCTTAATCCATTTTGCGTTTATTTTTGTGTATGCTGTAAGAAAGCGGTCTAATTTCATTCTTTTGCATGTTGCTGTCCAGTTTCTCCAACACCTTTTGTAAATTTCCCATTGGATATTCTTTCCTGCTTTGTCAAAGATTAATTGACCATGTGACTGTGGGTTTATTTCTGGGTCTTCTATTCTGTTTCCATTGATCTATCTATGGGTTTCTTTTTGTTGTGGTACCATACTGTTTTGATTAGTATAGTTCCGTAATATAACTTGAAGCCTAGCATTATGACACCTCCAGCTTTGTTTTTCTTTTTTCAAGATTGCTTTGGCTATTCAGGGTCTTTTGTGGTTCCATAGAAATTTTAGGATTGTTCGAGTTCTATGAAAAGTGCTGTTGGTATTTTGATAGGGAATGCACTAAATCTATAGATTGCTTTGGGTGGTACAGACATTTTAACAGTATTTGTTCTTCCAACATCACTCATCTTCGGGGAAATGCAGATCAAAATCACAATGAGCTATCACCTCACACCTGTCGGAATGGCTAAACTCAAAAACGCAGGAAACAACAGATGTTGGCAAGGACGTGGAGAAAGGGGACCCCTTGTGTACCGTTGGTGGGAATGCACACTGGGGCAGCCACCGTGGACAGCAGCACGGAAGTTCCTGAACAATTTAAAATGGAGCTATCATACTGGATACCTACCCAAAGAGGACAAAAGCACTAACGTGAAGGGCTATATGCTCCCTATGTTTGTTGCAGCATTATTTACGGCAGCCAAACTATGGAAGCAGCCCCAGTGTCCATTGATAGCTGAATGGATAAAGCAGGTGTGGTGTATGTTATTTAGCCATAAAAAAGAATGAAATCTTGGCATTTACAACGACGTGGATGAAGCTAGAGAGTATTATGTTCAGTGAAATAAGCCGGCCAGAGAAAGACAAGTACCATATGATCTCATGCATATGTGGAATTCAAGAAACAAAACAAACGAACAATGGAAAAAAAGACAAATAAAAGATTTTTTAAATTTTAAAAACTTTATTTTTAAAGTTTATTTATTTTGAGAGAAAGAGAGTGTGTGCGAGTTGGGAGGGGCAGAGAGGGAGAGAGAGAATCTCAAGGCAGGTTCCACGCTGTCAGGACAGAGCCCAACATGGGGCTCGAACTCATGAACTGTGAGATTCTGACCTGAAGTCACGAGTCAAAGGCTTAACCAACTGAGCCACCCAGATGCCCCAACTTTTTTTTTTTTTTTTTTTAGAGAGCGTGTGAGCAGAGGAGAGGCACAGAGGGAGAGAATCTTAAGCAGGCTCCACGCCCAGTGCAGAACCCAACATAGGGCTCCAGCGCATGACCATGACATCATGACCTGAGCCACTTAACAGACTGAGCCACCCAGGTGCCCCCCCAAAGACTTAACTACAGAGAACAAACAGATGGTTACCAGAGGGGGGAGGGGAGGGGAAACAGGTGATGGGGATTAAAGAATACAGTTATCTTGGGGTGCCTGGGTGGTTCAGTCAGTTAAGCATCCCACTTCGGCTCAAGTCAGTATCTCGTGGCTCATGAGTTCAAGCCCTGCATTGGGCTCTGTGCTGACAGCCTGCTTCAGCTTCTGGGTCTGCTTCTCTCTCTGCCCCTCCTCTGCTCACGCTCTCTCTCAAAAATACATAAGCATTTAAAAAAATTTAAGGAATACAGTTATCTTGAGCACCGAGTAGTATATGGAACTGTTGAATCACTATATTGTCCACCTGAAACTAACAAAGCACTGTGTGCTAACTGCACTGGAATTAAAAAAAAAAAGAGATATATGACAGAAAGGAAGGAAGGAAGAAAGGTAGAAAAGAAAAAGAAAGGAAAGAAAGAAAAGAAAGAAAAAAGAAAAGAAGGAAAATATATAGCCATTATGAGGTCTTGGCTTTCTTGGGGAAATCAGTGACAGGCTGCGCTGGTTTTCAAGTCAGTTTATATACTTGAGTGAGTCTCGCACAATCACGTAATCACGAGTGTGCATTTTCTCAGGCTACTGGGCATGGGAGGCTCTGCTGTGCCCCAGTGCCCAGCTGCCTGGGCTATTTTTGCAGCGTGCAAAGTAGGTTAAGGCCACATGACCTGGGTGTTCCTCTGGCTGGTTCTGTCACTCATTGGCTCTGTGACCCAGGGCAAGGTAACCTCAATCTGACCACCTATACATTGGATACCTGTGCCCGAGAGTTGCTGGAGGATTGAATAAGGTACTGGGTGGAAAATAGTGCTTCATAAATGTGACCCCCTATTTATTAGTGCAAGGAATTAAACCTTTCTCTAAAATTTCTAGAACAGGGGTACTTGAGTGTCTCTGTCAGTTAAGCATCTGACTTTGATTCCGGCTCAGGTCGTGGTCTCATGGTTCGTGAGTTCGAGCCCCGCGTCAGACTCTATGCTGACTGTGCAGAGCCTGCTTGGGATTCTCTGTCTCTCTCCCTCTCTCCATCCTTCCCCTGCTCATGTGCTCCTCCCCCAAATAAATTAAAAAAAAAAAAAGAAAACTTAAAGTCCTAAAACAAAAACTAGTTTCCTTTAAAAATTGCCGTTTTGAAATGAGCAAGGCTGGCGATCATTTGTTTCACATAAGAGCACATCATTTCCTGGAAGAGAATTCTCCTGGTTCTAGGCATAAAGATTTAGGAAGGGACCTGCCTGTGGACAAAAGTGGGGATCCTAACTGGGTGGGGATCCTAACTGGGTGTATTCAACCCTGGGAGGTTTAGGAGTGGCTGGAACCCCGATCTTCAGAAGATTTCCCCTCCAAAGTGGCTCTGCGGTGTTCTTCCTTCATCTCAAGCTGCTTTTCCCCAGCCTTAAAACTGCCTGTGCTCACGTGAACTGTGGCGTTTTAAAGCCCACCCCACAGAAGGGTGTGAACTCGTTCTTGGTACATTCCCCTCCCTGTCATCCCCACTGGTAAATTGCAGCTAGGCTGGAGGAGAGAGCGAAGAGGCCACAGGAACTTTTCATGTTATTTCTGTGTATTTTAAGATATGACAAGCAACTGAAAGGTCAAAATCAAAGTTCTGAGTGAACCTCATCAATGGTTCAGTTGCTGTAAGTTGAAGATGGCCTCTTAGCAGAGTGGGTTGGCGAAGGAGAGCGCCATCCCAGGCTGACTCTGTCCTACTTCCATTTTCCAGGACCCTCGCCCAGCTCTCTGCAGCCTCTTACACTGAAGGCCCTGTCCCCCCTTTCTGCCTGTGCCCCAGGCTTTGTTGGGGGTCAGGCAGAAGTGAACAGAGCAGGTGTCCACTGCTAGTGCGCTCTGCCCCAGCAGCTGTAACACTCCCTCTGGGAGCCGCTGCCTGTACCGGCGAGCTGGCTGTGACCGAGGTCTCTGCCCAGGAGCAGGCCACATGGACAGCCTGTCACTGGCAGGTTCATGGTGTTCGCTAGCAGCAGGGGCCTTCGGTGGCACATCGGGCAGCTTGCAGACCTGACTCCAGCATCCCCGGGACGAGGCAGTGTGGTGAGAGGAAGTGCCAATTAGGTCTGGTGGTTTCCCTTCTTTCTCCCCTTCTGCTTTTGCAGTAGCTGACGTATGAGCAATCAGACTGAAACCTCTAATTGCGGTCTCTGTCCCAGCTTAACTAAACTGACTTCCCCAGAGAGGAATAGTTGAGGCTTCTCCGGTGGTTTTCCGTCACCTGTGGATCACGTGGGATTCATCCCTGGCCATAGACTGCCTGGGGGATGAGCCCTTAGCACAGACGGTTGGAGCTTTGGGTCTGGTGCTTCAGAGGCGTTTCCAGACTGTTCAGGGTCTTGTTTTTCTTGCTTGTGGATCCAAGAGCTCAGAAGCGTTTGGGAAGTTTGAGGCAGCTGCTAACTCTATGCCCCAAATACCATGACTTTGGTCACTGGAATTATAGTAGCTTGGAAACCTCTTTCTTGCCTACCGTGAGATCTTAAAAAAAAAAAAAAAAAAAATCCCACTGGAAATGTATTTCAGACTGTCTGATTACTGGCGGGAAGGGGATCTTTGCCATCAACGTGGATGTCCCTGGGGCCTGCGCATTCCCTTCCTGTGAACCCGCGGCACCAGATGTGCTGTCAGGACCTGGCCACTGTCACCTTGACAAACAGCCTGGCTGACTTTGCTTCCTCTGCCGACCTTACCTTCTCTGAGGAGATGAGGTCACGCGGGGTGTGGTGGCGGGCACTGCCTCGAAGGTCCCTGGGAGCTGAGAGTGACAGACTCCCCCGGTGACAGTGTAGGGCAAGTGCACCAGGTGGGGGGGGGGCAATTGGGGCCACGTACTTGCCTCTCCATCCTTCTCGCTGGTGGTGTCTCCTTTCTCAAGCCATGGCTCCTTCTTCCCCAGCCTTCCTTCCTTTTCACATGGCTCTGCATTTAGTTTTCTCTGCTTTTTCAGGATTTCCCCCTTTCTTTCTGTTTTGACGTTCCTCTCTCCCCCTTCAGATCTTCATGCTCTTTTCCTTCTATTTCCATCCTGTCTTGGTGGTGTTCTCTGTACTTTGGCTTCTTCATACACTCGCAGATGTTGGGATCCTCCAGAGGAACTGCCTGTGATCTGGGCATTACTTTTAATTTTTTAAATATTTATTAATTTTTGAGAGAGAGAGAGAGAGAGAGAGAGAGAGAAAAGAATGTGAGTGGGGGAGGGGCAGAGAGAGGGAGACACAGAATCGGAAGCAGGCTCCAGGCTCTGAGCTGTCAGTATAGGGTCTGACTCGGGGCTCAAACTCATGAAGCGTGAGATCATGACCTGAGCTGAAGTCCCCACCGCCCCCTGTTTTATTCATTATGAAAAATCATATGACAGCATTCACAGACTTTTAAAATAAACACTTTCGGGGCACCTGGGTGGCTCAGTGGGTTAAGCAACCGACCCTGGATTTTGGCTCAGGTCACGATCTTGTGGTTCGTGGGATCAAGCCCCGCGTCATGCTCCTTGCCAATAGCTTGGAGCCTCTACTTGGGATTCTCTCTCTCCCTCTCTGCCCCACTCCCACTCATGCTCGCTCACTCTCTCAAAATAAATAAAAGTAAACTTAAAAAATTTTTAAAAATAAACACAATAATCCCACCTCTCATTCAGTGTTCACTTTCCCCATCTTTCTTTTCTTTAGTGGTTTACATGTCTGTTATGTATGATTCAGCATAATTGTGTATCCTTTACTTTGGCCACTAAATCGACAGCAGGCTTCTGTACTGCTGTTTTTCCTTCTCGTGGTAAAACACCAACATGTGTAAGCCTTTAGAGCTGACATTTTAATGTTTGTTTATTTTTGAGAGCGAGCTAGAGCGTGAGTGGGGGAGGGACAGAGAGAGAGACTGAATCTGAAACAGGCTCCAGGCTCTGAGCTGTCAGCACAGAGCTCGATGCGGGGCTCGAACCCATGAATCGTGGAGATCATAACCTGAGCCGAAGTCAGATGCTTAACCACCCAGGCGCTCCTAGAGCTGACATTTCAGTGGCTGCTTCATCCCTCCCCTAGCGGACACCTCCCCCGGGGACGGCTCGGCGAGGTCGGGAGGAGAGGCTGCGGACGCGAGGTGCAAAGTGTGAGGGCTGGGCCGCCGACCAGGTCAGATTCAGACGTGTCTATACGCCACATGACCCTAGACCATGGGGTTACCTTCTCTAAATGGTGACGTCTTGGGGATCTGATGGCTGGAATGTGGAATGTCTTCTGGCTGAGCCGAGGACTGCGTACTTCCTGCCCGCCGCAGTAGGAGTGGTCACTGGCCGGCTTCCTCCCAGTGGGGGCCAGTCCGTGTGCATCCCTTGGTGGCTGGTGGAGGACGGGACGGGTGGGGACAAGCTCTGGGGCAGGGAAGCCAGTCTGAAGCTTGCGTGTCTGGTGATTCGTGATGGTATGCAGAAACTCCTGTTCTGGTTCTGGCACCAGAGAACAGTCTCAGAGGATCGGGCGTCTTTTTCCCTCTGAGCTCCTGACACGTTGAGATCCCTTCATTTGGTGAATGGAAGTCAGTTCAGCTGCTCCTGCTTCCTGAGTGCCACGTGGTTCGTGTAGGAATTAGGACTTGTGAGAGCGGTAGTGTTTCCGCTTCCTAAACTGAGTAAGTATGAGATCTGTGTCTAAAAACAAGTGCGGTCGGTGTAGAGAGGACGTTTAAAGTGGGTACGGTTTGATTTTCACTGTTGTACATTTTAGCAGTGACACTTTGAGGGCGGGGTGTGTCTGCTGTTGACCAGTGTCTGTGGTTTTGTTTACAGATTCCCACCGGAAACCCATTATACGAATCTTATTACAAGCAGGTAAGTTTCCCTGGTGTCTTTGGGGATCGAATTAGAGAGGGTGTGTCTCGGCAGGTGCAGTCCTGAATGGAAGCCCAAAATGGGCTCCGTCCCTTTCTGTCCTCCACATGGCCTCCGTCCCTTCCTGTCCCTCACGCTATCAGCCGGTGGCCGGTGGGCCGTGTGCTGCTTCATGTGCTGTTTGTTTACTGCAGCCTTGTCTCACCAGTCGCTCCCCATTCCAGGTAGACCCGGCGTACACAGGGCGCGTTGGGGCGAGCGAGGCTGCGCTGTTTCTAAAGAAGTCGGGGCTCTCGGACATTATCCTTGGGAAGGTACGTGAGCACCGATCGTGATGTCTTTCCTGAGGCTGCCCTCGGGGTTCCTCTCGGCAGGCGAAGGCCAGACCCCTCTTCAAAGGGGATGTGCCTCCTGGGGAGCGGGCCGGCCAGGGTGGGCCTCTCAGGCTGTAACTGGTGGGCAGTCCCCTTACTGCTCGGGCAGCAGACAGGAGGCCTGAGTGCTTTGGGGATCTTGACAGCTGGTGGATTGATTTTTGGCTTTGGGGCCGAGTGGACCCGAGTGTTCTCCAGGTTCTGCCACTGGCCAGCTGTGTGTCTGCCGGGGTAGGGGGGCGGGATGGCAGGTCATTCACTCATTTCAAATTTGCCTCCTCACCGCCAGCCCGGGGGTAGCCACTCCGGCCCGCACCAAGGCCCGTGTGCGGCGGTGGCAGTGGGAGCTCCTGCTCTGTGAGTGACGGGCAGTGACCGGCAGTTGCGTTCATGAACATCTTTGTGTCTCCACAGATATGGGACTTGGCCGACCCAGAAGGTAAAGGGTTCTTGGACAAACAGGTATTTACACGTATACACAGAGCAAGTGGAGGGGCGTGGGCCAGGGCCCCACAGGCTGGGTCACCTCTGCACTTCCTTCCTTGTTATCACTGCTGACAAGTATTGCTAGACTTAGGGAGTGTGGTCATCAGACGGTTAAAATGGGAAGGTTTCATTTTGAGATAAAGGTCTTTTGAACACTTGAAGCCGTCTTTTCACAGTTAGCGCATCTTGTAAGATTTTGTGTGCTTGTAACTGACGCAGACGTTTTCAGAACGTTCTATTTTGAAATAACTTAAGACTCGGGGAAGTTGCAAAAATAGTTCAGGGAGTTCCGGTGTATCCTTCCTCAGCTCCCCGCTGGGAGAGCTGCTTACGTCACCAGGGCCTGACGCTCAGACCCTAGCGCGGTACTGAACTAGAGGCCTTAGTCATGGCTGGCAGGTTTTATGTGCACTTTTTGAGGGGTTTTCTGATGTGTGTAGTTCTGTGTAATTGTATCACCTGCATGGACTCACGTAATCTGCCACGGTCAGGACACAGAACTGCCTGGCCCCCAGAAGAACCTTTCTCGTGTGGTGCCGCGGCAGCCACACCCTAGTCCATGGCCACCACTGGTTCCTTTTCCATCATAATTTTGTCATTTTGAGAATGTTCTATAAATGGAAATTTACAGTTCTTAACAAATGATTTTAAATGATTCTATTTTAATTTAGTTCAGTCTTTCCCCAAACTGTATCCCAAGGGATGTCCTTCCTGGTGTCCCACTGTCCACGAGCTGATCATTGGGAAAGCACCATCCGCTCTTCCTCCCTTTCACACTGTACATCTGCGTGTTAAAAGATTCTGAGGGTTCTTGTAGACAAGAAACCTGTTAGCTTTGTCTAATGTAGTTCCTGTCAACTTTTTTACATTCTCTTTTCCGTATGCTCTACTCGGGCGTTCTGTGGGCATCAGTCTGAGAAAGGCTGAGCTAGTGTTTATCTCTTTGAACAAGTTTTAAAGACTGTAATGGTGTTTAGAGCTTTTAAGATGGTTCATGTTCTTAGGCTATTTGATCAGTTAAAAGAAATTAGGCAGTTATGCTGCATGAGTCCACTAAGCCAGTGGCATGGCCCGTTCTGGGGTTAGGAAGGTGAGGAGGCGTTAAGGCTCCTGATGGCCTAGTTCAGGTCTTTTGTCCCTGCGTGGGAGGTGAGTCCATTTCAGGCCACAGGGGGATGAGTGGGAGATGCTATGTTCAGCAAGGCCAAGGGGATCGCAGTGAATCTTGAGTGTTAATTCCCAAGCAACTGTGTCTATTTCAAACCATTTTATTTATTTTTATAAAATAAAAAGACAGAGACAGAGCACAAGTGAGAGAGGGGCAGAGAGAGAGGGAAACACAGAATCTGAAACAGGCTCCAGGCTCTGAGCTGTCAGCACAGAACCTGATGCGGGGCTTGAACCCACGAACCGCGAGATCATGACCTGAGCCAAAGTCGGACGCTTAACTGACTGAGCCACCCAGGCACTCCTATTTCAAACCATTAAAAAAAAAATCAACATATATTGAGTCATCATTTATTTATAATCTTAAACCCTGGTCTGCTACTTATCTAACCTAGCATTTTCCTAAATGTTGGGAGCTCATTATTGCTTAAAATACATTTATTTGAGGGGCACTTGGCTGGCTCAGTATGTAGAGCATGCGACTCTTGAACTCGGGGTCGTGAGTTCAAGCCCCACGTTGGTCATAAAGCTTACTTAAAAAATATTAAAGGTATAAAAATACATTTATTTGAAATTTTGCAGTGTTCAGAATGTAATGGACTAAGTCCACTTGGCCATATATATATATTTATTTATTAAAATTTTTTTTTAATGTTTGTTTATTTTTGAGAGACAGAAGGAGTGTGAGCGGGGGAGGGGCAGAGAGAGGGAGACACAGAATCTGAAGCAGGCTCCAGGCTCTGAGCTGTCAGCACAGAGCCCGACGCGGGGCTCGAACCCACTAACCGTGAGATCATGACTGGAGCCTAAGTCTGGTGCTTAACCAACTGAGCCCCCCAGGTGCCCCTGGCATATTCACTTAACAGTGCCCCCAGGGTGAGACCAGTTCAGCTCAACGCTCTAAGTGACTTTTACACGTTCAGTCTTCAGTGTTGGAGTGACGTGAAATCCTTCTCTCTTGAAGCCCACGGCTGCAGACAGCTCACCTCCTGTCATCGCCAGCCGGGTGGTGTTTACACCTCCCCCTTTTTTGGATTTGCAGGGTTTCTATGTTGCACTGAGACTAGTGGCCTGTGCACAGAGCGGCCACGAAGTTACCTTGAGCAATCTGAATTTGAACATGCCACCACCTAAATTCGTAAGTGTCAAAATCCTTCAAGTTCACGCTCTTCTAATATCAGCTGTCAGTCCGTGTTTTCTGTCTCTTTTTTTACTCAAGGCGAAAGTCATATAACCTAAAATTCACCATTTTAAAGTGAACAACCTAGTGACATTTGGTACGTTCTCTCTAGCTGCAGAACGTTTTCATCACCCCGAAAGGAAGCGCTTTCCCACTAAGTAATCACTCACCGGTTCCCTCTCCCCCAGCCCTTGGCAGCCATTAATCTCTCTGTCTCTGTGGATTTACTTGTTCTGGGCACGCTATGGAATCCCCTGATGTCGCTTCTTTCAGGGTTCATCCGTGTTGTAGCGGGTGTTGCGCTCCGTTCCTTGTCATGGCTGAATCAGGCTGCATTGTATGGTCCAGCCCCTTTTGTTTATTTTTTCATCTGTTGGTGGACATAGTAATTTGTGTTCCCGCATTTGCACCCCTGTTTTCAGCTCTCGGGTCTGTACCTCAGAGTGCAATTGCTGGGACGTACAGTAATTCTGTGTTTAACTTTTTGAGGTCGGTCCTCATTTTGAAAGCACTTTGAAATGTGTATCCATTAACACATCCTCTGTAGTTTAATTCTGGGCCGGCCACCAGTGAGCATTTTCTCTTCCTTTACAGCACGACACCAGCAGCCCTTTGATGGTCACGCCGCCGTCCGCAGAGGCCCATTGGGCTGTGAGGGTAAGTGAGCCCCAGTCAGCGCCCCTCAGCTGTCTTCCCGTGCGGTCGTTTGAGCCATTTGTGATGTTCAAAACATTGCATGGGACGGTTGTATCTGTTCTGTTTCAGAGTGAGTTTGCCCCAGAATTTGACCAAAACACTTTGTCAGATGAAAATCTCTTGAAATGGCCGTGACCTTTTTGGGCGTTGCTCTGCTCAGGCAGTTAGCAGAGCTTCTGGCGATGGATTCTTAAGATTTTACAGTTACAGTTTGCATTTCTAGGCCATGTTCTGTGGTTTTTGCTGCCTGGGTTGGTTAATCAGGATAGAAGAGGCAATTGTGAGAACTCGGCAAGCGTGAAGACCTCCAAGATGTCTTTGTAGCTATCTCTCTTCTTTCTAGCAAGTTCGCTAGAAAGATGTCCTCTCCGATGCTCTCGTTGCTCTTTGAAAAGCTTCTCTCAGTATATGGGGACCGCCTCCATGTCCCATGTCTTTCTAGAAGCAGCAAAGAAAGACAAAAGTGGTATCTCCTAAGAGGTACAGAATTAGTCCTAAAGGAAATGCGCATGGGGCCTGGAGACGGTCCACATACTGAGACCTCCTCACTCCCCACTCGTAAGGGGACTGTCACATTTCCTCACTTTTATTTGGCTTAAATACTGACATTAATAACAGTATTGCTATAAAATCAAGACACCTCCCCCCCACCCCCCGCCTCAAGTACATTTGTCCTGTTTTTATACAGTTTTTCTGTTCCCTCCTTGGAAGAGTTTGGGCAGGGGGAGAGTGGTGCAGGGACAGGGCAGGAGGAGGCCTCAAGTGACCAAGGGATTGCGAAGTCGCCCCTGTGAGCAGGGGAGCATTTTGCTGGCCGCAGTCATGGTACCAAAGGAGTTCCTTCCCTGTAGTCCAGTTGCTCAGCACCTACTTTGAAAAAGAGCTGCTTTGTTGTGGAAAACAGTGCTTGAGAGATCCTGTTCCTTGAACTGCGCCAATCCCTTCTTGGCAGGGCTGTGCTGTGGCCTCACGGGAAGGGCGGGTGCCTGTGGAGGCCGCGAGGCAGGAATGGTGCTGTGATGGGGATAGACTGTTTTCAAGTTTCAGTCAGAGAAGCACGGACAAACCCGAGGTGACAAGTGTTCTGTTAGGAGAGTACTGGGCTGCTCGAAGCAGCGAGCCGGCGGGCAGCCCTCCAGACCCTCGGCGCGACACGGGGCCCTCACCTCAACCTCCAGGGCCTTGCGCGTACAGAATTGGCTTGTGCCCTCATTTCTGTTTTCTTTTTTCTTTTTAATTGTGGTAGGATATATGTAACATAAAGTTTACCGTCCTGACCGTTTTAAGAGTATAGTTCCATAGTGTTAGGTTCGTTCACACTGTGGTCCATCCGTCTGCACCGTCCGTCTCTAGAACTTTCTCATTGCCCCAAACTAAAGCTCTGTCCCCATGAATCACTAACCCCTTTCCCCGCACCAGCCCCTGGTGCCCACCATCTGCTTCCTGTCTCTGGAGTGTGACTCCTCCAGAGGCCTCGCATAAGTGGGATGACACAGCACCTGCCCTTCGTGTGCTGGCTTCTGTCCCAATCATCGTGACGTCCTCAGGGTTCATCCGTGCTGTAGCCTGTGTCAAAACCTCCTTTGTTTCTGAGGCTGAGTAATAGTCCATTGTGTGGATGCACCATATTCCAGTTGTCCATCCTGCTGCCAGACTCTTGTTGGGGGCCTGGTCTTTTGAGAGACCTGGTCAAGGTCTTGTCTTTTGAGAGAGAGAGAAAGCGTGAGCAAGCAGGGGAAGGGCAGAGACAGAGGGAGACAGAGGATCCAAAGAGGGCTCCTTGCTGACAGCTCAGAGCCCTCTGTGGGGCTTGAACCCACGAACCACAGATCATGACCTGAGCTGAAGTCAGGTGCTTAATCGACTGAGCCAGCCCCTTGAAGGTGTTTTCTTAGCGTACCCAGCAGCTCTGGCTCATGGGCAGAGTGGGTGGCGAGGCCTCTGCCATCCCCTTGGGCAAGTGGCCATGGGCTTTATTTCCGGCAGAGGGCAGGTTTGGGGACCCTGCCCGGACCCTCCTCACCGATGGCCCCTTGGGCGTGCAGCCCACAGTTTGTACTTAACAATGGACTCAGTAGCTTCCGCTCTGTGCTTTAAGTCTTACCCACATCTCTTCGTTCAGGAGCAGCTTTATAAGTGTTTTCTTTACTGTGAGAGGACTTCCTCTGCTTAAGGTTGATTTTGGTAATTGGTTGCTTAAGTCCTTTTTTTTTTTTTTTAACGTTTATTTTTGAGAAACAGAGAGAGAGAGAAAGCGCAAGTTGGGGAGGGGCAGAGAGAGAGAGAGAGAGAGGGAGAGGGAGACACGGAATCTGAAGCAGGCTCCAGGCTCTGAGCTGTCAGCACAGAGCCCAAGGTGGGGCTCAAACCCATGAACTGCAAGATGACGACCTGAGCCTAAGTTGGACACTCAACCTACCGAGCCATCCAGTAGCCCCCTTAAGCCTTTGGTTTGTTTGTTTGTTTATTTATTTATTATTTATTTATTTTGTTTTTACTTTTATTTGTGTGTATTTTATGCAGAATTTACTCCCGGGCCATAAGTTTTTGTGTCTTCAGTTTCTTCTGGGGTATCTTTTTCTTCTGTGCAACTTCCTCTTCTGGTTTAGGAACAATGTGCTCTTTTTCAGGAAGGACCATCTCAGTGGGGCAGGGAGAGCTCATGTATGGGTTTTCGACCATGAGCCCTGTAAGTTCTATGCTGCATCTTGGGGGCTTGGTTCACCTGGATGTGCTCAATGACCAGAGAATCTCCATCTAAAACCTTAAGTTCAGGATTACTCTCTTCATTTTTAAGCGTGTGCAGTAAAAATTCAGCACTCTTTTTTGGCCCACCGACTCTGTGTCCCGCGCCACTGTTTGGCCTGAGCGCACCTACCAACTCCACCATCGTAGTGTTGTAATGGCACGCACTGCTTCTGCAAAGTGACATCCTTCAGATACTTGGTGGCTTTTCGGATATGCATACCCTTGATAGCCTGGGCAGTTTCATGTGTGTTCTTAAAGTGAACGCGAAGACTTGAACCTCTCGATTTGCATGATTTTGTCAGGTTTTCCGGGTCAAGTGCATAGCAAACCATTTTCAGAGATCACCTCAGGCCGATTACGGGAAGAGGAGGAGCGGTGGTTCCTCTAGTCTTTGGTTTATTTTTATATTTGGTTCTTGAGCCCTTTTAGTTCTGTAGGTTGATGCCCAGATTTCAGTGTTTATCTTAAAGAAGGAACACCCGTTCAGGCCTTCATCTGTCTCATCCTGGTGTGCTCCTGGGAGGGAGGGGGGGGTGGTCCTCGTCTCCCAGGCAGCCCCTGTGGTGGAGAGTGAGGCCCCAGGCCAGGCCCTGTCTCCCCGCTGACCTTGGCCACCGGAGTCATAGTTGCCAGGGAGCTGTTCCCTTCGGGGCAGAGGCTCACTCCGAACTGCTGTGAGGCTGTCCTGCACTTCTGGGCAAGGCCAGTGGCGGATCCTTGCCCGTGTTCATCTAGCTTCGGTTCCAAGCTCATCTTGGATTCTCACACAGGCATGCTTTCTTTCCAACCAGGTGGAAGAAAAGGCCAAATTTGATGGGATTTTTGAAAGCCTCTTACCCATCAACGGTTTGCTCTCTGGAGACAAAGTCAAGCCGGTCCTCATGAACTCAAAGCTGCCTCTTGATGTCCTGGGCCGGGTAAGTGGTTCTCTCACACCCTGCGGTGCTGCTGAATTCCGTCCGCCCCATGCTTGCTCCCCACACACACACGTGAGGCTTTACACATGGCCGGGGACCATGAGGGGGCTTTGCAAGAGCTGATGTGGGTGGAGGATTTGTTACAGCCAGGCTGGCTTAGGGCCCCCCCAGCCTGGGGGAAGGTGCTGGTGTGGGCCCATTGCACACGTGGGGAGGTAGCCTCAGAAGCGATCTTGCTGCCCAAGGCCCAGAGACGGGCAGAGGTGAGATTTGAACCCAAACCTGGAATCTCCCCGTCTCTGTGCGCTTCTGGGGAGAAGTGTGGGAGCGTCTGTCTATAATTCTTTTCTATTTAAAATTGCTTTTTTTTCTGCCTAAGAACTTAAGACAAATACTATTTTTTTTATTCTTTTGAGAGAGAGGACACGAGTGAGGAGCAGACAGAGAGAGAAAGAGAGAAGTGGAGCTCACCCAAAGTGGAGCTCTTGTTCACCTGAAGCGGGGCACGAGCTCATCCAAAGCAGGGCTCAAGCTCCCCTCATTCAGGGCTCCAACTCACGAACTGTAAGATCATGACCTGCCTAAGCCGAAGTCAGATGCTTAACCGACTGAGCTGTCCAGGTGCCCAGATGAAGTTACTTTAAATTCTGCTGCAAGTTTAGAGAACATTTTATGCATTCTCTTCAAAAAAAAAAAAAAAAGCCCTCAGCTTTGTGTCTATTAAAGACAAATTTTTTAGGTACAGCTTTCCGTTCCAGACTGTTTTCTCTCCAGTGAGGTTTGCATCGTGGCCCTGTGTGTTTGCTCTGCGCAAAGCCCAGTTCCACAGGACTGTCTGTACCAAGTCCCTTGCTCTGGACTGAGAAGGGAGGGATGTTGTCATCTGTCTGGACTGGATTGCAACGACATGGTGGGCACAGGCCCAGAGCAGGGGCTGAGCATGGTCCTTGCTACCCTAGGCCACGCCTGTGGGTCTAGCTCACGGCGTTTGGTAGAACCTTTGAGAAAGGTGCAAATTCCTGTCCAGTTGGATTCACCTGATAATGTTTCTGTTTGATTATGACTTTTGTGGACACTGGCCCGCTTGGTAGGACCCAGGGAGAGCCCACCTTAATAGTTGGTTTTGAAAGAAGGCCACTAAGGAGGTGCCTCGGTGGCTCAGTCGGTTGAGCGTCTGACTCTGGATTTTGGCTCAGGTTCATGATCTCAGGGTTTGCGAGTTCGAGCCCTGCATCAGGTTCGCATTGACAGTGTGGAGCCTGCTTGGAATTCTCTCTCTCCCTCTCTCTGCTCCTCCCCACTCTCTCTCTCTAAGTAAATTAAAAAAAAAAAAAGGCCACTAAGAAAAGGGAATCTTTCAAATCCTTTTGTTCCCTCTTGGCCGTGGCATGGTGTCGGTGGAGCTCTGTGATGGGGACCCTGGCTGATCATCTATAGTGTTTCCAAAGCCTGACTTTTAATTGCAGCAGGATGGGGTGACCCATTCCTGCACATTACGTGCCTTTATTTGGCAGTCCTTGCAAAATCCCTGACGCTGGATGTAATCCTGTTGTAGAGCCAAATAATGAACAAGTCAGAGAGACTGACAGAGGTGGAATGCACTTCGTTAGAAAGGGAGCTTGGCTAAGAAGGCTGTGTTCTGCTGCCGGCTGCCCTGGCTCCAGGTCTTGTGGCATAGGGTCACTTCTCATCTGCTGCTCTCTCCTTGCCTCCTTGTGTCCACACACCAGCCTTATGTGCACCCGTTCATCCATGTACACATGCACCTGGGTTGGTGCCCCCGTCCCCTTGTGCACGTGTGTGCCCGCATCTGTGCACACACGCATTCATAACCATGCACCCACCCATCCATCCATGTGTGCATCCGTATTCATGCACCCATTTATCTGTGCACCCATCTGTCCGTGGTGCACACATCAGTACACTCGTACATCCAGACACCTATGCATATATTCATTCATCTGTGCATCCATGCACCAACCATCCACGCAGTCATTCAGGAAGTTTTGGAATATGCTCTGTACCAGGCCACATGCTGAGCACTGGGAAGATGGGGATGAAATTAGATATAATCCAGAAGGTCAAATAAGTAGTGGTTAAGATCCAAAATTAATAATGATGAAGATCCTAATAGTTATTTATTGAGGACTAAATATATGCCAAGCTCTATCGGAACACTTTGCACGGATGAAATCCTTCAGTTCCTGCAACCACCCTGTTGAGGATGGTGTCACTTCCATTTTCCAGATGAGGAGATGGGGCCCTTCAGAGTGGCCAGTAAGCCTCTCAGGGTCTCATGGAGATGGGAATGAGGTCCTAGGTGGTCCCCAGAGCCCTCACTCTTCCCTGGTGACCCTTTGCCACCCCTTGCTTCCCTGGTGATTGTGATTCTGCCCAGTGAGGACAGTGGTGGAGGGGAGATGCCGGATCTGCCAGAGCAGAGGGGTGTGGGGCAGGCAGGGAAGGCCTCCTAGAGCGGGCACTTCTGCGTGGTGTTCTCCAGCGTAAAGAGATGGGTTGCCAGCGATGGGCTGCGAAGGCTGGGTGCGGGGCAGCGTGAGCACGGGCGTGCTGGGGAGGGTTGCTGTTCTCTCCATGCAGTTCCTCCCCCAGGAGATGTTGAGCAACATCTGGAGACAGTTATGCTTGTCCCACCTCGGTCGGGTGTTGCTGGCGTCAGGTGGGTGGGTGTGCACCCACGCGTGCAGTGCCCGGGTCAGCCCCACCACAGAGAGTGATGTGGTCTCGAATGTTCCTGGTGCTGAGGTAGAGGGGCCCTGGACAGAGAGAGGCTGCGGAGCCAGGAGTTCTCATTCTAGTTCTGAGTCCCTGAGCAAGTGCTGTATCTTTGGAAAAGGTACTCTTCCTGAACCTCTGCTTCCTGAATTGAAACCAGAGGCATAAAGCACTCGGCCTGATGCAGAATGTCTCCACAAGGGCATCGTACGCTTGAAGGGACTGTGAACAGTGTGGGGTCCCTAGAGGTCAAGGCGGAGTCCCAGGAAGCTGGGCTGTGGTGCAGGGTCCTGCTTAGGGCACAGGGGGCTCCATGTGCCAGGCTAGGGGGCAGGCTCAGAGTGCATTCTAAAACAGTTCCTATGGTGAACCTGGGGAAAGGATTGGAGGCAAAGAGGCCAACTGGAGGCTGTGGGCTCTGTGGAGGATTGGAGAGGCCCAAGTCAAGGACAGCAGCAGGGCTGGGGAGGAGGACCTGTACATAAGAAATGTCCCTGGGCTGACATCACTCATGATTGAGGAGGTACCAGCATGTGAAACACCACGTTTGGACCCCAGGTGTCTGCTCTGCTCTGGGCACTGGCGCCAGGCCCAGTGCTGTCGCAGTCGGGCAGGCCTGCTGGTTCAGGTGAGGCTGATTTGGGTCAGGAAGCTAGTGCTTTGATTGTGATTTGGAAAATCTGGAGCATGGCTTTTGACCCAGTATAGGAACCTGTACCTGGCTCATCTTGAGGATGCAAACACACTCTGTGGCACCTGCCTCACCATCCACCAATGGGAGAGGAGACGCGACCCCACAGACCTTGAATGCGTGCCCGTGGCCAAGCACAACGTGAATGGGGGGTGGGGAGCTTGTGTTCGGAGCAACACCTGTGCTCAAACACCATGTTTCCTATCTAAGAATTCCTTGTAAGACAATAAAGAGAAAACCAAGGTGGACATGGTTATAATTACACTCGTTTGTTAGAGAAAATGAGCACACTACAAGGGAAGGATCTTGGAACCAACAGTACTTCATCAGCTGATGGTTTTTCAGAGAACCTGCCGGCGGGGGGTGGGGTGGGGAGGGAGTTTCCAGTGTGTCTTGATTGCCTCGTCTGACCCCGGTGTGCACCGAGCACGCGGAATCTGAGTTCTGGCAGACACGCTTCCTTCCCCAGGGAGCCTTGGCGCCCCCCCCCCCCCCCAACCTCCCCAGTAAGCCTTGCTCTGCTTCTCTTGCAGGTCTGGGACCTCAGTGACATCGACAAGGACGGGCACCTGGACAGAGATGAGTTTGCTGTGGTAGGGCCCCTGCCGTGACTCTCTTTTCTACTCTGCTGAGGAAGGAAACACAGCTCATGTGGGGTTTCTGCATTCTCTTTTTTTTTTCCCTCTTTGATTTACATATTTATCTATGTAAAGTTTATTTATTTTTGAGGGTGGGGGAGGGGCAGAGAGAGCAGGAGAGAGAAGATCCCAAGCAGACTCCACGCTGCCAGCACAGAGCCCGACGTGGGGCTCAAACCCACGAACCGTGAGATCGTGACCTGAACCGGGATCAAGAGTCAGACGCTTAACCGATTGAGCCACCCAGGCGCCCCTTCAGCTCTGATTTTTACAAAGTATTTATTTTGATGTACTTTGGATTTAAAGAAAAGTGGCAGGAATACAGAGGATTCTTCTCAACGCCCTCCAGGCAGATTGCCCAGTGTTACTACTTTGCCACATTGCTTTACCCTCCTCCTCTCTCTCTCTTGCCCTATGTGCGTACGTATAAACACACACATCAGATTTTCCTTCGAGCCATTTTGGAGTGAGTTACACACACCACACCTTTTCATCCCAGAATACTCAGTGCGGATGTCCTAAAACCAGGGAATTCTGTTATATAACCAGTGTCCAATTCAAAATCAGGGAATTAATGTGGGTGTTGTCTACTTTATTATGGTATTTATTATGTGTTCTGTCTCATAGATTCTTACGTCATTAACGTATTATCTAAGGATGTTAGTCAGACGTTGCCAGTTGTTCCTAAAACGTCCTTTGCAGCAAAGAAATTGTAGCCTCCTGTGTCATGTCCTGTCGCTCTGTCTCTTTCATGCCCTCTGATCTGGGGCGGCGTCTCCGTCTGTCTCTGTGTCTCATGGGCATATGGGCATTTTGAAGAGTGCAGGCCAGCAGTTTGTAGAGTGTCCCTCAGCTTAGGGACATCTGCTGTTTCCTCATGATGATCCAGGTCGTGCATGTGTGTAGGGCAGGACCCCACCATGGTGACGCTTGTTTTCCTTGGGGTACGTGCCATCGACAGGACCTGTGATGTCTTATCCTGTGTCGTTGACATGGTGTCAACCTTGCTTGCAGTCAGAGCAGAGGCTGGTTTCTCCCTGCAGGCTTATTCTCTTCCTGTGTGCTCAATCTCTTGTGGGAGGCACATGGAGACTGGACACCCCAGTCTCCTCCACTCTCACCCGCTAGTTCTCGAGGCTTCCCCGGGAGTCTCGCAGGATTCAGTGAGGATGATGGTGGTTGCCAGACGAGTTTCTAATTTTGGTACTTCTTGCACATTTCCTAGTTAGCCTCCTATGGTGAGGGATTTGTGTCCGAGTGGACGCATGGCTGCATCCTCTGTTCCATGTTTATAATCTTTTTTTTTTTTTTTAACATTTATTTATTGTTGAGAGACAGAAACAGCACAAGCAGGGGAGGAGCAGAGAGAGAGGGAGACACAGAATCTGAAGCAGGCTTCAGGCTCTGAGCTGTTAGCACAGAGCCCAACGCAGGGCTTGAACTCTCGAACCCTGAGATCATGACCTGAGCTGAAGTCAGACACCTAACTGAGCCACCCAGGTGCCCCCGCCATGTTTGTAGTCTTTTAGTGGCGTGATTTCTTTTGCCCATTTGGAGTTCCTCCCGGCTGGCTCCTTTGGTCACATCCTGTCATTTTTTGAGCACTCACTTCCTCTTGGCATGGCGGGATGCTCCTGGCCCCTCCTATATGTTTCCTGCCCCAGCCCTGTTTCTCCAGGGAGTCCGGGTCCATGTAGTGGAGAATGGTGTTAGAAACTACCATGTGGGCTCTGGGGTGCTCAGGGCCCCTGGGGTGCCAACTGTTCTCAGCCCATCTCAGTAGACAGAGCTGGGAAGTAGCTGTGCCTGTAGATGTGCCCAGCGGGTGCCCCAAGACACCACTGTCTGTGTTCAGGTCTGCCCGAGCCCGTGCCTGAGCTCTGGCACTCCACCCTCTTCTCTTTTAGTGGCGCTAGTGTGTCTGTGTGTTGATCGGGGCTCTCGTGCCCTGTAAACTGCCTTCCCATGCCGCTGCTCTCCCTCTACACCCTGCAGCTCCCCACCCTCCTCTTCAACTGCCCAGTGGCCGGACTGACGCCCTCACACACCAGCCCTTCTCATCCTGGGCCTGTGTCATTCTGTCCCCCTCTTCTTCCTCCCTTCCCTCCACCTCACACCTTTGACCTTTCTGTGCCATTCAGGGAATTTATTCACTCACCTTGTTCCCTTAAATCTCTAAGTAGAATAAAGTCACCTTTCGTAGTTAAGGATAGCGTTTTAATAAATAGTAGTGGAGTTCAACCAAACCAAAAAAACAAAAACAAAACTCAACTGTGAATTACCTGGGAGTTCCCTGGTAATAGAAAATCAATGAAATACAACAGAATCCCAAAGATCCATCTTCCATTCTGGGAATCATAGACCTTTCTAAAATGTGATTTTTCAACATATACACTATTGAGGTTTATTGTTTCCTTACTATAATAATGTGTGTAAATCCTTTGAGATTTTAAACTTAGATTCAATTTCAGCCATTTTCCATGGAGATTATAAGTTTCTCCAGCAGGGCCCCTTACACTCACCAGCACTGCTTGCGTCTTCTCCCACCTCCCCCATCATCTCTGCTTTGCTTTTTTAACTCTGAGCAGTTTCCATGTGTCTCCATCATCCTGTTCTTTTTACTGGAAGTGCATTATTCTTATTTTTTTATTGTGATAACATATATATAATGTAAAATTTACCATCCTAACCATTTTTAAATGTGTGATTCAATGCCATTAATACTTTTACATGGCTATGCAGCCATCTCCAGGACCCTTCATCCTGCCAACCTGAAACCCTGTCCCCAAGCGAACACTAGCTTCCCCTTCCCCCAGTCCCTTATTACTTATTTAAAAAAATTTTTTTTAAATGTTTATTTATTTTTGAGAGAGAGAGAGAGAGAGAGAGAGAGTGTGAGAGAGAGAGAGAGAGAGAGAGAGTGAGTGAGCCCCAGGGAGGGGGTAGAGAGAGACACACACAGAATGTGAAGCAGGCTCCAGACTCTGAGCTGTCAGCGGAAAGCCTGACACGGGGCTCGAACTCACGAGCTGTGAGATGATGACCTGAGCTGAAGTCCGCTGCCCAACCGTGCCACCCATGCACCCCGCTTATTATTTTTTATATCTCTTCTGACCACACTTGACTTGAAGTGTTTGTATCATTTAACTTCCCTTGGGGAATGGGATGATTGGCTTCGAGTGAGCCTGCACGCATGCCCTTCCCCTCATGGCCTCAGGAGCCCTGGGTTTCCGTTTTTGTTTTGTTTTTATTATTTCCCATCATTTCAGCCAGGATTTATGTTATTCTGTAAATGGATCTATAGTTGTGTCATTTGGGTTTCTTTTCATCACTAGCTAGGTTTAGCATTTTGTAGCATTTTTAAAAAATTTCTTTAAAAATTTTTAAAACTTTTTTTTTAGATAATGTGCATGAGTGGGGGAGGGTCGGAGTGGGGGAAAAGAGAGAGAGAGAGAGAGAGAGAATATCTTAAACAGGGGCTCTATCCCACGACCCTGAGTTCATGACCTGAGCTGAGACCAAGAGTTGGACACTCAACTGACTTTACCTATGTTAGTGATCGGGTCTATATTGCAAATAACAACTTAAGGAATATTTTTAAGGGAAAAGGGCTATGATTTTGGTCTGGTTTGGTTACATTCTAAAATGGGCTTCAATCTTTGTTTTAGAGAAAGTTTCTTTTCTCTGCCTGCCTGAAACAGGAGTGCACACATTGCAGTGTGTCCTTAGACTTCCAAATTACCTGGGGAGTCCTCAGCCCTGGAGCTGGTGGCCCTCCTGTGTGGTGAAGGGATATGTTTTTGTGGGGTCTGGCATGATTGAACTCCTTTTGTGCTCGTGTTGGTCTCGTGGGATCAAACACCTCTTGGAAAAATTAGGCATTGGAAGATAACTCATCAGAAAAGGTTTATTTTTCACCCTGTTTGGCTCGGAAATGACCTCAGAAAGAGCAGTCCGGGTCACATCACTGCAGCCCCGGAAAGAGCAGGCCTGCGCCTGGCCTCCTGAATGTTAATTCTCTTTTGTGTTCCCAGGCGATGCACTTGGTGTACCGAGCCCTCGAGAAGGAGCCTGTGCCCTCTGTCCTGCCCCCCTCCCTCATCCCGCCTTCCAAGAGAAAGAAGACGGTGTTCCCGGGAGCTGTGCCCGTCCTGCCCGCCAGCCCCCCGCCAAAAGACAGCCTCCGCTCCACACCTTCCCACGGCAGCGTCAGCAGCCTGAACAGCACAGGAAGCTTGTCCCCCAAGCACAGCCTCAAGCAAACACAGGTACAGTGTCTGCTGCTCAGAGCAGCCGTTGGCACGTGTAGAGGCCCAGCAAGTCCTTTGCGACCCCCAAAAGGTAACCTTTGTGATTACATTTTTAAATGTCATACCTTTTATTCTTTATTATGTATCATTTCTTTTATCTTAGAGCGTGCACGAGGCGGGGAGAGGGGCAGAGGGAGAGAGAGAGAATCTTAAGCAAGCTCCACGCTCAGCACCGAGCCCGATACAGGGCTCGATCCCACAACCCTGAGATCACGATCTGAGCTGAAATCAAGAGTCAGACGCTCAAACTACTGAGCCACCGAGGCACCTCTGGGATTACATTTATTTTATTTTATTTATTTTATTTTATTTATATATATATTTTTTTAATTTTATTTTTGAGACAGAGGGAGGATGAGCGGGGGAGGAGCAGAGAGGGAGATACAGAATCCGAAGCAGGGTCCAGGCTCTGAGCTGTCAGCACAGAGCCCCACGTGGGGCTCGAACTCATAGACCGTGAGATCATGACCTGAGCCAAAGTCAGGCACTTGACCAACTGGGCCACCCAGGTGCCCCTACATTTTTTTAAAACAGTATTTATGAATAGTATGTTAGTCTGTTGGAGTGTAATGGAATCCCACAGAATAGGTGACTATGACTGCTTCTCACAGAAAATCTGGAGGCTGGGAAGTCCAAGATCCAAGCACCAGCAGATTTGGTGTCTGATGAGAGTCCAGTTAGGGTTCACAGATGGAGTTTTCTCGCCGTGTCCTCACATGGTGGAAAGGGCGAGGGAGCTCTCTGGGGTCCTTTTTATAAAGGCTGTGATCCCATTTGTAGGGCTCCAGCGCCATGATCTAATCATCTTCCAAAGGCTCTACTTCCTAATACCCTCACATGGGGTTAGGGTTATAACACACGAGTTCTGGGGAGGGGTTGGGGCACCAACGTTCAGTCCATAGCAACAGGGATGCAGAATTAAGTTTCTCATTCATTTGCACACAAACACCGCCCTTCCTCAGACACCCTCAGCTTGCTCCCACCTCTGGGCTCTCTCCTCATCTCTCTGTCCCCTTGCCTCAGGCAGCATATCTGCTGGGCGCGTGCGTTCCCCGATCACACCCCAGCCCTCTGCCTCGTGAGGCCTCTGCTCACGGGGCACCTTCTCGGGGGCCCTGGCGTGACCACAGCCAGCGTGCCCTGGGCTCTGTCCACCCTGCAGTGTGGATTTCCCACGTCTGGCTTGTCATGTAGTTAATTGTGTATTCTCAGTCTCCTCCCCACCCCCACCCCACCCCAGCTTCATGAGAATCGTTAGTCCTTGGTTATAATCTCAGCGTCAGAACAGTCTCAGGTACTTTGATGCCCAGTAAACATGTTGAACATCCAGTGAGCCGAGGAGGCATCCATCTCCTGTTAGGAGGACAGCGTGGGGGCTCTGTCTCCCAGCTGGCAGCATCTTCTAGATCAAAAAGATGTGTTCTGGCAAATGCGGCACGCCACCGGGGGCTCTTTTATAAAAAGGCACCTCTGAGCTGCTCTAACACAGAGAAGAACGGGACCGGGAGTCCATCCTGAGTCATCGTTGCTCTCGCTCTCTGTGGTCTCTAAGGCAAAGCCGCGAAGGCGACACGAAGAGGGAATGTGTCGTGTTGGCCTTGGCCTGTCAGTCAGTGACGCTGTCGGCTGGGCCTGTCTGTGGCGCTCCCTGGGCCCCATTACCTGTGGGAGCCCCCACGGACCCTTCCTGACTGGAGATGTCTTGTGGTTCTTGGTGGGATTGCAGAATGCACCTGCGTTTTGCAACAACCATCAGGAAAATGAAAAAAGAAGATTTATTACTCACAGGTCCTGCAGAATACACGTCACCCCCAGGGCCACCACCGCAAGGTCACGCGTAGAGAGTGAGGTCGGGCACAGGACTCTGCCTCTTTTGGGGTCGATGGTGGGGGCCTAGGGTTTCTCGGGTTCACTCTTCATTGGTGAATTTAAAACATGAGAGTGGGACTGAAAGCGGGAAGAGAAGAGCAGGGTCACTCAGGCGACCAGTTACCTAGGTCCCCCGGGGGCTTTTTAGTGGGGACAGTTTTGGGCCAGCCTGGCGCTGCCAGCTGTGTGGTTGGCAGTGTGTTTATCTGACATGGACACTTTTGGAACGGGTGTCTCAGCAGTCAGAAGCTTAGTGACAGGCACTTAAACTACAGTAAAAACCCCACATTGTCAGGCACTTAATGCTACAGAAATAGATGATCACACAGTGATTCCTCTTGCAGGTGACATCATGTGCCCCGTGGTGGCAGCAGGGCATTAGTGGCTCATTTTCCAGGAGCTTGCTGCACCGTAGAGTAAGGGTCCCCTCAGAGAGGGCCGAGGTGGTGTGGTCAGGGGGGCTCACACACTCCCTGTCACTGCAGCAGCCGGGGGGAGAGGCATGGGTGACGGGCTTCCCCCCTGGTTGGTGAGTCTTACGTGGCCAGCGTCCAGATGGTGCCGTGTGGGTGTCTTCTGCTCAGCGGCCAACCAGCCACGCCCAGCACTTCCTGGGGATGCACAGTGACCATGGGACTAGCCTCTGCCCTCGGTGGGGAGATAGACGATAAGCATAGCAGTAAACTAAAGAAGGTCAGATACCTGTGAGACGCAGCACAGGGCCCAGCCTGGAAGTACTGGGGTGCGGGAGGGGGGGTGTGCTCCTGTGGGTGGGGTCAGCGGGAAGGTCACTGATGAGGTGTGATGCCCGAGCTGATCCCTCAGTGACAAAGAGTCAGAGGACTGGCATGTGCCGAGGCTCTCAAGTGGGAGTTTGTAGAAACAGGAAGAAGGGTGGGGTGGAGTCCGAGAGGGGGCCGAGGCTGGTAACTGGGACCTGCACGAGCCATTGTTTTCCAGGACAACCTAGGCCTTGTGTCTGCAACGTTCTTGCCAAGAGTTCTTATTAATTACCGTAGGTTAGGTTAGTGCTGATAGGTTTTACTGACAAGGAAGCAGGTGGGGCCAAAGTTGCTGACAGGTGTGGATTGGCTAGCCTTGTAACCCCGGGCCATGGCGATCTGGTGACTCTCCCCGGGTCCTGGGAGCCTGCTGCCGATTACAGCTAGACCTGTTTTACCAGGGACCTCTGTCAGGGCTGGGGAGGGAAGAAGAGGTGTGTCCCCTTCCCTAAGGATGGGGGCGCTGGTGGGATCACAGACATGAGATCGAGCAGTTCCGGGGATCCGCAGTCACCTTGCTGTCCCCCCCCCCCCCCCCCGCTTACCTCACCCACCGGCCTAGTGCCCCCAGGTCCTGTCCTCACAGCCGTCTGCGGGGGTGAAGTCACTTCCAGCCACCAGGGTCTGTTCCCGTTTACCGGGGGCCCGCGGCTGCCAAACCAGCCCCTTCTGGGACACCCAGCTCCAAGGAAAAGGCTGTTCACGTAGGATTTGTAACCAGCTGGGTTTCGGAGTTTTGCCGCCGCCGTGCTCTGAGACCCCAGAAATCGGGCAGCAAGCTCCTTTTGTGTGCATGCCGAACGTTAGGACTTTTGTCATCCCGTAATCTCTTGGGACCTGCGGAGCACAGAGACCGTTGCCCCCCTCAGCTTAGCCTACCTGACCCACTGTTACTTCCTCTTTGGGTTTCTTGGCATCTGAGGTTTAGCTTGCTCCAGACACTGGACTTAAAGACGGCAAGCTGTTTCTTCCCTAGAGATCCTTTATGTGGGTCTTCTTCATGCCTCCCCCGAGGTGGCTTACAAGATTCACATATTGGGACACATAAAACGTAGGTCTCTGAACTCTTGCTGCCTGAGCCCTGGCTCTTTGAATTTGACCCATAGATTCTGATAAATCTATGGCGGACTAAATCATGCCACTCCCTGTCCCAAATCCTAGAACCAAATGATACGGGTAACGTGGTGTCCCTTGCTTCCCACCCTTGCTCTCTGGATTCCCGGTGCTTGAGTCAGGATCCCACTGGATTGGGATATCTGTTCAGAAGAAGCAGATAAGGAAAACCATCTCTAGAACTCTGGACAGAGGCGCCATGGATCTTGTTCAGTGAGCACACCAAAGGTCAGAGGTGATGGGTCCAGAATTAGCAGTTGAAGGGGCCCTGAGGCCTCTGAATTGGGAGGTGTGTGGGCCCTGGTGAACCCTCAGTGACATTTGCCTTCTCCTGGAGACCTGAGCAGGTGGTGTGAGGGGTCCCACGTGCAGCGGATGGCCAAGCCCCATGGCTGCAGACGTGACCCTGCTCTGGGCTCACAGATCTTCAGGTCTGTCTGCCTGTGCAGCGCCCTTGAGGGTGGTGGGGCTTTGCGCGTGGAAGGCATACTCGTCAGGGGCCCGGGCTCCTCCACCAGCGCTAGGGGGCCCTGAGTGCCTGGCCATGAGTGCCGGGTGTGCGCCAACACCTCACGGGGAGATCGGTGTGTCACGGGGAATGGTGTCAGGGACAAAGATAGGAGTGCAGGATCCTGAACTGAGGGCATTGAGGATACTTTTGGCAGCTGTAGAGAAGTGTTCGTAGGTAGAAAACGAGAGGCCAGGAGACTGGTTGGTTCTCAGGAGGCCATCCTTCTAATGAGGACCGTCAGGAGGGTCTTGCCTGGTGCACTTAAGTCCCTTCCTGGAAGGAAGTCCTTGGCTTCCCTTCAAGCCTCTTGGACCTGCTGGGTCTTTACCTCCCTCTAAATACAAGGAGAAGGGGGTGCTGTGATGGGGTGGGAGCAGTGCCCATCAACCACCAGGTGAGACTGACGGAGTTGGTGTTCACTGCTCTCCGCCTCAGTTTCCCTGTTTAGAGAATGGGGATCCTGTTTGCCCTCTCGTTTCATGGAATCGTGCTGCCCAAATGCAGGGAGAGGTGCTTTTGTAGTCTTTGCATCAGGAGCGTGCGAAAGTGCTTTAATAGCATGTGTTTATGGTTTATAGTCTAGAAGCTCTGGACTAATGGTTTTGAAACCCTTTTCAGCCAACGGTGAGCTGGGTGGTGCCGGTTGCCGATAAGATGCGATTTGACGAGATATTCCTGAAGACCGACCTGGACCTGGATGGCTACGTGAGTGGCCAGGAGGTGAAGGAGATCTTTATGCACTCGGGCCTCACCCAGAACCTTCTAGCACACATATGGTAAGGATGGGTAGCTGGACGTCTGCTCCCTCTGGGCCTACCTGTGTGGAGGTAATGGCCATGGCAGCTCTGAGGGGCCCCGAGGAAACGAGGCTTGTGCTGAAGGAAGGATGGGTGGCCTTCAGGGCCTGAGGGTCAGGGCCTCTGCCTCTACCCGTTACTTAATCCTCAGCAGGCCGACGGGGCTGCTGAGTGGGGTACGAGTGTGAAGGCCCTTCCCCCGTATCCTGGGCATGTCCGTTCACTCTCTGCCTGTTTAGTCCCTCTGGAAAGCTCTGGGGCGATTTGCTTGAGTGGGGCGAGTTCTTGGTGGTTCTAGCAGGAGGCCCCGCCTTTGCCACAGCTAGTCAGGGTGCAGACACTTGGCCTGCCCCTCTGGGGCGAGTGTGCGGTGCGTCTCCAGGGGCTCTAGCAAAGCCACCCTGGGCAGTGGGGGCTGTGGCCGCCTCCCCTAGGAGGCCTGTGAAGGTCAGAGGTCAGAGACTCTGCTCCCATTAGGGGGGTGAGTGGTCAACAGGACTCCGGTCCGCACCTGAGGCCCAGCCCCGGGGACTGCTGCACCCCCATTTTCCTTCAGGGCACGCCGGAGTAGTCTCCACGGCGCCAGATGGCCCCTTTTGTAACTGGCCAGTGGTGAAAGTCACTTTCTAGCTTTGTCCTCAGGGCTTAGGGGCTTCACTTGGGAGTCACAGGGAGGAAATTTCCATATAATTCTGGAGAAGTGAACCCCTCCAAGCAAGAGCAGTGACGTTTATTTTTTTTATTAATTTATTGTCAAGTTAGTTAACATATAGCATATACACTACTCTTGGCTTTGGGGGTGGATTCTGTGGTTCATCGCTTACATACAACACCCAGTGCTCATCCCAACAGTGCCCTTCTCAATGCCCATCACCCATTTCCCCTCTCCCCCCGCCCTCCCATCAACCCCCAGTCTGTTCTCTGTATTTAAGAGTTTCTTATGGGTTTGTCTCCTTCTCTGTTTGAAACTATTTTTTCCCTTTTCCTTCCCCCATTGTTCTTTTTTCCACATATGAGTGAAAACAAATATCTGTCTTTCTCTAACGGACTTATTTCACTCAACATAACAGCTTCCAGTTCCATCCACATTGTTGCAGATGGCAAGATTTCATTCTTTCTCATTGTCAAGTAGTATTCCATTGTACGTATAAACCACGTCTTATTGATCCATTCGTCAGTTGATGGACATTTGGGCTCTTTCCGTGATTTGGCTGTTGTTGAAAGCGCTGCTATGAACATTGGGTACATGTGCCCCTATGCATCGGCACTCCTGTGTCCTTGGGTAAATTCCCAGCAGAAGGGCAATGACAGCACGTTACTCAGTAGCTTGCGGAAATAGCTGCCCTTGGCGATAATTCATAGATGTCCACGCTGTGAGGGGAGGCCCCAGCCTGAGAAGACAGGCTGTCCCTTCAGGAGTGTGTGACACCCAGTCAGTCACCAAAACAGCCGGGTGAGGCCGGCTGCTTCTGGCAGGTCAGGGGCAATCATTCTCAGCCCCTTCAGATCCGGTGCCCCTTTCTAGAAACCGGTAAAATGCATGTCCCCTTTATCACCCTGAAGTGGACGTGCATGTGATTCAGAGGTAGCGATGAAGCACCCCAATCGTAGAATAGGGACAATACCTTCACCTGCCAGTGACGCAACAACATGTAAGCTACATGGTGAAATCACGAATACGCTTGGATTAAAAGAGGACCGCAGAAAGCACTGCGTATAAGGAGCAAAGGGAAAAGACAGAATGAGCAAGCTCTAGGATAACCGCTGGGGGAGTAAAATGCCAGTCCGGATTTGTCTGCGAGGGGCCGGGGGAGGGGGGAGGGCAGATTACACGCCCAGAGGGCCGGCAGGAGGAAATGAGGACGGAGCCGAACGTGCGTGTGGGCCACCCCTTCCGGCCGGGCCCCTGAGTGCTGGCCTCCGAGCCCACTCTCCCCCAGAGACCGGAGCAGGAGAGGGCCAGAGAGAAGAGGCCTCAGCCCAGGACCGGCTGTGGGCCGGGCGAGCGGCAGGACCGACCCCTGCAGGCAGAATCCTCACACCTCGCCCTCAAACTGCGCAAAAATGAAGACATTTTTAAAGCAGCACGTGTCAGCGATATTCAGTGGGGTCTCTGTGCTCCCTGGGCCCCGTTCATTGGCCGTTTGGCCCTGAGCCTGCTCACCATGTTCAGCAGCTTTGCTCTGAGTTAGAGGATGTCACTGCTCTGCAGTCACTATGCGCAGTGGGAGGTGGGACCACCTGTGCAGCGGCCAGAGTGAGGCATTTTTGTAGATGCGGAGGCCTTGTCCTGCATGAGGCTTTCCTTCCCGTAGTGCCAGCTCCTCCGTTATCAGGCTGGCTGCGAAGCTTCTCCCTCTCGGCTTTGCGGGAGCTCAGGGTGCCACTGGTGTAGGAGCTGCCTGGCCCGTCGGCCAGGATGCCCAAAGGCCATGAGAGCGGGGCCCCTTAGCCGTGAGGATTGTCCTGTGCAGCACGGTGATGTGTGGCTGTCTAGGCCCCGGCTCCTCGTGATGATGGCTCCACATGCTCCTGCTGTCCCCCCCCCCCCCATGGAAAACCAGCAGCTCAGGCTGCTCGGATAACCCAGCGCTGAAGGAACTTGCTAAAGATCCGAGGGCGCACGCTCGGGCCCAGCTTTCATTTCCACCAGAGCGGCTCGGTACGGGACCCTCGCTGTCTGCCGCACACACGCCGTAAAGAGCCCGTTGCATTTCTGGTCATTGCTGATGAGGTCCTCCCAGAGGCCCACCGCCTCGGACTGTGGGGTGGGGTTTGGTGGTTCTCCAGCCAGGTGGGGCCCCCTTCCCTGTGCCGACAACCCCTCCTTAACCAGCTGTTGGGCCGGATGCCTGGGTGGTGGGACTGCTATCCTCGAGCGGGATGTTCCACAGAAAAGGAGTTGCCCCTGTGCCCCGCTGTTTGTATCGTCACCGTTCATTTTTTAGATGGACGGGCTCTGTGATTTGTACTTCCCAGGCAGGGCTGAATTCTTGTCCCTGAGGTCTAATTAGCATCCCGTTTCTCCCAGGGCCCTGGCTGATACGAGGCAAACGGGGAAGTTAAGTAAAGACCAGTTTGCATTAGCCATGTACTTCATTCAGCAGAAGGTCAGTAAAGGCATCGACCCCCCTCAGGTCCTCTCACCGGACATGATCCCGCCCTCGGAGAGAGGCACTCCCATCCAGGTGAGTACTGCTGGCCTGTTCGTGTGGCTTCCCACAGCCTGCCACCAGGTGGCAGCAGTGGCCCACGTGAGCAGGCCAGTGCCCTGCTGTGGTAGCCTACCTTCTGGTGGCCTAGCCTTCACCAGGGGCTGGGGGCTGGGGCTGGGCCATGGGGATAGTTTTCCAGCTGGGTGCTGGCCCACTTCTGCTACTTCCCCCAGTGAACTGGAGATAGCACGGTTGTATCCCTCCCACTAGGGCCTGCTGGGTGGTGAGGTCAGCTTGTCGATTTTTTTTTAAGGTTTTATTTTTAAGTAATCTCTACATCCAGTGTGGGGCTCGAACCCAGCCCCAAGATCGAGAGTCACATGCATCATGGACTGAGGCAGGCAGGCGCCCCTAAGCTTGTCCGTTTTTAATCCTGTGTCTGAATTTGGTTCCAGGACGGTTCAGGTTCTCTTGGATCAGGGGAGTTCACTGGCGTGAAGGAGCTTGATGATATCAGTCAAGAGATTGCCCAGTTACAAAGGTGCGTCAAAGCTCCTTGCCCTCAAATCCGAACCTTCCGCAGGCCCCGTCCCAGCTCATTACCACCAGCACCACAGGCTTGTGAGGCACACGGAAGGTCGACCGTCCCAAGTGGGTGCAGCAGAAATGAAGCGACGCACATTTGCGTCGATGTTCCTGAATTGACTCAATGAGCTCGAGTGATGGTGCCCTCAGTTGGAGTCCGTGTGGGCTGTGGGAGCTCAGGCAGGTTGTTGTTAGGCAGCTGCGGGCCCTGCCCACGCCCTCGGGATGGCCTCGGTCCCCCTCCGCTCCCAAGGGCAAGTTAACAGACCGACAGCTAAACTGAGAGAGGCTTCGTGTCCAGGTCTCTTGCTTCTCTCTGTGCCTGTTGCCTCAGTTTCCCCATCCAGAAACATGGGCTTTTGGTGGGGTGTCTGCCCTCTCAGATTCTGGCATAAAGAGATGCATCCACTTCTGTATGCCTCTGGGATCCTCTTCAGGCAGCATTCTTCCTCCAGTTAATTCTAGGGGAGGGAGAAAGGCCCAGAAAGTGCCTGGCCCTCCACGGGCAGAGTCAGTGAGGGTACGTTGAGCCCTCCTCACCCCGGACATCGCTTTGACTTCCTCTTCCCCCTGCTCGAGGGGCTCGACTGGTCTCATTGGGAGCAGTGCCTCATTGTAGCCACAGACTCGATGATGGGAGGGGATGATGTAGAGGGCACTATCCCTGAGGGTCACTCCTAGGGACCAGCTGAGCTGGGTTCCATGGGTATGGACAGAATTGGGTGTTGAGAAGTCGGTGTGGAGAGAAAACACCGTGGCTGTAGTCATGCTGTCACTCATCTGTGCTCTCCTGAATTCTTTTTCAATGCCCAGGGAGAAATACTCCCTGGAACAGGACATTAGGGAAAAGGAAGAGGCAATCAGACAGAAAACCAATGAAGTACAGGTAAGAATGGTGCTCACCCTGGGCAGATGGTGTGTGTCCTGTGTGGGGTGGGGTGTGCCAGTCAGCGGGGGCGGGGCAAGGGAAAGGTAGCCCCGCCCTTGTGCTTGCAAGTGAGGTTTTTAAGTTTCTTATAACCATGGACAGGGGTTTCTTCCTTCCTCCCTCCCTCCCTCCCTTCTTCCTTCCTTTCTTTTTCTCAATTAAGCTATATAATTCGCATGACATAAAACTTGCTACTTTAGAGCAAACAGTTCTTTGGTTTTTAGCATATTCAGTGTGTTGCTTAGCTGTCCCCTCTGTCTAGTTTCAGAGCGTTTCCATCACCCCAAAGAAACCCCATGACCGTTAGCCCTCCTCACACTCCATTGCCACCACCCTCCCCCCCCCGCCCCCAGCAACTACTGATCTGCTTTGTGTCTCCATGGACATACCTGTTCTGGACGTTCAACGTGAGGCCTTTTGTGTCTGGCCTTTTTCACCCGAGTCTCAGTTTCTGAGCTTCGGACAGTGGCTGCTAACCTGTTCTCGGCAGCCCTGCATCCTGGCGTGTCTCCTGGCAGGTGGCGGTGACACAGACTGGGGGCCTGACTGCCTGGGCTCAAACCCAGTTCTCCGTATCTGTGTGACCTTGGGCAAGTTACTGAACATCTCTGGGTCTTGTGTGACGTCGGTTACGCGTGTTCTGCTTTCCCGAGTTGTGCAGCTGGGAAACGAAGTCTGGCACCCGTTCGGGGCTCACTCGGGGCCCTTCCTGCTCTTCTCCACCATTCGAGCAGAGGGGAGTCTGCACCGGGAGCAAAGCCGTCAGCCCTGGGCAGCTACACTGTTGAAGAGACATGGGTCCCCACGTCTCCAGTCTGAGTGGACAGAGAAGGCCCTGCCACCGTGGGGACACGGGAGGTGCCTGTGGCGCCCTGAGAGTGAGGCCGAGTCATGCTGCAGGGACTGTCTGAGCTCAGGGCTGTGGGGGAAGAGGAGCCTGGCTAAGTGGTCAGGACCCCAGCTCCACCATGTTTCACCTGAGTGACCTGGACTGGTGGCTTGGCTTCTAGCCTCTGTCACCTCAGTGGCAACGAAGGTCAGCGTGTGGGCTGCTCACGTAGCCAAGAGCAGCGGCTGGCTGCCGTGTACGCCACCAGAGTGGCCGGTCATTTCTGGGCCCCCTCCTGGGGCACGAACCCGAGCTGGGAGAAGAAAGTACCACCTGACTCCGTGGGCTCTCGAGGTCCTGGAGGGCGCGTTCCGCGGGTCTGTGAGAAATGCCATCTGTCCTAGCTGTGGTCTGCAGGGGAGGGGGGAGGCCGCGCCCACCTGCTTCCAGACGCTCCTCACTTCCTGCTGTGCAGTGTCCAGACCCCCCCACTCTGCTGACTTCTCACTCTGTACATTGGCAGTGAGGACTAGGCCGTGGATGGCCTCCCGGAATGTATTGGGTTGGAAAGCAGGGACTGGCCTGCCTCTGATACAAAGGGCTTTTTGCTCAATGAGCTTCTTCAGTTACAAGACCACCTTGCAGGCGAAGTGGCTTTATTTCTCTGAATGTGTGTTCTTTCATCCTGTCGTTTTATTCTCTCTCACACCTCCGATTTCTACCTGTGTCCTAGAACTGGTCCCCCAGACATAGCGCCCGCTCCCCACCTCCATCACCTGCACATCGCCTCACCCTCCATTTTTTTTAGTCCTCTAGTGGAGCTGGCCTCGTCTTCCCTCCTGCCTGGGCCTGGGCCTGGGCCCGGCCGGCGACACAGATGTGTGGCCGGTTCTCCCTTTCTATCGCGTCTGGGTTGCCGTGAGCACACCTTGGTTTGCATTCTGACCCCTGAGGATCCGGGTGCTGTAATGTCCTCTCACTACTGAGGAAACCAGTCATCAGGTCTCTGGCGCCTGCAAAGTCGGGTCTTTGCAGAGACTTGTTCTGACATCTGGAGGCGCTGTCCCCTGTGGTCTGTGGCCGGTGCAGCCAGGCCGCCTGGAGCCCTGGCTGGTGGGCTCCGACAGTGTGCAGCTGCAGCCTTTGAGGTGCAGGCTCCTTGTGCACCCTGATAGCTCTCCAGAGCTGGGAGGGAGCCGAGGCCAGCCAGATTGGCCCCTGTGCTGTGGGGGCCTCACTTGTAAGCAGGCCGGACCGGGGCTCTGCTGTAGTGCTTGATGGCACAGACAGAATACTAGGTGTTTTTGGAAGTTCCCCTGTGAGGACCAAGTTTGGCTGGGGCTCCTGCCACCTCTCCCCAGATGGGTCTGGCCGGGAGATCACTTGCCATGCTGGCTAGCACAGTCTGTGGGTCAGGGCCCCGCGTAGGGTGCCAGTCCTTTGTCCTCAGGCCACTTAAGCAGCGGAAGCTTCAGCCCCCACAGCTCTGTTCCCATTGCGCCCCTTCCTCGTCCTCCCTGGGGGTCCTCCACCTCCGTTTCCATCGCTGTCCTTCTGGTGAGCAGCCGCAGTGGCTGCCTGGTTTTTCCTTTCTCTCTGTCTCTCTCTCTTTTTTAAATGTGACAACAGTGTTACTGAGATGGAACTCACATATACTACACAGTTCATCCATTTGAAGTGTGAAGTTAGTGGTGTTAGTGTCCGCATGGACTTACAGCCATCGCCCCCACAGTTCTTCAACACCGTTGTCGCTCCGGAAGGAAGCCCCGGTCCTCCTCCCCAGCCCCTGGCGACCACTCCTCTACTGTCTGTCTCTGGATTGACCTGACCCGGACGCTGCGTCTTCATGGAATCCTACATTGTGTGGTCTTTGCGTCTGGCCCGTTTCACTGCATCTGGCATTTCCAAGGCCCATCCGTGTTGTAGCGCGTCAGGGCTCCATTCCTTCTTATGGCTGATACCCTGCTGTGCGGCTGGACCACATTTTGTTCGTCCGGTGGTCAGTTGGCAGGTGTTTGGGTTTCCTACTCGTTAGCTACTGCAAATGGCCCCACTGTGGGCTTCCACGTGCACGTTGTACGCACATGTGATCTCACGTCTCTTGGGTCTGTTACCTGGGGGTGGGATTGCTGGGCCATACGGCAGCTCTGTGTTTAGCCTTTTGAGGAATTGCCGGACTGTCTTCCAAAGTGACTGCACCGTGTTACATTCTGACCTGTTACGCCTGAGGGGTCTGGTTTCCCCATATCGTCACCAACACTTACCTCTCGTTTTTATTTTACCTTCCCAGTGGGTGTGCAGCGGCACCTCCCTGCCCTGAATGCTTTCCCCAAGGATGTTGAGCATTTTTTTTTAAATGTTTATTTACTTTTGAGAGAGAGAGTGTGTGTGAGCAGGCAGGGGAGAACAGAGAGAGACAGAGTGAGAGAGAGAGAGAGAGAGAGTGAGCAGGCAGGGGAAGGTCAGAGAGAGAGACAGAGAGAGAGTGTGTGTGAGCAGGCAGGGGAGGGGAAGAGAGAGATAGAAACAGAGAGAGAGAGAGAGAGGAGACAGAGTGAGAGAGAGAGAGTGTGTGAGCAGGCAGGGGAAGGGCAGAGAGAGAGACATAGAGAGAGAATCCCAAGAAAGCTACCACTATCAGCACGGAGCCCAGTGCAGGGCTCGATCGCATGAACTGTGACATCCTGACCTGAGCCGAAAATCAAGAGCCAGACGCTTAACCAACTGTGCCACTCATGTGCCTTGAGCATCTTTTCATGTGCTTATTGGCCATTTGTGTATCTTTTGAATAGACATTTCTATTCAGACCCTTCGACCATTATTAAATTGGGGTTTTTTTGTCTTTTGATAGCTGAGTTGTAAGAGTTCTTGGTATTTTTTGGATAGAATTTCCTCATCAGATATGTGATTTACAGACATCGTGGGTTGTCTTTTTACTTTCTTGATAGTGTCCTTTGAAGCACAAAAGTTTTAAATTTTGGTGAAGTCCAGTTTATAACCCCCCCCCCCCCCGCTCTTGCTTTTGGTTCCATCTTTAAGAACTCATTGTCTAATTCAGGGTCACAAAGATTTACACCATGTTTCCTTCTAAGATTTTATCATTTTAGCTCTTACATTCAGATCTTTGGTCCGTTTTGAGTTAATTTTGGCATATGGTGTGAGGTAGGGATCCAGCTTCATTCTTTTGCATGTGGAGATCCAGTTGTCCCAGCACCATTTGTTGAAGAAACTGTTCTTTCCCCGTTGAATGAATGGCCTTGGCACCCTTGTTGACTGTCACTTGGCCATCGATATGTGGCTTTATTTCTGGACTCTCAGTTCTGTCCCATCGTTCTGCATGCATTTCTGTTTGTCAGTACCACACTGTCTCAATGACTATAGCTTTGTACAGGCGTACGTCATTTTATTGTGCTTTACTGTATTGTGCTTTACACATTCTGTGTTTTGTTTCGTTTTACAAACTGAAGGTTTGTGGCAACCCTGCGTCAAGCAAATGTATCAGCACCATTTTCCCAATAGCATTTGCTCACTTTGTGTCTCTGTGTCCCATTTTGGTAATCCTCACAATCTTTCAATTCTCTTCATTATTATATTTGTTATGGTGATCTGTGTTCAGAGATTATGACTCCCTGAAAGCTCAAATGATGACTAGCGTTTTTTAATAATAAAATATTTTCTAATTAGGGTGTGTACATTGTTCTGTAGACATAACGCTATTGCACACTTAACAGACTGTGGTGTAGCGTAAACAAAACTTTTACATGCACTTGGAAACTCAAAACTTCATTTGACTCACTCTATCACAATATTCGTTTGCTATATTGCAGTGATTGGGAACCAGACCCACAGTATATCTGAGGTATGTCTGTAATAAGTTTTGAAATTGAAAAGTAGTTCTCCAACTTTTTTTCCTTCTTCTTCAAGATTGTTTTGGCTTTTCCAAATCCCTTGCATTTCCTTATGAATTTTGGCGTCCGCACAGAAGCCAGCTGGGGATTCCAGGGGGATGTGAATGGAGTCTGCAGGTTGTCTGGGTTATTTCTGTGTTCTCTTTGCTCAGACACCTCCCACATTCTGACCCCAGCTCCCATCCTGACCATGAGCTGGTGGGCCTTTGTCCCCACTGGGCTCTTGGATTCCCCCTCCTTCATTACAGAATGAGGCTCAGATTCCGTGATGTCCCAGGCCACCGCCCCAGGCCGGGCCCTCTTCCCAGCTTTGTCTCCTCTTCCTCTGTCACTCGTTCTTCCCTCAGATGTGGCGAACCCATGTCTGGGACTCCCTACCCACAGACACTCTTACCTTCCCCAGACTTGCACCCTGAAGACCCACTTCTTGAATTCAAGGTCAGGGGCAAGGAGGCTGGGGAACAGAGAACCTAGCTCCCAGAATAACTCAGAGATGTGTTTTGGCTGTCTAGAGGGGACAGAGCTGTGACATTTTTGTCCTCAAGGCAGAGAGGAGACCCTGTGCCTGCTTTGGGTTTGCACCTAGAATGGCACCAGCAAGCCCCAGCCAGGCGAGCGCTGGGGGCCAGCCTCACCGTCCCTGTCCTTCTTTACCCCCAGAGGGTCCCTCAAATCTTGCCCTTGCTTTGATTCTCATGGACACCATCTCACCTTGGCCCAGGTCCTCTCCCTGCTCCCTTTGTCGCTCCGTCAGAGATGCAGTCAGTTAGCTCCCATGAGGCCTTGCAGAAAGGTCATATGCATGTTCTTTCCTTCCTATTGGCACGAATTCCAGAACGCAACGTATACTGGCTCAGCCATGGGCTTCACATTGTAACTTGAGGATGAGGTGCAGCTTCCTTCAGGGCATGAGCACGCCCTAAGTCGTGAGCCAGGCCAGCCTGGTGGGAATTTACATGGTTTCCAGGTTTTGCTCCCACAGACTGCATATTTTCACCTGCGCCATACACCTCCCGGGTGCTCTTCCCAGGGGTGTCCCAGCCGGGTCTGCGGTGCCTGCACTGGCTGTCTGGGTAGATGCTGCCCATTTGGAGCAGCGTCAGCAGTGGAGAATCTTCCTGTCCCCTGCTCATGTGTGACCGTCCTACGGTGGCTTCCTTCGTGGCCCTGCTTCCTTTTGTTCGAGCTGGAGCCCACCTCCCCCTTCCCCACCGCGGGGCTCTCTTCCTCCTGGCTCTTCACCTGGCTGCTGGGGTCTTCTCCATCTGTGCAGCGTCAGTCTGGTCTCCCTGTGCCCCCCTCTGCCCCCAAGTCCACCCAGCAGCACCCGTACATTCTGTTGGTTCTGTTCGTCCGAGTTTATTTGTGTTTGGGTGATTCCCCTCCCCACCCCTGACCCCATGTCACCCTATAGCTCTTCTTGGTGGGACCCAGCCACCCTCCCGGCCCTTTTCCACTCTTAGGCGGTCAGTAAACATTTGCCAAGGAACTTTGTGAGAGGTCACACCATGGGTGCCAAGCTGAGATGCACGCATTTACAGCAGGCGTGCACAGGATGCCTGCCGAGCACAGGCTGGGGGGCTGGGGGTCGGCTTTGTAGGACGTCCTGGGGGCTCCAGCCCAGGCCGAGACCGTGCTGTCTTGGACACGCCCCCTGTCATCGGTCTCCAGTACACTGACGCGACTCTTCCCTAGGAATTACAGAATGATTTAGACCGGGAAACGAGCAGTTTGCAAGAGCTAGAAGCCCAGAAGCAGGACGCCCAAGACCGCCTCGACGAGATGGATCAGCAGAAGGCCAAGCTCCGGGACATGCTGAGCGACGTCAGGCAGAAGTGCCAGGACGAGACCCAGATGGTGCGTCTCATGCCCAGCATGGCAAGGGGCTTCCTGCGGCTGCTTTGAGCTCAGCGCGACCTTGAAACACAAGGCTGAGGCGTCCTACTGGTTGAATAGAGTTGTGGACATATCGTTTGGTATACGTCCAGGCATTTGGGGCCCGACCTCGGTCTCGCCCACCAAGTCATACAGTGAACGGCCTTGGTCCCCACTAACCTCACCCTGGCCGGTGCCTCACAGCACCCCGGGGCCAGGATGGTGGCCCCGTCTGGTGTCTTCACTGCTTGTTACAAACCGGGGAGGCTGCAGCCTCAGCAGGCTGTAAAACCCTCCTGTTCTGCTCCGAGGCCTTGCACGGGGATGTTCCACCCCTGGGGGACAGGTAGATTGCCTGTGCTTGTGCCAGCTCTCATTCTTCCTTGTCCCAAGTTGACTCTCTGTCAGTTACATGGGCATGAGCGTGTCTGCCGTGTTGTTTCTCTCTGTCTTATGTGGAGGAAGCCCAGGTATCCAGCCATCAGGCTGGTGTCTGCCTCACTGGGTTCGCTTGTTCCTCCCTCTGTCATATTTCATCTCATTTCAGATTTCCTCACTGAAGACCCAAATCCAGTCTCAGGAATCTGACCTCAAGTCCCAGGAGGATGACCTGAACCGGGCCAAATCTGAGCTGAACCGACTGCAGCAGGAGGAAACCCAGCTGGAGCAAAGCATTCAGGCCGGGAAAGCTCAGCTGGAAACCATCATCAAGTCCCTGAAATCGACGCAGGACGAAATCAACCAGGTACCTCCCTGGGGGTGGGGCCTTGCCTCTGCTGGTGGCCTGGTCTTCTGGGGCCTTCCTGCAGGTGGAGTAGCTGCGGTGAGTCATCACATCGGTGTGAGAGCAGCCTGCGCAGAGGCTGCTTGTTTCCCTGGCTCCCACCCTGCCTGTTTATGTCAGGTTCTCTTCTTAGACACTGTTGTCCGGGCCTGGGGGTCAAACACCTGGGACCCCCCAGCGTGCGCTCCAGCAGCACATGGACTTTGGCCCCACTGGCTGTTTGCTGTGCCTCGCTGTCCTTCCACTTCCCCACCTGAGCGCGCGCCATCTTTGGGGAATGGGCAGGGTCTGTGCGAGACCCTTTGGTCTCCTTTGGAGAGAGCCTTGGGTGCAGAAATTCCCTCCCCCAGCACGGTTCTCAGACAGGCGAGAGGGACAGAGTCCGAGACGTGTTCCGGCACCGCTCTATCCCCACGCAGTCTGAGGACTGGCACGTTGAGGAGGCCCCACCCTGAGACGAGCATCAGCCCGCGTGGGGCCCTGTTCCAGTTCTGCAAGCTGTCCGGGCGCCCCATCCTTACCCCGCTCCCGTGTGAAGGCCCTGGGGCTTGCAGTCGCTGCTCACCAGCAGAGGGCGGGCTTCCCTCCTGCTCCCCTGTACGTAACAGCCCAAGGCCTCCTTGCTGGCCCTTGGGTGTCCCGTCGACAGTGGGGGTGATGCTTGCCCTTGGCAGTACCACAGTGGCCAGCTGTGCTTCCCCTCTTGACCGACTTGACCTCTTGCTCTTTTTGCCAGGTTACAGGCCATGGTTGATCATCACCAACATGGACGAGGGCTTTCACTCCCTGTATTGTGCTTCTTTGTGTCTTAGACTCAGGATTATCATAGGTCTTTCTCCTCCAGGCAGTTAGAGTTTGTACAACGTAGATAGGAACCACGCCATGAGTGTACGTCAGTAATAATAATAGCACCAATGTTCACTGCTGTGTATTAACGCCCACCCTTCCAGATGCTACCGGAGGTGTTTTACCAATCGCTTCCTGTGGTCCTTTTTGGGGAAGAACTAACAGAGAGGTTAGGTCACCAGCCAGACGTAACACAGCGCGGATGAGACAGTTGAGATAATGTTCCCGGGTCTGTCTGACGTCATAGATTGTCTTCCTTTCCTGGCCTCACGTCCCGGTGCAGGACGAGGAGCAGCGGAAGGGGATAAAACCCCACAGAGGCGAAATGTGGACTATCCCTTGGAACAGACTGTGAGCCTGGATTTTACCAACTTTGGTTCTTTTCAGAAATAACAAACATCTGTTTGAACACAGGCTTCTCTCAGGGGTCAGGGATACAAAGAGCCCCCGTGGGGCAGCGAGAAGGACCTCATGGTTTACAGGCCATGTCACTTGGGGTCATCTGCTCTGCAGGCGGGTGATTCAGTTACCCGTGTGAATGCAGTTGGACAGTGGGGCTGGGCATTAGAAGGAAAAATGTCTCTCCTGACACTTTTCCCCGAAGCTCTGTGTAATGTCAGTAATCTTTGTCATGTAGGCAAGGAGCAAGCTTTCCCAGCTGCACGAAAGCCACCAAGAAGCCCACAGGACCCTGGAGCAGTATGACGAGGTGCTGGACGGGGCCCACGGCGCCAGCCTGACCAACTTAGCCGACCTGAGTGAAGGCGTCTCCCTGACAGAGAGGGGCGGTTTTGGAACCATGGTAAAGGTTGAATGAACACATTGTAGTTCTGGGATTAGGTCCCACACTGGGGTCAGAGGACGCCCTGCCTGCTGGACCCGGCACTCGCCAGCCTTGATTCTGTCCAAATGCAGGGCGTCTCTTGTTTTCGCTGCTGCTTTGCGTGTCCCCAGAGGCCCTGCAGCCTGGGCTCCTGGCTGTGCTCCGTCCTTGCTTCGGGGACAAAGCCAAGGAGAGGCCTGAATCCTCCGTAAAACCAGGTTTTAAAAACATTCGTCTCCGGTGGGCCAACCCCCCCACCCCCCCAAATTCAGAGGGCTTTCCCAAACTTAACCCAAAGTGGATCAAGCTCGCACACGTGAAACCCTGTATCCTACTAGTTGGGGGGGGTGGGTAGGGGCGGGGGAAACATGTGCATGTCCGTGTTCCCACAAGGAGCACCTTGAAAATCAAATGTATTTGTGAAGATCGAGACAAATGACAGCCCTTTGAGACACTGCCGTTTGCCCTGAGAACTGGCTCCTCTCCTGCACTTCTGGTTATGCTGAAAACCCAGGTTACGACCCTGGGGTCCCTGGTCAAGTCCCAAGGGGCTGTAGGCCTCAGGCTTCTGTGGACTTCGGCGGCTGACATCTAGCCAGTGTCATTTCTTCCTCAGATCGTCACATCCCGTTGTCCCCGCCAGCGCCCGCCCTTGTGGCCAAGCCCCGGCATGTGCCATGTCCGCTTTAGTCTGGCCGATGAGAGCATCTTTGTGCTCCTGAGGGAGCCGTGGGAAGTGGTTGGTCTTGATGGTTTCACCGTGCTCTTTCCCCAAAGCCTTTTCCCTGCTCACCCTGCGCTGCTGCCCCCTCATCCGGGGCTGCTCCTCTGAGCCCTCTTGCTCCTGGCCCTGGGCTTCGCAGATTCCTTCTCCTTCCTGTAGTAATACAGCGTCTTTCTCTCTCTCTCTTTCTTTGTCTGTCTTTCTCAACTTGAGACCTAGTTCTTCACATTCATTTCTTGACCTCTTTCCTCAGTAGCCAAGTAGTCAGTCAATCCCAAGAATTTATGGGGAAGCTTATATCTCCTTCCCTGAATCGCTTCGAAGACGCTGTTGGTGTCCTCACCTGTCTCCTGTCTCAGGCCCTCGCTGCCTCCCTCTGCCGCTGACAGATTCCTTTTCCTCGTGGAATTGTAAACGGGTGATTTCTGCATCTGCTCTTGAGCCCACTGTCAGCTTGACTGTCTGAGTTCGGACTGCGACCGTCCACTCCTCACTCACCGCCTGAGGCACACTCGCCTGCTTGGCTGGCTGGTTGTTCAGTGTGTGCGTTTCAGCTTTGTGACCCATCCGCCATCAGCCCCTTCGCACGGCTTTCCGCTTGCCCTCTTTCATCTTGGTTCGTGGAACAGCTCACTCTTAAACCCTTTTGCAGGTCCGAATAAGATTGGTTTCCTGGATAAAAAGTTGGCAGGGAAGTGGCAGTTTGCAAGTGGCCAGTGATTCTCCCTCCCCCGCCCCTACAGGTTTTTCATCTACCCTTATTTTCATTCATCTTGTAAGCGGGGCAAAGTTTACATGATAGGCAATTCATTCTGGAATGTCGACGTCAGATATGTTACATAGCAACTTGCAGCCGGTGTCTGAAAGAACAACTATATTTATCTTGTTGTACAAATACAGTTTTTAAAGCATTTTTTGGTTTGTTTCCTTTTCTTAATAAACACTTCGAAGAGGGCTTTTTGTTTACTCATGAATCTTTCGAGACTGCTTCCGAGAGCTCTTCGTTCTCTTCAAGGTGGGTGACAGTGAGGGGTTTAGTTCCCTGAGACAAGTGTAACCAGAGACGTGCATCCAGAAGTTTCTAAGGCTGGGCAGGTCTGCTAAAGTCACTAACTTTAGTTTTCAGCTCAGACTATGTTACTTTGTCCAAGAAACTGAGGCTTCTTAAAGCCAGATTTATTTCTTGTCTTTCATCCGATGATAATCCCAGACTTCAGCCTCGCCAAGACCTGATCGTGAAAGATTGGGTTGTCATCTCATCCAGCCCCATTGGCGGGCTGGAACCATTTTTACTGACTTTCCAGGGCTGATTAGTAAATAGGAATTTTGTAACCTGATTGTTTAAGTTTTGGTAATTTGAATTCAGCCACAGTGGGAGTATTTGCACCATGGGAATTGACAGAAAGAAGCTACGATTCAGGGCCTTTTTTCCCCCCCAGAGAGCTGGTTCACCAGCACGCCACTGCCCAACCCTTCTCTAAAGGGAAGGGAAGTCGCAGACCTTCCTTTCAGAGTTGTCACATCTGTTTCTTAAGAGGTGCAGAACTCAGGACTCGTTACTGAATGAACTCCATGTTGAAGGTATTTTACCTCTGCTAAGGGACCTGTCATTCCCTCCGGTGCTCGTCTGCCACGTTTGCGTCTCCCATGGTGGCAGACGGCTCAGTTGTCCTTGATCGGTGGTCAGTGGATGGTGGAGTCTGTGGCATCTCTGTAACCAGGGGAAGTCTAATTTTCTGCTCTGAATCCGTGAAATGGACTCAAAACCACTGGCGGCTACCTCACACGCATGAATCCTGCTGGGGTCTTCTTAGGCCTCCCCTTCGAAGGGGAGGGGGTGATTGCTGCCTTAGGCAAATCATTGCTCCTGAGAAAGAGATCACAGACCTGACTTTCAGTTCAGGGGGCCCACAGCCAAAGCCCCCAGAATCACAGTCTCTTCTCTGCCATCGTCCACTGTTATTTGGCAGGCTTCCAAGGGATGATTGAAAACATTAAAAAAAAAAAAAAAAAAAACCCGAAACCCTCCAACTTGTAAATCAGTGCTAATTTCTAACTAAATAGAAGCTTCCATTCTGAGACCAACCTGTCACTCTTACTGCACTACTGTATCCAGGACATCATCTCTGTTCTTCTTCTGGAATGAGATCCATTCCTTCCCCTGTGGTATGGTGTGAGAGGTTGATTTTCCATCTTGGCTGCCCGGCTTCTTTAGATCAGGACTCCCTTGTCCTATTTCTGTGTCTGAGAGCCCCATCGGACACTTGTTGGGCGCCTGCATCTTGCAGTTTGCACCATGACGTCCTTACAGAGCCGCACGCTTCCGCGGTACTTGTGGACGTCTGTACTTACTTGCCTGAGAACCCTGCTTGATCTCCCCACCTTGGGGAGCCCTGAGCTTGGAGGCTCCAGGTAATCTTTCCCAGGTAAGAAAAATCACCCTGTGTTCATCAGAGGACAGAGGTGTTTGTCATCCTTCCAGAGCCTGTGGCTTCCCATTGGCCCAGGGCCTCTGGGAGCCATCCCGCTTCCCGAAGTCAACCATCGCAGAGTGCTCGGGGACTTGTCCGTAATCTTCCTCTGGCACCTTTGACGTCATTGCCCTGTGACCATCGTCTGTATTTTTACGGAAGCGCCAGCTCTTTAACCGTTTGGCTTTGGTCAGTTGGAATAATGGATGTTTGCCAGCCCCATGGAGCCGACACATCTGCCGGGTTCAGTGAGGGTGTTGTGCTTTTTCATATCACAGTGAAACCTTCATGTTTTCACTGAGGGTGTGTCTTCATTAACCAAAATATACTCACTGTTTCTAAACGGAGTGTGCATTGTTCCCGTGTAGGTTGTAACCACCCCCCCCACACACATTGGGGCCATTTTCCACTATAAAAATGTGCCCTTCAAAAGCAAATCCTCTTTTCTTCCGCCTTAAACATGGTTGTTTGTTTCTAGAAATAAGCACTTTGAAAAAAAATGCAAAGTGTTGTATATGCTCTAGTAGTTCTAACTGCATAAGCAACTCATTTCCTCCCAAGATGCAAATAGCCAGCGTGTTTCTTGGTGTGGAAACAGTATGTTTAAAAAATGCCCACTTAGCTATACACTCTGCGAGAAAAAGATGCTTGAGGGAGGGCACACTTTTGAATGAGGCCCAGGCTGCAGTTCTGGAGTGGCTTGTTATGTTTTCCTCTTGCCATTTCCAAAATTACCACTTTTTTCCGACTTCATAATTTTTTTAAATATCTCATTGTGATAAAATACACAGAACATAAAATTGATCATCTTAACCATGTCTGAGCATATTCACTTTGTGCAACAGGCTCCAGAATGTTCTCCTACCCATTAACCACTGACTCCCTAGCCCCTGGCACCCACTGTTTTACTTTCTGTCTCTGCGAATCTGACTCCTCTGGGGGACCGCTTATAAAGTGAGATCACACAGTATTTGTCTTTTCGTGACTGGCTCGTTTCACTCAGCACAGTGTCCTCAAGGCTAAATAACATTCCCATGTATTTGCTTACTGCATTCAGGTTATCTGTTCCTCCATTGGTGGATGTTTGTATGACTTCCTTCCACTCAGTGTTTAAATAAACTTTTAGTTTGCAAGAGTGGTGGCTTTACAGAAAAACCTAAAGGTAGTACAGAAAGTTCCCACATGCCCCACACTCTGCTTCCCCTGTCATTAACCCCTCATCCCGTGCGTTCCGTCACTATGAATGGACTAGTGCCGACATGTTATTAACTAGCATCCATATTTCTTCAATGATTTTTTAAAAATGTTTATTCATTTTTTTAGAGAGAGAGCAAGACTGGGGGAGGGGCAGAGAGAGAAGGGGACTGAGGCTCCGAAGAGGTCTCTGCTGAGAGTAGAGAACCAGATGTGGGGCTCAAACTCACAAACTGTGAGATCATGACTTGAGCTGAAGTCGGACACTGACCCGACTGAGCCACCCAGGCGCCCCCATTTCAATGATTTTTTAATCATTCTCTGTAGGGTCCCGCCGCTTGAAGGAGAAACACACAAGTCGGGTATGGAATTCTGTACTTTAAGTTTGAAATAATAAAATTCCTGTCCTGTCTCTTCACAAAATTATAGGACGATCCTTTCAAAAATAAAGCCTTGTTATTTAGCAACAATGCCCAGGAATTGCATCCGGATCCTTTCCAGGCCGAAGACCCCTTCAAATCCGACCCGTTTAAAGGAGCTGATCCCTTCAAAGGTATCTCGCTCGGTGCCCGCTTAGTCTTTGAAGAGCTGTTTACTTTGTGCCTATTCGAGTTGTCTGATGACCAGAGCGGTTGCCTGGTAACACCTTCTGGAGTGCAGGGGGAGGGGGTTCTCTGAGCCTCGTGGGCCACCAGAGTGTTTGACCTCCTCCTGGTTCACTGCAGAGCTGAGGTGTTAAGAATTTGGTGGGAAGGGCTGAGCTCCCAGCTTGCAGCAAGGTCCCCACATTCAAGGGCAGCTGGCTCCGCCCTTGACCTCTGCTGGCTTTGTTTCCCACCCTCCAGTCAGGGTGGTAAGTTCTCCCTCTCTCCCTTGTGGGATGGATAAGACAGCCAGATGTAGTCATGACTATGAGACCGCCCAGTGAACGACAAGTCCTCGCATGTGACGCGTTTGCCCAGAACCCCGCCTGAGTCCAGAATACGAAGTCTTCTAGAAGCAAATATTCCTCGGTTTGTCTGTTCCTTCAGAGCAAGGTAGTATTTCCAGGAAGGGAAGGCTATCTGTACATTCCTGAGCAAAGTGCTGAGGTGCGGAGAGGGCAGAGGGCATGCTATTCCGGCATCACGTGTGGGGGCACCGCAGGACCGAGAGGCACCGGAGGCCCAGATATGGAGCTCGGCCTCAATCTGGGGCTGGCTGCGGGTTGGGGACTGGGGCAGCCCCGGGGTCCTGTGTTGTCACTGCTGGGGGAGCTGAGAGGGAAACGAGGTACCAGAGTGTAGCATGGCTGAGAGAGAGGGGAGTGAATTCTGGCTCATTCCATGTTTCCCCCCTGCGGCCCATGTTGAGCCGCCAGCGGTACCTTGTTTTATCTTGAACGCCCCAGCGAGGCGAAGCCGCCTCGGCCTGTCGCTACTTCCCCTTGGACATGCCACAGTCATTTCTGCGGTCGAGCTCAACATTCCTCTCTCCTCTGATCTAGGTGACCCGTTCCAGAATGACCCCTTCGCAGAACAACAGACTGCTTCAGCAGGTAAAAGCCTTTGTGGAAGAGGCTTTCTGGTTTTTCATGGGCCGGTCCTCAGAATAGTTCCATTCCTAGTTCAAGTTGAGGGCCTCCTACGCCTGGGCAGCCGGGAGCTCAGTCTCTGCAGAAGCCTGGCAGCAGCATCACCCTCCTTTTGATGGTCAGGTGCCCCTTCTCACCAACCTCCCGGCGTGAGGAGAAGCGGAGCCAGACGGTTGTTCAGACACGCCCGCAGCAGCTCGGTCCCTTGCATCCACTTGTGTCGCCCGTGGTAACACCAGGGGGCCCCGTGCAGCGCCTGCCCCCAACGGGTCCTCGGTCAACACGTAGCAGAGGCGGCCGCGTGCACTGGGAAGGATGGCTATCTGCTCTGCATGGAAGCCTAGTGTCTTGTTCCTCCTGGTGACGGTGGCTTTCCCGACTGTCCATTCACCATGCCTGCACCCCATATTCCAAGGGAATGAATACACTGTGGGTGTGGTGTTGAGGTCATGCTGCCCGTGTATTTATCTCTCTTTTTAAATATTTATGTTGAGAGGGCAAGTGTGAGTGGGGGAGGGGCAGAGTGAACAGGAGAGAGAGGATCCTAAGCAGGCTCCACTTTGTCAGCACAGAGCCCAACGCAGGGTTCAATCCCATGAACCATGGGGTCATGACCTGAGCAGAAATCAAGAGTCAGATGCCCAAGTGACTGAGCCACACGGGCACCCCGTATTTATCTACTTCTTTATTTTTCTTTGTATTTTTGCTGAAGTGAAATTCGTGTAACACAAAATTCAGCATTTTTAAAGTGATAATTCAGTGGCATTTGGTACATTCTTAATGTACAACCATCACCTCTATGTAGTTCTAGAACATTTCCATCCCCTAAAAGGAAACCTTATCCCCATGAACAGTCACGCCCTCCTCCCCCAGCCCCAGGCAACCACCAGTCTGCTTTCTGTCTCTGGATTACCATGTGGTTTTCATTATTAAAATCAGCTTTGTTGAGAGGTGTAATTTATACGCAGCAAAATTTACCAATTTTAAGTGTGTAATTAGATGAGTTTTGATAAATGCGTACAATTAGGTGAGAACATTTCCATCGTCCCAGAAGGTTCTCTTCTGACTCCTACCCTCCACCCCCTGGTCCCCAGCAATCACTGATCTGCTTTCTGTCATTATGTTTTTTACCTTTTCTCGAATTTCATATAAAGGGCATCAGTCAGCTACGCACTCTTTTAAATTTGGGTTCTTTCACTGAGCGCAATGTTGTTTATTCATGGGGCATGTTCTTCTTCTTCACTTTCCAAAACAACTTCTAGATCCATTCGGAGGGGATCCTTTCAAAGAAAGTGACCCGTTCCGTGGCTCTGCACCTGACGACTTCTTTAAGAAACAAACAAAGAATGACCCATTTACCTCAGACCCATTCACGAAAAACCCTTCCTTACCCGCAAAGGTGAGTGTCACCCGGGAGGCCTAGGTGCTGCCCGTGTGTGCACTTGGTGCACATGAAAGTGGCCCTTCCTCATCCCCCCCACCCCGAGGGCTGAGTCAGGGGCCCCCACACGCGGACTGAGCTTGCTAAGCCTGTGAATGCGTGCCGCGTGGTTCTCCAGGAGCTGGGCCGCAGGCATGTCTTACTGTTGGAAGGTGAGGTGACTAGTCCCTGTGAGGCTTGTCCCATGAATCGGGTCACATTCAGAGGTGCAGTGAGCCCACGTCAGGATGGGCGGGGTCCCGAATAGCTCTCTTTTCTCTGTTCCTTCCTGTGCCCCTGTCACTGCAGCTCAGGCCTACTGGCTGGCTTCTCTGTTCTGTCGCCTGCCCCCACTGCGACCCCGTCTCCCAACAAAAATGAAACAGAACAAAGCATCGCGTGTTCCACATGACCGCTCTGCTATCTTCCTGGCAGCACTTATTAGTGTGTGAGGCACTCACGTGCCCCGTCCACCCCCAGCAGCTAGCAAACCATGTGTTTTGCAATGTTAGCCCCAACACACCGCATTAAATTGCTGTCAGCTAGGATTTAAAAGGCAAAAAAGTGACTGCACAGAGAAGTCTCGTGTCTAGGGGAGGGCGGCTTATAGCCTCCCTTCATGTTCTAGGCTGCATCTCTCCCTCTGCCCTACGAATGGCCTGTCTGTCCCTCTAGACCCAGAGTTCCTTGAAGGCCAGGATTTATTTGTAACACTTCTGTCTGTGAGACCTGTCGTGGGAACCCCCTTTCATTCCTGGTATTGAGCTATGTGTGATCTGTGTTCACACTCTCTGTGGATCAATTTTGTTGAGCTTGTCCGTGAACCAGCTTCTGGTTATATTAATTTCCTCTCCTGTTTGTTTCTATTTCACCGATTTCTGCTTTTTATTATTTCCTTCCTCCTATTTTGGGTTAGTACTTTGCTCTTCCATTTCTAACATCTTAAGATTCAACTTTAGGTCATTGATTTTGGACTGTTTTTTTCTAATATAAATATTTTAAAACTACACATTTCGCCCTAAGCACTACTTAAGTCCACACATTTTGATACGTTGTATCTTTACTGCCTTTAGTTTGCAATATGTTGTTGTTTCCCTCCTGATTTCTCTGTTGGAACCATGTGTTATTTAAAATATTGTTTTGTTTTCAGATTCTTAATGTTTTTTTTACATGTCTTATAATATTGATTTCTAATTAAATCTGTTCTCAGAGAACATGTTTAGTATTTTTGCGGTCCTTTTAAATTTATTTATATTCATTTTATGGTTTGCGTTGGCGTCCATACTGTATAATTGAGAAGGTCTATCTGTAGTTGTCGGGTTCTGTAAATGTCAGTTGCATCAGTGTGGTTGATAGTACTGTTCACATCATTTGTGTCATTACTGGTTTGTTTGTTTGTTTTGTAGCTCTCCCAGTTGCTAAGAGGAATGTTAAAGATCTGTGATTGTGGAACTGTCTATATCCCCGTTAATTTGGTCAAGTGTTGCTTCATGTATTTTGAAGCTCTGTCTGGTGCCTACACATTTATGCTGGTTGTATCACGCTGATGCAGTGGCCTTTTTACCCTTCTAAACGCTTCCTTTTTTCCTCTGGTGATGCCTTTGTCTTGAGATCTGTTTTATCACGTATTGAAGTAGTCGCCTCATCCTCCTTATGCTTACTCTTCACACGCTCTATCTTTTTTCATCCATTTACTTTCAGTCTACGTGAGTTTCTACACACGAAGGGTCTTTTGTAGCAAACATGTAGTTGGGGCTGCTGTTCAGTCCAGTCTGGAAATCTCTGCCTTTGAAATGGAGTATTTAGACCATTAACATTTAACTCAGTTATTGTTGTGGTTAGGTTTAAGTCTATTTTATTATTTGCTTGTTCTTCATCCCCTTTGTTTCGTTATTCTGTTCCCTTTCTGCCTTCTTTTATTTTTTTATTTTTTTATCTTAGAATGCAGTAGGGGAGAAGGGCAGAGGGAGAGAGAGACTCTGAAGCAGGCTCCATGTTCAGTGCCGAGCCCGACGTGGGGCTGGATCCCGTGACCCTGGGATCATGACCTGAGCTGGTCAAGAGTTGGACACTCAACCGACTGAGCCGTCTGGGCACCCCTCTGCCTTCTTTTAGATTACTTGAATGTTTTCTAGAACTCCCATTTTCTAGTATCTTTTTGGCCTCTTTTAACTATACCTATTTCTATTATTTTTTAGAGGTTGTTTTAGGGATTACCATGTACACCCTTAATTTTTCATAGGCTCCTTGGAGTTAATGTTATATCACTTTATGTAAAATATAGAAAACTCGTAGCCACATAGACCCATGTATACACCTCCTCCCTAGCCAGCAGTGTCTCCTCGTAAGTCACAGCTGTCCTATGAATATAACTAAATATACCATAAACTCTGTGAGACAGTCATTAAAGTTTTGCTTTAATCCATTGTATGTATCTAAAAGAAATTTTAAAGAGGAAAAAAGTGGTTTGTGTGTTTTTACCCACATATTTGTCATCTGCTCTTCATTCCTTACTCCAGATCTGACGTTTCCCTCCGTTATCCTTCCCTAACTAAGCCTGAAGAACTTGGTCTGCACGTCTTATAACCAGGTCTGTGTTGTTGCCATTCTTGAAGGGTGTTGCTGCCTGGCCTAGTGTTCTTTCCCCTTTCAGCGCTTTGAGGTGTTGTTCCGATGCCTTCTGGCCTTCCTTGTCCTTGAGGAGCAGTCTCAGTCCCAGGCAGTTGTCCCCCAGATGCACCATCCTGTTCTTCTCTGGCTGTGTGCTCTCTCTCTCTCTCGCTTGCGCTCTCGCGCTCTCTCTCTCTCTCGCTCTCTGCTTTTCAGTAGTTTGACTGTGAAGCATAGGTATGTGGTTTTCTTTGTATTTATGCTGTTTGGGGTTTGCTGAGGTTCATAAATCTCTAAATCCTATCTTTTACCGGACTTCGCAAGTTTTTGGCTGTTACTTCCTTATACGTTTTGTCTCCCCTGTTCTCTCCTATCTTTGTGGGATTATAATTACTTATATGTTAGAGCTTTTGCTAGTGTCTCCATAAGTCCCCGCGGCTCTGTTTTCTTATCATTCTTTTTCTCTCTCTCTTTTTCCTGTAGGTTGATCACTTTCTACTGATCTGTCTTCAGCCTCACTTACTTTTTTCTCTTTCATGTGTTGTTTAGCTGACCTAGTGACGTTTTTATTCTAGATAGTGTACATTTTTCAGTTCTAGAATTTCCATTTGTTTCTTTGTATGGTTGTTGTCTTTCTGCTAAGATCTCCTACCCGTTCCTCTTAAGTGCATTTTCCTTTGTCTCATTGAGCACAGTTATTACTGCCTTATAGTCATCCTCATCTAAGAATTCCAACATCTGGGTCGTCTTGGGATTGGTTCTATTGATTGTTTTTTCCCTTGAGAACTGGCCACATTTTTCTGGTTCTTTAGAAATGTATCCTGTGTATCGTGAGTGCTCTTTCATGGTGACTGGATACTGTTCTGTTCCTCCAAAGAGCCCGGATGGTTTTGTTTCAGCAGGCAATTGACTTGGGTGAGACTCCACCGCAGACTCCCTTTCTCTTGCGACCTTGGCTGTCGGCTGCTTTCAGTCTGCGCCCCCCTCCAGTGCTGGAGTTAGCCCTTGACTTGGGCATGAAATCTGGGACCGCCGTTCTCTGCCTCTCCTTTCCGGGGTCCTGGTCCCTTTCCCTGACAGTAATTGTCCTGAACCACCATCCTCTGGTCTTTAGGCCAGAAGGCCAGCGAGTTTTCTCTTGGGGTCTTAGCTTCCCAAAGCCCTCAGGTTATAGCTGTCCAGACAGAAGCTTCAACCCGGTGCTGTTCATCCTGCCAACTCTGAAGTCTCGTCCAAAGTCTTCTGCTTCAGTTCACTTCCTGAGCTCTCAGGTGGTCGCTTGTGTTGACCTAGTTTTTGTACTTTGTCTAGAGTTTGTAGGTGTTACCTGCAGGAGGGCTTGGTCTGTGGGGGTTTTCGTCCAGAGGGCTGAGCACAAATCCCTTAATTCCCCTCGTGGCCAGCACCAGCGGCAGTGTACGTAGATGTCAGGACAGGCTGTGGCTCAACGAATGGCCGGGTAAATGAATGAACTGCTTTTCACTCTTCCTCTCTCCTTTCACTCAGCTCGACCCTTTCGAATCCAGTGATCCTTTTTCATCCTCCAGTGTCTCCTCAAAAGGATCAGGTGAGACTGATGTCTTATTTTCCTTCTGACTCTCCATTGGCCAGTGGAGGGAGCCCACCCAGCAGTGCTTTTATTTCCCAGCTGTGTGTCCTCAGAGTTTGTGTCATTAGTCAGTGGCACCCAGATCTGTGCCTGAAGCACTTCAGCCAAAGCCAGCTGCCCCCCCCCGCTGCCCCCCCCCCCCGGCTGCTCATCTTTGCGGAAAGGGAGGTCAGCAGTAGGGATGAAGTCAGTAATAACACCAGTTACTGGTCGCTCTGTACTTATTGCTCCTTACAGATCTTTGGTGTGTACCTTTGGATCTTTTCCTTAAAAGAACCCAAAGTTTGAGGCTACTGGCTTGTGCCTTGAGGGAGGAGAGCATTTGTGGACTCTCCCTGCTTTTGGGGAGCAGGCCCTGCTTGGTCCTACTGCCTTCCTAGCAGCTCGTGGTTATTGGTGATAGAGTTCATTACCATAGGTGGGCGTGGGTTGTCCAGGCAAATTGCCCCACTGAAGGAGGAAGCTTGGCAAAACTCTGCACCCGCAGACAGGCTGCCCACATACAGGGCGCGGATGGTGGGTCACTGAGGAGCTACACCCCCCCGCCCTGACCCGGGCTGTGCTTCTGCACCTGTCCCTCCTCTGCTGACTGTGAGCAGTGCTGGCCGGAAGTACAGATGGGGCCAGGATCCCTGTGGCTCTCCCCTAGACAGCCATCACGGCAAGAGACTCTGGCTGAGCTATACCAAGCGTGAGCCAGCACAGGTGGGGCCAGGGGGGCCTTGTTGAGGGCCCACATCCAGGCACGGCCCTGGCAAACATATGCCACCCCCTCAGATGTCCTGCGCTGGGGGCCATTGAATACCGAGAGGAGCACTTGACCCTGACCCCAGGAAGTGTGTTCCGTCAACGCCCTGTAACTCTGCCTCTGTTGGTGCCACTTTGCAGGTCCCTTTGGAACCTTAGACCCCTTTGGAAGTGGGTCCTTCAATAGTGCTGAGGGCTTTGCCGACTTCAGCCAGATGTCCAAGGTAAAGCCCCACCCACGGAGCACGTGTGCCTCTGCCAGTGTCTTTGTGCCTCTTGTCGTGATCTTGTCATGAGCGGCCAGGCATAATTATTAATACCACGTATGTATTTCCTCGGCACCTGTCAGACTCTGAAACGCATCCTCATGCGAGGTTGTGAGCCGGCAGGCAGGGTCTAGAAAATGCCTGTGGTTGTGATTGGCTCCATTTCCCTTCCTCTGAGAGAAACTGCCAGAGCCCGGAATCCCTCCACGAGGCATAAGTGTCGCGGCCCACCCCCCTTCCCCCGGTCCTCCTAGTGTCCATTAGCTGCCGGATCTTAGGCCATAAAGTTGTGGCTGCACAAACTCCGAGAAGAGAAGATACTAGGCACAGGGGGCTCAGGAGGGTCATGGGTGCCAGGCCTGGTGTGCATGCAGCTGAGACTGGAACTGTGGGTGGCAGGCGGGAGGCATCTGGAGAACGTGGCCGGTTATGTAAGTGGGAGCTGCCCGTGAGAACCCGAGAAGGGTTTGCAAAGTGAGGTCTAGGTTTTGTGAACAAATACGCAGGTTCAAGACAGATGACATGCCCGCAGTTGTCGGGCTGGGCAATATCTGTGTGCCAAGGTCAGGTGAATGGAGCCCCTGGTGGTGTTGGGGTCCTGTGGTGTGAGGGGCTGGGGGGTGTGTGGCTAGGAAACTCTATCTTTTATTTGTTTATTTTGAGAGAGAGAATGCACAAACACAAGCGGGAGAGGGGCAGCAAGAGAGGGGGGGAGAGAGAGAGAGAGAGAGAGAGAGAGAGAATATTCCAAGTAGGCTCCACACTGAGCGGAGAGCCCAGCGTGGGGCTCGAAGCATAAGATGGACCATGAGATCGTGACCTGAGCCGAAATCAAGAGTTGGGTGCTTAACCGACTGAGCCACCCAGGTGCCCAGACAACGCTAAATCTTTAATGTAGCAAAAAGTCAGTAGATCGTGTCCTAAACAGACAGATCAAGAAATAATAACAGAAGCCCATGTTCATGGAGGTAAATCTCAGAAGAAACCGCTAAGAAGTCAGAAATGTCGGCCACGGTGAGTGGGAAAGGCAGTGGTCTGAGGGTCTGCTGATCTTTGTTATAATCTTTTTTTTTTTTTTTAATGTTTATTTATTTTTGAGACAGAGGCAGACCATGAGCGGGGGAGGGGCAGAGAGAGAGGGAGACACAGAACCTGAAGCAGGCTCCAGACTCTGAGTGGTCAGCACAGAGCCCGATGCGGGGCTCGAACCCACCAACTGTGAGATCATGACCTGAGCCGAAGTCGGATGCTTAACAGACTGAGCCACCCAGGCGCCCCTTTGTTATAATCTTTAGTGTCCCTTGGTTTTAAGTCTGAGGACGTGCTTCTCTGATAAGAATTTAAGAAAGCTGCAGGAGGTGTGCCCCGCTTGGGCCTCAGGGCCCGTCCCCAGGGCCCGTCCCTAGGGCCCACTTGTGCTCCGCAGGCAGGTGAGGGCCTCCTGTGGCACAGCCCGCAGCCACAGAGTCAAGCTTTCTTCCTCATTCCTCCAGTCTTCTGCAACCACCTGCTCCAGCCCGGGTGCCATCGCCGTGGTGTGTGTGTGTGCGGGGAGTGGTGGCCACAGGCAGGAGCCCGGCCCCATCCCTGATCTCACCTCCTAGTGGGAAAGGCTCACAAGCCAGATGGTGGAGAGGGAGCTGGGAGGGCGTCTCGGAGCATGTGGGAGCCGAGCATCTGCAGCAAGGAGTCGCTTGCTTCCTGCCCTCCTGCCCACCCCTGCTGGGCACCCCCCCCCCCATTCCCGGGGAGCATTCTGCCTGCTGGCTCCACGTTCACTCAGCCTGAGGGGCACATGCTCGTCTGGGCGCTGAGCACTTGTGGTGAGCCGACGTGTGATTGCAGCACACAGGTTCTGAGAAGCCTTTGAGATTCTGTTTAGGTTTTCAAAGAAGTACACTGAGCGTTCGCTATCCAGGCAGCAAAGCCAGCCTCTGGCCAGAGAGAGGAGGTCTGTTTAGCCCTCGGCTGTGGCAGGAGAGAGCTTGGAGGTGCTGGTGTAGCTGCCTCTCTCACTCCCGTGCCTGCAGGGAACGAGCCTCCAGCCCTCGTGTGGACACACGGGGACTCGGACGGTCGGGATGCTGTCTGGGATTGGCCAGAAGGCACCAGGGCAGGAGGTTTGCTGCAACATTTGCCTGTCGCCGGGTGGCTCTCATACACGCCCCTGCTCCTCGACTGGAGCTGTGCGTCCTCCGCTTTCGCCCCTGCTCCGCAGGCAGGAAATCAGCTCTTGAAAGCAGCAAACGTGTGCCACACGGTGGCAGCAATCCCCAGATGAAGGGGCCTGCATTGTGTTCTCAAGCTGTCAGAGCCAGTCGCCTCCTCTCGCTTTGAGAGGCTGGCCCCAGAGACGGAGGGAGCCGCCAAGGGCCAGAGCCGAGACAGGGCCAGGGGCACGAGAGGTGCCCTTTAGAGACGTGTCCCAGTAGAGGCTGCGCGGGGCGGCGGGTCTGCAGGGGCTCCGGGTGCAGGATTGGCCACGCCTCTCTCCTGTAGGTAGTCCCTGGGCCTGGCCCTCCCTGTCTGTCCGCCTAGTCGATTCTCAAGTTGCGTTTCCCTTCTGATTCAGCTTCCCTCCCCTTGTCCTCGTGTCCCTCGATCAGGCTGCACACACACGTGCACTTGTGACTTCAGAGCCGGTGGCCCCTTCCTGTTCGCAGCGCCGGGCGGGCCGGAGCTGGACGGGGCCGTGGAAAATTTGTCTCCCGTGCTCTTTTGTTTTGTTTCCACGTTCCCGTCGGCTCCCAGTGTCCTGCCACTTGTCCAGCTGTACACCGAGCCCTAACCTTGTAGGTCTCTGTTTTCCCCTTTGGTTCCCTTTCTGTTTTTCAAGAAAAACATCGTGTGTATAAATAAAATGCTGAAGGAAATGAAAGTAAAGTGGCGAGCAGGGTTTTTTTTTTTTTTTTTTTTTTGGCTTCTTGGTTTTGTTTTTTTGTGTGTGTTTTTTACATTGCCAGCTTTTCCCCATCTGAGTGGGGTGGCGAGGCGACGCACACTGGCGCCCTTTCGTAACTCCACCCTAAGTGGAGGTGTCCTCCTCTGCGTGGCGGTGCTGAGGGATGGTGATGGCCACAGAGCTGGTTCCAGCACATTCCTTCGGGAGAGTCTTCAGGCTTGTGCTGGCGGTAGAGGTCCCCCCACCCCGTACCCACAGAGATGTTTTTAGACCCATGTCAATCCATCACCTTGCTCTAAGAACAAATTCTGAGCATCTGACAATAAGAACAAGACCTGAACGTAATTATTTCACTCCCTCCCCCAGGAAAAAAAGCCATTCGTGCAATCCTTGACTGGTCTTCAGGCCCTTTCCACTCATTTCTACAGTGGTTTTTAAAGCTATGCATGCCTGTTCAGGGCCCTTTCGTAAAAGGTGAGAGTAGCTTGCTTTAAACCAACTCTTTAAACCGTGAACCCAAACATGTTCCTCTCAGAGCTGCTTTTTATAGTGGCTTGTCTGTTTTTTTTTTCTTTCTTTTTTTTTTTTCCTTTCTGAGCACGCTTCACGCTGTGCCAGCCCGGAGAGCCCCTGCCAGCTTTACTGAAACCCTTCTAAAAATAGCGACTTTCCCTGAAGCCACAGCCTGAGGAGGGACGGGTCGGGTCCCAGAGGAGGCTTCTTGGGAAACCTGGAGTTGTGAAAATCGGGATTCGGAAATGTCGCTGTCGGGCTCTGCGGTGTTAGAAGGGCTGTGGCTCTCGGTCGTGGTGGGAGCGGGCCTCTGGGTGGGGAGCCCTGTCCCGCTGGATCGAGCCCCCCGGCTCAGTGGGCTTGAACATACGGGGGCCGGAGAGTCAGCCTGGCCTGCAGTGTCCTGAACCGGCCGGGACCGTCCTTACAGCCCGTGGTCCAGGCTGCAGCTCGCAGGCTGGGTGCACGGGGACCCTGTGCACCCGAAGAGGGCCCCAGCCACCGCTCCAGAGCTGGCGCATTCCCAACGATCAGGACAGAGACTGGGATCCATGCGTGGGGCTGGTCACGCCACCTCTCTGCTAAGAAATTGGTTTTGATTTCTGCCTGCCTGTCTCAGGTTGTGTGGAAATCGCGTGAGCCTGTGTTCGGTGAATGTTGGGGGCAGGAGCAGAACCCACGTGCTCTCCCAGCAACTTTGCCCCCCTGCCCCCTTCCCCATTCTTCTTTCCCAGACTACAGACCTTAAGTAGATCTTGCCACCTCACCTCCACTCTCAAGCTGTCTTCCTCCTGGGGTGGGGGTCTGTGGATAACAGGAAACGGCAGGAATAAAACATCAGTAGCTGATGGGGCATCCGCAGTCCTTATGGGCATCTAAGAGAATTCTGATCACGGCCACACCCTTGGCATGATAATTTTGCCATCTTGCGCCAATGTCGTTGGGATGCCTGTTGGAGCAATTTACCCATGACTTCTCTCATTTCATTTTTGCTGCAGCCCTAGAGAGAGGGCGTGTCATTATGGCCATTTCATGGATGAGGAAGCTGAGGCACGGAGCAGTCAGTAGGGGCAGGCCTGGGACTCCAGCCCAGGAAGGGCCTCCAGACCCTATTCCTGACCACTGCACTCTAGTGCAGGTGTTCCAGACACCTGAGCTGCAGGACTCCCTGCCTTTTGTACCTAAACGGTCAGGTGTGCGCAGAGCCCAGAACTGGGGGGCAGCGGCCCTACCACAGTCCTGCCAGCCCCGTCTGCCCCTGTTGCTCTGAGCTTCCTGGGGGCCTGGCATGGTCTTGGCAGAGGACTGAGTCTTCCTCATTTGACCCCCGTCCTCCTCAGGGCTTTCTCTGCCCCACTGACCCCTCGACCTGTTCTGTCTCTTGCCTGCATCCACGTGTGTCTCCTCCAGGGGCCTGAGGACAGAGCTGTGCCTGGTACAAGGCCCCAGACCTATCGCAGGGGCTGGGCTGCCAGCAGCAGAGGGCAGGGCCCAGGAACCCTGGCCCCAGAGGCAGTGATGTGGGTTCCTAACTCCCTGACTCCACCACCGAGGTGCTCTACGACTGTAGGCTGCAGCTCCTCTCTGTGCCTCACTTTCCCTGTGTGTAACACGGAAGTGGTTGTTGGGAAGAGGAGAGGATCGGCAACAAGCCAGCATCTCCCGCCCTCGAGGTCTGGGAGGGCTGGTAGTGGGGGACCAGGATGCCCAGGGGGATGCTCAGCAGCCTCTCCAGGCGCTGTCCCTTTCACAGGGGGCTGCCACCCCTTCCCCACTGGAGACTGGTATCTATGACTGCGCCTGAGGCGGAGGCTGCACATCATTGTCCCTGTGACCAGATTCCAGGGGAGGGGGAGCTGCGTCCCATGACTGGATCCTAGAGGAGGGAGGACTGAGGCCCTGTCCCCTGAGCTGACACATCTGCAGCTCGTCCGTCTGCCATCGGGGGTGTGCCATGGCTCGGCACTGTCCTGGCATCCTGTGTATGGGCTGCCCACAGGGACAAGCCTCGGCTCACCACAGGTGCTGTCCCACCACCTGTGCTGGGGCATGTGCTTGCCCATGGTGACGTGTGTCCCGTGGAGTCCCGGGCACAGTTGGCAGGAAGGGGTGTCAGAGAGAGCTCTGTGGGTGGCAGTGAGGCTTGGTCAATCTCTGAGAAAAAGAGGGGATTAGGACGGACGAGGTAGAGCTTGTCCCAGCTGGAGGCCCCTTGTGCGTGGGGCCCTGGAGAGCGGGGTGGGAAGAGGTCCAGGGACTGGGGAGTTGTGGGGGTGGGGGCGGCTGCAGGGATGAGGCGGAAGAATTGGACAGTGGGGGGGTGGCGATGAGGTCCCCCTGTGCCTTGAGGAGCATTCTGGAGGCTACTTGCGGGCACTGGGGCTGCTGAGTGCTATGCCCCTGCCTGTCCTGTCTCCCCACCTACCCACCCCTGCATCTGTCTCACTGGGAGGGCGGCTCTGAGTTGCATTTGAGATGGGGGTGAGGGAGCGGAGGCTGTGCCGGCAGGAGTGGGGGTAGGCTCAGGCCTGAGTCACTGTGTGGGCAGCAGCACCCTCGGGCCACCGGGGGGGTAAGGGGGTGCTCTGCTGCTGTTCTGACCTGGTGCTCAGCCTAGAGGTGGTCCATGGAATGGTCTGCAGCTACCGCAAGGGCAAGGGTGGGGCCCCTCTGAAGCATGAGCAGGAGGCCCAGGGGACCCTGGGGTCGGGAAAGACTTGATGTCCCTGTGTGGGTAGGGTGGCGTGTGTGGCAGGGGACACCGCTCTCATGACATAAGCCTGTCAAGGCACCGGGCGGCTCTTGCCTGCTCTGTGCTTTCTGGCTTGCCCCTCGTAGGCCAGAGGACCCTGGCTGTCGAGGGTGGAGGAAAGCAGGGGTCTCGGGAGAGACCCGGGTCCTCGTGGGGGCCGTGCCGCAGAGCCCAGAGGGTTGGGGGCCTCAGCGAGGCTCTCGGTACGTGAGCGTTGGCTGAATGGACATCCGCTGCCTCCATTTTAACGATTATTTTTGCCTCTCTTTCGTGTCCTCTCTTACAGCCCCCAACTTCTGGTCCTTTCACCTCCTCCTTTGGAGGGGCAGGATTCTCAGATGACCCCTTTAAAAGTAAACAGGACACTCCCGCTCTGCCTCCGAAGAAACCTGCTCCTCCGCGGCCTAAACCGCCCAGCGGTCAGTACGCTTTCTTCTCTCGCAGCGCCCGCCCCCCGTCGCAGGACGGCGGGGGGGAGGGGGACCAGCCAAGAGTGGAGCAGATGCCGGGGGCCCCACACTTGGAGCAAGAGGGCCTCCCTACTGCTTAGTGGCCTGGGTCCACGCACAATGTGTGCCTGGAGCACTCCTCCCCCACCCCCACCCCCACCCCGCCCTCACCCCGTCCTGGCGGCCCCTGGGCTCCGGGCTCAGTGTGGGCCTCCAGGGTGGTCCAGGGCTCAGCCCCTGGTGGGGTGTGTAGGCAGGATCTGATGGCCCCTCTGGCCTCCCCCAAACCCGAGCGGTTTTCCGAGTTGGCTGAGGCCTCCCCCTCAATCCAGCGCCTCTCTGCTGGTTAAGGACTCGGCTTGGGGTTTGGGGTGGGGGTCTTCTCTGACCGTGGTTGATGCAAGAGGAGGCAGATGGCTCTGGACTCCCTTCTGCTTGGCTCCTGCTGGGGATCGCTGCTAACAGCTCCAAGCGAGGGGCTTCTTGCAGACCTCCGTCCGTCCTGGCTGTGGCTGGTGCTGCTGGTCTCTGTTGGTCTTGGCCCTGGGAGAGGGCCCAGGTGTCCCCCTGAGGATGCTGAGGACTTTGAGCTTGTGTGGGGACTCTCTCTCGTATGCGCCTGTAGGCCTCCAGGCCAGGTTGCCAGACTCGAAGGAGAAAACTGTTGTTTCAAGTGGCAGAGAGACTTACTGCAATATCCTAGCCCCGTTTCCCACCCCCACCCCTCCCGCTCACTGTTTTCTTGCTGCCCTGACTTCAGGCAGCCTCCACTATGCTGTCCTGAGACTGTGTGCCGTAGGAGACCCACAGGCTCCCTCGAAACCTTGGTCCTGCCTGAGCTAGCTGCTGCCCTTCAGTCCGCCTGGGGCTCCACTCGGCAGCCCATGGAACTCTCTTGGTGCAGGTGGTCATTGGTCCCTGGTCCCGTCATCCCACACGAGTCCACCGTCGAAGTCTTCCTCTTAGTAGAGGTGAATGAGGGGAAGTTATTTTTCAGAGGCTGCCTGCCCTGTCACGTCACCTGCCCGCGCCGCAGCTTTCTTTCAGGAGGACAGGAGCCCCGCCTGCAGTGCCTACTTTGGCGGCTCCGAGGGGACCCTTGGCAGTCTCCCGATGGAATGGCAGCAGGCCTCCGTGCTCCAACTGAAGGAAGGGAGCCAAAGCATGCACGCACACGCCTGCCTGCACCCCTGCGCACGTGCATGGGCTCATGCTTACGTGCCTACATGCGTGCTGTGCTCACGTACTGCTCACACATGCAGACCCGTGTGCACACATTCCTGCGCACCCTCGCAGGTATGCGTTCTCACACAGTGTTCGCACACACCTGCCTGCATATTGCACATGTGGTGTTTTCACGGGCGTGCACACGTGCTCACACATGGGGCAGCGCGGTGTGTCAGGACTCAGCATTGCACACACAACGTTCTCACATGCGTGCACAGGCACACACTCACGGGGCAGCGCGGTGTCAGGCCTCAGGGTATTGCACACATGACGTTCTCATGTGCGTGCACACATGCTCACCCACGGGGCAGCACGGTGTGTGTCAGGCCTCAGGGCATTGCACACGTGATATCCTAGCCCCGTTTCCCACCCCCACCCTTCTCACGGGCGTGCACACACTCACACACAGGGTAGCACTGTGTGTGTCAGGCCTCAAGCAGTTGGTCCAGAGCTTCATTCTCAGGGTTTCTTGGAAACTCTTATTTCTGCCTCCTCCCCGTACTTGAACCAGCACCCGATCTGCTTTTAAACTTGCTCTTCGCCATCCCCTTCCCCCTCCCCCTCTCCCTCATATGCCTGTTTGCAAGCCTCCCCATCCCACTTGGCTTCCACTCATAGCGTGCCGTGGACTTAGAAAGCAGAGAAGCCATCCGCACCGGGGAGAGGCTTGGGCCTGTATTCTGGGGAGTCTCAGGCTGCTTTGCTCTTGGCTTTGGGCCCCTGCACCCTTGCTCTGCCATGGCTGGTGAGGTGCCCGGTGCCCCAAGTATCCTGTTCACATCATGGACCCTTAGGGAGCACTTGTGGGACTGTTACCTAGCCAGGTCCCACCAAGACCTACAGGAGAGGACAGGCACTATGATGCTCGTTTCTCAGAAGAGGAAAGGGAAGTGAGAGAGGTCACAGGGGCCACCCACTGTCACACAGCAAAGTGACAGCAGGGCCAGCCCTGGACCCAGCGACCTGCCCCATCTGGACCTCTCCACCCCTGCGGACAGCCGTCGTGAGTTTCAGAGGGCTCTGCAGAATGGTGGGTGCGTGCGCAGTGTCTGATCTGCAAGCGGCCACGACACGCCTGCATCTAGGTCTAAATGTCTCTCGTCTGATTCTCTTACCTAGAAGCAATGGCTGATCCGAAAAGCCCCGCGCTGTACACACTGCTGGGTGGTAGGTGCACACTGCGTGACGGTTGTCGTCCGAGCGCTTCCCGTGGTGGCCCTGCTGTGATTTCCTACTAACCTCTGACAACGTGGAAATTGCTGGCCGTGCAGACGCGCCCCATGCATGACATCTGAACCCAGCAGTGGACACTTCCGTGCTTGCATCTGGGGGCAAGGCTTTGGTTCTTTGGGGGATGCAGAGGAAGGTGTCTGCCCCACACAGCTCCTCTGTAGAGGGAATCAAGGCCCCGCTGTGCACACTGACACCCCACCCCCCACCCCAGCGACCAAGCTGCGCAGAGTGAGACCGCAAAAGGCCTGCAGCAGTCCGGGGGTTAGCTGGTTATTAGCAGGGCAGGTCAGCAGACGAGGCTGGAGGAAGTCCTGCTCAAAGTGTTCGTGATGAAGACACAGGGCACAACTCGTGTTTTCTTGGCTGCTTACGATAGGAAGCAGCCAGGCAGATGTCCAAGTTTTGTTGTGTTTTTGTTTTTGCTTTTTAAGAAAACAAAGGCCAACGGTTTGAAAGTGAGGGAATAGAATGTGCTTTTTTGCCCTTCTTGCTGACCTGGCCTTTTGCCACGTGGGGAGGCCACACGGCCAGCATGCTGAGGCGGGACCTGGGAACACCGCATGACCACACTCAAAGGCCTTCCCGGCCTGCGGAAGGCCCCACTGTGGCCCCACCTCGGGGACAAGGTGAAGTGGGTACCCTGCTTTTGGGGGCCCTGGGGCTCTAGTGAGGGAGCCGTGCTCCCATGAGATCCCAAGTGGACGGTCCAGACTGCCTGGCGAGAACGATTTTTTTCACAAACCAAAACGCGCAGCTGCATACCTGCACTCACAGAAATCAAGATGAAGGCACGGCTCTTCCGTAGCCTCTAGAAGCCTGACAGGTGCCTGCGCCTGGAGGTGGCTCTGATACCTGAGGCTGCTAGAATCCAGGAAGGCTGGTCAGGCTCAGTCCGCGTTCTGGACATTGGAGCAAGGGCCTAGGCTCATGTTCCGGCTCTGCCACCTTCTCCTCGAGGGGCTCTAGGCGAGCGCCTGCTCCTCACCAAGCCTCAGTTTCCCTGACTGAACATGGCACCGACTCTGGCCGAGTGGGGGCCGTGTGGTGAAAGTGCCCTGCACGGTGGCCACCCTCGCTCTGATGTGTGTGACGTGTATCCCCAGCCCGTCCCCAGGGTCCCGGGACCAGGGCACAGGTCCTCCTTCCTAAGCTGGGCCTGAGGCAGCCATATGCACGCCGGGAGTTACCAAGGGACCCTTTCCCCCACGAGGTTGCAGTTTGGCAGAAATCTTTGCAGTTGGAAGAGGCAGAGCATAGGAAGCTGAACTTGAAAGAGGGCTCTGGGGTCCTCTCTGGCCAAGTTCAGCTGCTGTCGCTTGTGCGGGACCAAATGCACGTTGGGGTCTGAGTCACGCGTGGTCTTTTGGGTACCGTCTCTTGCATGCTGTGTCTTGCAGTGTTCACAGTCCGTGGGAGTTGTTTTTGTTTGTTTTTTAAAGCTCGACTGAGGTTTAATTGACATGCAGTAAACTCGTGTATTTAAGTGTCAGCCTATGTGATCACGGTGGGGAACCGGCCACCTGGGAGCCTCACCGAGGTTCCCTGTGAAAGAGTTCTGGTGTCTTGTACGTGTGACTGGAGCAGCCCACGGCCGGCCATCTGCTTTCACTGCTAAAGAGGCAGTTCTGTCTTGACCCGAGCCAGAGGGCGTACCCTCTGGACCATTGAGAATCCCCTCTGGGACACCTGCAACTCCAGGGTCCGCGCTGAGTTAGTTCTCTGTGCTCAGAACTCTTTTCTAGAAAGGCCTATCAAGGTATTCAGTAAGCAGCAGGTGCCTGTTTGGGGTAGAGAGAATTGGTTTCTTCCAGGCAGATGCAAAACAGACCCCGCTCGCAGCCTCCGAAACCTGTCAGTTAAACCTGGCGCTCGCACACCTCCCCCAGGTAAACAATGGTGTATTTTCTGCAACGGATCACAGACCGAGATCAGTCAGAACTCACCGCTGAAGAGTTTCTAGGTAAAAGTTGTTGATTTGCAAAGGGAGAAACAGATTTTTTTTAAGGGCAGGAAATGGCTGTGTGGGTGTCAGTGATTGGGCCTCCGCACCCTGGCGACAGATAGCGGGATCCTGCACCCGGCCCCACCCTGCCCACTTCCTGCCAGTGCAGCCCTGCGCTCGGGCCCTGCAGCGCCGGGTGCCACCAGCTAGCGGGCCTTCACCGCTAACCGGCACGTCACCTTTAACCTCTCCGCAATTTAATTAGCCTTTTATTACTGCTAATGACCTTTTCACCTCCAGAATAAAGCCATGCACATGCCTAGGTGTCTTTTCTGCCCCTCTCCCTCCTTCCCTCAATTTTCCAACAAGCACAGGAAAATGAAATAGCATTTAATCTGTGTCCTGTTTGAGTCAAACGATTTAAAAAAAAAAAGTAAAAAAGAAGTCCTGTCTCCCCTGGATTGTGAGTCCCCTCCCACACCTGTGTGTGGACGCCACACACAGTGACTGCGGCTTCTGGCTTCGGCCGGCGTTCTGGCTGCCGCCCTCCCGCAGGCCAGCCCGCTCGCTGGGCGGTCCCCCTGCCCGTCTCGGGGCAGCTGCCCCACGGGACTGGGTCGTGGAGGAAGCCCCGCGTTCAGGCTCGGCTCCCCACGTGCTCTGACAGGCCAGGCTGCAGGTGAAACCAAGGTGGCCGTCCTTCCCCCTGCGTGGGTCCCGGACCTCTTATTTGTTGCTCAAGATCCACTTTTAAAATGGCTTCTCCAGTTGAGCCGTGCGGTTAGCACCTCAGCCTTGAACTTAACTACTTTAATTCCGTTCCCACGATGATTTCAAAGAGATAATTCGATGGGTACATGCAGAGTTCTAGAACGGGACAAGAGCGGCTCACCGCCGTCTCAAGAAGCCTGGAAAATTCTGGCACTGGCCAGCCAGCCAGGGTCAGGGTGCTCCAGGGGAGCCTCCGTGGCTCAGGGTGGCGGAACCCTGTGTTCCCGCCAGCAGGGCTGGGGGGGGGACGCCCTGGTGGCACGCGCCCGCCCGCAGACCCCGCTCCCCGCGGACGGAGAAACGCCCTTTTCCTCTCAGCCTCTTCCTTGTGAAATGCCTGGAGACGGACTGTTCTTTGGGGTGCATTTCTGCTCTGCAAAGTCGGCAGAGTTTGAAAATAGAAGCATTTGCCTATCTTAGCACACGCCTACCCTCCCGCGCCCCGGAGGGAAGATTGAGTGGGAGTCGAGTGACACAGTTGTCATCTGTTGCTCAGTGAGTGGCGTAGGGTCCTGGAGCAGAGGGATCCGCGCTCAGCCAGCCGCGTCCCTGCGGGGCTGTGGGGCCTCAGGGTGGGGTGCAGGCTCAAAAGAGCCTGGACACCCCCATCCTGCATCTGAACATGGGTGTGAACGGACAGGAGCCACTGCCCCGCTCCTGGCCCCGGCCCCTCCCCAGCCACCTCCAGGGCTCCCTGTGCCTGCTGCCAGGCTTCCCCCACCCCTTTGGTTCCGTTTAGAGCGACGTGAGGGAGCCTAGGAAGATGTGCCCGGTGTGGCCCCTACTTTTCGTCCCCCCATTTGTCGATTCAAAGCACCGAGTCGTCCCTTTTCCTCTGCCTTTGTCAGCTGAAAAATATGCATGTGGGGCAGGGGGGAATCTGGCCATACAGAGAGCAAGAGTGGGGGGCCCCGTTCTGCTAAGGCTGTCCTGACTCCTTCCAGGCTGCTCCCACACCAGGAAGGGGCTCCCGGGGGGCTCTGCACCTCTAGTGCACGCACGCCTTCTAACTTTCAAACCCGCCTTGTGACACTTGTGATTTTGTTAAATGTGGGCACAATGCCTTCTGCCTGTGCAGAGGTAGTGATTGGCAGCTTTGGAGCTCCTCTGGAGGGATGAACAAAGGCTGGGCCACCTTGGCCCTGTGGTGCAGACCCAGGGTTCCCCCCCATCTGCCGGCTGCATAGCCACGAGCATCTCCCCATCCCCTCCCAGGGTGTCCTGAGCCCCTGGGAGAGGACGGTGCAGGTCGGTGCACAGGGCTGCTCCAGCAGAGTGTGGAGTGTGTCAAAGGCAAGAATCAAAGAACAAATTTGATTTTTGCAAAAGCAGAACTGTGAGACCTGCAGTCTGGCTTGTTTGTGTTGTAAGGACCGATCTGCGATTTGTAAATTCACCTGTAAGTCACGCACTCCCCTCCCTGTTTTTGCACAGAACTAAAGTAGCCCCTGTCAGGAGCCTTTGGTTGAAACTTCTCGAAAATTCTCTCTCTCGGTGATACTTGTCGTTTGAGGACCCAAAAGTGTGGCTACTCTCCTTCCCCCTTTTCTCCTTTCTCTTCTGATGGTGGGTTGACCCCATGTCCTCGGGGCTCGTCACCCGGCTCGATTCCATGACCTTTGACCACCTCAGACACCATAGAGGCTGAAAAACATATCGGTTGTGGAGATGCCTGGTGGATAATAGTAAATATTTGTTCAGCTTTTCTCAACAATTCAATACTAAACCTCATCCTGTTCCCCTCAATGCGTTAAGCAGATTTTTCTTAAAATTCAGTAAATATTTTTAGTGGAAAATCTCAACGCTGCGATGGTGGGGACCTCAGATTTTATCTGCCGGGGCTGTGCTACTTGGCACGGCTTTGATCTGCCGGGCTTGCCTTCTCTCACATGTGCATCAGCGAGAGCGAGCACGGTGGCGTCTGCAGGACTCCTCGCTCGCAAGCCGTTGGTCGGTCCCTGGGCGCCACAGTTGGAGAAACGAGTTTCTTCCCTCCCTCGCCTTCCCTGCGTCCCTCCATAGGTGGGGGCCAGAGGAAGACGATGAAATGTATTGGTTGAAAAGCAGTCTCCTTCCGTCAGAGGCTCCCCAGGGATTATGAATTTGAAGGCTTGTGCTCTGGACGGGCTGCTTTTTTCTCTCTCCCCCTGCCTCCCACTCCACAAGTTAAGCTGTTTTGCTGAGGGCAGGACGGGGGTGGGAAGGGAGAGGCCAACAGTGCCCCCTCCCCAGCCGCAGTCTTCCCATGTGTGTGACAGAAGCGTGGCAGTTGCGTGGGTGCCCAAGCCGTGGAGGGTGAGGTGTGGTCGCCTGAGGGTCCCCTGTTGTGTAGGATGAGGGGCGGCTGCGTGGATGTGTCCCGTGTTGGCATAAGTGGCAGTTGTGTGAACGTCCTGTGTTGTGTAGGGTAATAGCTAAGGTGGGGCAGCTGTCCTGACCACAGACCTTTGTTTTTTTCTTTTTTCTTTTCTTTGTTTTGTTGTTGTGTTTTCTTGTTTTTGTATTTATCTCTCAGCTCCAGAAACGTAGTTGCATTTTCCAGCTATGGCCTTGATTCTTATAAATAGAACCCAGCAAGTGCCCAGTTGGGATGAAAAACGCACTCACGCTTCGGTGCATTTTTGATATTTTTACCCTTCGGGGCTCATCGAGACCCTCGATCACCCCACACCTCTTCCCCTCCTCCTAAGTAAAGACTTTCAAATAAGGGAATCTACCTCCTATCAAGAGTTTTGAGCATTCCTGGTTTTCCGTGTTTGTATCTGTCGTTTTTCCCATTGGCAGGCCGGGCTCTCGCAGACCCTTCCCGGGCAGCGGTTTCCTGAAAAGCATGTTGGGAAAGGGATTGCAAGGGGGCAGTCGTGCTGCCAGAGGCTCGTTCAGGGGCACCTGCCAGGTGCCCGACCGCTTCCCCGATCCCGGGTGCCCAGGGCACAGGGTGGGGCGCCCAAGGGGGGCACACACAGCCCTGAAAAGTTAAATAGGAGAATTAAAGAAATTTCTACCAGGGTGGAGCCGGCCACTGGTTTTTTTTTTTTTTTTTTTTTTTAACAGCACACACTGTGGTAAACCATCGGGTTCATATTGTTTTTGCTGAAGGCAGTCCTGTGTGCGGTTTCGGTGCACCGCTTGGGTAGCTGTTGAAACTGTTGCGGTTTGAAATAAGCCCTATTTTGCCTTTTCTTCAATCTTGCACTCCTCTGTTAATGAGGACTCCTCTGAGGATTGGAGAGTAACTGTGGGTGGCACGTCCTCAGCCTCCAGCCCCCAGGGGGTCGTCGCTTGGTGCCTCCTCGCTCACTGGCTTTCCTCTGCCGAGGGGTCCGGCGGCACCCCTCGCAGACATCTAGGAATGAGGACACCACGCCTACCAAATGGCATGTGTCGGGAATCACCCTGGTTAGTTTCTTTTACAGCTCTTTTTAAAAAGTGATTGTCACTGCCTCCTCTGCGCCACGTTCTAGTCAGCATCTTTCCTTACTCATGGTAACTGGAGTCGCAGAAAAGGCAGAAAACAGGCAGCAAGTTGGCTCAGGGGCACGGAGGCCGCGTAAAATGACTTTGTCACGTTCAGGATAAACTACACCTCAGAAAATCGGAAAAACGATTAAGGCGTTAGCAGAAGTGGTTACGTAAAAGCAGGAACTACACCCAGAATGTTTTAAAAGTGCAGCTGCTAAAAATAAATGGGGGTGCAGAGTAGGAAGTTTGGACCGAGGGCAGTCACAGCATGCGTCTCTTTGCGGAAAGCCTCTGGTCGCCAGCCCGGTGTCAGGCCAAGCCAGGGACGCCACCGATTTCGCACGTGTCAGGTCCAATAATTCAGCCTCTGCGCCCAAGCACAAAAACAGACAACCGAGAAAAAACCGTTTTGTTTCTTTTTTTTTCCCCTCTGAAATCAAGAGCAGTTGACGCGCCCAGGTTTCATATTAACACAGTCATGATTTCTAAATAACAACGGTTTCAGCAACGGAGCAAGACCAGGCCCCAGCAGTTTTGATGTGAACGACGCTTTTCATCTCCCCGATCACCTCTTTGCTTGTCAGAAACCTCAGCTTGAAATCCTAGCAGGCTGGATTCTGAAACCCCCCCTCCCCCGCAAAAGCAATTTAAAAACCATAACAAACCCGAACCAGGGTGGGGAGATGTTCCCAATTTAAAAGAAGGAAAGAAAACAGAGTAGGCGATATCTTTGAACGTTCAGACTGTTGTGCTCCTTGCTCCTGGGGCCCGGCTGGGGTCAGCTGACCCCTTGATCCCTGCTCAGTTGTCTGCCCTTGGCACCAGACCCCAGAAGAAATGCTCCCAGAAGTTAAGCATCTGTCCACCTGGACTTGCTGCCCAGCCAGGGGCTGGGCCGTGCCCTGGATTTTCAGCCTGTCCCCAGCAGCTTTGTAGTTTTTCCTGTATTAGAATTTTCCTCTTCGGGCCATTGTCATTTTAGTTTTTGACTTAAAAAAAATCAGCCCAAGAGTGCACCGGTGAATATTGCTCTCTCTGGCAGAGGAGGGAAGCCAGAACTCTTTCCTAGCTCACCAGAGGGATTCCCCAAAAGGCCCTCAGGTCCCTCAGGACAGCCCTGTGGCTCTTGTAAATGGCGGCCCCGGGCCCACGAGGACCCCCGTCAGGGACAGGGAGCGGTATTTTCTTGCCCCAGCAGTTGCCGAGCCCCTCTTACAAGGAGCTGACCCTCGTGTGCTGGAGGCTAGCCCAGGAAAGTCGGTGCCTTGGTGCCATGGGAGGGGGACAAGGCAGTTGGGGACCCCACAGGGGAGGGGTGAGCCTTGGGGGGGTTCTGCCGGGGAAGGGTGAGGCAGGAGAGGCTGGCCGGTGCAGGTGATCAGGACGGTGGACGTGGCTATGGGAAGGAGGCTGGGAGGGGCCATGCCATGAGGAGCATGCATGCTGAGGTTGGACCTGAGCCTGTGTCCCCAACCCTCAGGATGCTGTCCCCCAGAGCACCCCTGCCTGTGGCCTTAAGGGTCCTTGCATGTGCTAGCTCAGTGTGCAGATGAGGGCCGGTCTTCCTGGTCTCCAGGACCCCCTGGAGCGGACTTCACTCGGACACGGGTGTCTCCCCACGCTCAGGCCTCGGATGGTGCCGCTGCTTGTGGTTTGGAGGGCGAGGTGGAGTCTGCCTCCTGGCACACTCTGCAGGAGGATCATCTGGGGCCCACGTCTTCTCTTGGGGGTGGCTGCCGGCATGTGCTCCCCTGTGGGAAAGGGGCCCAAGGGAGGGCTTGAGGAGGGGAGATAGGCCGGCGCCTGTGAAGTGGTCCAAGGGGAAGGAAGGCGCCACCGTGTTGCGCACAGGGCAGGGCTCTGCAGTTTCCCTGTGGGGGATCCAGGGGGCTTCAGTCTCCCGGAAGGGCCTGATTGCTTGGCAGGAAGAAGAGAGTACTTGCCGCCTGCCAGCTGCCCGAGCCACGTACCCGCTGCACATTGGGTGTGCACACATCTCCTGTGAGAGGCCAGAGAGCCCGTGTCCAGCCCCCGCAGGCCCGCGCCGTTGGGAAGCAGCCATAGAGGACACACGAGTGAGCTGGCACAGCTTGTTGGCATTGGCGTAGCTGCGCAGCTTGGCCCTGTGGGGGCTCCACCCTCCCCTCGGTCCCTGCTCTGGCAGCCACGCACGGTGGGCCCTCGCATGATCCCCGTGCAAGTGTGTTTGGGCTGCCATAGCGGGACCACAGGCTGGGCGGTTTGCAGAAATGTCCCAGCGTCTCACTGCTCTGGAGGCTGGGGGTCGAAGGTCAAGGCGCCGGCGGGCTCGGCTGGTCCCCCCCCCCCCCCCGAGACCTCTCTCCTTGGCTGGTAGCTGGTGATCTCCTCATGTCTTCCCACCACACCATCTTCTCTCTGTGCGTGTGTGCGTCCTCGTCCCCTCTTCTTACAAAGTCACCAGTCCTGTGGGACAAGGGCCCACCCCAGGACCTCATTGCAGTTTAATCACCTCTTCAAAGACCCCATCTCCAAATACAGTCACGTTCTTCGGGGCTGGGGGGAAGACAACAGAATGAATTTGCGGGGGTGCAGTTCAGCCCATAACAGCCCCTTTTCATGGATTAGGAAACTGAGGCCGAGGTCGAGGGGCGGCTGCTGTGCCCCTCCCCATCTTCCAGGGGTGGATCGGGCCTGCCCCGGGGCTTCCCCGAGACGGCAGTAGCATCTGAGTTGGGCGTGCATCCCAGGAAGGGAGGTGCCACTCGGGCCCTGGAGGGGTGGCGGTGGGCAAGACTTTGGCATGGGTTGTGGGCTTTCGGGAGTCACCACGAGATGGGGAAGCACGGGCCTGGGGTGGGGCCAGGGGTGCGGCGAGCCTGCAGGGTAGAAAGCTGCGTTCAACGAGGCGTTTAAAGCATCGGGACACACAGTGGACAGCGGGGCCCTAGCTCCATGGAGCTCGTGTTCTGTTGAGAGAGAGCAAACACACACATGTGACATAATGACAGAACGTATCAGGGGCCACAGAGCAGTAGACGGGGAGGCGTCTCAGCCACAAGTGGGGAGGGGCAGCCTCTGTGTTGCTCTGCAAGAGGAAGGGTGTCCCAGGCTGGGGAACAGCAGGCATGAAGGACCGAGCCGGTGGGGCTGAGGTAGCCGGGGCTGATGTGTATTCCTAGGGCAGCAGCGAGACTTTGGGAGATCTAAGCAGTGTGGGCATCAGCTCCATGTTCAAAAGCCATTTTGCTGGATGAGGATGGCCTGTGGGTCAGGAAGCTGGGAGGGGGAGCAGCCACTGAGGGGAGAGGTTCCCCGGGACCCAGGACAGAGGAGGGCTGCTTGCTCGGGGCGGTGGCTGCGGAGAGAAATCGGGCATATCCGGGTGGTGTGGGCATGCCCACCCTTCCTTCTGCTTGGGGTGCCCCTGGAGAATGCCTGCCCCCCTGCACTGTTCTCAGGCAGGCAGCCTGGAGTTTGCAAGCTGCTGGGCCAGCCTCACCTGACAGCTGTCTCCTCTCCCCGTAGTCTGGGGGCCAGGGAGGCCTTGACCCACCCGCTGGCTCATGTGTCAGAGCAGGGAGTAGGCTGGCATGCACAGTGGCCACATTGAGGAGGAGTTCTTCGAGGCCAGCGGGACAAGCCAGGGGAACTGTCCAGGGGAGCACCCAGCTCTCTGGAGCCCGGTGACGCCGAGGTCCAGGAGGAGGAGGAGGGAGAGCTGACGTCAGAGAGGACGGCACCCGGAGCAGCACTGAGTGCCGGAGGGACAGCTTGGGGGCTGTTGTGGACGGGGGAGGAGGCACCAGCGTTAGTCTCAGCCAGTATAGAAGGTGGGGCCCCCCACCCCTTCTCTCTGACAAGTCACTTGCTGTGGGAGAGAGAGGTCCTAATTCCTGCTGCACGGTCTCCGCCCTACCCTTCTGGGGAGGGAGCCAGTCCCATAACCTGTGCCACCCACACTTTGGCAAAGGCTCTCTGTGGGGGCTCCTTCTAGCTCGTAGGGCCCACCCACCATTGGGCCCTGCGTCTGCCTATGAATTGATTTGTGGCCACAGGGAGAGATGGGCCGATGCACCAGCCTGCCCCCTCTCCCCTTCTTGGTTCATGTAAGTCCTACTGGTACTGCCTGGGGCAGGTGGTGTGACCCACAAGGGCAGTACCCACTGCAGTGCAGAATGCCCGGGCAGCCTTGGGGGTGGGGGGCCAGACCCCAGCTGCTCCGAGGGGTGCCGTGCATCAGCCACTCATCTGACCCCTGCTTCTTTATTCCCGCTTCACACACAGGAGACAGGCCAGCTGGGGCTGAGGTACTTGTCCTTGGTGAGGTCTTGAAGCTAAAAGAAGTGGAGGCAGGCTGTGGCCCCAGAGCTCTTGGGGACACCTCGAGGCCTTTAGAAACATAGCCCGAGAAGCAGCATGAGAGGATGGTTTAAGAGCTGGGCATGAAGATAGATGGGCATTGGGGGAGGGCGGTCTCTCTAGCTGGCAGGAGATGGGGCAGAGGCTGGCTGGGTGAGGAAGGCAGGTGTCCCAGGCTCAGGTGCTGCATGGGGCTGGAGGCATTTTCTGGATGTGTAGCTAGATGTCATGTGTATGTGTATATGCAATGTGGCCCTCGGCTTTTAGGTTCTTTGTGCACATTAGTTTTGAAATTGCAAGAGTAAACGTAAACAGCTGGATTGACAAGTTGGAATTATGTTAAGTGTCCTCTAGGCTCTAACCTGGGGCTTGGACGCAGACCTGCTTGGACTAAATTAACACCTCAGTCCTGGTGCCCCAACTGCCTTGGCCAGCCTTTGGGCAAAGGAGTGGCGTCAGGCAGGGACCCAGCCTGCAGAACGGGCAGATCCTGGAGGCTCATCAGGTGTTGCTCGGCAGGCCTGGGGACGCCCCTGGTTTTTAGTGGAATATTCCAGCACATTGGCAGGACTCATTAGACGCACGTGCCCTCAGGCCACAGCCCCAAGCGTGGTCTCATGGCCTCGGTTCTCTCTAAGTCTAAACACATCTGTCCCACACACGTCCTGCAGCGATCTGCCTTGCAGGGACCCAGGCGTCCTAAGAGCCCAGAAAGGCCCAAACCCTGCCCCTTGTAGCCAGAAGCGGGAGCTAAAAAACAAATCCAAACCTGGGGAGAGCAGGGGGGTTTGTCCGCTGAGCTGCCTCCAGACCCTCACACTAATTTTGACTCTATATCGTTGTGAAACTAATCCCCCCCTTTTAATTGCAAATACCCCCCTTTGTTTTAATTGTTCGAAGCTTTACAGTGTATTTTTCTGCTCAGCGATGACTCTCCGTGTGATAGTAAATGTGTTGTCACACTAAAATGAGTCACTTTGAAGCATGCCTGCGTGTACACTTGTTAAAGACAGTAAATTTTAGCTGTGTGGGGTGGGGAAGGGAGGGAGCTGTCTGAAGTGGTTTTCTTGTATTGCCCACAAACCCGTTAGGCCTCTGGGATAAGGCATGCTTAACTCGAGATCCACCCAGGCTTCCCCGGGATCTGCCCCACCACTGAGCGGCATTCCAGCTCTTTCCAAAGAGGGGAGAGGGTGTCCCCATGAGCGCGCGCCGGCTTCCTCGATCAGGACTCTGTTCTGTCCGTGGTCAGTAACTTGTATTTCTTTTTTTTTTTTTCTCCTTTTTTTTTTTTTCTCTCCTAAACTTTCCAGGTAAAAGTACACCTGTAAGCCAGCTTGGTTCAGCAGACTTCCCCGAGCCCCCCGATCCATTCCAGCCACTCGGGGCTGACAGCAGTGACCCGTTCCAAAATAAAAAGGGGTTTGGGGACCCGTTTAGTGGAAAAGATCCATTTGCTCCCTCCTCTTCAGCTAAACCTTCTAAAGCCTCTTCCTTGGGCTTTGCAGACTTCACCTCTGTAAGTTGAGTTTCCTCCGCGCCACCCCCTCCACCCTCCGCTTGCAGCCTCTTTGGGGTTATTTTTTGCCTTTTTCCCACGGCAGACTTGGCTTATGTCTCCCGGTACCTCAACGCTATCACTTGTGTTATTTATTCTGTACTGCCGCTTTCTGTAAGAAAAACAGTTTCTCAATAAAAAAAAAAAAGAGCTCCGGTTTGGATACTCTGTGATAAAGGGCATGTTCTCTTCCCGCGGGGTGGCCAGGCAGGCCTGTTTCTGTCCCTCCTGGTTAGGCTCTGTATCACTTCCTTCGCCCGGAGGCTGTTGTGTTCAGGGACTTTTGGAAGCTGAGATGCACCACGCTTCCGAAGTCTGAAAACAAGATGGCAAAAGTTTCGTTAGGGCCCCACGGCCCCCAAAAGGGTCTTCGTTGCACAAGCTGTGACGGACTGGCCCCAGTGCATGGTGGGCATCTGGCGAGGACGGGCGCACCCCGGCAGGGCACGCAAAGGAAGAGCCATTTGGTTTTTCAGTGCTTTTTTCAGTTAGTTGCGAGCTACAACGCAAACAGGAGCCCAGCCCCGAACAACCGCTCTGAAGCCCTTCCCCTTTGCCAAAACCAAACCAAGACCAAGACCCTCCCAGAGCCAGTTAGCAAAGTTAAGTGCCTTTTCAGAAGCTAATCCTGCGATTTTTGAAAGCCTGGCTTTGTCTCCCTGCCTGCAAAGGAGACTTCAGGTCTCAAAACGCTGTCCCTTCAGGCTGGTTTCGGTACCTTCCTCGGTACCGAGAATCTTGTTCTCCGAGAGCGTCAGATGTTGTCTTCCTGGAACTGATTTCACTGTCTGTTGCGCCCTGTGTTTAAAAAGGTTTCCTTCATTCGACTTTGCAAAGTACTTTTGTTTCCTGGCGAGGCAGTGGAGGTCCATGATGTCATAGAGGCCCCTGCCCCCGGAACCTCTCTCCTAACACAAGCCCTGCCCCGTCGGTGCCCAGTGGGCGCCTGATTGGCTTCAGATCCACCTCGTGCACAGCTAGCCATCCTGTGGCGCTACCGAAATCGCCCAAGACGCCGACACGTTGCCGGCTCTTGGCGACCTATAAATATTTTACGACAGCAGTTAGCTGGATTTTGTCGACAGCCAGTGCACACTGTGGATGTATACAAATGGCGACATTATTAATAAAAGCCAAAAACAAAACCCGCTTTATCTACGGTTTCTTGAATAGTCCCGCATTTGTATTTTGGTGGGGAAAAAAATGTTAAACGCTGATGAGAGAAATAGAGCTGTTCACGCATGATTCAGGTACTCTGTTTCGGGTAGGGAAGAGGGGTAAGTAGAGGTGATTGGCAATTGGAAGAAATGACTGTTTTCTTTCTGAAATGCATGATTCTGTTCCTGTGACCCCCACCCCCCACCTGATGGCTGGTTTGGGGAAGATATTTAGAAAAAAAAATCTGAGGTTTCAAGCTGTTATTTGGCCCAAGATTTCTGGTCATTCCAGAAACACCGCTGGTATTTGATCATCCTCATTGTCAGGTGGGGGATCAGGTTCCACCCAGTTTGTAGCCCTGCTGTTCTTTGTTTGAAATCGCCTTTCCCGCTTTGGACGCCCCAGTTTTTCCAGAGGAAGTCACCTGACAGCAGGATTTGGCCACTCTGCTGGGATGGAGTGTGGGAGTGGCGACACCTTACTGGTTTGGTTTGTCCCCTTCAGTCCTACCGTAGTCCCAAGATGGTCAGCCTGTCCCACCTCGAGGCACTCAGGATGTCTTGGCGTTTTCATGACATCCAGGGATGCAGCCCGTTGGCCGCTGGTTTCTGGTTCTCTGGACCTTGAAGATCTGGGCCAACTCAAAACAGGGCCAGAGGCGGTCCGTCCGGTTTGTGTATTTCAGCATCCTGCAGCAAACGTGGACAGGTCTCTTACTGCCCAGCACGGTGGCACGGTGACTCTTTCAGCTCGGATATTCTAAGAGCGCCACCAAGACACGCCGCTCCCCACGCAAAGCCTCTGAGTCCGCACTGGAGTTCAGTTACGGTGTCACTGCGCGTGCAGTCTCCCGTCGGCGCCCTGGCCCTGCCACTCTGGAAGCCTCTAATTTACGAGCCCTGAGTTTCCATCAATGGGTTACTTGTGCTTAGAGCTGTTCACGGGAAACGTCTCCAAGATTTCTTTCAAAACAAGACTTTCTGTCTCAGGCAAATGTGTTTATTAGGAAGTAGCATTTATAGGTTAGCAGAATGGCTCTTTTTTTCCAGAAGTCTGCATTTAAGAGCAGAGCAGCTATCAGATCAGATGTGCCGCGCTGTGCACCGTCAACCGAGTTGGATGCGATTCTCACGATGGCGGCAGTGAGCCTGTGGGAGGCAGCCGCAGGCGTCCCACGCACGGCATGGTGCAGGCGCTGCCACACGCCTCGGGCCCAGGGGAGGAGTGGTCCCAGGCGCCTCGTGTGCGGAGCCGTCTGGACCCCGGATTTCTGCCAAGAGGCCACTGAAGGAAAACTGCTTAGCGTCCGCCTCGAGATGTTGAGGGAGGGCGGCACCCTGTGCCCCACTGTCTCTGCCCCCGGATGATGCAGGGGTGAAGCGGGAGTCAGCTGCTGTTGATGGACCAGCGGCTGCGCCCACAGGTGCTCCGGGTTCTGGCCACACGACGCTGGCGGGTCGGAGGACCGGGGTCCACTGGGACCAGGAGAGGATTTTTCTGCTGATACGAGGCCCAGAAGGAGCCACAAGGAACCCTCTTCCTCCGGTGTTCTCTCGGACATGACGGGCCAGCCTGCGTCTCAAGTGCGCACAAACCACATGCTTGCTGCAAGTCTCCGTGTAGGATCCAGAAGTTGGCCCCAGCCCAGTCCGCTCCAAAGGCATCTGGAATGTTCTGTCAGCACATTTAATTTGAAAACGGGGACCCCTGAGCAGGCGGCTTTGTGGTGACATTCTGAGACTCCGGGGTTGGGTAGGAATCGTGGTGTGGCCACATGGCTGCAGCCGATGCTCGGCCCCTCCTGGCCTGGCTTCCAGGCTGTGGCTGGACCACCTTGGCCAGTGCCTGTCAGCCCCCCAGCCCCCCTCCTCTGAGCTGACAGAGGACAAGGTCCCTGTCAACCATGGCTGTCCCGCCCCGCTGCTGTTGGCAGCACTGCGGGGCCATTTCTACCAGCGTTTGTTGTTTTTTCCTTGTTTTTCTCCTGATGAGGTGTTGGAAAATTCCCCAGAGTGCAGGGGTGGGGGCTTTCTGTGTTGGGCGGTGGAAACAGGGCCCGGGAGCAGACTTCAGGGAGTCCTACCTGGAGACTCATCACCCCCCCGCCCCGAACGCTTTCCTGGGTAGTGTCTCTAAGAAAGTAAGACTCAGCCTTTCTTCCTGGGGACGGTTCTTTTTCATGCTGGCCCCACGCCCGTCCCCACTCCCAAGGCCAGATGGAGGGAGGTTGCCTCTCCTGTCTCACCTCCTTCTCCAGGCCACACGTGGTCCAGGCCAGGCTCCCTCTGCTGCCCCACCCCCACACTGGCATGTGGCCCCTCGAAGTCTAGCCCCACCCGCCCCATGTGCTCTATTCTGCCAGCGTCAGGGTTGGCCCAGGAACCGCGCTCATGAAGGTGCCCTGTAGCCCCAACTCTGCACCTATAGCTGACCGCCCCCGCACCCCCTCCACTCAGTCGCAGGGAGAAGGTCCAGCTGAGGGCCAGGGCTCTGCAGCCACCCCCCTCCCCAGGCCTCCGTGTCCCCACCTGCCGGAGGAGCTCACCCCCCAGGTTGTCACTCCAGCTCAGTACATGTGTGAAGATTTTGTGCTTCCTTCCCCAGTGCTCCCCATGGGGTCTGCACGGGCCTCCTCGAAGCCTGTGTCAGATTGGAATTGTCTTTATGTCTGCTCCCGAGGGCCACCTTTCAAAGGGCCGGCCTGTCTGTTTCTTCGGTGTCATCCAGAGCTTAGCGGAGAGCCGGCAGAGCCGGTGCAGAGAAGAGAGAGATGCACAGGGCGGCCGAGTCTGTGTCGGGGCGTATGACTGGGGTCCCCAGGGGCAGGGAGCCGAGGACCCACTCCACGGGAAGAGCATGTGAGATCTAGCTTTGCCTTTCTCGCCACAAAGCTAAGGTGCCTTGACTGGTTTGAAACCGCCCATCTTGGTATCACAACCAAAAACGGTTTCTGCTGTTAAAAAAATATTTTTTTGAATTGAGCCTTCTGGAAAAGGACCCCAAGAACTCCTGGACTGACTGGCAGTGTAAAGGCCAGGGCTCCTGTAAACGTTCAAGTACACAGTGGCGCTTAGCAGGCCCAGCGCTCCCCGGACCGTGGCTGGCGCAGAGATGCCACGTTTCAAGACTGTCGTCTGTGCACATTTGAAGCGCAGAGCCGTGCACGTGCCAGAGCTCCCCAGTCCCGGCACCTTCGACCCACTGCTGTCAGCGCCCGTCAGCGAGGCCTGGGCCTTGGAGGTTTGCTGTTTGAGCTCCTCAGTTCAGCTGACCTCTGTGGCATCGCTGTTTTCAGAGAAGCCCCGAGAGGAGGCCGAGCGGGGGCTCCTCCTCCCCACCCCCGTGAAGCCTCATAGACCCCGACCCGGGGAGTTGCAGGAAACCTGTGTCCCCAAACTGACGCCTAGCATTGCCTGCCTGGGTTTCCTGCAGAAGGCAGGGCGGCTAGTTTCTCTGAGGTCCAAGGTGGTGGTTCAGGTCAGGCTGTTTCTCAGTGCATGTGACTCTGGGTCAGGCCTGGGGCGTGCATATCCCCCCCCCCAACTCCCACTCCCCACCAAGACACGGGCTTCTGGCTCTTTCTGGTTTCCACGTGTGCACCGGGCAGCCCCCCGCCCCCACCCCAGTGCACCCCAGCATTGCATCTTCCTGCACCCCGGCAGCACGTGGCAGGCATCCTCCTTGCCCCCCCATCCCCACCCTCAGGCTGCAGGTCCTAGCTCCGGGGGGCCCAGTAACCCGACCTCCGTTTTCCTTTGCAGTTTGGCAATGAGGAGCAGCAGCTGGCGTGGGCCAAGCGGGAGAGCGAGAAGGCGGAGCAAGAGAGGCTGGCACGGCTGCGGCGGCAGGAGCAGGAGGACCTGGAGCTGGCCATCGCGCTCAGCAAGGCTGACATGCCCGCCGCCTAGGTTCCCGGCCCCGAGCGCGGGCGGGATGGCCCCGGGGGCGCTTGTGCAGAAGGAGGAAGCTTGAGTCTGTCTGTACACACACACACACACACACACACACACACACACACACACTCCCTCACATACACACACACACACACAGCGGCCCCCATTTCACGCTGTGGCACGTCACGGCCACTGTTCTGCCAAGCACTCGCCAGTCAGAGGGCGTCGGGCTCTGGTGGCTCACCTAGCAGAGGGGCCCGGAGAGGCGTCACTGCGGACCCACCTCTGCGCCTTGACGGCCCTGCTGAGTGGCAGCACCCGGTTCGTCCTCCGCCCAGAGCACAGGACGGTGACTCCCTGCCTTTCGTCTCCTGCTCGCACCAGCGCCAGGGCGCACCCACCCCCACGCCTCCCCGACCCCCCCCCCCCGGAGACAGACGTCTGGGCGATGTACGCATCCGTTGTATAAAATTAAGTTTGAATGATTAATATAAAATATTTTAATACAAAACACAATCTTTCTTTCCCTTTCATTTAAGTATGATTTTCCTTGCTCTAACGTTCACACGTACCCGCCCCACAGTGGGCGGAAAACCACATGGAACGTTCCTGTTTGAATCCTAAGTGTTGGGGTGGCTTCTAGGGCCGCAAAGCCAACTGGGGAAGTTTTCAGGGTCACCCTGGCTCCCCAGGGTCATTGTCACTAGAGCCGGTGGCCCTTTGTCAAGGCCCTGCAGTTTGAAAAAAAGAGTCCTGCGATGTTCACTGAGGCCTGGTCTACATCAGGGGCAAGGCCACCGGGCTGTACGAAACCCGTAGTCAGAATCGGGAGACGGGAGAGTTTCCCTCTAGGAGCAGCTGTATTCCCCTAGAACGTTCCAGAAGCTTGGATGTAACTGTTGACAGGATTACCTCAGGAGTTGCTGAAGATACTGCAGATCTGCCCGTGCTTTCCTTCTCACTGTCCCCAGGGAGACGACACCCCTTCCCTCCTCCCTCCCCCCCCCCCCCGCCAATTTCTCTTAGATAAAGATGATAAAAACTTTCAATTCTGAGCAGCCTGAGCATAGCCTGGGAAGAGCCTTTATCCAGAGAAATGCCGCAGAGAACCTCTGACCCCCAGGCCACGCAGGTTCAGAAGGGGACGAGATGGGAACGTCAGGGTCAGCCGGCATGGGACGTCCCAGGGGACGCAGCTCCAGCCCCTTCAGGTAGGGTCAGAGTCTAAGACCCTTCTTTGGAAAAGTTCCATTTCAGTGTTTGTTGTGTTCTCCGGGCCAAGGTCTCTGCCTGCCCCCCTTCCCCAGCCAAGGCAGGGCCGTCCACCCCCGCCCCCCTGCATGCTGCTTCTCAGCCCCCAGACCGAACACGCTTTATCGCCTCCAGGAATCATCTGACAGCCGTATTTATTTGCGTGCGCTTACGTCTTAATAAACTTTTCTTTATAGACCCAGCTTCAGATTTGCAGAAAAATCATGAAGCTAATACAAAGGGGTTCCCTAACCCCCTGACAAATTCCCGTTTTTAATCTCCTCTTGTACTAATTTGGTGCATTTGTTAGAACTAATGAATCTATGTTGGGAAATTATTATTAAAGTCCTGACTTGGAAATCTCCCTTTTCCAGGTTACAGACGAGGGGCCCCCCGGGGTCCTTCAGGGTGTGGGACGCCCTGGTGTCCAGGAGACAGCCTCGCTTCTCTGTCATTAGCAGTGACGTGGGCCTGGGGCCTCGCACACAGCCTGTGGGCTTCCTGATCTCCGAGGTGCCCATCATCCTCCCTGGAAGAGTGAGCAGCTTCCAGAATGTGGCCGGGGTTGGGGAGGGGGTGCGATTCCTCAGGTGGAAGGCACTGTGTCACTGCTCCCCAAAGTGGTCACGGCTCCGCCCTCGAGCATGAGGTGAAAACCTCTCCGTTTTTTGCTATGATTCAGCGTCCATCCTTTTGTGTTCGACCTCAGAGCCACCTGGCAGGAGAGGCAAGGTGAGCGTGCATTTTCCTGATGGGAAAACCGAGGCTCAGCGTCTTGCAGTCTTCGCGCGGAGCCCCAAAACCCCAGAGTGGTGGTGGCTCTGCATTTTGCTGCTCTTAGAAAAGGTTTGTTTCTTCTTGCCCGCTGCTTTTTTATGTATCCACCGCACCTAGAAAAGGCACAGGAAGGGTCTCTTTACGTCTCAGAAATGGAGGACCGTGCACCGAGTTAGGAGTTCCTACCCGGGGATGTGCGATGGGCTTTAGGGAATCCTGGAACCCGAGGCTGCATTTGTGTATGTTTCTTGTTTATGTGGAGGGTCTCCGTGACGTTTTCATGCGGTTCTTGAAGGTTCCCAGACACCCTGCCCCCCCCCGAAAAGGTTATGAGCCCATTTTAAGTCCTATTTCCTTTCCCCCTATCCTCCCCCACACAGGGATACTGATACTCAGACAGAATCAGCCTCCAATCCCCTGCTCCATCCCGGCTCCCACCGGCTCGGCTCGCTCTGCCTCCTTGGCGGGGAACACGCGCACCCTTTCCTAAAACAGAGTATCCATTTTGAAAGCATTTACTATGAGAATCTCCAAACATAGTTGCAGCCAGAAGAGTACAGTAAACCCCCAGTATGTGCATCGCCCGGTGTCCAATCCTGCCACCTTCACATCACCCATGCCCTTGCAGCCAGGCTTTAAGGCAGTTCTGTCACGGCGTCATTTTGTCCTTCCCCGCTCGAGCACACGTCACTCAGGTGGACGCCTTCTCACACAGCCACCAGGCCATGACCACACCGAAAGCTAAGAGTCATACCCTGCCCCCCATCCAATCACGTGAGCAGCAACACTTTTGATTTTGTGATATCACTGATGCGCCGCCCGATGGCTGGAAGACCTTGTTCCCCTTAGCCGGTGCCCCACTCCACTCAGGTACCCACCCGTGGTGGCTGCTTCCCCACCTCCTCACGGTCCAGCCACCCAGCCCTGGCTGCAGTGGGACCGGCAGGCACCCAAGGGTCCAGGATACCCGGTCCGAGCAGCCTCCTGCAAAAGGTTGGCCGATTATCGGCAACCAGCTCCAAGCAAATGAAATTGCATCTTCAAAGCCCGTTTCATTTAAAAGGACATCCTAGTCCTGGAACAGTCGTGGAAAGCTATTTTTAAAACAGGAAGCGTCTAAGAAACAAAGAACCTGCCTCTTGAAAGAATATGGAGTAAATATTCCTGCTGCCTTATCAGATCTGGTTCCTTTTGAAACATGGTACTTTTTTTCTGTTGTTCCCCCCCCCCCAAATTTTCCCCAGTAAAAGTTACTAGGAGCCGTACAAGTTGTATCATGAGCTGTTGTTGGAAAAACATACAGGGAAGTGTGATCCTTATCACAAACTTATTCCAAAGAATTACGTGATACGGGCTTGCGTGGTTTGGGTTGTGTTTATGTTTAGCGGGTTTTTAAATATCTCTTTGATTTGCTCTCTGGCGGCTGTGCTATGTGAGCTCCTGCTTCATGACCTTGGGCACACGCTCCCTGCTAACTGCTTTGGGACTCACTTTTCTCATTTAGCCAAGGACGTTGGACCGGACGACCGGTGGAAGACCTTTCTAGCTTGAAAAGTCTTAAGCTTATGATTCAAGTCGCTAGACAGGCACGTATTTTGGGAGTTCAGGTAACGATAAAGAAAAAAATAGAAACCAACCTGCTAGCGTCATCTTTATTTAAAATATTTTGTGTGCATATAGATAACCATATCGTATTATGATCACCAAACATGCTAAGAGACTAGGGCTTAATTATTCCAACCACTAAGAAGAAATTACGATTAGGTAATGTGATAGAGGAGCTAATTTTTGCTACAATGGGGATCATATTATAATACCCAAGTGTATCGAATTAACATGTACACCTTAAATTTATGCAGTGTTGTAAAAATTTACACAATGCTATATGTCAGATGTATTTCAATAAAAATATTTTTCCATGCATTAAAAAAAACTGAAAATACTTTTCCATTCTTGATAACTTAAGGGAGAAATGTTAGCTTAAATAACTAATGTGTATGTGTGTGTGTGTGTGTGTGTGTGTGTGTGTGTCTATACACTATCATATATTTACTACATATATATGGGGCACCTGGATGTCTTAGTTGGTTGAGTGTCCAACTCTTGATTTCAGTTCAGCTCATGATCCAGGGTTGTGGGATTGAGCTCCACAGCTTAAGATTTTTTCTCTCTCTCCCTCTGCCCCTCTTCCCTGCTCAAGCTCTCTCTCTCTCTTTCTCAAATAAATAAATACTTACTACACATACTATTATATATAATAGTAGTAGTATTGTATATATTATTAGTCTGACATATAATAGACTATCATGTATAATACTATCATTATAACATATATAGTATATAACATATCAGTATCAATATAGTGTGTCAAGAATATATATCAATAATATGTGTCTTATAAACTTAAAAAAAGTATATTATAAGAAACCCCAGTTTAATAAAGGAACAATTCTGTGACCTTGCAATGGTCTTCTACACTGACCTTCAATCTGGGGGTAGGGAACCCTTTCTGGGGACCAGAGCATAAGGGCTTTTCAGATAATAATGGTCTGCAGTGAACATTGTTTCTTTGTGCTCAAGACAAAGGGCAGAGTTTCCATTCTGAGAGCCAAAAAAAGACCCAAGATGAGATGTGGCCATTGTTCAGCCGTAAACACACTTTTTCAAGGAAGTGGAGATCCTGGCTGGGAGACAACAGCATGGCAGAGCCCGGAACTGCGATTCCTTTCCGGTTCTAGATCGTTGGATAAGAGTCCTCTGGCTTCTCTTCCCCGAAGGGACACCAGAGAAGACCCAGAGGTGTGAAGAGGCCGTGGGCGGGCAGGGAAGGACACAGCCTTGAGTGTGACCGACTCGGTGTAAACCCAGCCCCTGCCTCGATAGACCCGGGGGAAGCCCACTCCATCCCTAGGAACTATTTTCCCTCTTCTGTAAAGTGGAGATAATAACATTATCTCCCAGGGCTGTTGTGAGAATCCACGGCAGCGTTCCCAGCACATTCTAGATACATTCTAGAAAGAACAGTAGTAGTAGTTGTTTTGTCATCTATTTTTGTTACTAACTGTGGTAAAAAAAAAAAAACAAAAACAAAAACACCAAACCACCTAACTATGTACTATCTCAACGATTTTTAGTGTATGATTCAGTAGCGTGGACTCTCTTCCACATTGTTGTGCAATAGCTCTCTAGTTTTTCATCTTGCAAAACTGAAACTTCATAACATGGAACAACAGCTCCCCGTTTCCCCTCTCCCCCAGCCAATAGTAGCGGTTTTTGTTATTACTGATTCAGATGGTTATTATTAAAGCAATGGTTGCCACAATAGTGATTGCCTTGCATTTCGATCTCAGGGGCTCGTTCGTGCCTTCTAGGTCTACTACCCAGGAACGTGCGGAGAGGTAATGCTCGTCTATACCAAATAAGGAGGCTCGTTCCAAAAGAAATTGGTATGGGGCAAGCAGGGAGCTGGGAGGCCAGACCTGCCGTTAACTTTTCTGGAGATTGTACAGAGGCCTGTGGAGAGAATGGGGCTCCGGTGTCCTGAGTGCCTTGTATGGACCAAGTCCATTGTCGGCCAACAGCCAGGAAAATGGTGGTTATGTCCCAAAACCAAGAGGCTACCTTTGATTCAGACGCTTGGCCAGGGGACTTTCCGCTTGAGGAGGACAGATGCCATTGTCCTCGTAGTGGCATTGCTGGACTGTATCATGAGTCTGTCACCACTTCAACAGTGGTTATTTTTGTAACCGACAATGAGACTTACTGGAAATGGCCTGGCATTCATGCCTAGATAGATCTTGCAGTTAAGTCTGAGGAGTTGGAAGGCATGAGCCCGGGGACATGGTGGCTCTTCAGGTCCTTGACCAAGACAGTCCCACAGAATAGATCCCCTTCCAGCCCTGGAAGAATTCCGGGGCTTCCCAGCCTTCCACAGGGCTGGTTCTTTCTGGACATATGTTTGAGGCCACAGAGCTGTCACACTCTCCTGTCCCGCGTTCCTCTGACCCTCGTGGCTTACCCCAGCCACCAGTCACCTGCTCCTGCCTGGCCCTCCTAGGGAAGGAGTGCGTCTGGCCAACAGGAGCGGGGGCAGTGGGCGGGTTCTCCCATTTTCCATTTTCCGGGCCACCTTCTTGATCTGTGTGAGCTTCTCAGTTGCCCTTTTTCTCTCAAGCATTGACTGGGCCAAGGAAGATGGTTCATTTGACAGAGGAGATGACTAGAAGCTGATTTTCAGCTGGGGAGGCTCCTTTCAGATCGAGCACATTCCACCCCTTGCAGACATCTCTCTGTCCCCCAGGCCTGTGCCCCAGCTTGGGAAGAAGCGCTGTTTGTGGCATTTTTCGATACTTTGTCTTCAGGCCACTGGCCATATTTCCAGCGACTCATTTTCTCTATCTTCAGCTGCCTCTCACATCCAACCAACCGCTTTGAACCCTGTTTTTGCTCAAGTGGTCTTGCTGACCCTGCACCCCAATTCTTGGGGTGGTGCCACATGTATTGTCTGAACTAAATCTTTTCTTGGGAAGCGTGGGTGAGCGGACAAGCAGGAACTGTTCCAACAGTCACCAGCCGGCAACAGGCTGTGGGTCCCCCATGCTGCTGTGGACTTTCTTGGGGGGACGCAGGGACCCCCAGGCAGATGGGAGGCTTTGGCAAAGCATCTTTAAGGGTTTAAGTCAGGCTGTGAGACGCCTCACCTGGCCTTCAGGGAGGGCCTGTGGCAGCTCTGTGAAACTCAATCTAGAACATTCTTCCCGCCTGTAGTCCGTCAAATGATGCAGGGTCCATTCTCACTGAGTCACCTCCCTCCCGTTACCTGAGAGTCTGGGACCGACCCCTCTGTCTAAGCCCTGGGGCCTGGGGCACGCTTACCGTTCGTCATTTGTAACATTCTCTTGGGAGCCTCAGAGAACCATTCCAGGTAGATCTGCGGTATTTCTTCAAAAACCAGATGCCTCAACTACAGTTGTGTTTCCAGAAACAGGAGATGCTGCCAGCAGCCAATACTTTGAATCAGATTTAATTCAGCAGACTTTTACTTTCACTCACATTGGTCTGGACCAGGGGCCAGTAGACTTTCTGTAAGGGACCAGATAGTAAATGTTGTTGGCTTTTTGGGCCGTATGGTTTCTCTCGCAATTACTCAAGTCTGCCATGATAGCACAAAAGCAACCTGAGAATAGACAGCGAGTGGCTGTCTGCCAATAAAACTTTATTTACAAAAACATTTGGGGGGCCACATTTGGCACTCAGGCCATACTTTGCCACAGCAGATCTAGGGCCTGAGCTGGGTACTGGGGAGGCAGTGGTGAGCCCGACATTTTCTCTGCCCTCCTGGAGCTCCAGCTGAATGTACTTTTTTTTTAATTAGGGTGGAACAGTTTCTGATTTCTCTGTAATTTGATTTCTATCTTTCTCTGGGGTGCAGGTGGCATTACTTGGAAGAATAAAAATTAAATGCTACATTGTTTGCCGTACCATTAAGCTAGAGGTCCCCTCCCTGTTTCCCCATGAATCTCAGAGTCAACATGCTTAAAAGGAAATTATGTGAAATAAGAATGGCTCCTTCGGCGAATCTAATGATAACGTTAAGTTCATACCATTGTTTTGATTCCCCACTCTCTATATTAGGGGCTCTCTTTCCCATCTTGACGTAAGGCTGACAAATGCATGGGCTGAAAAGAACTTTTTTAACTTTTTTAAAGTTTATTTACTTATTTTGAGAGACAGCGTGCATGCACGTGCAGGGGAGGGGCAGAGAGAGGCAGAGAGAGATGGAGAGAGACAATCCCAAGCAGGCTCTGTGCTGTCAGCTCAGAGCCCGATGTGGGGCTCGATCTCACAAACTGTGAGATGATGACCTGAGCCCAAATCAAGAGTCCTGTCGCTTAACTGACTGAGCCACCCAGGTGCCCCTGAAAAGAATTTTTTTAAACCCTAACATGGGAAATCCATTGTTTGTCTGAAAGTCACTCATAGATCCAACTATACATGTTAGTGGAGCTCTATGCAGCATTACCTAATGAAATGGGACAGGGGTTTGAACTCCCTTTCTCTGTGTATCTGTTTTCTGTTGTTAATAAAGGACAGAGCGTTCCCGTCAGCAAAGCAGATATGGGATTACCGTCTGGGAGTCCGAGAGGTTGTGGGTCGGTTCTCTGTCATCATGTCGGATTCCCCAAATGCCATCTCTCTGCTTGTTTATAACATCGTGGTAAAATACACATCTGTAGAATTTACCATCTTAGCCATTTCTCAGGGCGCAGTCCAGTCGGTGTTACGTAAATTCATGTCGTGTAACCATCCCCACCATCCTGTCTCCAGAACTTTCATCTTGTGACACTCATGTCCCCATTAAACACAAATGTCCCATCCCTCCCCCAAATAACAAAAGACAAATACTGCATAGGGTCAGGCAGTATTTGTCTTTTGCACCTGGCTTATTTCTCTCAGCCTAGTGTCCTCAAGGTTCCTCCGTGTTGTAACTCGTGTCAGAATCTTCTTTTCTAAGGCGGAGTAATATTTTAGTGCACGCGTGTGCGCGTGCGTGTGTGCGTGTGTAAATCCCATCTTGTTTTCCATCCACCCGTCAAGAGAAGAGACGCTGGGGCCAAATTTTATGTTATATCCACAAAAGAATTTTATGAAGAATGACCACGTTTTGTAATGGAAGGCTCTAGTCCCATTTTCTTCTTTTAAAGAATAATTTTGTTTTTACTGAGGTAAAATATACGCAACATAAAATTAACCACTCTAAGCGTGCAATTAAGGGGCACTCGGTACATTCACAGTGTTGTGCAAGCATGACCTGTAGGTCCAGAACATTCCCATCACCCCAAGGGATACCCCGTCTGCTTGAGCAGTCACCCCCGCTCCCCACGCTCCTCCCCCAGCCCCCGAGAACCACCAACCCGCTCTCTGGCTCTACGGATCTGCCCGTTCTGGACGTGTCATGTTAGTGGGATCACACACTGTGTGGATCTGGGTCTGGCCGCTTTCACTCGGCACAATGTTTTCAAGGTCCACCCACCTTGTCGCGTGAGTCAGTGCTTCGTTCCTTTTTTTTATGGCTGAATATTTTTCCACTGCGTGGATGGACCATGTTGTGTACGTGCTCATACTTTGATGGGCACTTGAGTTCTTCCTACTTTTGGCTATTATGGATAGCGCTGCAGTGAATATCCTGATTGTTTCGTAAACAAGCCGGTCAACAACAGTGACAACAATAAAAAAACAATTGCCGGGGCGCCTGGGTGTCTCAGTCCGTTAAGTGTCCGACTGTGGCCCAGGTCAGGATCTCACAGTTTGTGAGTTCGAGCCCCGCATCGGGCTCTGTGCTGACAGCTCAGAGCCAGGAGCCTGCTTTGGATTCTGTCTCCCTTGCTCTCTGCCCCTCCCCCACCAAAAAGAAAAACGTTAAAAAATAAAAAAACAATTACCAAAACGTTTCCTCCAGGCAAAAGTCTTTCAGGAGCCCCCTCCCACTTAAAAAGGCACCCATGAGGACACATCCATACTTGAGAAAGGACCAGTGCAAGGTCACCCACTCGGATACTCTCTCTGGGTACTTTCACTGGGGATCTCAGAGTTTTCCTGTGCGGAAGTCGCTCAGGGTGGGCAGTTGCCTTGGACATCGGGATTGTCCCAAAATGTGGCAGTGCCCCCCACGCTTCATCCCACGTCCCAGAGACCCCAGATTAAATAGAATGAGTGGGCTTGCTCCTTTGAAGTTCCACCATCTCTCTCTTAATGACGGCAACCGTTCCTTCATTGAGCACCTACTGTGTACCTCGCATAGTGCAGGTCCGGTGCATCGGACGGAGCCCCGCCAAGGCACCTGCTAAGGCCCCCGTTTTGCAGTGGAGGAGATGAAGACCTAGAGACACAGGGTGACAGTGGTGAACCCGGAGCCCAGCTCAGACCTGCCCGATGGCCCCCAGCCCCTGCTTTGTCGCCAAGGGCTTGCCCCTCCAAGTCACCCAGAGCCCAGCCCTGGGCAGGCAGGGAAAAGCAACCTGAGGGCTTCTGCAGGGACTCGCACACACGCGGCAGAGGGTCGGTGGGAACCGGCTGTGCTCAATGTAACAGCTTCTGAGATAAGAAACCTTTCCTTCGACAAACCTCTGTATGACTCAAAACAAACCCACGAGCCCCCGGCAAGCTAGCCTAAGTCACCCCGGCTGTGCTGAGGAAATGAGACATCAGGATGTGTTTGAGGTTTGGGGTTCAACGGAAACACACCGGGAATGTGGAGAATTCTGCCCTGGAGAGTCGGGATTGAAGCCGCTGGGCATGTGTGAAGCCAAGGGGAGGGATGGGGCTGGCTGGATTCCTCCTTGCTTTGGAACATCATAGAACCCCGAGGCTGCAGACAAGGGGTTTGGCTGAGGCGTGTGTCTTTTAGACCTGGGACAGTCCCCAAAAGGCCAATTTGGGGTCAAGGTTGAAATCAGGGGTGACTGAGGCAGAGAGCAATCAGGATGTGCTGGAGAAGGCGGGACGGCAGCCTCTAGAACAGCATCTGGCATTTGGCGGGCGCAGAACTATTTCCTGAATGACTGTGACAATTTAGAGCCGCGTGTCTCAAAGTGTGGCCTGCAGACGGCCAAGCCAGAGCCCCTGGGGCGCTGTGCACATGCCAACCTCTGGGCCCTGCCTGACGTCCTCCAGATGGGAGTCCATCTATGCCGGGGGACACAGCGGAGGAGACAATACCGTGTGGCACGAAACGAGTCTCTCATTTACTTTTCTGACCAGCCCAGGGGGACACTTGGCTCAGACGGGACCAGGCGGCTGCCCAGGGCTTTGGCCAGGAGGAGAGTGCCAGGGCATCAGTCTGGGCCACAGACTTCAAGTCGTGTCTACACTGCACCCTGCACACTACCCGGCACCGTCCTGGCCTCTCTTGGAGTCAATAAGAAGCCCTGTCATCTCGGGAATCTGGAGTTTTGCTCCTTATGAGTGCCAGGAAGCAAAGTCACTACACCCGTTCATGGCGCTGACCCTTTCTCAGCCAGGCCCCCTATTCATGCACGCCCCTCACTCCTGGCTGCTCAGACCCAGTCGAATGGGGGAGCCGGATACCCATCCCGACCCCCGCTCCCACCCCTGGTTAGGGCAATCTGTGTGATAGTGGGCTGGGCTCCTGCTGGGGGAGTCAGGGCAGGCTTCCCGGCAGAGGTGACACTTGAGCTGGGCCTTGAAGGGTGGACTAGGTTTGCCGCATGGACACATGGGAAGGGCTTTTCCACATGAGGAACAACCTATGCAAAGATGTGGACTTGGGGAGGAAGAAGCGAGGGTGAGTGGGGGTAGGGTCAGGGGGACCTTGGAGATTAGGATGCGAGGTGAGGGGTGCATGGGAGGCATAGAGAGGCTCAGAGGAGGGAGATGGCTGCCTGTAAAGGGCCCGGAATGCTGAGTGAAGGAGTTTCTAACATATTCTAAACAAGCAAGGAAGGAGGGTGACCAGATGGCTGGGGGCAGGCTCTCAGAAGCAGAAGTGGGCGGTCCCCACTGCCAGCCTTGGAGCCACTCTTGGGGGTTGGGGGTCACGTGTGTGAGTCAGGGCAGGCTCCCACTCTAGAGGCTATGCGCCCCCCACCCAGGGAACTATGGGAAGTCCCCAGGGAACACCCAGAGACCTCACGGGCACCCCAGCTCTGCAGATGAGATGAGTCTCAGGTACACCCAGACCCCTCGTGCGGGACCGGATCCCCCCCCCCCCCCGCTCTGGAGCTCGCCCCCCCCAAACTGCTGCCGGGACGCCCCCACGAAGACTCAAAACAGGTTCTCCTGCATTATTATTTATTTGCCATGTATTTCTGAGTCTGCCAGGTTTCTCTCTGTTTCGGATTTCTAATTTCATTGCATTGTGGTCAGAGAACACACTTTACACGATCTCCATCCTCGCCAATCTGTCGAAGTTGGTTTTGCGGCCTGTCCCGGGGAAAAGATTCTGCTCCTGTTGGATGGCGTGTTCTCGACACGTCTGTTATATCCAGTGGTTTATAGATTCTCTGTGCTGAAAAATAATTTTTTAAAAGGCCGGTGGGGGGAGAAGGGCCAAAAAAAAAAAAAAAAAAAAGGCTTGTCAATAGAATGTTCTGTTCACTCTGTTCTGGGTGAAAACAAGAGTCGAGTCCTGGCAGGCAGTGTGCTGTTGGAGCTCGGTGGTGTGGCCAGCTCCCGTGGCATTTGTTTCCATGGCTTCTGAGGGCCGAGGGACCCCGGAGGCCTGGCTGGCCTGTCCCGATTGGCGGCCTCCACCACCCCCGAGTGAGCGCAGGTGCCGTCGGCCTGAGGGAGGGCCTGGATCTCTGGGTTGCTGCCCAGCAGACCCGGCCCCGTGGAGGGTCTGCTGTGGCCTCTGGAGGAGGCCATCCGGGGCCGCCTGGGGCCTGGCGGGGTGGGGAGCTGTCTACACCCGGAGCAGCCTGCTGGCTGAGCCGGGCGGGCAGGTGGGTGTGCCGGGTGTGAGCGGCACCTCGACCGCAGGCCTGTCCAGCTCCCGCTGGTGCGATCTCTGCACAGCCTGGGCTGCTGCGAAACCCCGATTTTGGGGGTGGCCCCGAAACTGGGACACTGGCAGTGCCCGCCTCCCTAGCAGTTCACAGGGGAGGAAACAGAGAGGCCCAGAATGTGGCCGGCGGGAGGGGAGCCGGGTCCTGGTGAAGGCCATGTGCTGGTGAACTGAGGCCCGGGCCTGCTGGGCCAGCTGCTCAGCAAAGAAACAACATTTCTGAGCGTCTGAGCGGCGGCGAATACCGCTTTGAAAGAGAGAACAGGGGATTCAGCAGCTCCCTTCTGGGTAGATCCCCCAAACAATTGAAAGTAGGGTCTCGACGGGATGTTTGCACACCGGTGTGCGCAGCAGTATTTTTCACAATTGCCAAAAGGTGGAAGCCACCTGCGTGCCCGGCGGTGGGGGCACCGGTGAGCAAAATGGGGCTGAGCCACACAGTGGAGTATTATGTGACCTTTAAAAAGGAAGGGCCCTCCGCCCCAGGCTGCACCGTGCATGCGCCCTGAGGACGTGATGCTGATGCACTGAGCCACACACAGCAGCACGACACTGTGTGACTCCACGTATGGGAGGGAGGTCCCCAGAGGGGTCCCGGTCCCGGAGGCAGAAAGCAGAGGGTGAGGGGCCGGGGCTGGGGGAGGGGAGTGACGAGTTGGCTCTTGACGGGGACAGAGTGTCAGTTTGGGAAGATGGAAGGGTTCTGGAGGTGGACAGGGGTGACGGTGTGAATGTACTTAAGGCCACTGACTTGGACAATTAAAAATGGTTACAGTGGTTAGTTTTATGTCACGGGTATTTTGCCACAATGACAAAATGAAGAAAACAAGGAAACAAGGGACGTAGAGGAAGAAAATCGGGTGATGGGGGGTGACAGAGCTGGAGAAAGTGCTCAGGCTGGGGGCGGGGTCTTGGGAGGGTCCCCGTCTCATCCTGCTTGGTCTAGAGGGGCTAGAATGGGGGGGGGGCTCCCTCGGTGGGTGCCAGCCTGAATTTGGCCTCTGCCCCCAAGGAACCCCCAGTCAGAACCGGCCAGGGACCAGGGACCCTCCCATACCCAGGAATCTGGGGTAAAGATGCTCAGGGAACCAAGAGGAAGGTAGAGAAAGGTGTGGGGACTCAGAAGGAAAAGGGGGGTCTCTCCTAGCTGTGGGTCATGTCACAGCGCATGAGGGGCAGGGCACAAAGCTGATGGTCACTGCCTGCCTTAATCCCTTGTGGCTCCCCACTGCCCTGCAGCCCTGGCTATTCCCTGTCTCTTCCCGTGTGTGCTAGTCAGATCCACCTCCTCCTTCCCGGAAGTCCATGCACGGCCATCTCCCTTCACCCCACTCCCTCCCAGGTGGGCCTCCCAGTCCGTGAGCCCCAACACTGGAGGCGGGACACGCGGCTGTCCCACGAGACTGAGGGACTCAGTCGTGCCCTTCCAGAAGGGCAGGTCCACAGAGACGCCCGGGACAGGGTGAGCACTTGGTTTCGGCCCTGGGGAGTCTGGGTAAGGATTTGGGAGGTGGAACTCTGTGGATCTCCTGCCTTTTTCTTGCTGTGTGATCTCGGGCAGGTGGCTCCCCTCTCTGAGCCTCCTCATGCATCCCTCACCTCCTGGCACATCAAGAAGTTCATCTGCCCCCCAATTCCACAGGGCCGAGTAACTTGCTAGTGTGTGGTCAGGCCCGGAGGAGCCAAATCATTTGAAAGAAGTCACTAAATATCTGTTCAGCAAGGTGAGGGCATTGAGTCCTCCCTCCGTCCCAGGGAGTGGGTGACGTCAGCTATGGTCAGGTATCTGAAGGACAAATCATTGCCAGCCATGGGAAGAAGGAGAGCGAAAAAATCGCCAGCTGAGGGAATAGCAAGTGCAAAGGCCCTGAGGCAGGACTGGAGGGGATATCTGTTTATTCCCAGAGCGACAAATGGCCACAAATGTGCCCCGCCCCAACCTCCCTCTCCTCCAAAAAAACAGTTGAACTTGGTGAAGTAGGGAGCATTGAGATTCACCTCCTCCCTCTGCCTCCCTCACGAAATGGCAGTGAACCTGGCCTTCTGGGCCCACACAGAGTGGGGGTCGTGACCTCAGTGTGTGACTCCGGGAAACCCCTCTGGGCCTCCGCTTCCTCTTCTGCGAGGACGAGATGATGCCTCTGAGAGGCTGACAGGCCCAGAGCCGAAAGGATGTGCTGGGGGGGGTGGTCAGTGAGGGGGGCACTTGCCGGCAGGCACAGAGCAGGAAGCAGAGGTGCCGGGACTTGAGACTCCAGGGCCAGCTTCTCCCACCTCCCTGCCTAGGGAGGGCCACCCAGGGCCCCACCCCTTTGTCCGGTGGCCTCCTGTTCTCACCTGAGGATCTGGTTTCTGGCTTCAAGGCTGCAGAGACGACCCCAGTATAGCTTGGCTTTGTTGCTACCAGTGGCTCCAGGGAGAATGTGCGAATCAGCCTTCCAGGCTCAGGGGGCAGCAAATGCAAAGGTCCTGAGGCAGGACCAGAGGGCAGTGTGTTTGGCTGCCAGTAAGGAGGCCGGTGTGGCTGAGTGAGCATACAAGAGTGGGATAAGATGAGGGAGAGGGGTGGTGGGGTCCCTCAGACCACAGTGAAGTCTTCGGACTAATTCTAGAATGATGAGGAGCTGCTGGAGGACACAGTCTGATTTTACGGGGGACACAAAATAGTCCCCAATATGGGGACTCCTGTGTACAGGAGCTATTGGTCCAATGCCCTTGCTTTCAGATGGGGAAACTGAGGCCTGGAGACACTCAGCGACTGCCCGTTGCAGAGGCATCCCAGTAGGGAAAAACCTCCATTTCAGGTGGACACGGGTTCAAGGCTCAGCTCCTTTACGTGGGCACCGGCCTTGCCTCCCCGCACCTCCATTTTCCCACCTGCACAATGGGAGCAAACTCCTGGAAAACGGTCATCACAGGATCTGTCTCATAGAAATCTCACCCCTTGCCTCCTGTCTATGGAGACTTTCAGGCCTTTTTTTTTTTTTTTTTTTTTTAACCCGGGGTAAGACATCTATACCAAAATTCACCACTTTAATCATTTTTAAGTATATGATTCAATGTTATTAATTGCATAGTATACAGCCATCCCCACCGTTTCCAGAACTTTTCCATCATGTCGAACGGAAACTCTGTCCCCGTTAAACACTGAGGCCCCAGCACCCACCATCTACTTTCTGTCTGTACGGATTTTCCTACTCGAAGGGCCTCCTGTGAGTGGAATACCGTATGTGACCTCTCCCGTCTGGCGCCCTCCACTTGGCATGACAGTTTTCGAGGTTCACCCACCCTCTGGCGTGTGTCGGAGCTTAGTTCCTTCTTACGGCCGAATAATTGATGGACCCCATTTGTTCATCCGTTCAGCTGTTGATGGACATTTGGGTTGTTTCCAGCTTTGGGGACCGTGAGTCCTGCTGCTGTGAGCACGAGCGCACAACGCTCGTCGGAGTCTCTCTTCTTAATTCACCGGGGCCCACGGCAAAGGGTGGAATGGCTGGGTCACATGATGACTCTGTTTAGCTTCTGGGGGGACTGCTCCCCGCCCAGGCCTCCTTTGGCTTCATCCTGTAGCATCTCAGGGGACTCCATTCACCCAGCCAGGCTCCTCCAAACATTTGTGTCTCCTGACTCTGTTTCTCCCTGTCTGAGACTTTCCTGGAAAAATAAGCTTTCCGCGGTGTTCAGATGGCAGCCTGGAAGGGACTCGCTGGGGCCTCCAGGAACCACGTGTGGAGGAAGACACTGTGGACTTGGTGTGTTTCAGCACGCAGACTTTTCCAGGCTCGGGTAGGAGCTGTGACATCAAGCTGAGCCGGGCTCGAGCCCCAGCTGCACTGCCTACACCTGCAGTGGCCCAGGCTAGCCTGCCCCGCTGTGAGCTCCGCTTCCTGCATCTGGAACCCTGGGGTGGCTCTCCTGGCCCCCTCCCCCCGCTTGGTGGGAGGGTTGAAAGAGAGAACTTGTGGAAAGTGCCCGGGATTTGAAAGCACCTGCTCCAGCCCTTGTGCTCAGTTCAAGTTCACATTGGGTTAGTCATTCAACAAACATGTTGACGTTGGCTCTGGGTGATGGCCTGAGGCTGAATCACTTCTGAGTCACTGTTGCTTTCCTGGGACTCAGCTCAGGGCTAAGGCATTGGGTGCGTCTGCTGAGGGAATGAATGGGAGAGACAGAGAGAAAGGAGAGGGAGAGGGAGAGAGAGAGAGAGAGAGAGAGGGAGGGAGGGAGGGAGAGGTGGGGAGAAAGAAAAAGAGACAAGAGACACAGAGACACAGAGACAGATGGGGTGGGGGTTAACCCAGAACTCAAATCCACGCACCACACTGCACCGAGGGGGGGGGGGGAGATCCCCTGCGCTGGGCGGGGCGCCGTCCTCACTCCCCCCTCTTTCTGCCATTCTGTCCTAAGGGCACTTTACTGCACACAACAGGCCTGTGAGGCAGACGGGGGGGGCTTTGGTGGGAGAGAAGACATTTGCCTAAGTGGGGGTGCTCACTGCGGGCGGTTCTGTGCACCCCTCCCCAGGGGACACTTGGTGATGTCGTGACCGAGGGGCCCGGTGGGTGGAGGCCAGGGACGTCGCTCAACACCCTACAGTGTACGGAATGGCCCCCGGCAGCAGAGAAGGGTCCAGCCTCAAACATCGGTGGTGCCAAGGGAGAGAAACCCTGTGTCGGTTACTTGGAAAAGTAATCGGTTGCAGCCCCTCGCTCACACTACGCCGCAGAATAGTGTCCCAGTCGGTTAGATGATATACACCCGGTAGATCATGTTGCCATCTCTCCCCCTCCGTGGGTGTATTTAGATGAGTACAGTATTGGAGGAGCTCACAGACTCATAAGATTACAGATGCAAAGTCTCTTAGGTGACCGTGGAACCCCTAACCCAGTGGTTCTCCATCGGGGGTGATTCTATACCCCCAGGGGGCACTTGGCAATGTCTGGAGACATTTTTGGTTGTCACAGCTTGAGGGGGTGGGTGCTGGCTGCTGGCGTCGAGTGGGCGGGGGCCAGGCATCCTGCTAAACGTCCCACAGCACACAGGGCAGCCACCGCGACAGAGAACGACATGACTCCAAATGGCGACAGAGCCACAGTTGAGAAACCCTGATCTTAGCGCCCGCCAGCTCAGTATGGGTCCGGGCCTTCGGAGCCACCTGGGGTTGGTGGCTTCATGAGCCGTCTCTGGGCTGTTGCCTTGGGACTCCTTAGGGTGCTGCTGGGTCTCGGTGCCAACTCAGCTTTGCCCATGGGGCAGGGTGCTGAGTCAGGGGCTCACCTTACCCTCTGAAAGCTCACACTTCCTTTACTTCACACCATATTCTGTCACCAGCCTGGGTGCTCCGGGGCTCCCTGACATACAGGAAACTGCTGGCAGAAAAACAGCTCCTGTGCCCTTCCCCCAGCTCTGGAGTTAACTCTTGGGACATCATTTTGGTGATGCCTAAAGTCCCCGCAGACCGTCATCCCTTCCAACCCCTACACCCACCTCCCCAGAAGACAATATGAAACACGGCCAAGGACATATACATGCTCAGTACTTGTTTGCATTAGCAATTTTTGGCACATCTAATGAAATATTATGCAGCCGTTTAAAATGGTAATAAAAACATATCATGGAGGAAAAAATACGGAAAAACGGTTTTAACCTTGTGTGGAAAAAGAAAAGGGGGGGGGGACACACTGATCACCACAGCCATGTGAAAGCAATTCAACCACTAACCAGAAATCCCTCCCTCTAAACACCTTTGATTGGAATCAGGTTGTAGAATGCAGAATAAGTTGTTTTTCTTTTTTTTTTTTTTTTTGGTATTTAATATTTTCTCAAATGGATGGCAGAACTTCTTTTATGGAAAGGAGAAGTGTTGAGGTGCTGGGTCTTCTTACGGCCATCTGAGATGGGGCCCCGCGGTGAGATTTTTTTTCCTACTTTCTCTCTGGGTGACATCTGCCATTGAAGCTTGCTACCTGGGACGGGGGCCACCTCTTTGCTAATAAAAACAATGAATGTCGAGTTTTTAGGAACCAGGGCACCAGTTCTTCCCCACCGGGCACTGCTGATGTTTGGGTCTGGATCTTTCTCTGTGGTGGGGGCTGCCATGTACATCATAAGCTGTTTAACAGGGGTACCTGGGTGGCTTCATCGGTTAAACATCCAACTTTTTTTTTTTTTTATGTTTTTTTATTTTTGACAGTGAGAGAGACAGAGCATGAGCAGGGAAGGGGCAAAGAGAGAGAGGGAGACACAGAATCCAAAGCAGGCTCCGGGCTCTGAGCTGTCAGCACAGAGCCCAACGCGGGGCTCGAACCCACGAACTGTGAGATCATGACCTGAGCTGAAGTCGGACGCTCAACTGACAGAGCCCCACGGGCGCCCCAAGTCTCTGACTCTTGATCTCAGCTCAGGTCTTGATCATCTCAGGGTTGTGAGTTCAAGCCCCGCACTGGGCTCCACACTGCGCATGAAGCCTCCTTAAAAAAAAAAAAATGCTGTTTAACAGCACCCCAGTCTCCACCCACGCCAGGAGCACCCCCGAGTTGTGGCAAACCAAAAATCTCTCTCGACCAGGTCACCCCTGGTAGAGAACCACGCGTCCAGAAGATGGAAGTTGACATTTGGGTTTTCAGAAAGGACCAGAAAAACCGATGAGGCATATTTCTGCATTAATCAGTGCAGGCTGAAGCACACAGCTGGATGGGGGCATGACACTGTTCTATCTGGGGGAGGCGCCCAGGAAACAGAAACTCAACAGCTTCAGTCCCGTTACAACTGGCGTCTCTTTGGACTCAGAGGCCTCTGGGGGAGACCTGGGAGGTATTTTTGAGCAAGCAAGGAAAATGGCTTTACCTGTTAGCTTAAACTCAACAGGAAAGTCTGCAGACCCTACGAAAAGTTCTTTTAAATCTTTTGTGAGTCTTTGTTCCACCACCACCACCACCACACCCCGCCGCCCCCCAGGGCCTCCGGAACCAGCGGTGAGCAAAGAAGAGCGTTTCCACAGGTCGGTGGGGCCACTGCTCCGTTCTGGAACAGTTTTTGCAAAAGCCGCAGAAAGAGGGTACAGGAGCCTCGCGCACTCACGCGCGTTTCATCGCCAGCGGAACTGGGCCCCGGCTATTTACTCGAGAAAGATGAATCAGATTGTCATCTCCCATTTCTGCTTTTTGTGGATTACCAAACGCTTTCAGCTGTTTCCAGGACTGCCATGGGGGGGGGGGCGGAGGGGGGAGGGATGGAGGGAGGGAGGAAATCCCAGCCTCTGTCGCAACGGGGCGAGAGTGTTTTAAAATAGGTGCTGCTTACAAGCTATTTTCACTTTCTGGAAACAACTTGTGCAATTGTTGGTAGTCATGGTTACCCCTTCTCCCCCCCCCCCCCCCGGGGCCCTGAGAAGGGGGAAGATGAGGGAGAGCGCCTGCCAAGGACAGGCACCTCCTTGCCCGACTGAGACATTTGGGGTGTATGAGGTGGGTCTCTGGAGTGGCCGCCTCTGGTCGCCAAGGCAGGGGCTCTCATGTGATTCCTTCACACCCGGGCACCTACAGGGGAGGGTCCCATGACCCACCATGCAAGCAACAGATGGGCTGCTGCAGAGAGCCCCTGACCCCTTCTGGCAGAGTTCAGGGACCCTCAGGAGGCAGACCGACCAGGTTAGGTACCCTAATGCCACCACTCCAACGCTACCTCTCTGGGCCTAAGTTTCCTCCTCTGGAAAGGAGCACCCACCATACACAGCCCTCAAACAAGCATTTCATTTTTTTTTAACAGGACGGGGAACTCATCCCTTTAAAAAAAAATCCTGCCAAAAGGCAAGACTAGTAAAAAGCAAGGCAGGACAGAAGCTCCGCATTTTTTCCCTTTCAAAAAAATTGTTTTAAAAAGGTGTGTGTGTGTTGGGCGGGGGACGGTGTGTGTGTGTCGGGGGGGGCAGGTTAGCTTGCACACTCCAGAAGTTTGTCTAAAACCTCAGAAGCTTCCAGAAAGAGGTAAGTCTTTTTTCAGCCCAGAGGAGGCCACGTCAGTGAGACCAGCACTTTCCCCACCTCTGGGGAAAAGGAGGCAATTTATGGCTCAGGGAACAACCTTAAAATAACTCTCCCTCAGTCTTAAAATGTAGTGTTTAAATTTATAGAAAAGCCCGCGGTTCCTGGCAGCTGGGTGCCACAGCTGACAACCCAGGGCACTGGCTGGGGCGGGAGGAATGTCACCCCTACCTCTGCCAGCCTGCCTTCCATCAAATCTGCCCCTTCCCCCTAGTCCCACCCTACACCCCAGCTTCCAAGCAGCCAGACCTGAGCTGTGATTTTTCAAAAGATGCAAAAAAAATTTTTTTAATTAAAAAAACAACAACAAAAGTCCTATAAAAACGAACCAGGGGGCCAAAATGCCCACCTGTCTCCCTATTTACAGTAATACAATATCTGTCACAGTCACTATGTACAATATTATAAAAAAATGTCGAAGACAGTACAAATTAAGGCGGTATTTCTCACAAGGCATCAAGCCTCGATCCTCTAGTGTAGACCCGGCGGCGGGGAAGACGACACTTAATTATTGCACCATTTTGAAAACAAAACTCGTCAAGGAGGATCGTGGTCTTCTCCCACCGGGCCTTCAGTCTCTGATGGGGGCCGGGGCGTCGTCGTCGTCGTGGGGGGCGGGGAGCCCCCTCGATGGCCACGCTGTACCCAGCCCGGTCCTCTGGGCCCAATAAATACCAGTCACAGTTTGGGAGGGGCCGCGCCCGGTGCGTGGGACCCGCCACGGCCGCGCGCGGGGAGGTGGGGGGGGCGTCCGGGCTACATGTGCCGCTTCATGTGCAGCGCCAGGTGGTCGGAGCGCGAGAAGGCACGGTCGCACAGGTGGCACTGGAAGGGCCGGTGGCCCGTGTGCTTGCGGTAGTGGCGCGTGAGTTCATCGGAGCGCGCGAACTTCCAGCCGCAGCCGTCCCAGTTGCAGTGATAGGGCTTCTCGCCTGCAGAGAGGGGGCGAGAGCGGGCCTCAGTTTGCTTCCCAGGGACTGCTCCTCCCGCCTGCGGCCCCGGGACGCACACACTCACCGCGACAGTGGCCACTAGGGCGCACGCAACCTACCCCTATGACCAGCTCCCCGAAGCGGCAGGGGGAACTTACGTTCTGGACCTCTAGGGATCCTAGGCACGCACCCCTGGCTCTCGAGCCTCCTGATTCTCACCCCCCCTCACCCCACCGGGGAGTCCAAAGTGCGCACTGTCCACGCCCCCAGAGGAGTCCCAAGCTTGCCTCCTCTTCCCCAACGTTCTGAGACCCATCGTCCCTCCAGGATTCCTAAGCGCGTGCACCCTCTTCCCAAAGCCCTGCGCCACGCTCCCAGGAGGGTCCTGAGCGGGCGTTCCTTCCCCAACATTCAGAGACAGGGTTCCCCTAAGGTTCCTAAGCGCGCACCCCCTCCCTAACCTCCGGAGCCACGCCCCCAGAGAGTCCTAAACTTGCGTCCCCCTTCCTCATCTCCTGGGCCACGCCCTCTGGGGGGGGTCCTCCGCGCGCGCCACTAGTCCAGAGCCCCCAGCCACCGCCCCGGGCCAGCGCTCGTCGCCCACCTGTGTGCGTGCGCAAGTGCGCCTTGAGGTGCGAGCTCTTGGTGTAGGTCTTGCCGCAGCCCGCGTAGCTGCAGGTGTGCGTGGCGGTGCGCTTGCGCGGCCAGGAGCGGCGGCCGCGCTTCGGCTTGGCTTCCAGCAGCTCCAGCGGGGACGCGGGAGGCGTGAGCAGACCTCGGGCGGCGGGCGGCGCCAAGCCCAGAGCTGCGGCGGCGGCGGCGGCGGCGGCCGCGTCGTCGAAGAGACCGAAGGCGGCGGGCGCGGGCGGCGCGTAATGCAGGCCGGGACCGGGCGCCCCGAAGCCGGGGCCGCCGAAGGGCGGCGGGAAGGGGCCGCGCGGACCGGGCGCGGGCAGGCGCGCGGGGCCGTCGGGGCTGAGCGGCGGCGTGTCGGGCGGCGGCGGGGGGCGGCCGCCGGGGCCCCTCATGCACGCGGCTGCCGGGCCCGGGGCGCCCTCGCGCTTGAGGCCCCGCGGCCCGCGGGTCAGGCCGGGCGCGCAGCCGTAGCCTCCGCCGCCGTCCGCCTCGGGGGGCTCGGCCTTCACTAGGCGGCTGGGTGGCGCCAGCAGGAAGCGGCCGTGCAGCGCGGGCCCCGGAGGCACGTCCAGCTCGGGCCGCAGCAGCTCGGACACCAGGCCGCCCGCAGGGGCGCTGTAGGGCGGCGGCGCGCTGGGCTCGGGGTAGTAGAACGCAGGCGGCGGGGGCGGCGGCTGCGGCTCGGGGGCCGCCTCAGCGCCAAGGCCGTCCAGCCCCATGGACAGGATGAAGTCCAGCACGCTGTTGAGGTCTTCGTCGGTGCCGCCTGCCTCGGGCTCTGCGCGCGGCCAGCGCTGCGGGTGACAGGGGGATAGGGGCGCGGGCGTGAGCGCGCGACGGGGCCCGGGGATCTCCGCCCGCCGCCTGCGTTCTACTACCCTGAGCCCGCGGTCCCCGCCGCCTGCGTTTTACAACACTGCGCCCGCAGTCCCCGCCGCCTGCGTTCTACTGCCCCGCAGCCCGCGTTCTACTACCCTGAGCCAGCCGCCCCCGCCGCCCGCGGTCCCGGCCGCCCTCACCTCCTGCAGGCCACGCTCGCGGCACGGACTGGCGAAAGTGGAGAAGGACGGCAGGATGGGCTCGCTCAGCGCCATGGCTGGGACCCGGGGCCGACGCGGGTTGGGGACACCGGTGAGAGGCTGCCCGGAGCCGGGCTGGTCGGGGCGCGGGCGGGCGGGGACGCTCTGCGGCCCGCGGCCGGGCCCGCCCAAGCCTTATAGGCGCGGCGCTCACGGGGGCCGGGCCAAGGCGGCGGCGGCGGAAACGCGTCCCGGATGGGGACGAGCTCCGGGCGCAGCCTAAATTTAGCCGCGGTATATAAGCCGGCGGGCGGCGCGGCCGCGGCCACTGCGGCCGCCAGGGCTCTGCGCAGCCCGGCTGGCCCCTCGCGCACCGCCAGGCCGCTCCCCCCTCCCGGGCCCGCCCCCGCCCGTCTCCCCGGCGACGCGTCAACACGCGCTCCACAACAGCCCCGTGACGCCCAGGGATCCCCGGGGTGCCCCGTGGGCTCCCGCCTGCTCGGGGACAGGGAGGACCTGGAGCGGAGGCGGCATCCGGGGCCCGGGACTCTGAGCCGAGCACCGGGTCCCGGGGCCTCCCGGCTTCCCTGACGGAGGGGGAGAATGGTCCCCAACGCCTCGGAGGGGTTCCCAGGACCCGTGATCACTGGGGAGATTGACCCACAGCTTCAGAGGGGGCCCCAGAATCCTAGATGGATGGGGAGACTGTGTCCCAGGGCCTCAGGGCGAGGTTGCCGGGAACCCTGATGGAAGGGGGAGTGGGGTCCCCAGGATTCGTAATGGGTGGGGACACTCAGCCTCTCGTTTTCTGGGGATCCAGTGAGCCTGACCCACTGTTATGCCCATCACTCTGTTAAAAAAAAAAAAAAAGAAAAAAAAAAAAACCTTGCGTGACGACCTCAACAAATGTTAAGTCTTTGAGACGCTCTCCCTCAAGGAAGCCGTCCAGGGAAACTGAGGCTCAGGGGGCTCTGGGAGAGGCTTGCAGTTCTCCAGAGGCTGGTAGGCCTAGTGCCTTCACGGACTTGTATCAGTGAAGAGGCTGGGGACAAGGATGACAGTCTCTTCCTCCAACACAGACCCAACACTGGGCGGGAGTGGGCGGTGGTGGCAGGGGACAGGGTGGGCATCTCGAATATGCCACCTGGGTCCCCCACACCACAGCCCTGCCTGCCAGGGACTGGCACTACCTTTGTTATTGTGGGCTGGTACTGTGTGAGCACTGAGAGCACAACAGCCAACAGGCACACAAATCCCCTGCCCTTGGGGGCCTCCACTGGGGGACACAAAATAAACAAGTATATTGGGAATATGAGCCTTTTGGAAACACATTGCAGGGGATGGAAAACACAGCAGGGAGGGGGGATAGGAAGTGAGTGAGTGTGAGGGGGAGAGAGAGGATGGTGAAATTTTGAACCTCACCCATGAGCCGCCGTGTGAGTCAGGACCTGGAGAAAGTGGGAGCCACATCAGTACCAGAGGGAGAGCATCTCATGGTGTAACCCGGAGCCAGCATCCAGCCCTGGTCTCCTGACCTATGTTCCAGCCCCGGGAGGTGTCTTCTCCCAGTTTGGGAGGCCCCAAATCTTCTCTGGGGCCAGAAGGGCTTTGTCACTGACAGCAGCTGGACCACCACAGCCCAGGGACACTGCATGCGAGTGGCCTTGGCGCCACACAGGCATGGGGTCCACAATCCTGGACCCTCCCCCGCTGGACGGAGCCTCAGAGGTGTGTCACCTTACCGTGATTCATCCGACTGTGGGTTCAGCAAACGGGATAAGCCCTATTTGCCAGGCGATGGGGACCCAGGGGTGTCTCAGTGTTCACAGTTGCTGGGGTCGGGGGGCAGAGATCGCCCCTGCAGCTTCCCTGGGCTTCTAGAGACTCCAGATTGACCTCGAACATGCTTCTTGCATCTGCCACTGTGATGGCTGAGCGCCAGCCGCAGCCACTGACCACTGGCTGTGTGACCTTGGGCAAGCGGCTTTGCCTCTCTGGGCTTGCTTCCTTGTCCGCAAAGCAGATAATAATGGGACCTTACCCCACAGCGATATTGTAAGCGTCATGCAGGTTCTTTTCTCTCTGCGTGTGTGTGTGTGTGTGTGTGTGTGTGTGGAATTGATGATGTCTCATGAACTCTCCACAGGTTCTGGCCAGATGAGCCACCTCTATGCTTTCCTCGTTGTCTTTATCTGGGCCTCAGTTTCCCCATATGATACTGAGGGAAAGATTAAGGGAATCAAATTTGGTCCCCAAGGAGTATGATTCTCTGGTCCTGCCCCTCAGCCTCTGGTAGCCGCTCCAGCTCCCTTCAGCTCACCTCTCTCCCTTCCTTCTCAGATTCCTTGCGGGTCCTGGAACGCCACGCACATGCCCCACTCCAGGGCTTTGTACTTGCTGTGACGTCTCCCAAGCGTTTCTGCCTCTCGCTTTCCACTTGCTGGGCTCTGGCTCTTCTTTCTTCCCTCCCACCTCCTTACCTAGTGAGCTTAATTTTTTTGAGGGCGCTGTTAGGTTTACAGAAAACATGAACAGTAAGGAAGAGTTCCCGTATACACCCCCCGCCATAAACGGTTTCTCCTGTTATTTACACCTTCCGTCGTGCGATACATTTGTTATACTTGATGAGCCAATATTGACGCGTTGTCATTGACTAAAGTCCACACTTGACACTCGAGTGCAAACTCTTGGTGTTTTCCATTTTATGGGTTTTGACAAGTGCACTTCACGTGTCCACACTTACGCCATCATACAGAATCGTTTGGCCGCCTTAGAAGTCCCCTGGGCGCCACCTCCCCCTCGCCCCCTCCTCCCTGACCCCTGAGTAGGTTCCATAGTTCGGCTTTTCCAGAATCCCTATAGTTGTAGCTCATACAGTAGGTAGTTTTTTCAGGCTGGCTTCTTTTCACTTTGCTAAGCACATCTAAGATGACTCCAAAGCTTTCTGTGGCTTGAGCACTCGTTTCTTTTTTTATTGCTGAATGATAGTCCGTGGTATGGATGGAGGGACCACAGTTTATCCATTTACCTATGGAGGGACACCTTGATTGCTTCCAGTTTTTGGCGATAGACTTGCTGGATCGCATATATATTGAACATGGCTACTATAAACATTCATGTGCAGGTTTGCTCATGGGCACGTTTTCAAGTTCGTTGGGGAAACGCCTAGGAGCACAATCGATGGATCATAGGCTAGGACTGTGTTTCGCTTTGTAAGAGACAAACACACTGTCTTCCAAAGTAGTAGTACCGTTTGCGTTCCCACCAGCAGTGAGTGAATGAGAGTTCCCGCTGCTGCACATCCTCGCCAGCATTTGGTGTTGTCAGTTTTTTGTATTTTAACCCTTCTAATAGGTGTGTGGAGGTATCTCATCGATGCCTTTAATTCGCGGTATCTCAAGGACATCTGATGCGGCGCATCTTGTCATTTGCTTCTCTGCCACCTGTATATCTTCGTTGGTGAGGGGTCTGTCCAGATCTTCGGTTCTGTTTTTAACTGGGTTGTTTGTTTTCTCAGGGAGTTTTAAGAGTTGTTTGTATATTTTGGACACCTCAGTCCTGTATCAGACAGGTGTTTTGCAAAGATTGTCTCCTAATCTGTGGCTTGTCTTTTGAATCTCTAGCAGTGTCTTCTTTTTATTTTTTATTTTATTTTATTATTTTCTTTTAATGTTTAATTATTTTTGAGACAGCTGTCAGCACAGAGCCCGACGTGGGGCTCGAACCCATGAACTGCGAGAGCATGACCTGAGCTGAAGTTGGAGGCTTACTCAACTGACCCACCCAGGCGCCCCTCTAGCAGTGTCTTTTGCAGAGCAGGAATTTTTCATTTTAAGGAAGGCCAGTGTATCATCATTTCCTTTCAGGATTCTACTTTTGGTCTTGTGTCTAAAAAATTGCCAAGCCCAAGGTCATCCTGATTTTCCCCTATGTTTTCATCTAGAAGGTTTGTAGTTTTGCATTTTACCCTTAAGTGAATGATCCATTGTGAGTTAAAAAAATTTTTTGGGGGGGCATGTGGATACCCAGTGTTTCCAGGACCATTTGTTGAAAAGGGTGTCCGAGGGGTGCCTGGGTGGCTCCGTTGGTTAAGCATCTGACTTCGGCTCAGGTCATGATCTCACAGTTCATGGGTTCGAGCCCCACGTTGGGCTCTGTGCTGACAGCTCAGAGCCTGGAGCCTGCTTCGGATTCAGTGTCTCCCTTCCTCTCTGCCCCTCCCCCGCTCACCCTCTGTCTCTGAAAAATAAACAAACATTAAATAAAACACTTAAAAAAGAAAAGGAAAAAGGTGTCTGAGTTTATCTGTGCATTTCGGTGTGAATGTGGGCTTTTTCAGGCTCCGCTGACCCCGCCCACGACAGCCCCAGCCCACGCTGTATAGTTCCTTTCTCTGCCTCCTTTGTTTTGTAGCACTTTTTACTTTTGCTCATTATTTTTATCCAACCATTTGCTTTCTTTTCTGTCACTCCCACAAGCAGTGCATGAACTGCAGGGAAGGGGAGGGGCCAGGTCTATACCGGATCCAGGCTCAGCCCAGCCCAGCCCAGCACACAGTAGGCAGTCAATAAACACTGAGCAGATGGAGGAGCAAGCAAGAGAGTGGATATATCCCCTGCAGCTTCTCACAGGAACTTCTGTGGGTGGCTCTCTGCTCCTGCGGGACTGTCCACACTTTCTCCTCAGCCCCTCCCCTGTGACCTTCCTTGTCACCATAGTGAGTGGCTTGAATGTGTCCCTAAAAATATATCCAAGTCCTAACCCCCAGTGCCTGTGTATGTGACCTTGCTCGGAAAGAGGGTCTTGGCAGATGTAATTAAGGGACTTGAGGTGAGATCATCCTGGGTCAGGATGGGCCCTGCATCCAAGGATAAGTGTCCTCATAAGAGAAAGGACGCAGAGACACGGACCCAGAGAAGATGGCCGTGTGAAGGTGGGGGCAGAAATCAGAGCAACGGAGCTACAAGCCAGGATTGCTTCGAGCCACCAGAAAAGTGACGGATTCTGCTCTGAGCATCATCAGAAGGAGCCCACCCTGTCAACACCTTAATTTCAGGCTTCTGGCCCCCAGAACTGGAGGAGAACACATTTCTGTTGTAGTAAGCCACCCAGTGTGTGTCTTTTCTTTTTCTTCTTTCTTTCTTTTCTTTTTTTTTTTTTTTTTTGCGGCAGCCCCAGGAAGCTCATACACCATGTAACCAGCTGTTCTTCCTGGCTTCCTCTCCAGACAGGGAGCCCCCCCAAAGGCAGGGGCCTCCCTTGATTCATCTCCATGTCTCCCAGGCCCAGCTGTGGGCCTGGTGGTGAAATGTGATGTGAGGATACCGGCCACACACGGAGGACCTCCCAGGGCAGCGTGAGACACTTCAGCAGAGCACCTGGTGAGCAGAACCCACCCTCAGAGCCTCCAGTGAACAGGAAGAATGTGGACATTAGTTGCCACGCTACCTGTGTGACCTTAGCCATGTCGTGTAACCGCTCGGGGCCTCGGTTTCATTGTGGCCTGGGAGATGGCGTGTGTAGATACTCTTGAGTATCTGCTGCCTGATTCTGAGCATGAGTGAACGGGCCAGATCAGGGATCCCAGGCGGAGGAGAGGACTGGCAGTGGGGGGCTCGGAGCACGGCACCTCTCGTGCTGAGGGCCCATCACCCTGCCATCCAGGCTGCGTGTACCTATGTGAGTGTGTCCCGGTGACGTCTCAGGTGACAGTGCTGGAGAAGGAGTCAGGTGCCCAGTGCTGCCTCTTTCTAGCGGGGTGACTTACCCTTGGCAAATGGGGATGATAAGGGGCATCTACAAAGGTTATGGGATCGGTAAGTGAGCTGATAATACTGAAGCACAAGGTGTTTGCTAAGTAAGCAACCACCCTTCTCCCTAAGTGTCCCTGGTAAGTTCCAAAAGGGTAGGGACTGTCTCTGTGTCTGTACCTTGCTGTCTCCCTCACAGTTGGGAACTTTATGCCCCTTGACGGTGATGCCCTCATTCTGATGTCTTTGCCAAGGCCTTGCATCCTCTCCTAACTTGTCAACGTTAAGTCTAAGCCGGGGGGGCGGGGCAGATCATTTCCCTCCCATCCAGGGATACTGTTTGCAGCACCAGGTTGGCACAGATTCTAAGATGCTCCCTGGGCTCAGGGCTCGGAAACAGCGCTGTGATTGATTGGTGATGTCTGTCTGGGATTGATTGGTGATGTCTGTTACTGGGAGAGGCTGATATGAATGGTTCATGTGCTGCTTGGCCTTTATCATATCCTGCCGTCTATCTTTAAGGGCTCACGAAGCTTGCAAATCAGATTTTAGTCTGAGCAACAAATAATCATTGAGCTCCCTCTCTCCATGCTCTGCTGGACGGGGAGCGGAAGCTAAAGAAGTACACGGCCCCTCTCTGCCCACAGAGAGCTTACAGTCTCTTTAACTGTGTCCTGACCACTTCTAGTATCCTTTACTTCCTTCTACTTTTCTCCTAGAGTCTAGACTCCCTCTCCCTTTACCAGCTGTTCTGCCCCACGCAGCTATTGTGTGCACTTTGGCCCAACTCCCAAGAGCAAGCACTTAGGAATTCTACAGAAAACACGTCACCTAAAAATACAGCTGAGCTTCCGAGACAAGTCCTGAGTGCTCTGGAGGAATCAGAGCTGCATGACAGCGGCAACTGGACAATGACTCCCAGCTGGGCCGACTGGGGTGTTTCTGCCCGGGTTTGCGCAAGCTTTCTGCGGCGTGTTGCCAAACCCAGCTCCCCGTGTTGCAAAGATGTTTGGCAGCTCGGCATTTCTCGGGGGTGGGAAGTAGCGTGCGCAAGGATGCCCCTGCGAGTGGGTTTCTTATCTCCCGTCAGCACCTTGCGGGTGCTGTGTTCGGAGCCGAGGCCCAATGAGAAAGGGTGCTTTCTGATTTGCCTCACCGTCTCTGGGACTTTCTTGTTGCTTACGGACAATTAAGCAGTGAGTGTGTCGGGGAAGGTGCTGAGTGTCATTTGGTTGATGACTGATGGATTCCTGTGAGAATCCTGCATCATCTTCCCACCAGTCAGGCCACAGTGGTCTTAACCTTGTTGATACAGAGGACAGGAGAGGAGGAGGGAACAACACGTATTAAGCACCTACTGTATGCCAAGCAATACACTGAAGAACTGCATGTAGTTTTCTTTTTTTTTTAATTAATGTTTATTCATTTTTTGAGAGGGAGAGACAGAGCATGAGCAGGGAGGGGGAAGAGAGAGGGGAAGACGCAGAATCCGAAGCAGGCTCCAGGCTCTGAGCTGTCAGCACAGAGCCTGACACGAGGCTCGAACCCACAAATGACGAGATCGTGACCTGAGCCAAAGTCAGACGCTTAACCGACTGAGCCACCCAGGCGCCCCTGCATGTAGTTTTCTTGTCTAATCCTCACAGAAGGACTGTTTAGCATGGTGAGCGATGGACGGATCGGGGGGCTCAGCCAGACCCCTAGGTCAGATCCTGGCCCTGGCACCTGCAGCTCAGTGACCGTGATTGAATGGCTTTCTCTTTTTGAACCTCAGTCCCTTATCCATCAAAGGGGCATGCGAATGCGTCATCATGTATTGATGAAAATAAGAGACGTTGCATATGAAGGACTGTTTCTGCAAGAGGGCTTCCAGAGCTGGGAGCTGTGTTTATTTGCCTAAATCAAGGGCTGGCACACCCTGGCTTGCAGCTTTTAAAATAAATATGTCAAAATGTCAGGGTGCCTGGGTGGCTCAGTTGGTTAGGCGTCCGACTCTTGAGATGGGGTCACGATCTCACAGTCATGAGATCAAGCCCCCGTCTAGCTCCGCGCTGTGCTGATCGTGGAGTGAAACGTGCTTAAGATTCTCTCTCTCCCTCTGTCCCTCTCCTGCTCGCTTGTGTGCGTGTGTGCATGCTCACGCATGCTCCCTCTCAAAAAATAATACATATTTATCAAAATGTCAATAGTATTATTCTTTATATTTTGTGTATATTCCAATGTTAATTATATGCATGCATGTATATGTATATAATTCTTTTTATCAAGGTGAAATTCATGTAATACAAAATTAACCATGTTAAAGCTAACAATTCAGTGGTGCTTAGGACATTCACCGTGTTGTACAAGCATCACCTCTAGTTCTGGAACATTTCCATCATCCCGAAAAGAAAGCTCATCCACATGAGCAGCCGCTCTCCATCCCCCCCCCCCACCACCCAACCCCTGGCAGCCACCAGTCTGCTTGTTGTCTCTGTGGATCTCCCTGTTCTGGACGTTTCATATACACGGAATCACACACTATGTGACCACAGCAGCTTTTGCTGGGTTAATAGCTAAGCATGGTTTTTACATTTATGAATGGTTGGGGAGAAAAAAAGAGAATATTTTATTGTATGTGAACAGTCTATGAAAATTGAATTTCAGTGTCCGTGCATATGTTTCATTGGCACGCAGCCATGCCCGTTAATAGACATATTACGACTGTATGTCGGGGAACAGATGGATGGCTGGCAAGCAAAAAATACTGAATGTCTGGCCTGAAGCTCAGAGAAGCCCAGGGAGAAGCCAGCAGACTGCCTTTGGACTCCAGAGTCTGAAATGGCTCCCCAAACCATCGCCGCCTCTCCGTGTGCATTTAATAGACATTTATGGAATACTTCTTACTGGCCAGGTGTCAGAGAGTGAGCTGTCGCCTGGAATAAGCTGGCCCCTGCCCGTGCTTAGCTCCCAGGAGTCTGATCAATAACCAGCCGAGTAAATACGGGGATGGATCTGAAGACAGCCTTTGGATCAGCGGCTTGGATGTTCAACATCGGGGATGTCTCAAGCACATGGTCATAAAAGGTAGTTTATTAGTGATGACGCACCGGAGAGCAATCTTTATTTTTTTGCTTAGGTTTTCCTGTTACCTCTCTGGCCATAACATCTGGGCTAAGGGCTACTTTTCAAATTGCTTAAAATTTTTAAATTTTGCTTCAGTTTTTAATTATAAAATTCTATTTAGACTTATGTATTTTTATTTTTATATAAGTTTTTAAATGTAGATTTATTATTTTTGAGAGAAAGGAGAGAGAGACAGAGCCTGAGTAGGACAGGGGCAGAGAGAGAGGGAGACACAGAATCCGAAGCAGGATCCAGGCTCTGAGCTGTCAGCACAGAGCCCGACGCAGGGCTCGAACCCAAGAGCTGTGAGATTCTGACCTGAGCTGAAGTCAGAGGCTCAACCGACTGAGCCACCCCAGGTGCCCCTAAAACTTTTAAATAAAAAAATAAATAAAAATAGGGGTGTCTGGGTGGCTCAATTAGCTAAGCTTTCGTCTTTGGCTCAGGTCATGATCTTGTGGTTCGTGAGTTCGAGCCCCACATCAGGCTCGTGGATCCTGCTTCGGATCCTTTGCCCCCACCTCTCTGTGCCTCCCCACCCATGCTCTCTCTCTCTCTCTCTCTCTCAAAAATGAATGAACATTTTTTAAAATTTAAGTTTTTAGATTAAAATTAAGAATTTTTAATTTAGATTTCTTTTTTAAAAATTTGTTTAAATATTTGTTTAGTTTTGAGAGAGAGAGAGAGAGAGAGAGAGAGAGAGAGAGACAGAGCACAAGCAGGGGAGGGGCAGAGAGAGAGAGAGAGAGGGAGACCCAGAATCCGAATCAGCTCCAGGCTCCGAGCTGTCAGACACAGCCCGACACGGGGCTTGAACTCACGAACTGTGAGATCATGACCTTAGCCGAAGTCGGCGGCTTAACCGACTGAGCCACCCAGGCTTTATTTGTTTAAAAATTTAAAATTTTTCTTTAGGTTAAAATCTAAAATTTTATTTAGACTTACTTTTCATTAACCTCAAACCTTTTAATTTTATTTAGGTTACAGTATTTCATTTAGATGTATTTTTATCTTATCATTTGAAAATTTGAAATTTTACTTGGCGTCTTTGTGGCCTCATGCACGTCGTGTAAAATTTGCCAAGGGGTGCACGTGTCACCGCGATTGAGCTCTAGAACGTTTCCGTCACCCCAGGGATGCGCCTCCTGCCCCTTGGCCATCCGCCCTCCACACGCACCCCTGGCCCCAGGCCACCGCTGATGGGCTTTCTGGGTCGATAGAGTTGCCCTTTCTGGACCGCTCACATAAATGCAACCGTACAGCGTGGTGCTTTGCGCTCAGCATCCCTTGAGGTCCATCCACGCTGGTGTGTGTTCGTTCCGTCACGTTGCCGAGCCGCGTCCCATCAGATGGCTAGACAGCAGCTCGACTGTCCCCTTACCTGCTGAGGGATGCGGGCTGACAGCAAAAGTGCAATCGTTCTGTGTCATCCTTGGCACCTCTTGGAGGCCAGGGTCACCCCCACACTAGCAGCTTAGAAAAGGCAGGAACGTCTTTCCCCACTTTGAGGGTCCTAGCCTCCCCTGCCCTTGACGGCCTGGTGTCCGGCGCTGTTGACGGTGAGCTCACCCCTTTGGGCGGCCGGTCAGACTTGATAGGCACCCGACACGCCCTGGGTCTTGCTCTGGTTTTTCGTCATCAGCCCGGGGAGCTGTCTTTGAATCAACGTCTGCCCCTTCCCCCGGGAGAAGCCTCCACCGTGTTGCTCACCCTGCTGACTCACGGCCCTGCGATCAGGGTGGAAAACAATGATGATCTTATTATGTAATTACATCATTACCATCTCCTGTTAATCACGACAAGAACTCAACGGGCTGGCCCCACGCCCTGTGCGGGTAAATCACATAAGGACCCCATTTAACACGATTCAAGTTTGTTTATAAAGTTCTGCATCGTTGGGGACAGGCAACTGGGTATTTCTGAACGCCTGGGACAATTTCTTTGGAAAACAAAGGAGGGTAGATATCTTTCAGGTCTATTTTTTTTTTCACTATCAAATTTTTTTTCATTGAGCTGAAATTTCATATAAAGGCAACCATTTTGAAGTGAACAACACAGGGGCATTAAACCCATTCACAGGGTGGCACAGCTGTCTCTTTCCAGAACATTTTTATCACCCCCGAAAGGAGACTCTTCCCACTTCCCCATCCCCGTCCCCCGCCCCCCCACCCCCAGCCCTTCACAACTGCCAGTCTACTTTCCGTGTCTCTATGGATTTGCCTTTTCTGGACATTTCATATAAATGGGATCGTAACACAGGTGGCCTTTTGTGTCTGGCTTCTTTCACTGAGCACCATGTTTTCGAGATTTATCCACAATGTAGCGTGTGTGCCTCATTCCCGTTAATAATAACATTCTGTTGTATGTTTCCATTCACAAGGTGATGGACGTTTGGGATGGTTCCGCTTTTCGGTGATGGTGAGCCGTGCTCACATACACGTGTGAGGATTTGTCTGAGTCCCCGTTTTTATTCTTTGGGATCCATAGCGAGGCGTGGAATCGCTGGGCCGAAGGGCTGCTCTATGTTTAACTGGAGAACCACCTAGTCGTTTTTATTTTTTTAACTTTTTTTCATGTTTATTTATTTTTGAGAGAGAGTGCGTGCACATGTATGAGCAAGGGAGGGGCAGAGAGGGAGAGAGAGAATCCCAAGCAGGCTCCATGCGCTCAGCCCAGAACCCGTCACGGGGCTCGAACTCACGAACCGCGAGATCATGACCTGAGCCGAAGTCGGTCGCTCAACCGACTGAGCCACCCAGGCGCCCCCACCTAGTCATTTTTAAAAGGCCTTGCTGGGTTGGAACGAGTTCTGGGGTCTTCTAATTATACGTTCACCCCCTAGCCCCAAGGATTATTCATCTTATGGCATTTCTTTTGAGCCTCTGTATGCAGTCCCGTTTCGTTCCTCCAGCCCCCGTGACGGCTCTCTCTCCTGAATTCGCTCTCTCTCCGGGCTGTCCCGGGAACACTGGGCTTCTCCCATTTCCCACTGGAAGCCAAGCCATGAGACTGGCCAAGGAGTGGGGCCACTCCTGTCCCCTTGTCTTTGCAGCTGGGACAGGATGGATCTCACCTGGATGGCGGAACCAGCCCCCTTCACAGATGAGGAAACTGAGTCTGAGGTTTGGGACCCCCTCCACCAGCCCCTTCTCAATCCTGGTTCCCACAGCATGGGCAGCTTTGCATGACCCCAGGCAAATGGCCGGCACATTTTCCTGGTTGAATTTGGGGCAGGGCGTAAAAAGATCTTAGAGAGAAAGAGAAACTCTGATGGAAAAACACCCATGGGATAGTGTTCCCCCAAAACTATGCCGGCATCCTAACCCCCATATTTGTTTAATGCTACCTTATCTTAGAAATAAGGTCTTTGCTGATGTAATTAAGTGAAAGACGTTGAGGTGAGGTCCTCTCAGATTTAGGGTGGACGCTAAACCCAGTGACAGGTGTCTTTATAAGAAAACAGAAGGGAAGATGGCCATGTGAAGGGAGAGGCAGAGACTGGGGAGATCAGCCGCCAAGGAGCACCGGAGGCCGGGAGAGAGGCTGGGGACAGATTCTCTCTCTCGGAGCCTCTGGAAGGAGCCCACTCTCCCCATGCTTGGATTTCAGACTTTGGGCCTCTAGGACTGTGACACAACACGTTTCTGTTTCAAGCCACCCATTTTGTGGTCATGTGTTACGGCCGCCACAGGCAGCTCGTACACGGCGGAGCCGGCTGGAGGGGAAGGCTGGGGTCTCTGCACGCTGGCCCCGGGGCTGGACGCGACAGAGGACACACAGTGCAGGTTCCCCAAGCCCGGCAGGGAGTAGGGAGCACCCACAAACAGCCAGGGTGGAGAGAGAGAAACGCCATGGCAGAGGCACAATTATTGTTGTCATCACCATTAGGATTATTATTACTAATTAGTAAAGAGCTTCTGTGAAATAGGGGGCTCATTATCCCACCCCCTCAACTCCAGCCTGTCCCTCTCTTCCCCACCCCAGTTAATGGAGCCCCACTTCTCGGGTCTGGAGTCGCCAGATCGAACAAGGACGCCCAGTTAAGTGTGAATGTCAGATAGACAAGAAATGACATTTTCGTGTAAGTATGTTCCCGTATTACTGCGTTCCCCTCCCTCTCTTAGCTTAGAGTCATTGTTGTTTTTACAAATAAACTTTTTAGGTTGGAATGACAAATCTAATTGCAGAGAAGCCGCAGAGATAATACTTGGGAGTTCCTGTGTCCCCTTTGCCCGAAGTTAGCATCTTACGGACCACAGCCCATTTGTCGGCCCTGAGGACTTGACGTTGGGACAGTGTTATTGACTCAACCCCAGACTTCATTAGGGTGCTCCCGCGGATTTTCCCCAAACTTTCTCTCTCGGTTCCGGGACCGCACCTTGCACCTAGTCCTCACGATGCCTCGGTCTCGTCTGGTCTGTGACACTTTCTTTGCTTTTCTCATGACCTTAGCAGAATTTTGGAGCGCTGGCCAGCTAACCCCCCACCCCCACGCCACCCCCAGGACATCCCAACGTCCCCCGGTCTGGAATTATCTGATGTTTTCTTGTGATTAGATTGAGAGCTGGGCATTTTGGAGAGAAAACCGCACAGAGGTGGGGGGGACCTCCACACCCCATCATTCCAGGGGGACTCGCTCCACACGTGACTTGTCACCGTGACATCAACTCTGTGCTTTATGGCTGGGGGCACTGAATGGACATTTCGCAAGCGACTTTAGGAGCCAGAGGGAGTTTCAGTTCCTTGAAGCCAGAATATGATGAGAGCCTGTGCCAGGCCATCGGTCAGGCCCCTGGATGCAAGTCCCTTGCAGGGGCTGCTCAGCCGGAAGACAGAGAAAACAGTTGTACAGAGCTTTGCCAGCTGCAGAGCCTGGAACCCGGGTGATGGTCCTGTGACCTTCTTCCTACTCGGTTCCCCTGAGGTGGATGCTTTACAGCCTGGATTGAGCGATGAGCGGCAGACGCTTCTGCCGAGAATGGAGGCTCAGAGAGGCTGAGATACCTACTGAAGGTCGCAGAGCAGCTGGGGTCTGCTTACACCCACCAATTCCGTTCCCTAGCACAAGAGGAAACCTCTGTGGTTAAGCTGCTGACACCCCTCGAATATGTTCTCAGAAGGCAGGGCAGACCAGGGTGAGAATTGGGGTCCAGGGGCCCCTAAGCAGGATTTTCCAACTTCTGCACCATCGACCTTTCCAGCTGGATCATTCTCTGTTGAGAATTCGATTCTCTCTGTTGAGCATTGTCCCTGGTCTCCACCAGATGCCAGTTGCTCCCCCACTCGTGACCAACAAAAACCTCTTCAAGTTTTCCCCCATGGCGGGGGCGGTGGAGAGCCCGAAGAGAGACCCTCATCTAACCATAGGGGGTGGAGCTGTTCCTCTGAGCTGTGATTTGCATTTCCAGCAAACTCTGGGGCCCTGCTTGGTGGTCATCTCCACCCCACCCCCCGCCAGCTCTGGGAAGGAAATCTTTCTTCACAGTCACTATCACCAGCAGGCATGAAAGATATTGGACGTTTGCGGTTTAATAAGAAAAGTGTGAGCTCCCCTGACCCCGGGGAGCCTTGCACTCAGCGATCTCACACTCCGTGATCAAACAATGACTTATAAACCACAGAAGGTCCGTCACATGCCGGTGTGAGCAGGGCAAGAAAAACCAGAGGGGCGGTCAGCTCTCCCAGCCTGACTCATGCTCTGGGAACACGGCCAAGGCCTGACTCACGGCCTGCAATATCACACCTGCGCCCGCGGCCCGGGGGACAGTGCTCCTCTGAGAAAATAGTGGGTAAACCCATGGCAATCAGGTCTGACCCTTTGCTTGCACCCCAGGGCAGGAAGCCGTGCGGGACCCCCGATGGCCTCGAACGCTCAGGAGCCCTGAGCTGTTTGTCAGGAGGGAGGCTGAATCAGCCGTGGAGGGCGAGGGCAGAGACCCCTGGAGAAAGCGGGAGGGGAGGGGAGTTTCAGATATGCACCTCCTGGCTCTGTGTATTTCTTTTTGTTTCTAACTTTTTAAAAAATTGTGGTGAACTTCATAGAACATAAAATCCACCTGTCTTAGTCCGTTGGGGCTGCGGCAAACTATCACGGACTGGATGGCTTAAACGGAAGTTTGTTTCTCCAAGTTCTGGAGGCGAGAAGTCCAAGCTCGAGATGCTGGCAGATGTCCTCACTTGGCGGAAGCTCCGTGAGGTCCTCTATTTTTTTTTTTTAGTGTTTTTTGTTTATTTTTGAGAGAAAGACTGTGAGCAGGGGAGGGGCAGAGAGAGGAGAGACACAGAATCCGAAGCAGGCTCCAGGCTCTGAGCTGTCAGCACAGAACCCGACGCGGGGCTCGAACCGTGAGACCGTGACCTGAGCTGAAGTCAGACGCCCAACCGACAGAAATACCCAGGTGCCCCTCTGTGGGGTCTTGTATAAGGGGACTGATCCCATTGGTGGGAGCTCCACCCCCCTGACCTGATCACCTCCCAAACGCCGCCCCCTAACACCATCGCCTTGAGGGTTAGGTTTCCACATATGAATGGGGGGGGCATAAACATTTGGTCTATTACATAACCACTAACCATTCAAAGTGTACACTTCAGTAGCAGTGAGTGAACTCGCGGTGTGATCCGACCACCACCTCTAGCCGTTCCAGATACCCCATCACCCCAAAAGAAAACCCCCTTCCCATGAGCACTCCCTCCCCAGCCCCCTCCCCCGGCCCCTAACACCCCCTGCTCTGCTCTCTGTCTCTACGGATGTGCGTGTTCTGGACGTGTCTTGTGCATGGAACCAAGTATCATGTGGCCTTTTGTGACTGGCTCTCACTCAGCGTGATGTTTTCAAGGTTCATGCACGTTGTAGCCTGTGTCCTTCCGTGTCTGTTTCGTGGCTGAATAGTATTGCGTTGTGTGGACGGACCACAGTTTGCCTATCCATTCATCGGCTGATGGATACATACATATCTATGTTTGGTTTGGTTTTTTTGGCTGTTGTGAATTGTGCCGCTGTGCACACGCGTGCATCAGGATTTGTTGGCACGCCTGTTTTCGGTTATCTTGGGCCTATACTTAGGAGTGGAATTGCTGGGCCCTGTGGTGATTCTATCTTTCACCTCTTGAGGAGCCTCCAAAGCAGTGTCCACAGCCGCGGCGTCATCTTACATTCCCACCAGAAACACACATTCCGATATTCCGTACTAGCACTTGCTTTTTCCTTTTTTTTTTTTTTTTACTGTTTTGTTCTGTTTTTGGCCAACCTCGTGGGTTTGATTTGCATCCATTTTCAGCATCTGCTGTGTGCAGATGCTCCGTGAGGGGCCGTCCTGGGCACTGTCGGGTGCCTTGGAGGTGGGGGTCCTCTGGCCTGGAATAATTCGAAGCCTGGGGTGACGACTCTTGACTTGGGACGATGGAAGCATCGCCAGATGCATCACCCAGGAGGGCTTCCTGGAGGGGCCAATGAGTGGGAATTGGTTAGGCCGAGGGTCTCGAACGACAGCTCCCTGGGCCAGCTCCCTGTTTTAATTAGATAACACTTTATCGGAACACATCCACGTCCATTCGTTTACATTTTGTCTGTGGGGGCTTTGCGCCATGAGGGTAGAATTAAGTCATTCTGAGAGACTATATGGCCCCAAAGGTGATAATATTTACTCTCAGCCTCTTCATAGAAAGAGGTTCTCTGACTGTGGCCAAGAAGGAGTAGCATGCAGATCGCCCAGACTCGCGAGGACCTGGCACCGTCAGGAACTACGTCCGAGGGTTTCCGTCTGCGTGGGGTGTCCCGCGCCTGAGGGGGTACTGAGAGATGAGGCTGGGGGTAGGAGACTCTGGGGCGACCCATGAATCTGCCCCGGGGTAGTAGCAGCTCCCGGGCACTGCACCAGCTCTGCTGAATTCCCAAACCCCACCACCCTGCCCCTTCCCTCCAGTTACCCAGAGGCAGCCTCGTGCTGAGCTGTGTCCTAGGGGATGCAGGCACCCTCCTGGGAGAGTTTTCTCCTTTTCTCTTGTGATGGATGAAAAACAAGGAAACTTATTTTCTGTGGACTGCATGTGTCCCCCCCCCAAATTCATATGGTGACACCCTAACCCCCCAGTGTGATAGTATTATGAGGGAGGGGGCCTTTGGGGGCTGACACGGGATCAGTGTCTTTATAAAAGGGACTCCAGAGACCTCCCTCACCCCTTCTGCTATATGAAGACACAGAAACGTATCCATGTAACGACCGTCTGCAACTGGGAAGTAGGCTTGCCCCAGAACTGACCAGGCCGGCACCTTGCTCTCCGACTTCCAGACTCCGGAACCATGAGAGAGACATGTCTGTTACTTATAGGCTCCCCCACCCCGACACTGTTACTCTGTGATAGCAGCCTGGGCTGACTAAGCCGGTCCTTACCATCTCGTAATTCCCGTGGTCAGGAGCCTAGCAGGTCCTGCAAAGCCGCAATCGAGGTGTCGGCCAAGGCCAAGGTCTCATCTGAGCCTCAGGGTCCTCCTCCAAGCTCCCTGGATGCTGGCACACCCAGGATGCCGTAGGATGGAGGCCCGGCGTTCCTAGAGGCCACCTGCTCCTGCCTCCCCGCAGCCTCCCTCGACAGCGAGCTTCCTCCAGATCCGCGGGATGGGGTCTCTTCCCTGCTTCAAGAACCTCGTTTTTAGAAAACATTTCAATCAAACTGCTTCGGTTTAATTTGAGGTTACTCAACATCCATCTCTAGAACGTGTTCGTCGTCCCAAACTAAAACTCTGTCCCCATTGAACACTAACTCCCCAGCCCCCTCCCCCAGCCCCCGGTGCCCACCATCCTACTTCCTGTCTCCATGGATGTGACTCGCCTAAGTTCCTCGTGTAGGTGGAATCATACTTTGTCCTCAAAGTTCATCCGTCCTCAAAATCATAATGTCCTCAAGGTTCATCCGTGTTGTGGCACGTGTCAGAATTTCATTCCCTTTGTGGCTAATATTCCATTGTATGGATACCCCACATTTTGTTTCTACATTTATCTGTTGATGGGGACTTACATAGTTCCCAGTATCTGATATAGCTGAAACACTTTTTTAATTGAAAACATTATGGTGGGGCACCTGGGTGCCTCAGTCGATTGGGCGTCCGACTCTTGATTTCAGCTCAGGTCATGATCCCAGGGTTGTGGGATTGAGCCCTGAGTAGGACTCTGTACTGAGCATGGAGCCTGAGTGGGAGTCTCTCTCTCTTCCTCTGCCCCTTTCAACCATATCAAAAATAAATTTAATTTAATTTAAAAATAAAAAAATTGTAAAAAACACAGAACATAAGTTACTAGACCTTCACCCGATTATGGCAGCCCCACCCAGGGTAATCTCCCTTTTGATGGATTCAAAATCAAATGGTTTGGGAGCTTAATTACATCTAAAAAATCCCATCACCTCTGCCATATAATGTAGCCTAATCGAGGGAGTGATATCCCAACATATTCACTGGTCCCACCTAATCTCTTCAAGGATTATACCAGACTAGAATCTTGGGAGTTTCCTAGAGTCCCACCTACCAAGAGGCCCCACCTTGTCCCTTGCATTGCCCTGGGCAGTTATGAAAGGGTTTCTTGGATGGCCTGGCCTATGGGTAGAATTGGGGGTGGTGGTCGCTTGTCCCCTATCCCAAATACAGGGCCCCATCCTTGCAAATAAAGACCACACGTGCATTGAGAAGCTCCTTCCTTGGGGCTAAGTGCCTCGATGCCCTGGGTGGTTGGGACTGCCCAAGGCGAGACTGGAGACACCACACTCATGTTGAAAGCCTTCTGTCCCCTTGCACACAGGTGGCATCTGGTACTTTTAAGGACTTTTGGAGGTGATTGGCCTTTGACTTTCATCTTCACCACATCCAAAGGGGGACAGGTTTTCCCACGGTTGGCCCACCAACCACCAGGGCTTCTTACCAAGCTTATTGACTTGTGGAGACAAAGGGTCTTGTTGCCGGCGATCTGAGGCTGCGTCCCGGGCCCCCAGAGGCTGTGTACCAAGGGTGGTGGCCATCGTGGGGAGGCTGCGTGTGTGCGGACACCTCCCGGACACGCTTTGTCCTGGCAGCCGCTGAGTCACCAGGAAAGCCAGCAGGCAGTGGGGACACCGCCACCTTCAAGGGGCCAGCCCGGCAGCTTGTCCGCCTCTTCGGGGAGACATGTTCCATGCTTGTGCAGTCTGGGGGCCTTGGGAAGTCACTGAGCCTCCGTTTCCACATCTCCCAAGGGGGGCTTAGGAGGGCATGGGGGGGTCTTGAGGCCATAATGTGCCCGGTGTGTAGGCAGAGCGCTCACTGACAGCGGCTCCCACCATTGAGGGTGGCTCGTCCTGTGCAGGGGAGAGGCCCCTGTGAGCACGGGGACTTCCCAACCTTCTCTCTCTACCACCTTCCATTTTAATTCCACCTGCAAGAGCAGGACCATGGCTTTGCGGAGTCCCTCTGCCCACCCAAAGTCAGGATCAAGTCTTCCCTGGCAGAGCAGGGGTTCCCCGGGGCGCGCGGCCAGCCGGCCTCTGAGCGCCTGCACTGGTCATGGACGGAAGGTATTGCCAAAGACTCCTGCTCGCTCCTTCCTTCGGTGCTGCCTGGCCCCTGAGCTGGCGAGAGGACTGAAGTCTGTGTCATCGATGCCCTTTCACGCATGCATTAGGTGCTCAATAAATGCCCATTTGATCTTTTCAAATGAACGTAAAACTTGCCCACAGCTGAGTGCGCCACTCTGGTGTGGGCTCAGTGGGTTTTGCTGACGTCACCATCACCCAGATCAAGACTTGGGAGCATCAGCGCCCCTGAAGGATCCCTGCGCTACTGAGGGGAACCGCGCCCCAGACCTCTGACACCAGAGACAAGTTTTGCCCACTGCTGATCCCACTGATGTAGAATCACAGTTACACCCTGTTTCATGTCTGGCTTCGGCATCATGGGTCCCCCACATTCTGTATGCAGCAGGTGATTTTTTCCTTTTTCGTCCTTTTTCGTCGGTGTATAGTATTTCATTAGATAAATTCGGCACAGTTCCTTTCTTGATGACGCTTGGGTTGTTTTCCCTTTGGGGGGGGCATTATGAATAACGAGGCACATTTCTTTTTGTGCGGACATATGGATTTGTATCTTCAGGCGTGGGATTGCTGGGTCACAGGTTTAGTAGATAACGGCCCACGGTTGAGACATTCCCTCTACGTCTGAGCAGGACAACAGTTGTCAGCCTCCCTTTTCAAATTTCTCAGGTCTTGATTCCAAAGATCCCCCTGCAGTAGAGGAGGGAGCAAGCGGTCTTCTCCTTCTTATAATTTTTTTTTTTTACTGTTTATTTATTTTTGAGAGAGCCCACGCGTGAGCAGGGGAGGGACAGAGAGAACGGGGGACAGATGATCCGAAGCGGGCTCTGCACAGCCAGCACAGAGCCCGACGCGGGGCTCGACCTCACGAACCGTGAGATCATGACCTGAGTCGAAGTCGGATGCTCAACCGGCTGAGCCGCCCGGGGCGCCCCGGGAGCAGATGGTTTTTAAGGAAAATACTGAAAAGGCTGAAGACACCGTCGGACAAACCACGCGTTAGATTCTGGTGCTGCCCCTGCTTTGTCTGTGTGCTGCTTTCCTGGGGCCAGTCGCCTACCTACCATCTCTGTGCCCTGGTTGTGTTTGCTTTCGTGCAAACTAAGGAAGGAGGTCTGGGGCCGGGGGAACCGCCAAGGAGGGGTAAGGGGATGCTGATAAAAAGCGGCTACAAAAGCCTGGCTCACCTCGGGCATCCAACAGACGTGCCTGGGTCTCCGTGGCTTGTGGCTGGTGGAGCAGCCGTTTGCACAGGGGATCTGTGGCGGCTGACCAGCACTCGGCCTTGCCAACGTATTTCAAATATGCACTTGGCCTCCCAGAGGCCGTCCGCATTCCCCTTATCACTTTCGTGGAGGAGTCGGGGATGCCTGCCAGAGCCCCACTTTCCCTTCTCGGGTCTGACGGCTGCCAGAGAGGCCTCCGCCCTCGGAGCCTCGGCAGCTGGAGCTGTTTCCAGGGCCCGATTGCATAAACTCTGTGTTACGTAAGTCCCGAGTAGAATTTTGGAAAACTCCCTATTTTTTTTCCCCCCGTCCAGAAGATTTTTCCAGTATCACCCAAACACCCAGCTGAGGTGGGGTGGGCGGGGAGGGGGGTTGTTTACATGTCTTGGTCAGAACAGTGTGTTTGAAAGCCAGGGTGAGATTTGTGCGAGTGCTTTCGATTGTGGAAAAACAAATGTGATTTGAGAAAAAAAAAAAAAAAGGAGAAAAGAATGTGATTTGAGAAAAAAAAAACGACCGAAAACCAAAAAAAACCCCCAAAAAACCCAGAAAAACACTGCTCGCAGAGCTGGCACTCCGAGGCACAGCCCTGACTGTATGATTTCTGACCACCTGAGGATGAAGGTTCTGGAATATTCTAGGAAGCTTCCCCGCACGCTCCGGGCAGGCCCATGGCGGCTCGTGCCCCTCACCCTTCACACCACATCCCTGGGGCCACTCTGGACATGGCAGTGGGAGACAACGGCTTTTTCTTTTCACGGGGCTGCAGGCGTGTGTCCCCAGGCACTTAAAAATAGCCACACGTTTATTGCAGACTTGAGTCTAACAATCAGGTTTTTCTTAAGATGTAAAACCTTTTCCATCAAAAGAGCGGTTTTTGAAAGTACGTGTAGTAAGAGGGAGTTGGCCTTCCCCGCCCCCCCCCAGGCGTAGACGTGAAGGTCTGGAGTTTCCAACGGCCAGCCCAGTGTGTGCGGGGGTGGGGGGTGCACACGGCCAAGGGGGGCAGAGAGGACGAACATGGATTGAAGGCCTACTAGGTGCCAGGGCCCGCGTGGAGCCCCCTCGGTCCCTGGGACCCACTTCACAGCAAAGTGGGGAAACAGAGCACGGCTCACCCTCAGCTGAGCCAGGAGTTCGACTGTCTGATTTTGAAGGTTCTGTTCCTGACGCGGTTTTGTTCCCTTGTACTGGCCTCGGAGGGTCCACGGACCCCCTGAAAGGGAAGGCAAGCTGCTGGCACATTTGTCTACCCTAATGTGTCTACACCTGCCTTCACACAGGGGTCCAGGACATCAAGAAGGTACAAAACCATTGCCCCAAAAAAAGATTTTTATTTAGAAAGTCACAGCCTGGAGCTTGGTCCATTTGCTTCGGTCTCCCGAGCCTCAGTTTTGTTAGCTGGGAAATGGGTACATGCCGGATGTGTGCTCCTGTGTCCCTCCCAATATTCGGCCACATGTTGGTGCGTCCGTGGGTGAGGAGGCTTTTGCCCACCTTCACGGTGCAAGCCTATAAATATGTCCCAAATACGGCACACCCCCTCCATTTAAAAAAAAGTTAAAATCATTTCATGGATTTTTGTGGGCCTTACCTATTTCATTTTTCTCTCCTGAGGTAAGAAAAATGTAAAGTTTTTTTAAAAATGTTTATTTATTTTTGAGAGAGAGAGAGAGAGCACAAGCAGGGGAGGGGCACAGAGAGAGGGAGACACAGAATCTGAAACAGGCTGCAGGCTCCGAGCTGTCAGCACGGAGTCCAACGTGGGGCTCGAACCCACGAACCTCAAGACCATGACCTGAGCCGAAGTCGGATGCTTAACCGACGGAGCCACCCAGGTGCCCCAAGATAGACTTTTTTCTGCCCTAGAAGTTCTTTTTCTTCGATTTCCTTATTTAAAAGAAACTAAGCCATTTCTGTGGACTCAGTGTCCCAGGGCTCTGGGCCTCTTCTCCCTGATACATCAGCTGGGCCCTGGAGAAGGTGGCCTTCCCTCAAAGCCATGTCCTGGGGTGGACAGTCACAGCAGATGTCTCTCTGCTTGGCAGTGACCGACATCTCCCAGGCTTCACTCCCGTGCAGGGCCCGGGCCCGGGTTCTGGGAAAGATCGAGGGGGAAAGCTGCCTGTCCAGGCTGGCCTGCCCCTCACAGAGATGCTTCCGGCCCTGGCGAGCTGCATTTGAATACGAGGAAGCGTGAATCAGACCTTAGTGCCCCGGTGAGGGGGAGGGGGGCAGGCCTCAGTGAGGTGTCTTTTCATCGGGCCACCCTGCAGGCTCACCCCTTTGCTCACTGGCCTTCCGGCGGCCTGGGGCTGGGGACAAATTTAGATCGTTTGTCATCTGACCGAAACAGACCTTCAAAGATTTCCCAGCGTCTCAACAAGGTCTGTGTCACCAGACCTCTCTCCAGGAACCTGCAGAGAACTGGGGACATCTCAGATGTAAGTTCAGGTCCCAGCGGGGACATCCTGACTCGAGCCAGGTGGATTGGATGCTTGGGGCCCAAAATGCCCAGAGTTGCCTTCGATTCCTGCTTGGCTGTGGGTCTGGGGATTTCTCTCTCGCCGTGAGAAGCAATTGTCACAAAGGCCAGGCCACCAGGCTTAGCAAACGAGATACAGGATGCCTGGTTGGATTCGGATTTCAGACAAACGACAATTTTTTAAGTATAAGTATATCCCAAATGTTGCATGGAATGGGATATACTAAAAAACGATCCATTGTTTATCTGCATCATGGGCTTTATCTGGGAACCTTACACTGAGGAGATGACAGAAAACTTGGGGAGAGTCGGGGAGATTGGGAGATCAGGCACTTTGCTTCACGTCCTGGAGGGTGCCAGGCCCCTGCTGGGTTTTTCCTGCGTCACCTCCTTAAATTGTCATCACGGTCGATGCACCGATGAGGGAGCCCCGGGCTGAGAGAATCTGGCAAGTGTGAGGGTCTTTCCTGCCAGGCAGCTGCGAGGGTGGGTCCACAGGGGCATGGAGAATTCTGGCTTGATCCTGTCAGGGTCAAAATGGGTTAGGAGTCTTCAAAAGGGTAAATATATAGACTTCCCGTATGACATAGCTAGTCCACTCCTGGGGGTCTACCCCCAAGAAATGAAAACAGGTGTGTTCCCACAAGAACTCAAACACGCAGGTTCACAGCAGTCCTGCTTACAATCGCCAAAAGGTAGAAACAACCCTAATGTCCGTCAGCGGATGCAGGGATAAACAAAACGTGGTCCATCCACCCAGTGGAATATTATGCAGTCGTAAAAAGGAATGGGGCTCTGACGCGCGCTACAAGGTGAGTGGATCTTGAAAACATCGTGCTGAGAGCCAGGCACAAGGCCACATAGCGTCTGATCCCTTTTATAAGAAATGTCTAGAACAGGCAAATGCATAGAGAGAGAGAGAGTCGGAGTCGAGGGGAAGGGGGGTTAGTGCTCATGGGGACAAGATACCCTCTGGGGTGATGGCAATGTTCTGGAACTCGACACAGGTGATGGTTACATGACACTGTGAATGTACCAAACGCCACTGGATTGCACACTTTAAAAACGGTTAAAGTGGTAAAATGTCACGTTACGTATATTTTCCCACCACTTAACAAAATCAGGCAGCGCACATCCGGGAGGAAACATGGAGTGTTATCAAGTCCATGGCCAGAGTCGAGAAACGGCTGAGACAGGGACCTTCCACCGGACAGCTTCTGCAGGAGCTGTGGCTGGTGCCTTTCAGATGTCAGGTCCCTCCGGGTCCTGGGGAGCGGGCACCTTGGCCTTCTGTTACAGAAGTGGGAGCTGAGGCCATGCACTCAGGGAGCTTGTCCCCGGGACTCAGCATGGCCGGCTGGGATCCCGACACCAGCCTGCGTGACCCCTGAGCCCAGGGGTCCCTTCAGGGTCATATCATCTATAGGCCAGAGGTTCTCAGGTCACAGCTGGGGGAGGGGGTGGGCCCATGGGAGAGCCTCCAGGGGACCAGCCCCCACCTGAAGAGTGGGTGCTAGGGAATGATTGGGGTTAGGGCTACTCCTCTGACACCACTGCTCCCTCGGAGGCAGCCTCATGGGCTGTGACTCCCCGCGCCCCAGGCGGGGACCTGTCCCCCCCAGACCCAGCATGCAGGGACTAAGTGGCTCTCACAAAAGAGCTCGAACCTCAATAATCAGGAGATGCTCTAGTTAAGAGCCTGGTTCCTGGAGCCAGGCCAACACCCTTGTTGGGCTGGGGGAGGGACGTTGCCTCTCCGAGCCTCGGTTTCCCCTCTGAGCTTGTCCCCAGTGTGGAGAAGCACTAGCAGGAGGATCTGCCGCACGAAGGTGGTTCCAAGTTGAGCCCAACCCTTCGGGATCTCCCCACCCCCGGGACTTCTCGGTAAGAACGGGAGCTCTCTTCCCGGCAGGGCCTGGGCATCCATTTGTTTAAGAAACTTGAATCACAGAGAGAACACAGGCTTGTTCTGAGAAGTTCGAATGGGGCAGAAGTCAGCTTGCTCTGCTGAGACGTGGCACACGGGGACGAGCACACGCGGGGCGCTCTGGGGAGGTGACATGGGACCAGTCGGCCCACCGATCAGCCCGGGATGCTTCCTCCGATTAAAGAAAATGAGGCAGCAGAACTGGTCGTCTCTGTTTTGGGAGGAGAGAGTGGCTCCCTGCTCAGGCAGAGCTGAGCAGAAATGTACCGCATCCCGCAGAGGGGGTGCTGAGAGTGAGCGAACGCAGGGGAGCACGCGAGAGCGAGAGATTGAGAGGGTGAGAGAGAAAGACGGAGAGAAGGAGAGGGAGTCAGAGATGGAGAGAGAGCTAGAGGGCTAGAGAGAGACAGGCACAGGCAGAGACACGGAGACGGAGGGACAGAGTGAGACCCCCATTGGTGGAGGGAATATGGCCTTCGTGCTACTCTGGAATTGAAGCCCCCCACCCCCACCGGTGGAATTCAAGCCTTCATTTGACAGAGGAGGAAACTGAGGCTGGGAGTGGGGCCGGGCGTCTGCATTCACCGCGGGCCAGGTCTGAGGGCAGTGCCCGCCACACCCCTCAGCCTCACAGACGCCCCCCTGTCACCACGCTCCCTCCCGGCTCATAACAAGTCCCCTCTGGCCAGTTAAAAATAGCTGGTGGAGGACAGCAGTAACTTCTGAAAGGGGCCTCAGAGGCCGGCTGCCGCGAGGTGCAGGCCGCTGCCAGAGTCCCCACTAATTGTGGCAACACTCAGGGTACAAAGGTGCTGTTCAGGGGGACCGGCCAGGTCTGGATCAGATTTCTGGAGAGCAAGCGTTTCTTTCATTTCCTCGAGCCCCGGCGGGGATCTGCACTAACGGCAGAGGAAAACATCTCCTTGGAACAGGATCTTGTTGGGGGCGGGGAAGGGGGGGGCAGGGAGTGCCGGGCGCACCCTGCAGCAGCCCCCCACCCCGTGGAGAAGGAGTCGGGGAGCCTTGTCTCCTGCTCAAGCTGCCTGAAAGCATTTGTGCAGAACTGGCATTCCTCCCTCCCTCAGGTGTTTGGGGACATTCCCCAGTGATGCTCTCCAGACCTGGAGTTCTCCTTGTGGGAAGGGTTTCAAGCCCACCGTCCATTTCTTTCACAGGTACATGGCTACCCTGGCCATCTATTTCTTCTCGAGTGAGCTTCGGGAGTTTGTCCCTTCCAAGGGATTTGTCCCTGTACCCTGAGCCATTGAACTGATTGGCATCGAATTGTTTATAAGGTGCCCTTGTGATCCTTTAAAATATTTTTTTTAATGTGTGTTTATTTTTGAGAGAGAGCGCACACACGAGCGGGGGAGGGACAGAGAGAAAGGCAGACAGAGGATCCAAAGCGGTCTCCGTGCTGTCAGCAGAAAGCCCGACGTGGGGCTCGAACTCGTGAACTGTGAGATCATGATCTGAACTGAAGTCGGACGCTCAGCGGACTGAGCCACCAGGCGCCCCGGCTGTGGGTCTTTTCATACACGTGGACCTGCCACAGGTCACATCTCTCCTTCCTGATATTGGTCATTTGTGTCTTTTTTTTTTTTAAAGAGGTTTTATTTTATTTTATTTATTTGAGAGAAGGAGAGCGGGGAAGAGGGGCAGAGGGAGAGAGAGAAAGAGAGAGAGAATCTCGAGCCCTGATGAGGGACTCAATCTCATGACCCTGGGATCATGACCTGAGCTGAAATCAAGAGTTGGGCACACAACCGACTGAGTCACCCAGGTGCCCCCATTTGTGGCTTATTTTTCTCATCAATATGGCTCCGCCCAAAAAGGGACCCCCCCCCAAGGCCTGGCGTTGGGTTTGTACTAAAATTCAGGCAGCAGCAGCTCTCTGTTCTCTCGGCTGTTCTGATAGCAATGACGGTGCCTTGTGAGAAGGTGACCTTGCCCAGCTCAGAGCACAGAAGATCTGCCTACTATGGGCAACGCTCATCTGCCTCCCCGGTGTGCCCTCCTGACTCTGGCAGTTTAACTTGTAAAGATGGAACAGAAGAAGCATGAGTTTCCAAGGTCGGAAGAACTTCGTTCCAATATCTGTGACTTTTCATCAGGGCTGGGATAGGGTGAGGCCAGCGAGGCTTCGTTTCGGGAGGTGTTTTCTCCACAGGCTCAGAAAAACCTCCGGGGACAACTGGGCCATGTGGTCATGGCCAACACATGATGCCAATCCTCGAATTATGGGGGGCGAGGGGGTGGTGGGGCGATACTAGAACAGATGTGCGGGTTAAATGAGATAATATGTGGATAACAATAAGTCACAGTGACACCGCTCAGCCTCCTATAAAACACGTACCATGTGTTTCGTGTTGACGACGATGTAGGAACTACTGTTAGTCCCATGTCACAGATGAGGAGATTGGGGCCCAGAGTTAGGTGGCAGAGGCAGGATTTGAACACTGGCTGCCGTGCCCCCAGCCTGTGTGAGCTGCGGGCGTCACTGCCGCGCTTAGCCAAAATCACAGCTCAGCTGAGTTCCTGTCCCCTGATAGCGCCTGGGGGGTTGCATTCTCTGCTAGAGAAGAGCGATTAAAACGGGAACACCCACGGTGTCCCGGACTCTGCCTAAGTTCTGGAAGCCAGCAGCGTCAGGACTCTGAACTTGGCTGCGGTTTCCCCCAGCCCCTGGCTCGGGCCGGGGGGTTTGGCCGGCCTCGGGCCCCAAACCACCTGCTTGGCCCTGCGTCCAGCCGGCCTGCGCGCGAGTGAGGGAGAAGGGGACCCTCCACTGTCTTTATATACTGGGGTTATTTTTAACCCGGCCTTCCAGAACATTACAGAGCTTCCTCTCTCCGACGCGCAGGAAGCCCTACTTGGCTGTGTTTCCTGCTAACACGCGGCCCCGAGATTGCTGAGAACAACAGGCCCAAGACTGCTCGGCTCCGGGGAAAAATCCTGGCCCCCTTTCAAAGCCCCGACAGAAAAGCCTTCAGGACCTGCGCCCCTGCCAGCCCGAGCATGGCCCCCAGAGGGCTGGCAAATTGGCCAAGACTGTGCACCGGAATCCCAGGCTGGGACCCCCCCCACTCCGTCCTCCCTTCCCCCGCAAAAACAAACAAACAAACAAAACACAAAAACGTGTGCCCAGCTGCCCCCCAACTCCCCCCCCAGGTGGATAGACAAATGCTTGCATTGGTGGATTTTTCTAGGCTTCCGTTTCTGTGTGTTTTTTTTATCCACGTATTTTTATGGAGGTGAAATTCACATCACATAAAATTAGCCACATTTTAAAGTGGAAAATTCAGTGGCATTTGGTACATTCCCTGTGTTGTGCAACCACCACGTCTGTCCAGTTCCAGTACATTTTCATGACTCTGGAAGGAAACCCCGTCCCCAGGGGCTGTCACACACACACACCCCCGTCCCCCTCCCCCAGCCCCTGGCGACCACTGAGCTGCGTCTCTGTGGATTTGTCTGTTCTCCATGTTTCCTACCAACGGGATCATGCAGCATGTGGCTTCCGGTGTCTGTCTTCCGTCTCTGCGCACGACACCGTCGAGGGCCACCCGCCATGATGCAGGAGTCAGGAATTGTTCCTGTGAATGGCTGAGTAATATTCCACTGCATGGATGCGTCGCTTCTCTGTCTTCTCCATTCATCTGTTGATGGAGGGATTTTGTGAGTCAACATGAGTTTAAGGCCGGGATTTGGAAGACATTATTTTTTTTGCTAATGCCGTGTCATTTTCCTCTTGGAAAGGAGTGCGTCTGTGGCAGAGTAGCTCACGCTTGCCGGGTGCACTTTGGGAGAAGGTGCGGAGCAAAGGTGCGCTGGGACGGAGGCATCTCGACACCCCTGTTCAGGCTTGACGTGCTCTTCTTCCCACGGTCTTCCTTGCGCCATGATGGTTTCCATCTGGGAGGCAGCGGGATGCGGTGGGAAGCCAGAACCGGGTTCAAATCCGCCCCAGTCGGTTAAGCATCCGACTGGCTCAGGTCATGATCTCAGGGTTCGTGGGTTCAAGCCCCCCGTCCGGATCTGTGCTGACAGCTCAGAGCCTGGAGCCTGCTTCCGATTCTGGGTCTCCCTCCCTCTCTGCCCCTCCCCCACTCATGCTGTCTCTCAAAAAATAAATAAACATTAAAAATATGTATAACCCACCCCTTGTGCTCTGACATCAGCCCCCATCCCCCCGCATCCAGAGGAACTTTGTGCACAGGAGGACCCTTCCTTATGCAGATGGAGAAACTGAGGCTTGGAGAGGCCGTGTGACTTGCCCAAAGTCTATGGCGCAAGATGAGTGGCTATGTGGCCCCCACCCCAGCCCCCACTTGAAGGGGGCTTCTCTCCTGGGGGCGGGGTGACCCTCATGAGCAGCCCCTCCCTCCCTGCCTCCCAACCACTCTGCTTGGGCTGCTGAGAAACCCTCAGAGAGGCTCCTGCCCCCTTGCCCACTCTCTTTTGACGTCACCTCCTGGGGTCACATGTTCCACTGTTTCCTTCTTTGTGGCTCTGTCTCAGATGGGATGGTTTCACCCCCATCCGAAGACATTTGCCTGAGTCAGGTGATTCTGCACCCCAAAAGATGTTCCACGATGTGTGGAGACGTTTTTGGTTGTTACAACTGAGGGTTGGGGAGCGCTGCTGGCATCGAGTGGGTGGAGACCAGGGATGCCGCTCAGCCCCCCGCAGTGCACAGGACGGTCCCCGCCGCAGACGGTGACGGAGCCCCCATGTCGGAGTGAGAAACCCTGCCTTAGCCTGAGAGAGGCCCTGTCTGCTGTCTGTTTCCATCTGTCTCTGTCTGTCTGTCCATCTCTCTAGCATCCAGCATCCATCTATCCATCACAGAGAATGATCCGACCCCGAACATCAGCAATTCTGAGAAACCCCAGCCCAGCGAATGCTCATATGTCTGTAACAGAAGGAGCCAGGGGTCCTTTGTGGGCTCGGTTCCTCCTGCTTGCCCCCTACCCCGTGTGATCCTCCTGCAGCCCTGCGAGGGGGGACCCAGTGAGGAAACTGGGACCCAGGGGCCTCCTGTGAGTAGTGGCGCTCAGACTTCATTCTGTGGGCAGTAGGGAGCCATGAGAGGTGTGAGAGCAGAGAAGGGATCTGGTTGGGTCTGTGTGTTGGGGAGATGGCTCTAGGGCCAGGATCTGGGCTCGACTGAGGCTGGGAGCCCAGAGAGAGCCCCCATGGGAGAGCTGGGGGACCCCTGAGGGCAGGGAAGGGAGGACAGGTGATCCGACTGGGGCTGAGGGAGGTATGGGAGAGAGAAAGGTGAGGTCCTCTCCGTAAGGGCAGCTGCGGGATGTGGCTGCAGAAGGCGGGAAGGAGCCCGGGGACTGGCCTCACAGGGCTCCTCCAGGGTCGGGGTCGGGGGGAGGATGGCCATCTTCCAGCAGCTAGCCCTTGCCTCTCCCACTTGTCACTGGATACACATTTGTCAACACCTTCTCTAGAACAGATACGGTTCAGTGGGGACACGGAGCTATTTCAAGTGAGGGCCTGGCATGGGGGGATCCCAGTCTGGGGGACGCAGACACTCCCAGCTCTGTGGAGTCGGAGCTGAAAGGACCCCGGTGCTGGAGGTGCCCAGAGGGGACGCAGGGGCTGTGCGTGGGGGCGGAGAGCGTGGCCACACTGCACAGTTAAGTGATGTTCAGGCCCAGCCACACACGGGGGAGGGCATTCCAGGCAGAAGCCACAGCACAGGCAAAGGCCTGGAATCGAGAACTTAGCAAAGTTGGGAAATAGGAGGAGTTCAGTGTGTCGGAGGGAAACCCCGAGAGGTGAGGCCGGGTTATAAAAGATCGTAAAGCGAATTAGAGGTGATGCCACAGGCAGTGGCCGGGATCAGATTCTCTCCCCGCCCGCTCCCAGCCCCAGCACCCACAGATGGCATCAGCCTTGGTGTGGGGCCTCATCTCAATAGGGACAGGGGGCCCTTGACTCGGGGTTAGTTTAAACAACACATCTAAGGGCACCTGGGTGGCTCAGTCGGTTGAGGGTCCGACTTCGGCTCAGGTCATGATCTCGCGGTTCGTGGGTTCGAGCCCCGCGTCAGGCTCTGTGCTGACAGCTCGGAGCCTGGAGGCTGCTTCAGATTCTGTGTCTCCCTCTCTCTCTGACCCTCCCTCCCCTGCTCATGCTCTCTCTCTCTCTCTCTCTCTCTCTCAAAAATAGATAAAATATTAAAAAAAAAAACCCCACATATCTAAGGGCACCTGGGTGGCTCAGTCAGTTAAGCGTCCAACTCTTGGTTTCAGCTCAGGTCATGATCTCACGGTCATGAGTTTGAGCCCCACTTCGGCTCCCCGCTAACAGCGCAGAGTCTGCTTGGGATTCTCTCTCTGCCCCTCTCTCTCTGCCCGTCCCTGCCCCCTTTCTCAAAATAAATAAGCATTTTTAAAAAATTAAAGGGGCACCGAATTTTTATCCTACGTAGCTTCCAAGCCTGCGGCTATTTCTTGTCCCCTGGGTTGGGGGCCTGCCGCCCTGACACCTAACCCTCTCGTAGCTAGCTCTGCCTGCCCACTGCCCCCTTGCTTCCCCAGGCACTGAGCTCGGCCACCTGGCCTCACCCTTCCCTGTGCTGAGCCCCGAGCCATCACCATAGGCTACTGAAGCCCTCCAGCAAACCCTCGGGCTTGGGGCCCCTGGGAGGACTCAACTCCATGGGGCCCACACCCGAGGGGCCCTGAGTCTGGGGAGAAAGAACAGGACTTGGACACCCAGCTGGGAAGTCAGCGCGGGGCCGGGGGAGGGGAAACAGCAGGCTCGAAAATGGAACCTCCACGCGGAGCTGAGATGGGGAGAGAGGCGGGCAGTCAGTCCCTGCGGGGGGAACAGCATGTGCAAAGCGCAGGAGAGCTGAAGTAACCCGGGCCGGCTCACGCAGGGCCAGACGGCTGTGCCTGGGGACTGAGAGACTGGATGTGCTTGAAGGTGAGGGGTGAGGGCAGTTCTTGACAGGGGTTAGGCTGGGGAGTGGCTGAGTCACTCTCCAGAAGGGAGAGGAGTGAGAGCCAAAGGGTCTTGCTGCTTTCAGTGGGTCAGCTCCTGGGGCCCAGAGGAGCGCCCATCATCCTTTGGCCTCTCACTTCCACGGCCGTGGCTTATCAAAACGTGCAGCGTTTAATTGCCAGCAGCTCCCCCTACCCCATTTTTGTCCAAGCCCACTCACTCATCATCCCTTCTCTATCCCTCTCTGTCTTCATCCCAGGAGTCTGGCACTCAGCCGCCTGGTGTCTCCCTAGTCCCCAGGCTCCCCATTGCCAGGGCACCTGTTGCCCTTCCCGGAACAGGTGCGTCCCCACCCAGTGTTGCCTTGTGCGTAAATTCCCCTTGGCCCCTTGCTGTGGGCTTCCCACCCCTGTGCGGGGTGGCCCGGGGGTCTGCAAACTATGGCCTGGGGCCCAAATCTGGCTTGCTGCCCCTTTGTGGACAGCCTGCGAGCCGAGAGTGTTTTTCTTTTTCTATTTTAAATGTGGCAAAATGCACAGAATGAAATTTACCCTTGTAGCGAGTTTTTCAGGGGAAGTGCCAAACTGGAATTCTGTCCCCATCGGACACCAACGTCCGTGTCCCCTCCCCCAGCCCCTGGCGCCCACCGTCTTACTTCCTGTCTCTATGAATCTGACTCCTCTGGGGACCTCATATTAGTGAGATCACACCGCACTCTCCTTTTGTGACCGGCTTATTCACTCACCATAATCTCCTCAAAGTTCATCCACCTTGTATCATGTGTCAGAATTTCCTTCCTTTTTGTGGCCGAGTACGATCACAAAATGTGGCATGGATGGACCACATTTTGCTTATTCATTCATCCATCAACAGACGTTTGGGTTGTTTCCACCTTTGGCTAATTGCGTGTTTTCTTTTTATAACAGCTTTATTGAGGTGTGATCCACATACCGTACAATTTCGCCCACTTACACTGTCCAGTTAGATGATTTTTAGTCTAATTCACAGAGCTGCATATCCATCGCACAATTGATTTTAGAACATTTTCATCATCCCCCAAAGGAGCCCTGCACCCCTTGGCTTTCACCCCCTGATAAGGGTGGTGTTTACATTTTTTTTAAAGCTTATTTATTTATTTTGAGAGAGAGAGGGTGGGAGGGGCAGAGAGAGAGAAGAGAGAGAGAGGGAGAGACTACCAGGCAGGATCCCGCTGTCAGTGCAGAGCCCGATGCGGGGCTCGAAGTCACCAACCACGAGATCGTGACCTGAGCTGAAAATAAGAGTCAGATGCTTAAACTGACTGAGCCACCCAAGCACCCCAATTTTTCATAGCTGACAAATATTAAGAGGAATAGTATTCTGTGACATGCGCCATGCAATCTCTCTTCGTATCCCCAGCTGAGCCTCCTTCTTCTCAGCCCTCCATCTCCCTCCGTGCCGAGGCCAGCCTCCTGCTTCCTCCCCTGCTAGATCATTCTGCCCCAGAGTGTGAGCATCAGCTGCGGCCCGTGCCAGGTGGGGCTTGCAAATATCCCTCAGGGGGGCGTGTTAGGACCTCAGCTCAGCTGTCCCCCTCTCTTGGCTCCCTTAGTCCGGGAATTCTCAACCTCAATGCTACTGACCTCTGGGACTGGGCTGTCCCATCATTCTCTGGGGCCAGGCCGTCCTGTGTACACAGCAGGGTACCGGTCTCCACCCACCGGATGCCAGTGACCCCCCTCCCACGTGTGACAGTATCCCCCTGGGAGTAAAACCGCCCCTGGGTGAGAATTGCTAGAACACTTCACTTTTCTAAAAGCAGTTTAACATTCAACTTTATGAATATATCATTGCATGTATTTTGTATATATGTTATGTTTCCCTGCTAATGGAGGCCTCCAAGGCTTCCAATTTTTCACCATTATTAAGAATAATGTAATATACATACCTGCATGTAACATTGAATCATATTTTATTTTTTATTTTTTTAAGTTTATTTATTTTCGAGAGAGAGACAGAGACAGAGACAGCATGAGTCAGGGGAGGGGCAGAGAGAGAGAGGGAGACACAGAATCTGAATCAGGCTCCAGGCTCTGAGCTGCCAGCACAGAGCCCGACGTGGGGCTCGAACCCACAAACCGTAAGATCATGACCTGAGCCGAAGTCAGACGCTCAACCGACTGAGCCACCCAGGCGTCCCTTGAATCATATTTTAAATCACAAAGTCGCTTACATGACAGTCATCTGGATGCATGAGAGAGACAGTATTTTTCTCCGGTAGGTTCTCACCCCCCACACCGCTGACGTTTGGGGCTGGATCTCTCTTGGGGGCGCTGTTCTGTACACCGTAGGGAGCTGAGCCGCGTCCCTGGTCTCCACCATCGCACGCCAGGAGTACCCCCTGCCAGTGGTAATAATCAAAGACGCCTTCAACATCAGCCGGTGTCCCCTGGAGGCAGAAGGGGAGGCACCCACGGGCTGACTCTGGGGTGGACTTTTTACACCCAGCATCCCTCGTGTGAGGGGTGAAGTACTCACTTTTGTAGCAGATGGGTAAACTGAGACTCGATGAGGGAAGCTAGTAATCTCTCTTCCTGCTCCCTTCCCGCCAGGCTTTCTCTGCGCGGAAGGAATTACAGCCCTCAGAACCCAAAATAGCTCCTCTCTCTCCCTCTGAGGCCCGCGGTTCAGACTGCAAATCTGCAGGGATAAAATAAGAGATTCAAATCCTGTCCCCGGGAGATCATAAACTTCAAAGAAGGCAAAGCGGCCAGGGCCCTGATGATGGCGGCCTGAGTGAGTTTGCCCACAGCACTGGGAAACTGCCATGCGTATCTGATGGGAGAGTCAAAAGGAGCCCCTGAATGGGGGGCGCCCAGTGAGCCCCTGGGCTGTCCCGCTGGATGAGCTCAGAAGGAGGTTCCTACAGACTTTTTGGCGAGAACCTGGGATCCTGGGATCACACTGGGTGCAGCCCATTTGCAGGCATAGCTGAGAGGCCCCCTTCTCCGGGAAGCCCTCCAAGAACACATCCCACCCATCCTCACCTGGTCCCCTTTATGAACCTCCTGGGGGCTAGGGATGGGTTTGAGCTGTGCCTGGGCTCCGTTGGTTCCTTTTCAGCTGGCCAGACAGGATGCCAGGGTGAGGAAGTCCCAAGATGGGCGTGGAGGCTCGTGCCAGGTGGAACTCGGCACCTTCTCTGCATCTGCAGCAAAGAGAAGGGGATTTAAGGCCGTCGTTTCCATCCAGCTCTGCCTGAATGTTCCCGTGGCCCTGGCGAGATTTTAAGATCGATGATTCCACCCCCTGAACCAAGGGAGCACAATTAACATCACCAGGCTCGGGACAAGCCGACCTCAGGTGCCACCCACGCGTCACTTCTGTGGGTCCTGCCCCCAGATGCACCGCCTGGACCCCGTCCCAAGGAACCCACCGGCCAGCCCGATGGGGGCGCTGTTCTTGGAAACACCTGCCTGGACCCTCCAAAGACATCAGTGCCGTGAAAGACGCAGGAAGGCTGAGAAAGCGCTCCTGGGTAAGGGACACGGGAGAACCAAGGCTGGATGGGACCCCTGAGGAGAAAAGAAACAGTTGCCATTCGGGACACACCGTCCTAGTCTCTTGGGGCAGCGGTAACAGAATACGGGGGACGGGGTGGCTTATGAACCAACACTTATTTCTCACAGTTCAAGATCAAGGTGCTGGTGGGTCCGGAGTCTGGTGGGAACCCTCTCCCTGGTTCACAGATGCCGCCCCCGTGCCATGTCCTCACATGCCCGACGGGACAAGGGGGCGCTCTGGGGTCCCTCCGATAAGGCCACTGGTTCGCTTCATGGGGCTCCATCCTTATGACCTAATCACCCCAACGGCCCCGCCTCTTAATACAGTCTCACTGGGGTTAAGGTTTCAACGTGTGGATTTTAGGGGGACACAAACATTCAGGGGGACACACCCTGACAGGCATTAATTACTGGGGAAGTTAGGGTTGTGCCACCACCGTAGATTAGTCATTTCTCAGTGTGAAATTTGGGGAGTGTGACATTTGTCTGGGGGTTGTGTGAGAGAATCTGCTGGCTCTTAGGAGTCACGGAGCATGATGTCTGCAGTGTGCCTTCAAATGGCTCAAAAATGGTGTCACATCGGGGCGCCTGGGCGGCTCAGTCAGTTAAGCGTCCAACTCTTGGTTTCGGCTCAGGTCATGATCTCACAGTTTGTGGGTTCGAGTCCTGCATCGGGCTCTGCGGTGACATCGTGGAGTCTGCTTGGGATCCTCTCTCTTCCTCCCTTTCTACCCCTCCCCTGTTCTCTCTCTCATTCTCAAAATAAGGAAATCAACATTTGAAAAAAAGAATTAAAAAGGGTGTTACGTTATACTGCTACTGACTGAATATTGGCGTCCCTGCCCCCAAACTCATACGTTGAAGTCCTGCTATCCCCCAGCACCTCAGAACGTGACTGTCTAGAGACTGGGCCTTGACTAAGGTTACTGAGGTAAAATCAGGCCACAGAATGGGCCGTCGTCTGATCTGACTGGTGTCCTTCGAAGAAGAGAGAGAGGACACAAAGAGACAGCGGGGACGGGTGTGCACTCAGAGAAGAGGTGTGCAGAGCACGGAAAGAAGGTGGCCACCTGCACGCCAAGAAGACGAGACTCAGGAGAAACGAATCCTACCAACGCCTTGACCTTGAACTTCCAGCCTGCAGAATCCGGAGGACACCGGCCGATGGGTGGGTGGTATGTTGTGGCGGCTGGCGGACGAATACAATGTATATCAATATCTAAACTATGTGTGTACACCATTTCTATCCATTGGATACATATTTATATAAAAAGTGATATATTTATATTAATCGTGTGTGTGTGTGTGTGTGTGTGTGTGTGTGTGTGTGTGTATACATTTAGAGAGAGAGGTAAATTGTTAGTCTGTGAGTCTGGGTGCAGGATAGATAGATGTTCATTGTATTCTTCTAGAAACAGTTTCTTTTTTCAAGCCTTTTTTTTAATACTGTATTTATTTTTGAGAGAGAGAGAGAGACAGCGTGAGCAGGGGAGGGTCAGAGAGAGGAGACACAGAATCGGAAGACAGGCTCCAGGCTCTGAGCTGGCTGTCAGCACAGAGCCCGACGCGGGGCTCGAGCCCACAAACCGCGAGACTGAGCCAAAGCCGAGCCACCCAGGCGCCCCTAGAAACACTTTCTCTAGGTAGCACATTTTTTCAAAATAAGATGTTCCAAACAGAGCCTTAGTTTCCCCAGCGCACCCAGCCCAGCTAAGCCCTATCTCTGGGCATGAGGGGGGCACTAGAATTTTTGAAAGCAGCACCCCAGCTTCAGAACAGGGGTATGAGGTGACTGGAGGAGTCCATGGCCACGGGAAGGGGCCAGGGTGGGCAGGCCCACTGCGGGGGTGATGCCGGGGAGGACGTGGGGTGCAGGCCTGGGGCAGAGGGTCCCGGGACTGCCCCTTCTCCTCTGCCCCACGGGCTCCCTCACCCACCTTGGCAAGCTCAGGTGCATCTGAGAGCCGGGTCTGCTCCAGTTTGCAGGAGTGGGAGGTGACAGGTCTGGTGGCCACAAGTCGAGGTGCTGCACATCTCCCTGGAAAGCACCCATCTGCCCCCCATCTCTGGACATTCAGGACATTTCGTATAAATGTGACTATGTAGCACGTGGCTTCTGTGTCTGGCTTCTTTTTTTTTTTTAATGTTTATTTATTTTTGGGACAGAGAGAGAATGAGCAGGGGACGGGCACAGAGAGAGAGTGGTGGGAGACAGAATCCCAAGCAGGCTCCGCGGTGTCACCACAGAGCCCTATGCGGGACTCGAACCCACAAACTGTGAGATCACGACCTGAGCCGAGATCCAGAGTCGGATGCCCAACCCCGTCGGAGCCACCGGGCGCCCCTGGCTTCTTTTGACAATAGCAACAGTTTTGAGGTTCCCTGAGGTTGTCACAGGCCTCCGTTCCCCCGTACGGCCGATCAAGTACGTTATTTTTTGAAATCAGGGCTTCGCTTATAGCAATGCAAAATGCTATATTTGGCGAACATCAAACAATGTTTGGTTTTAGGTTGTTGTTTTTTTTTTATCCCCTCCACAAATAGCTCAAAATTGACTCAAGCTGCCAAACATCACACACTCGCGGCGCTTAGCCGCAAGCCCGTGGGTCTCCTGGGTTAGGGGTCCCCGGGGCTGCAGCAGCCTCGGACGGCCCCTGCGGGAATAACATTTTAATTAAAAAGTCTTACAATGACAGGCTCCAAATCCGAACTCCCAGGCAGCGGAGGCCCCGGCCGTGCCTCGCATTCCAGGCAGGCCTCCTTGGAGCCCCGGCAGCCACAGAAGTCCCCAAGCCGGGCCAGGAATAGCTCTGCCTTTTATTTGGAGAGAGAATTACAGGGCACACGGCCCAGCCCCGAGCTGGCCGCTTTGCAGCCGTATTTTTGAACACGACCATAACCGCACACTTGCTTTCCATCGTCCGCGCCAGGCTAAACGCTGCCAGCTGCCTGGACGCTCAGCTCGCGGCTCTAAACACAGGTTCTTTTTCATTCCTGTTCTAAGATCTATCCGGCTATTTCTGGGCAAAAACAGATTTAAAATCTCACTGGCTTAGCAACCAAGGCCGTCCTCTCCCCTCTGCTCCCTGTAAGTGGGTCTCGAGTCTGCCTTGTCCATGGGGATTTTCTCAGCCACAGGGCTTGTCTCTGGTTCCCCCCAATTCTACCTCCTCCCCACCCCCCCACCAAATCCCGAGGAGGCCGGGGCTCTGGGATTAGACCCACCGGCCAGGACGAGAGGGTCATTCCCGGAAGGAGAACTGGGTGTTGTTACCAGGAGAAGCAGAATGCCCGACGGGGCAAGGAAAGGATCATGTGGTCACAGTGGCTGAGCCAAGATTTGAACTTGGGTCCTAGTCAGGTGAAAGTTGCAACGATTAAACATTACCGAGCCCCTGCTGAGGGGAAATCTAAAATGGTACAATCACTGAGGCTTGGCATTTCCTCAAAAATGTAAACACAGAATTACCATATGACCCAGCAATTATCTGCCCAGGAATATACGCTCCAAAATCAAAAACAGGTGTTCGAATAAAACTTGTACACGCATGTTCACAGCAGCCCTGATCACAATCGCCAAACGGTGAAGAGGACCCAAATGCCCATCGAACGATGACTCGATAAACAGAACGTGGTCCGTCCACACCCGGGATCATCACTCAGGCATAAAGAGGAACAGAGCCCCAACACAGGCTACGCCGCAGGTGAACCTCGAAAACATCGTGCTGAGCGAAAGAAGCCAGACACAAAAGGCCACCTGTTGTAGGATGGCATCTGTACGAAATGCCCGGAAAGTAGACAGCGGTTGCCAGGGGCTGGGGGAGGGGAAATGGGGACAGGGTCTCCTTGGGGGCGACGGAAGTGTTCTGGAATTAGACAGAGGGGATGGTTGCATGGCATGGTGAATATGCTAAATGCCACTCTGTTGTTTGCTTTAAAACAGTAAATTTTATGTTATGTCAATTTTACTACAATAATAATAATAAAAAAAGGTTCAGCCCTGCCCTTGGGTTCAAGGAAAGGAAGTGTCCAGGAGCAGGTGGGGGAGATAACGGAGTATCAGTAGCACCTGTGAGAAAACGTCAGGGTTCCGTTGGGTTGATATGACTCAGCAGGGGGCAGGGGGGAGGGCCCCGGGATGCGGTGAGGCTCTGCCACATCAACAGAGGGATACGGTCCAGAGAGAGGGAGGGGGGTTCTCTGGCCAAGGAGTTGGGCTCAAATCTGGGGAGGCGCGGCAAGGACAAAGTGGGGGTCTGCGGATGGGGTCAGGAAGGCTGAGAACACTTGACAGCCAATCCTTTTAAGGAGAAATAGTGCCCCCCGAACTTTAGAGGCGGGCTGACTATATTCAAATCCCAGTTCTGCCGCTCACCAGCTGTGTGGCCCTGGGCAAGCCTTCTAACCTCCAAGTCTCAGTTTCCTCATCTGTAAAATGGGGATCCCAACAGTACCTGTTTCACAGCCGTGAGAATTCAGTGCCTTGCAGTATATGCTATGTGGGTACAAATACTGTCTCAGGGAAAAGCAAGTTCTGAGGCACTCAGATAATAAGTGGTAACTGGGGACAACGGGGCCGTGACCGTGAGATAGATCACAGCGAGGCTGTGGGCTGAGTAGGGGGCAGGGACTGTGTTTTCTTGGTCAATGCTATCTGCCCCATGCCCCGTGTAAGTGTGTGGTCGCTGAATGGAAAATGGATGGGCGTAAGCAGGAGTGATCTCACAGAGGAAGAAGTTTTGAACTGGGTTTTGAAGGATGAGTAGGAGTTTTCTATGTTGCCGGCGGAGCAGGTGAAAGGGCCATTCCAGGCAGAGGGATCGGCACATGGAAAATTGTGGAGCTGCGAGGCAGTGTGGCAGAGTAGTGAACAGCAAATAGATCTCGAGAGAGCCTGGGTCTCAACCTCGGGGACACCCGGCACACAGTAGGTGGTCAGATGGCTTCTGCCCGCCCTTGCCGGAAGGAGGCTGCCCACACTTGCTCTTTGCTTCCGAGTGGCCCCCGGGAATTAAAAACATGTTCTAATCCAACGAAGATACACAAATGGCCAAAAAGCACATCAGAGAAATGCAAATCAAAACCACCACGAGATACCACTTCACACCCATCAGAATAGCTACTACCAAAAAACCAGAAAATAACAAGTATTGGGAGGATGTGGAGACACTTGAACCCTTGTGCCCTGTTGGTGGAAATGTGAAAATGGCGCAGCCGCTGTGGAAAACAATACGTCCGTCCCTAACAAAATTAAACATAGACTTACCAAGTGATCCAGCGACCCCCCTTCTGGGTATAGCTCTAAAGGAAAGCAGGGTCTCCAAGAGACACTTGTACGCCAAGGTCACGGAGCCGTTATTCACGGTAGTCAAACCGAAGAGGGAATCAACCCACCTGTCCGTGGGCAGGTAGAGAGAGCGTGACATCCCCACGATGGACTCGTATTTGGTCTTAGAAAGGAAAGAAGTCCTTTTTTTTTTTAATGTTTATTTATTTTTGAGAGAGAGACAGAGTGAGAGCAGGGGAGGGGCAGAGAGAGAGACACACACAGAATCGGAAGCAGGCTCCAGGCTCTGAGCCGTCAGCACAGAGCCCGACGCGGGGCTCGAACCCACGAACCGCGAGATCATGACCTGAGCCGAAGCCGGACGCTTAACCGACTGAGCCGCCCCAGGCGCCCCAAGACAGAGTATTTTATTACAAATACTATCACCAGGTTAAAAAAAAAAAAAAAGTCAGCACGTTCTGAAGTGTGTGTCTCTCTTGGGAAATCAACCCCTGCGCGTTCTGTTTTGCCGAAGGAGCTGCAGGCCTGCCCCTTATTCCACGGCGGGGGCCGAGGTCCACGGGCACCTTTGAAACGAAACGAAACGTATCAAACGGAAACTTGCTGACACTTGTCCAGTGCCTACCAGTGCCCAGCCCGTTCTCCCAGGAGGCCGGCACTCCACGCATTTTATAGAAGAGCGAACAGGCTCAGAGAGGTGAAGGGACTTGCTCAAGGACACACAGCGGGCTACGGCTGCCGAGGTGGAGCTGGAAGCCCTGACCCCGCCTGACCCCAGACTTGAAGTCACGGGAGCGTGAGGCTCCCGCCACGGAGCTCCCCAAAGGCCCCATACGTGTTTCAGGGGAACTGTCCTCGTGACGGTTCAAAACCACAGGCAGCATAGTGTCTTCGTCCTGACCAACGCACCGTGGTCGTGCAAGATGTCCACGTTGGGGGACACGGGGTGCAGGGCATTCGGAACTCTGTCGTCGCTCAGCCGTTCTGTAAGCGCAAAAACGTTCGAACTCTCTTGAACGCGGTGGGGAAGGTGGAGAAAATGCCGCTGGAAATTGATGCCCAACTCGGGGGTGTCCAGGTGGGACCCCGGAACACCAGAGGGGGGCCTGGAGAAATCCGAAGACGGGCTGGAGCGCGGTAAACAGCGTCGTCCCCCCGTTAGTTCCTCTGTTTTGAAGGACACGTGAGAAGTTGGGGTCGGGGGACGCGGGGCAAAGGGGAGGCCAGAACTTTGCACGGTCGTTGCACCTTTTCCAAAATCACAATCGGGGTGATCTAGAGTGATTTTCTTTTAAGGCTTCCTTTTTATAAAGTCGCTGCAGTTTGGGCCCAGACAGGGACGGGTCTGCTGCAGGGGGGTGGGGGGGGGAGCGTGTCCTGCCTCTGGCCGGAGAGGACACAGGGCCTTTTTGTCAGCATCGGGGATCAGTGACGTTGGTCAAGACTGCCTCGGTTCACCGGGACTTGGACCTGGGATCACCCTGGGGCCGAGTGGATTGGACAGAGGAGCACGAGAGAGAGGAGGTGGGGGTCTGACCCCCTCAGAGACATGAGGGATAGTCGCCCAACCCCTTCCTCTCCCTTGCCCCCTCATTCAGACCACTGGAACCTTCTCGACCTCCAAAAGGTATCCCGATCCTGTTCCTTCCCTCCGCCGTCTCCCTGATCCAGCCTCTGTCACAGATCCTAGACACCCCTCTGGCCAACCCACCCTCCCCTTGCCCCCTTCCACCACGCTGTTCCAGCCACACAGGGCTCCCTGCCTCAGGGCCTTTGCACTGGCTCTTCCCTCTGCTCGGAACACCCTCCCCCCAGGAGCCACATGGCTCCTCTCCTCACCTCCTCGGGGTCTGTGGTCCAGTGTTCCCCGGCAGGCAGCTGTCCCCAGTCACCTGGAATAAAACAGCCCCTCTCACTGCTTCCTTCCTTGCTTATCGCCTGCCCCCCTGCCAGGAGCGCGGGAGACGCAGGGCACAGCTTTACCGCGATGCGGTGCCCGCGTACTAAACCGCCCTTACACAGATTGTGCAACGGTTGCGTCTTGAGGTAACCGGGCACCCGCATGGAACTGGTGAGCAGGCCATCCCTGCACACCTCCGGGGCCCCGTCACCCCTCCCCTCCCTGCCCCTGACACCCACCTTCGCCCCAGCATCCACGGCCCGCTTTCTGTGGTCCACGTTTTCTGGAATTTCACACGGACGGAACCACCCAGGAGGGGCCTCCTGGGCTCCCTCCATGCCGTTGGGTGTGTCGGCTCTCCCTTCTCGCGGCTGACGCGGGCTCGTGCCTGGGTGCACACGGCCTATCCGTGCTCTCCCCCGTCTCCGAGATGACGGCTGAAGCCGCTATGAGCGTTCCTGCAGGCCTATGTGTTCATTTCTCTCGAGTACATGCCTCGGTGTGGAATGACTGGGTCAAACGCAACATGCGCCGTTTAATTCTTTTTTTTTTTTTTAACTTTTTTTAATGTTTATTTTGGAGAGAAAGAGACAGAGAGAGACAGAGCATGAGCAGGGGAGGGGCAGAGAGAGAGGGGGAGACACAGAATCGGAAGCAGGCTCCAGGCTCCGAGCTGTCAGCACAGAGCCCGACGCGGGGCTCGAACCCACGGACCGTGAGATCACGACCGGCTGAGCCACCCAGGCGCCCCCAATTCTTCTTCTTTTTTTTTTAATGGAGGTGAAATTTGAGGGACAGAAAGTTCACCATCTTCAAGCGAACAGTCCAGGGCACTGAGTGCATCCACGTTGTTATGCAACGGTCTCGTCCGTCTGGTTCCAGAACATTCCATCACCCCAAGACGGTTAAGGCCTAAAGCTGCCAGGCTGTTTTCCAAAGCAGTGGCACCCTTTTACATTCCCTCAGCGAGCTTTGAGAAATGTCCTAGCTGCTCCCCGCCCTGGAGAGCAGGTGTTTTTATCTGCCTGTTTCTCTCAGAGCCAGGCCCTGGCTCGACAGGCGCTCAAGAAATATTTGTGAGGGCGCCTGGGTGGCTCAGTCCGTTGGGCATCTGGCTTTGGCTCAGCTCGTGATCTTGTAATCCGTGGGTTCGAGCCCCGCGTCGGGCTCTGTGCTGACAGCTCAGAGCCTGGGGCTGCTTCGGATTCTGTGTCTGTGTCCTGTCTCTGCCCCTCCTCTGCTTGCGCTGTGTCTGTCTCCCTCAAAAATAAATAAACACTAAAAAAAATAAAGAAATATTTGTGAAATACGTGAGTGAGTGAATGACCATGATCGCTCCTAGGGCAGCCAGGGCCTGGACTAAATCCACTGAGTGGTGAAGGGGGAGACAACCCCCTGAAGCGTGGACACGCCGGGGCATCGGGTCACAGTGGAGCTCCACGTGCCAGGCGCCAAACAGTCCTCAGCTCGTTGGCGACATGTGTCCCATTTACACCGGGGGAAACTGAGGCTCGGAGAGCACCTGGAGGGTGTAGCGTTGGCAAAGACCCTGCCAGGACCCCAGAGACAAGGTAAGAAGGCCTAGCCTGCAGAGAGGCCAGGGGAGAGAGGTTGGCTTGGTGACAGGGACTGGGCTGGGATCCCAGCTCTGCCGCTGTCACTGTGTGGACCCGGGCAGGCCAGCCACCGTCCTGAACTCCCTGTCCTCCCTTACACATATATGTTTTAAATATTTATTAATTTTTGAGAGGGAGGGGCAGAGAGAGAGGGGGACAGAGGATCCGAAGTGGGCTCTGTGCTAACAGCAGAGAGCCCGACGCGGGGCTCGAACCCACGAACCGTGAGATCATGACCTGAGCCGAAGTCGGACGCTTAACCGACTGAGCCGCCCACCGCAACAAGGTACCTTTAAACAGAGACACACACGAAACAAGGCTGTGTGTGGTCCCATTCATGAAAACGTTGTGCCCAGAGGCTTGTAGAAACTAACCCTGTATTTCCTGTGGGTCGACGATCTAGTATTCGCTAGTTCAGTGCTTTCGGTGAATAATGAGACTTGTGTGCATGTGTGTGTGCACATAGGACGTATAAATACAAATGGTATCTTGTAAATGCATGTGAACCCCCTATATGCAAATATATGTGAATATAGGATACATGTGGATATATTACATGCGAATATATACCAACATTTTATATTTATATTTATATAATTAAAATTATAAGATATATTTAGATAATTAAAATTATATATATTTATTTGTTTTTGCAATTGGTTTGTTTGAATCCTTTTCCAAGCCCGCGTGGCATTGGGTTGAAATATCTCTTACGGCTCTTTAACGGATAGCTTCTCCTTTCTCCTTCTTTATTTCTCCTTGCTCTTTATTTATTATAAGGAACTGGGGTCCCCTGTCCTGCAGCTTCCGGCAGCCCGGATCCTGCCACTGGCGTCCCCGACCCCGTGTTGCCCACGTGCGTGCTGCCGTGGTGGCCACCTCCGGGTGACACTCAACCGCGGGCATAGCCCCCGACGATCTCCGCCTGGAACCGGAACCTCGTCGGGGACTGCGTTTGGAGCCAGACAGCCATCCCGCTAGAGTCAGGCTTCCCTCTGGGATTGGGTTGGGGACAGTGAGGCAAGAAATCCCGCCCGTGCGGGGTCGGACCCGTCTTTATTTAGAATGGCCGTACTCTGTTCGTGGTGGATGTTTTTGCACTCATTTTGATTTTCGAAAATGTTGCATCCCGTATTACTTATCTTGAAGACGGAGATTTTTGGGGCCCCCTGGGCCCCCACTTCCCCTCCCTGGGCCCCTGACTTTGTTCCTCATCTGCACGGGAGAACGGTGATGGAGTGTGTTTGACCCCCTCCCCCCAGGATGAGGTGGCTCTGGAAGGGAAGTGGTTCAAGGGAGGATATTGAGAAAGAAGAGGGTCAATGGGGTCACTGGAGCATTGGTTGGGGGGCAGGGACAGAGGACGTGGGCACATCCCTGCTGTCCCAGCTCTTCTGCTGGGTGTGTAGCATGAAGTGACGGCCCCGTTCTTCTACCTCCCTCACTGCCTACAGACGTCAGCCTTCCCCAAACTGACATACTCCGGTCTCTGAGTTTACTGAGCACCTACCCTGTACCGGGCTCCCCCCTCCCGGCCCCCTACCCACCACCCTGGGGACACAGCAGTAAACAAGACAGACCCAGTCCTGCTTCATGGAGCTGACATTCCGGGGGGAGGGAGTCCGATGCTCTGATTACAAGTCCTGGCAGAGACGAGGAATTGGGTAAATGGGGCAGTGAGAGAGGGGGGATGAGGTGGCCATGTTAGTCACTGGGGGGACCTCCCCAGGGGGCTTCTCTGAGGAGGTGACATTTGAGCTGAGACTTGAAGGAGGGGAGGAATGCACTGTGGGAGGATTGAGGAGATTGGTGCTCTGGGCAGAATTAACAACACATGCAAAGGTCCTGGGCTCCCAAGGGGCCATGAGGCTGAAGATCATGTGAGGCAGGTGGTGGGGTGACATAGGGTGGGGAGGCGGACAGGTGTTTGCCAGAAACTTCAGGGACCCAGGAGGTCAGTTTGGAAGAAAACGTGCTAAACTAGCTACCAGGTGTAACTTCTCAGTGTCTGCCTTTCTGGGGCCGTTGGCCATATTGTGCCTCTGAAACACCCTCCCCACCCCCCAAAAAAAGGGGCCGGCCTCCCTCTGAAGAGAGATCATCTAACAGATAATAATAATAGCAGTAATGATATCACAGGGCAACGCCGGCCCTGACTCTGGACCCCTCTTTCTAAGAAGAGGGTCTGAAATGGATACTCCCTCCCAGTGTGTAAGGTCCTCCATAGACAGCTCACCAGGAAGGGGGACCAGGGAATGCAGGCGGGTAAGGGAGGGCCAGGCCTTGCCGGGAGCCAGGGGAAGCCAGGTGCCGGCCGAGCAGACAGACAGACAGGCAGGCAGGCGGACAGGCGGGCGGCAGCCCCTGGAGGAAGTGGCTTAGCAGGTAGACAGGTAGCAAATGTGTATGGAAACCCCAGGCTGGCCCAGTCTCGTGGGCGGGCGGGGGCCCGGGGCCTGATGCCACATCTGAGGGGCAGCTCCTGGCACCTGTCCCGACGGAGGAGGGGAGGAGCCGCTGGGCCGGCTGGAGCTCCCGCTGGTCCCGATGGGTGACGGGGAGGTGACTGCCCCCCTCCTTCAGCACCTCCCCCTGAAACACCTCCGACGAGGAGGCTCAGGTTTGGCCGTGCCAGCGGCCTCCCGCGCCTCCCAGCTCTGAAGAGGCAGGGCCTCCTTTGTTTTAAGTTTTACTGAGATACGAGTGCGCGTAGATTAAGTCACCCACTGAAAGCGTGATGCAATGCGTTTTGGTGTATTTGCAGGTTTGGGCAACTGTCACCACGGGGTCCGTTTCAGAGCATTTCCATCACATCAGGAAGCAACCCCATCACCTTTAGCTCGCACCTCCCTAACCCCCTCCCCCAGCCCTAAACACCCACGAATCTGCCTTCCGTCCCCGTGGAGTTCCTGTTTCTCGAGAGTCCACCTGTCCGGCCCCGTTCCGCTCATTCCCGCCTGGGGCTTCTCCCTCACACCCATCCCGAGGCCTTGTGCTTTATCCTCACAGCACCCCCGGCGGGGTCAGTGCCCCCGCCAATCCCATTTCACAGATGGGAAGCCTGAGGCTCGGAGTGCAGGCTGAGGTCCCTTTACATGGCCAGGGCAGGACGGGGATCTGAACCTCACCCCTTGGTCTCCCCCTCGGCCTCCTCGGCTTAAACTGCAGAATCCCCACCACCCCTGAGACAAGAGTCCCGGATTATGAAAACTTGCCAGGTGGTCTTCACCTCCAAGCCTTTGACCATGCGGGTCCCTCTGCCCCCAGTGCCCTCCCCGCCTTCTGTCACGAACCCGCACTCACTCCCCCGAGACCCCCTTCCAGTGTCCCCTTCCTCCAGGAAGCCCCGCGGCACAACCCGGCCTTCCCTCTCCCCAGCTCTGACCCCTTGGCTGTGAGACCAGGAGGCATCCGGCCGAAAATCGTAAAAATAAGTCCCGTAAACAAGCCATCGGGTGCGTTAAAGGCTCTAATCGGCCAGGATCGCGATGAGGAGGCCTGATAACCCGGCTGTTTTGTGCCAGCTGCCCTGTGATGACATGGGCCCGTTCTTCTGAGAAGCACACATGCTCCGGGTCCCCAAAACCACCCTCGCCCTGCCGCTGATAGCAGATAACAGCCCTCGAGCTGTGGTTTTCACAGAGATCAAACTTGTGGTGCCAGGTCGACCGAGCAGAGCGAGATCAAAACAGTATCTGGGCCCGGCCACGGCCAGGAGCGGAGGGCGCGCGTGGGGCGCTCGGGGACACCGGGGGGAGGCAGGGCCCCCAGCCCTCGACAGTAGCCTATCATGTTGGTGTCATGCGCACTGGGGCGTTTTCTGTCCATATCACGGATGGGGAAAGTGGTGTCCTGCTGGTCCTCATGCCCCCTTTCCTGGGTCTGGCTCGGCCCTTTGGGTCTCAAATGCCCTTTGCTTTAGAGGTGGGGTTCGAGAGTAGTGGAGTGAGCCCCCATCAGGCCTGGGACTGTCGCTGGGAAATGTGTGACGCTGAGCGCCGGTAGCTCAGTTTCCTCTGTCCAGCACGGTGGCCTCTTTTCTGCCACAAAGTCGAGTCTCTGTGAAGGGGCAGCACGCGGGGGGGGGGGCAGTTAAGTCTTCCTGGGTTCAGGCGCGGAGGTTGGCAGTTGTTGCCTAAGGCCTCGGGTCCCGGAGAGGCCGTCTTAGCTCAGCGCTGCTGGAGACAGCCTTGGTTCCAGAACGCATCCATGCTGTTCCACGCAGTTTCACACTCTTCCAGCTTCCTCGGGAAAGCTTGAATTCTCTGCACCCCGAGGTGTCCCGGGGCGAGTACGAAGGGTCTGAAGCTCCAAAGGCAGCGCTGGGTCTGCATAGCAGCTGTACTGTGCTGTGTCCACAGGCATGTTTGGGATAAGATCCCTTGCTGAGGCCCACAGGGTGCTGTGGTCTGGGCCCGGCTACCCTCTGACTCCATCTTCTTCCACTCCCCACACACCAGCCGCCCTCCTGTTCCACGATCTCGCTAGGCACAGTCCTGCCTCGGGACCTTTGCACTGGCTCTTCCTGCTGCTGAGAATGCTGTTCCCTTGGCTCATCCCCTCCCCTCCTGCAGGTCTGAGCTCAGACAAGGAGGCCCTTCTTGATCCTACCCTAGTGCCACCCACCCCCTGGCCCCGATTCATTTTTCTGTAGCATTTTTCGGTTTTACGTGATGTACTCTGCATGTTCATACATCTACTGTTGCTCTCCCCATTATCGGGGATCCTGTGTGTCTTGCTCTGTCCCCAAGCTGGGCACGCCACCGCAGCTGCATAGGAAATAGTTGTGACCAGACTTTTACAGTCCAGCAGAGGTGTGGGGAGGGGAGGGAGCTGACTGGGGTCGGGGGAGGTCAGCAGGGGGTCACTGAAATCTCGTACTCTGACATTTTGTTTTTCTGCTCCCCCGATGGGAGTTTGGGCGTTGCCGTGTGTTCGTGTCCAGCTCACTCTTCACGCTTTTTATTTTGGAATAATTTCAGGCTTCCAGAAAGGTCACACAGGCAGTCCGGGGAGCCCTGTATGCGCTCCCTTCCGCTTTCCCCATCGATGTTCGACATTGTCACGGTACCTTTGCCAAAAGGAAGCAACCAACGCGGGTGCGTTTGTGCTGCCATTAACGGAATGTCAGAGTTTGTTTGAACATCACCAGCTTTCCCACTGGTGTTCCTTTTCTGTTCCAAGATCCCGCATTGCATTTCATTGCTCAGCTGTTCTTAAAATACACGTTTCAGGGGCACCTGGGTGGCTCAGTCGGTTAACCGTCCGACTTTGGCTCACGTGATGATCTCACGGCTCAGGAGTTCGAGCCCCGCGTCGGGCTCTGTGCTGACAGCTCAGAGCCTGCTGCCTGCTTTGGGATCTGTCTCCCTCTCTCTCTGCCCCTCTCGTGCTTGCGCTCTGTCTCTCTCTCAAAAATAAACATTAAAAAATTTATCAGTTAAAGTTAAAAAAAATAAAATACAGATTTAATGTATCGGAGCCGCAGCCGGAGAGTTTTCGAGTGGGGGCTGGGTGGTGTCTGCGGACCTCGGTGAGGCTGTCCCTGAGCAGGTCCCCCAGGTCCGGGGGCAGGTTGGTGGGGGCCAGGGAAGAACTGAGGCTCCATCTGAGAAAGAGTCTCCTGACCCTGGACGCTGCCGGGACGAGGGTTCCACTATGCAGCCTGGTAGATAGTGAGCACCCCGTCGTGGGGGCATGTAAGGAGGCTCTGTTTGGGTTCCTGGAGGAGATTCGAGTGGGCCTCCAGTCCGTTGGACAGGACAAGCAGCAGCCCGAAACTTCCCATCCAGGTCTTGGATTCGTGCCTCGGGAGAATTATCTGGAGCACGTCTGCCCGTTCTCCCAGGGATCCGCCCACATCCCTGTCTGTCTTCAAGTCTGAGGAGCTCAGTTTTCATGCTGGACAAGGTGGTCTCCTCTCTGAGCGTCGGTTGCCCCTGTCTGTCACACAGCGTTTCCCACTTTACACTCAGGAGGATGGCTATCACCAAAAAGACAAAAGTGAACAAATGTTGGCAGGGCCGTGGAGAAGCTGGAAGCCTCCCGCGTTGCGGGGGAGAACGTAGAATGATTCTAAGCCGTGGACAAGAATTTGGTGGTTCCCCAAAAGTCGAACATGGAGTTACCATATGGCCTAGAAGTCCCACTCGTAGGTGTAGACCCAAGAGGTGAAAAGAGGCATCCGCGTAAAAACCTGTCCACGCATGTTCATAGTAGCACCATTGACAATTGACAAAATGCGGGAAGCAACCGAGTGGACATCAGAGGATGAATGGACGGGGGCGCCTGGGTGGCTCAGGTCATGGTCTCACGGTGCGTGGGCTCAAGCCCTGCGTCGGGCTTTCTGCTGTCAGCCCAGAGCCTGCTTTGGATCCTCTGTCTCCCTCTCTCTCTGCCCCTCCCCATGTGCTCGCTCGCTCTCTCTCCCAAAAATAAATAAACATTAAGAAAATTTTTTTAAAAAAGGATGAATGGATAAAAATGTGATCCCTCTGCGCAGCGGAATATTACTCAGCCATAAAAAGGAAGCTTGCACCGATTCAAGGTCCTGCTCAGGACCCAGGCGCCGATTCAAGCTACCATGTGGGAGACCCTTAAAAACATCATGCTGAGTGTAAGAAGCCAGACACAAAAGGCCACAGGTTGTCTGATCTCATTTATATGAAGTGTCCCAAACAGGCAAATCCGTAGGGACGCAAGGTGGCTGCCAGGGGCCGGGGGAGGGGGAAGGGGAGGGGGAGGGGGGAGCGACGGCTCTTGGGGACCGGGTCTTGTTTCAGGCTGGTGGAAACGTTCTGGAATTTGGTAGTGGCGATTGTTGCACAACGGAGGAAAAGGGCTAAAAACCACTGAATTGTGTACTTTGAAATGGTTGAAATGACTACCTTTGTGTTACATGAATTTGATCTCCATTTTTAAAAGTCAAATTAAAGAATTTAAAATAAAATAAAATAAAATAAAATAAAATAAAATAAAATAAAAATCAGAGCTAGCCTCTGTGAGTGCCTGGCCTCTGTGAGTGCCTGGCGGGGGGGCGCGGTTCGCACACACCGTCCCCTCCCCTTCCCTCTGGCCCAGCCACCAGGGCAGATTTGGGGTCCCGGGCCCACGGAGCACTCTGGAGCAGGGCGGGCGCCAGCAGCCAGCCTGGTGGAGGCCGCTTGGTGTCCAGCAGCCCCCTCCCACCCCCTACGCCCCGGTGGCTGCCGCCCAGGCTAAGGTTAGGTAAAGGGGGAAGTGGAGCCTTTCGAGGTCGCTGGGCCCCTGGATTTGCATTGGCCACTTTTACATAAAAATCTTTCCAAGCTGTGCCCAGCGGGCCCTGAAGCCGGCTGGGGGGTCAGGCCGTGCACGGGGGCCGGGCCTGCCAGAGGCTTCTGCAACACCGGGCCCAAGCCGCCGGTTCCTGTTTTGGGGGAATGTTATCACCTCTGGCTTCTTAGAAAGAGCCCGAGGTGGGGGCCCCCGCTACTCCTGGCAGTTGACTCTGCCCTCTTTGTCCCCGGGGGGGCAATCCCAAGGTCACCGGGGACGTGAGGGGGGCCCGGAGAGGGGATGACAGTGACCGTTTATGGGGCACTTCCTACGTCCCTAGCTTTCCGTGAGCCGTGGGTTATCTCCTGGGACCCCTATATGATGCGTCATCCCAGACCCGTAGTTTAGCTGAGGACCTGGGACCCCTGGAAGTGTGGTGGCCGGACTTTTGAGGCCAGGCTGGGCTCTGGGCTGCCGCCGTGGTGCTGAGCCCAGGCTGATAAAGCCCCTCTGCCCCTGACTTGAGATAAGACAGGGAGCTGACCCACCACCCTTTATTTTATTCAGGCAACAAATATTTACTGAGCACCTCCGGGTGCCAGGGTGCAGGCTGGGAGCCAGAAACTCGATGGGGAACGAGCCAAGGAGGTCTTACCCTCCTGATGATTGATGACCGTTGGCCAGGGGACAAGAGGAGCCAAAGGAGCAAGGTGACCCCAGACAGTAGAGTGGGGTGACGGGGCGGGAGGGCGGCAGGGTCCCAGAACCGCGGGTGAGGAAAACCAGGGAGGCAGGGCAGGGGCAGCTCGGCGGTCAGTGGGCCCCTGCTTTGCACAAGGAGGGTGTCCCCTGACACACGTCTCTTCCTCAAGGTTCTCTTTTCTGCTTCGGTTTTAGCCCCACAGGCCTGAATTTGCATTACTGGGACGTTTCTTTTTAAAACTCCTACCTGCCACCCTCTCTGATGAATCTCTCTGGGTGCGGGTTCAGAGATGCCACCAGCACGGGCAAAGGGTTTCCTCCCCAGCTTCAGGCTTCTCAGAAAAGCCATCCCCCCTCCACCCCGAGGTCCCGGGATATGAAATGCCCCCTGGACTGTCCAGGCGCCCTCTGGCCCGCAGGACTCACTGCCTATTAAGTGCCCCCCTGCCGGGGGAGATGACCCCAAGCCCCCATTTCACAGAGGAGGACACTGAGGCCTGTGAGCTCAGATCGGGACTCAAACCCACGGTGCCTGGCTGCTCACTGGGCACTTTCCACCCTCCAGTCCCAGGGGACCATTGGACCAGAAAGAAAGGGGTCCTGGGAGAGCCAGGACAGGCTCTCCCTGACATGAAGCCAAGCAGCCTCGGTTTCCCCCTACGGCAAATGGGCGGAGCACCCCTCACTTGCTCCTGTTTGTAGCCTTTACATATGTCCACCCACGTCATCAGCCTCCATTTAAATCTCTTGGTGGCATTGCACTGGCCACATGGTAATGTCCCCAGGCTTGATGTGACTTTTGAGGCTCTACACGGGCCAGTCCTTGCCCTCCACCTGGGCCACGTGGGCCCCTGCCAGGTCCCTAAACCCATCAGGCTGCCTCAGGACCCAGGTCTTTGCACCTGTTCTGACTGTCCCCTGGAATACCCTTCCTGCCTCCCTCCATGCCCCACACTGATCTCCCTACGGCCTCCTCGCCAGCCGGTCCCAGCCTGACGTCCAGCTGCCTTCTTCCCTTTCCTTCTTTAACCATTTTATTCAAGAATGACATACGGACATAAAAGCGCCTAACCCTACAGATTCAACTCTATACATTTTCACAAAACAAACTCACCCCTGTGACCACCCCGTAGTTCAAGAAACACAACATTGCCAGCCTCACCCTCTCCCGATAAAGCTCCCTTCCGATCTATGATTACAGGAGGGGCCCTCCTGCCTGTGACATAGCTGCTCAACAAGCTGCTGGATTTATGGGTTGCATTAATAAAGTATAGACTCCAGAATGAGGGAGGTGATTTCCTTCCTCATTCCGGGCTGGTCAGAGCAGGCAGGAAGCTGCCCCTGCCAGGTTGAAAGGGGGTAGACACGTGGCAGAGGGTTCAGGGAAGACCATCCACCACCATGGTGTGTGTGTGTGTGTGTGCGTGTGCACGTGTGTGTGTACACTTCCGACTGATGCCCTGGAGGAGGGGGTGTTTAACCTCGACAAGGACAGACCCAGGTCCCTGTCACCTGCTACAGGTGGCTCAATGGCAGAGCAGGGTGGGGTGGGAGCCACCAATGCTCATCGGCCCGTTCTGGGCCCCAGAGCAGGCTGCTTTGAATGGTAGTGAGCATCCTGTCAGGAGAGAGAGGTATGCCCAGCGCCCCCTTGGCAGCTCAGAACCCCGGCTGACCAAGACAGGGTGGCTTTGCCCCCTCAGAAAGGTAGGCATGGAGCACTTAGAGGGCACGCAGCCGCCCCGAGACCTTCCTCGGGGGCACACGGAACCCCGGAACCAGACCGCGGCTGGTCCGGGTCATCTGGCCCAAAGCAGCTCTCCGAGCGCAGGCCCGGCTTGGAGCTCTAGCTTTGGGTGGAGTTCAGGTCGGGTTATATCTGGCGCGGCCGTTCCCTCTCGCCGGCTGCAGCTGCCCGGGGTGGGGACGGCGGGGCCAGGCTCCGCCACTCGCCCTGGCTGCTGGCCTGCAGGTGCTGGGCCGGCCATTTACATAGCCACGCTTGGCCTCCCCCGCCTGGCTCGCTGGCCCGCCCCCTCAGCTCTCACCAGGAAAAGGCTGGGGGTCTGAGAGCCGGAGCCGACGCCGAGCCCCACTGAGCTCTCTGAGTATTTTTATTTCACTTCTGCGTTTCACTTTTACTGTCCTGGGTGAAATGTGCGTGTCAGTCGGCCCCCCTCCCCTGTAGCAACTGAGGCCGGGATGGTTCCATTTTGTGCCAGCCGGGGGTGGGGGTGGGCAGCAGGCAGAGCCGGGTTTGGATGCCATCCCTGCCGCCGGTGGGCCTGCGGCCCCTGGAGGAGCATTCCGGGAGGTGCCTGGCGTGCAGGAGGAGAGCCCAGGCCTGGGCTCTGATGCGGCCCTGCCTCCGGCCTGCTGTGTGGCCTCAGGGAAGTCTCTTCCCCTCTCTGGGGCTCATTTCTCTCCCCTGTAAAACGAGGGTAGACACGGCCACGTCCTCACGATGTTGTCTCTCTGACCTCGCACTTGTGCAGGGTCTGGACGGGTGCGCGTCCGGGGGCTTTTGCAGGGCCGGGGAAGGGGAGGGGAGGCCTGGGGGCGGGGAGGGGCGGGTCCAGTTGTATGTCCTTGAATTTGAGAAGTTTGCGCTTGCGTAAGGTTCTCAGCGCGAGGCCAGCTTAAAATGCAGATTCTTGGGCCCTGCCAGGTATGTGTCAGGAGTCACGTCTGTGTGTCTCGGGACAGGACCAAGGGGAGGCTGTGAAGAGGGGAAACTGAGGCACAGAGAGGCCAAAGCGCTTGCCCAGGGTTGCTCGGCCAGCAAGTGGCTGCACCAGGATGGGACACGGGGCTTCTTGGTCCGGGATGGCATCTGTCCCGGCGGCTCTGGGCTCCCAGGTGCCCGTGTCCCGGCAGCCACACGAGCGGCAGGGGCTGCTGAGGAACGCGAAAGCTCAGGCTTCCCCCGGGAACAGCTTGGAGCCGAGTCGGGGTTTATATAGTGGCTCCCAAAATATCTGGCTTCGGATAGGCCGAGGCCGACGAGGGTGCGGCTGGCCAATGCCGTGGCTTCCTGTCCTGCCAAGATGTTTCCTGCCGATAGCTGGGCCCAGTGGCCTTATCTCTGACCCCAGGGCCACTGGGAGGACAACCCCCCCCCGCCATACACACACAGGGGACAGGCCGTTCTGGCCCAAACAGGGGCTGCAGGGACCCAGGAGGAGGTCAGGGCAAGCAGCCCCTGGCAGGTGGTGCGTTGTTCAGCCAACACACACAACACACAAGTTTTGGGAAGGAGCACTGTACTGGGAGTCCAACGCTCCAGAATTGAGTTGTGAATCTGAGCCTCAAGGGCTGTGTGACCCTGGGGAGTTGGGTCCCGACTCTCAAAATTACTCTCATCCATTAAGTGGGGGTAGTGATGTCTCCAGTTTCTTTTAACACTTCCCACCCTAGGGCCCCCCAGCCTAGCCCACGAGGATCCCCATGTCTGAAGAAGACAGAGCTTGGCCCAGTGCCCCCCTAGCCTCACAACATCGAGGCTCGGCTGGAGGGAACCGGGTGTCCAACTGGGATGACTCCCTGGAGGAGGGGGTCACAGCTGGGGTTTAGCGGATGTGTAGGAGCTCACAGGACAGAACTCGCGGAAGGGATGGGCAGGTTGAAGGAACCGTGTGAGCACATGCTTGCAAAGTGCCACGCTCCCCGTTTCACAGAGGCGACTGAGATTCAGAGAGGAAATGATGCTGTGGTTCTGAAACTTGACCCTTTCTGCTCAAGACCCGAGCTCCTTGGCGAGGAGGAACATGTCTCCTCTCAATGGGGACCCTGGGACGTCAGGAGTTGCTTAGATTTCAAAGTTGATTTTACGGTCGCTTAAAGCGGCCTACATTAATACTCAACAGGCTTAATTTGGTGAAAGTGCGACACATTTCCTTGCCCTTCCGTGTCCTGCTAATCCACTGCCCCTACCCTGCTTTATAAACTGATTTGCTGAAATTAAACGTTATTCTCTTCATTGACACCCTGATGCACCTCTGTCTCATCAGCTCGGCCGTGGGGGCTGGAAAGGTCCTCGAGGTCCTGACAGCTGGCGCTGGGGATCTGACCGGAGCCACAGGGAGGCAAGGGGCTACGCCCGGGTGCCGGCTGGGGTCTGAGAGCGGGTCTCTGGCCCTGCCTCTGTCTTGTCGTGCGGCTTCAGGGAGGTTATCCGCACCCTCGCTGCCTTCGGAGAGGCCAGGGTGCCCCAGCCAGCGCCCCAGGATGTCCGCCCCAGAAGACCCCGCCCCCACTCGCTCACCCCATCCTTCCCTCGCTGGCTCCGGTTTGGGGCTTTTGTGCACAACGCAGGAAGGGTCATTGGGGAAAGAGGCGAGGGAACCTTTGGTCTGGGTCTCCCCCTTAATGCGTTTCAAGAGATGTGAGCAAAATGTTGACCTCTGCTCCAGACATCGGCACTGCCTCCGTGGGCCTGAGCCACTCGGTCTCCTGGTTGGAGGACATAAACACGTGTGTCAGAAGGACTCAAATACACGGACGTGAATATTCGCGGCAGCACGATTCACAGCAGCCGAAACGCGGATAAACAGTGGAATAGTACTCAGCCAGAAAAAAGGACTAAGCTCTGACACACGCTACAACGTGGATGCGCCTCAAAAACATCGCGCAGTTAAAAGAAGCCAGAGACAAAAGGCCACAGAGAGCATGACCCCATTTATATGAAACGTCCAGAAGAGGCAAATCCATGGAGAAAGCCGATTGGTGGTTGCCGTGGGGCTGGGGGGAGGGTGATGGGGAGTCACTGCCTAACGGGCACAGGGTTTCCTTTAAAGATGATGGAAACGTTCCGGAATTAGATGTTAGTGGCGGCTGCACAACTTCGTGGAGGCACGAAATGCCGCTGAATCGTTCGCTTTAAAATGGTTCACTTCAGGGGCACCTGAGTGGCTCAGTCGGTTAAGCGTCCGACTTCGGCTCAGGTCATGATCTCACAGTTCGTGGGTTCAAGCCTCGCATCGGGTTCTGTGCTGACAGCTCAGAGCCTGGAGCCTGCTTCCGATTCTGTGTCTCCCTCTCTCTCTGCCCCTCCCCTGCTCGTGCTCTGTCTGTCCTCTCTCTCCCTCTCTCTCAAAAATAAATAAAACATTAAAAAATAAAATAAATGGTTCATTTCATGTTAGGTGAATTTCACATCAACTTAAAAAAAAGATTTTTAAAAACCGTGTGGCAGTTTCTCAGGAGTGGTTTCTAGGTGGTTTTAAAAATTTTTTAATGTGAACGTTTGCACTATCTGTCTTCTGATTTTTTTTTTTTTTTTGCCTGTGGGTAGGGTGGGCTCCCCCACTACATGCACATTGGTAGAAAAGACCAGTTGCAGGAGCAGGGGCAGGGGCCCAGCCCTGACCTGATGGTGACACCAGTGCCCAGGGGTGAATGCTTTAGCTCTCCCGGCCTGTGCCGTGCCCCCAAGTCCCCTCACATGGGCTTCTCTGAGAGGCAAGGTCAGTGGTGAGCCCATTTCCCAAATAACACACTGAGGCTCAAATGCCCAGGTCACACTCAGGTCTGGCTGGTTCCAGCAGCAATGACTCCGCGCCTCCCGGGCCCCCTCCCCTGGGTCTGGCCCCTCCCTTTCCCAGAGGTGGTGCACTGGGGACTGCGATGTGACCACATGCCTCCGCTCACGCACCCCCTCACGTGGCCCGGGGCCTGCTGGGACGCAGTGCCAGGTGCAACCTGTTTCTCTTGGAAGGGAGCGGAGCCAGGAGTGGGATAGGAAATGCTCTCAGCTCTGAGCGCAGGCAGCGCGGGGCTGGAGAGTTCTGGGCTTCGGTTTGGGAGGGAGCTCCCCGGGCTGTGGGTCTCAGGGGCTGATCCTGCTCCCTGCCGAGTGACGCTGGGGCTGTCACCTCTGCTCTCTGGCCTCAGATTCCTTCTGTGACACGGGCTGCATAGCAGTCGCTGCCTCTCGGCAGAGGGGAACCCCACTTTTCAGACCGAGGTGGGGACAGAGAGGGCTGTTTGCATCTTAGATGGGAAACACTGCATTTAAAGCAAATAATCAACAGGAGGGCAGTTCCTCAAAAAGTAAAAATAGAATTGCAGCCGGTGAATGGGTGAAGATGTGATACGCATGCGGGATGGGATAGTACGCGGCCTGAAAAAGGACGGACATTCTGACCCAGGGTGCAACGTGGGTGGGTCTGGAGGCCACAAAAGGGCGAACACGATGTGATCTCACCTGTCGGAAGGTCCCTGGAGTCGTCGGACTCACGAGAGAGTCGATGGCGGGCGCCAGGGGCGGGGGAGGGGAACGGGGAGCTGGTGTTCACCAGGCACAGAGCTCCAGCTTGGGAACATGAACAAGTTCTAGAGACGGATGGCGGCGGCAGCACGACCATGTGCATGTACTTGATGCCACTGAACTGTGCGCTTAAAGATCGTGAATCTTATGTTGTGTAATTTACCACACTTAAAAAAAAAAAAAAGCCAACAGCCTGAGGATCCTTCCTGTTGGAGGTGCCGTGGGGTCAGCTGCACTAGAGGATTTCCTGAAGCCCCTGGCAAGTTCCAACTCAACCTGCAGAACCGCCTCCTGCAGGCAGCCCTTTCTGATCTCCCGGGTAGGTCCTAGCTCTGGCACTGGGCCCCCCAGCCCTTCTTCTGGCTAATCCCTGAGCCCTGAAGCTGCAGTGTCCGGGAGTGAGCCTAGGTTGGGGTGAGGGGCCGGGGAGCGGGGAGCCCCGCTTTGAGGGCGGAAGAGTAGACAGCAGCAAGGGAAGGGACACGTAGGGGACCAGGACCCCTTTGCTCAGTAGGTATTTTTGACTCACCCGCCCACACCTGCTGGGTGGCCCAAGGAGACCCCAGTGTGGGGACAGAGCAGGATATGCTTTTCTGCGACCAGGACCGGGCAGGGGCTGCGGGGCCCAGGGGGCCCTGTGACCAACGGCGATGCTTGAACCTGGCCCGGCCCTGAGTGGGGAGTAAGGAGCCCCGCGGGGAGAAGCAGGCGAGGCAGGAAAGATGGTCCTTTCACAGGCCAGCTGCGAAGGCGAGCGTGTGTCTGTGCGTGTGTTCGCTTCTCTGCTCTGTTTCCTCGTGTTTATGCGTCGAAGGCCGTGTGCTGTACGTGCACATTTTCTGCCCCATGTGTGTCCACGTGCGTATGTGGCAATTTTGAGGAACTGAATCCCCTAGTCGGATGTGTTTGCTACCCAGAGGGTGTGGGAGGCTCCTCCACGCGGCCTCCCGCCCTGCAGCCCCGCTGTCCCCAGGCCTTCTGGGCTCTCCAGCCACACCTCAAACCTGACATCTTCTCTCTCTCACCCTCCGCCCCGGGCCCCCCCCCCGACTTCCCTCCTGCCTGACCTCTCCTCCCCCATCGGCTGCCAGGCGAAGATGTGAAAACCTAAAACCCTCTGCGGCCCCCACCCCCGGCTCCAAGTCCCTGTCCCCTGTCCCAAGTCTCCGTCTCCCCAGAGGGTTCTCTGAAACATCTAGCCGCGCGCCAGGGCTGGGCCCCCCTGCCCCCCCCCATCTGGCCCCCATGTGCCATGAGCAAGGAGATATGTCCCCCACTGCCCCCCCAGGGGAGGGGTTTTGTCTGGCTCTTTGCCTCCCTGCCTTGAGAACAAGGCCTGGTACAGAGCAGGTGCTCAATAAATACCTGAATGAATGAGGGTAGGGGAGGGGCTGGAGAGTGTGGGTCTGGGCCTGGTTGGGGGACACAAGCTGGGGAGCTGGTGCAACCTGGTAAGCTGGGCACCTCAGGGTCTGAGAAGCATCCCTTTGATGGGCTAGACTGAGGGTAAGTGTCATCTGGGGGGTGGGGACCGTCAGGGGCTGGGCTCATCCAACGCAGGGGCGTAGGCTGGGTGAGGTAGGGGTAGGGGAGGCGAGAAGCTGGCGGCGGGTGCGGAGGGGAGATTCAGGAGGCGGCGGAGCGAGCCAGGAACATCACTGATTGATGTGCGGGAAGATGAGCCTCGATTTCCCGTTTGTGCCCTGAAATAGCTGGGCCAGTGCTCACGGAAGCAGGAGAAGACCCTCAGGGGGAGGAGGAGGAGGAGGAGCGGGGTGTCGGGAAAGACACCCAGTTCTTCTGAGGACCCCTCTACCCCGTGGTCTTCCTTGGGATGCAGGAGGACCTCGAGACGACCTCGTTTCAGGGTCAAGTTGAGAAAGAGGATCCGTCTGAGGGGTGGAGATGGAGCAGTGGGGGGAGACGGTAGCCCAGAAGCCGAGGGCGGGGGGAGGGGGGAGGCAGCTCAACGAAGGGGGGGTGTGGTCAGCACCGCACTGGACGCCCCGGGCCCAGCCTGACGGTGGGTGGGCGGTCCCGGCTGCGGCGGGTGGGGACGCGCAGGGACCACAGCGCCCCCTCGCGGGACTGCGGTGAAAACTCCTGGTAACACTAAGTGCTGGTGAGGACCTGGAGCACCCGGCGTGCTCCCTCGCTGCTGTGGGGGGCAAGATGGTTAACCACCTTGGAAGGCTGTTTGACCGTGTCTCCTGGAGCCGGACACGGATCTCCCCTCCATTCCGACCCAGACATCCTACCCGCGGGTGTTCGCCCGCAAGAGAAGAAAACAGGCAGCAGCCACAGGAGGCGCCGGGAGCGGTTCGATGCTAAGAGCCCTGGACACAACCCCAGCGCGCGTCGGCAGGGCACCTGGGCCACAAGCCGCCGGCCATACCATGAAATAGTATTCAGCGAGGAGGAGGGGGAGGACGCGCGTGGGTCTCAAAGGCACGGAGCCCGACCCCAAACAGGACAGCTGTGGGGCTCCGTCTGCCTGAATTGGAGATCGGGGAGGCGAAGCAGTGGCGTTAGCTGAGAGCACCGTGGCTCCCTCTTGAAGGGCGGGAGGACGATTGAGGGAGCCTAGGGGGCAGGCTGGGGGCGGGGAGCGGAGGGAGGGGTGTTAGGGGTTGATCTGAACACGCGGAGGTCAACATGCATCCGGCTTCACACAAGATCTGCGTATTTGGGACATTTCGCTGCTTTGAGTTATCACGGTCCAAAAGTGAATATACAGGGGGCGCCTGCGTGGCTCAGGGGGTTGAGCGTCAGACTTAAGCTCAGGTCATGATCTCCCGGTTAGAGAGTTCGGGCGCCTTGGGCTCCGTGCTGACAGCTCGGAGCTCGGAGCTCGGAGCCCGGAGCCCAGAGCCCGGAGCCCGGAGCCCGGAGCCTGGAGCCTGCTTCCGATTCTGTGTCTCCCTCTCTCTCTGCCCCTCCCCCGCTTGCGTTCAATCTCTCTTTCAAAAATTAAAAAAGATTTAAAGAAACCCAAAAGTGCATATACATAGTCTCTTAAAAAAATTGGGTGGATTTTAAATACACGAACTATCAGTAACATTAAAAGTGTGTGGTGAAAGGGGAGCCTGGGTGGCTCAGTCGGTTAAACGTCTGACTTCAGCTCAGGTCATGATCTCACCCTCTATGAGTTCGAGTCGCGCATCAGGCTCTGTGCTGACAGCTCAGAACCTGGAGCCTGCTTTGGATTCTGTGTCTTCCTCTCTCTCTCTGCCCCGCCCCCACTCACTCACATTCTGTCTCTCTCTCTCAACAATAAATAAACATTAAAAAAGTTTTTTTAAAAAGCACGTGGTGATGTGGATGGAAGCAGCGTGTAACCACTGCTCCAAGGTTTGGGAGCGCAGGGAGGCCAGGGGGCCGGGGTCACTGTGAGGAGGGGCCGCGCTCACTCCGGGGCTGAGCAGGGGCTGAGGGGACAGAAAGGTTGGTGCAGAGAAAAGTGCTCCTCCAAAAGAATTTGCCAGAAATTTCCAGGCACATATGCCCAGTTTGGCCAGGTGCCGTGGCCTTGTAGCCTTATTAAAAAAACAAAAAAAACAGTGAAATCCCTCAAAAAATGAAGCGTGAATTACCATATGGTCAGCAATTCCCCTCCTCAGTATAGACCTGAACTCAGTATAGAACCGAAGACGAGGACTCCAACGGATATTTGCCACCATGTTCACAGCCGTGCTAGTCACAGTCCCCAAAAGGTGGAAGGAACCCAAGTGCCCCTCAGTGGCTGAGCGCGTGAACAAACGTGGTGGATCCACGCGGCGGCACGTTAGTCATAACAAGGAGTGAAACGCTGAGACGTGCTGCAGTGTGGATGAAGATTTTGCAGAGCGAAAGAAGTGACTCACAAAGGCACAAATACCATATGATTCCATTGCCGTGAAGTGTCCAGAAGAGGTAAATGGGCAGAGGCAGAGGGGCAGATTGGGGGTTGCCAGGGGCTGGGGGAGGGGGGCGGGGAGCGACCGCTCAAGGTTTCCTCTTGGGGCGATAGAATGTTCTGGAATTAGAGGGAGGTGGTGGTTGCATAATACTGTGAATGCCCTAAATGCCACAGATTTGCCCAACTGAAAATGGTTAACTCTGTGTCATGTGAACTTCACCTCAGTTGAAGAACGACGACGATTTGGTATCCCCGTGGTCTTCGTGCCTTCTGGAAGGATCATGGCCCCTGGAGAGGGCAACTGATTAGTTCGCACTTGGTTGACAAAACTTCCTTCTTCAAGAGACTTTTTCTGCCAATGAAATGGCATGCAGTGGCCCCAACACGGACTAGGAACCAGGCCCAGAGAGGGTAAGGGGCCTGCTCAAGGTCACACAGCGAGGGAAGCTGGTCTCTGGGGCTCAGTTTTGGACTGGGGACCCTGGGAAGGCCTGGGTGAGAGGCAGACCCAGTTCCCTATTTGTTGAATAAGGAGTTGGAAGGACATGGGTGAGGGGCACCCCGCCTGCCCTCCTCCAAGGCCCCTTTCCCCACCCCAGGGGGCAGCACTGGGCATAGGGCACCTGAGGACTGTTCTGGCCTGTCTTTGGGCCTCAGTTTCCCCTGTGTACAGTGGGGGCTACAGGGCTCAGGCAGGTACTGGGCGACCTGCCCTGAGCTGGGGTTCCCTGAGGCAAGGGGGTCAGCTTGACCCCTGGCTGGCCCTGAGTTGGTTCTTCTGGCTGGGACAGAACGGCCACGGGGATCGCAGGCACCACCCTGAGATCAGGGGCCCCAGTTCCCTCCACCCCCATCTGCGGCTTCCCTAGCTTCTTCCACTGGGTCCGAGAAGGTACCACAGGGCCATCAGGGGGCATTCAGGACCTGTCACCTTTGTGACCTTTCCAAGCCTCAGTGTCCACATCTGCCACAGTCCGGCTGCAGTGAGGACCCCCAGGAGGAATAACAGGGGTCCAGGGCACCCCTGTGTTCAGAGAGGACCTGACCCCGGTGGCCGAAGTCCTGGGTACTCAGGTGTTGATTTCTGACCTGTAGGCGCCCCCTTGTGGCGTCCACAGGTCCCCATCCCAGCCCCACGCTGCCCTGGAGCCTGGGGACACAGCAGTGACCAACCAGACAGGGAGCCCCGCCCTTGAGGGCCTTCTAAGGCAGATGGGGGACACGGGAAAATGTGGAACAAAGGGCAGTTGCACGTAGGGACACCTGTGGGGACAAGCTGGAGTGGCAGGGGGAAGGCGACATTCGAGTTGAGCTGTGGGTGTCAGGGAGGCAGCCTTCCCCAGGCGGCACCCACCACAGAAGGGTGCCCCAGGAAGGGACTGCAGGCACAAAGGCTCTGAGGAGAGGCCAGCTTGGGGCAGAGAGGCAGCGGTGGCAGGAGTGGAGGGAAGCCAGAGCCAGGACTGGGCTGGACCCACCGGATAAGGGGTTTCACTCTTGAGGGCACTGGGGAGCCATGGTGGGATTTGGAGCAGGGGAGAAACAGGATCTGAACTGCAACCTTTATTAAGAGCCATCGTAGGCCATCACAAAAACACTGATGATATCCGTGTATGGAACAAATCTCCATGTAGGAACCACGGACCGGAAGTCTCTGGCTTCCCGTGGTCTCTGGCTGTCTCTCTCCACCCCAGAGCGTCCCGCGGTCCAGAGTTTGGAGTTAGTCCTTCCTTCATATGATGTATACTTTATCATGTACTATGTTGGCCATAAACAATATCTGTGTGATTTTAAACTCCGTATAAATAATGGGACATCCTCTTGCAATTTGCTCATTTCACGAATATCGTTTATATTTGTAAACTCTTAATATTTTTATTTTTTAAGCTTTGAAGAACGGAGGAAGTTTCCCTCCTGCCCACAGCCTCCTGCCCCCGGCGGTAGCCGCATCGCTTGTGCCTGTACTCCCTTCCATGGTGGCATGGAGCAGGACTTTTTGTCACCGTGTCGCATCCGGCTGAGTGGGGCATCCGCACCGGCTGTGTTTCCAGTTTGGGGGCATTATAAGTCAGGCCGCTGTGAACATTCCATCCGTGTTTTTTCGTGGACTCACGGGCTCACTTGTCTTGGGGTGGGACTTGCGGGGTCGCGGGCTGGGTGAATGTTCAGCTCTGGGGGGGAGCCCAGCGGACAAAGCCTCCTTTCCTGCTCCAAGAAGGGCCCTTTCTGATGCTGGGCGGGAAATGGGATCGTTCGTAGTGGGGAAGCTGTTTCCATCTATCTCTGAGCTCGTTTCCATCAGGGACGTCGGCCGTGTCTGAACATTTCCTTCTGGAACTAACGGGTATGGTTTTGGTGTGGGGGTGGGACGAGTTACATGGGTTGGGTAGCCTCTGTGGAAGCCATCCATGCCCCTGGAACAAACCCTGCCGCATAGGATACTATCGCCCGCTGCTCCATCCTGGTTGCTAATATTTTGTCTAGCGGTTTCGCTTTGTTATTCGTTAAGTTTTGCCCGCGGTTTCTTTTCTACCATCGTGAACTGGTTTTGGCATTCAAGGGCCGGCTGCTTAAAAGAATGACTTGGGGGCTTTCCATCTTTTTTTGATCGTCTGGAATTAACTGACATTAAAGTCATCTGATTCCTGATGCATTAAATTTGGGGGGATTATAACATCATACTGGAAAGCGCATAAAACACACGCAGTTTAACAGAATTATGGAGCAAACACCCACGTCACCACCACCCGCTCAAGAAATGGAGTGTGGCCAGCATCCCAGAGCCCCTGTGCTTGCCTCTCCTTCCCCCGAGGTAGACCCACTCTGACTTCCTCTTCGCCTTCTCTAGATTTGCCCCTTGCGGTGGGAGCATCCCTGAATATAGTTTAGTTGAGCCTGTTTTTGTACTTCATTCTAAAGCACTCACACTGTGTGTGTTATTTTGTGTCTTTTTTTTTTTTTTTTTAATTTTGAGAACTAGAGAGTGTGAGCGGGGAAGGATAGAGATAGAGGGAGAGAGAGAATCCCAAGCAGGCTCCACACTGTCAGTTCAGAGCCCGACAAGAGGCTCGATCCCATGATCATGAGCTGAGCCGAAGCTGGGGATGCTTAACCGACTGAGCCACCTAGGGGGTGCCCCTATTTTGTGTCTTAATTGCTATTAATGAAGTAGGTCTTGATGTCCAAACAGGTCATCCTACTTTATTCTCCTTCAAGATTCTTTATTATTCTTGGCTCCTTGACCTTCCATGGAAATTTTACAATTTGCTCGTCCAGTTCCATACACACTTGACTGGGGTTTCGATTGTGAATGCATTTAACCTACAAGTAGTTTTGAAGAGTCTGTTCATTTCCTATTGCTGCTGTAACAAATTTTCACAAACATCAAACACAGGTTTTTGTTTTTGTTTTTGTTTTTTTAAACACATCCTGAGGGGCCAAAGCCTGACATGGTCTCACTGGGCCAAATAAAGCCGAGGTGTCGGCAGGGCTGTCTCCTGCTGGGGACTCTGGCGAGAGTCCTTCTCATCCTCTCCCAGCTTCCAGAGGCTGCCCGCATCCCCGGCTGGTGGCTGCTTCCTCCACACACCGTGTCCCTGACACACCGCCACTTTCCGCTTCGCCCTCTACTGTCCCCTTCTTCCACTGTCAAGGAACGTTGTGCCTACATTGGACCCGCCGAGTCGCTCAGGGTAACCTCCCCATCACGGTCACACGATGATGTATGCTCATGGCGTACCTCTCTCTCCATTAGGTCTCCCCTAAACACCCTCCCTAGAGTTCCCCTAGGGGCCTTGCATATTTTTTTACTTAATCCCAGGTATTTCATTTCAGGCACTACTGTCAATAGTTTGTAGCTGGCTTAAGGGTTGTTTATTCTTTCTGATCGTGAATGAGTGCTTAATTTTATCAAAGCTTTTGCCTGCACCTATTGAAATGATCATATATGTTTTCCTCCCTTACTCTTTTTTAATTCTTTTTTTAAGTAGGCTCCGCACTTGGTGCTCCAATGCAGGGCTTGAACTCAACGCCTCTGAGATCAAGACCTGAGCCGATATCGAAAGGTGGATGCTCAACGGACTGAGCCACCCAGGCGCCACCCCCCCAATTTTATTTAGGATTTTCACATCTATGGTCATCAGTGAGGTTAGTCTAGAATTCTCCTGTTTCATATTGTTTTGAGGAGATGCTGGTCTCACAAAATGAGTCAAGAAATGTTTCCTATTTTTTTACTCTTTGAGAGAGTTTAATTCTCTTTTCTTTCCCCTTGAGTGTTCGGTAGAACTTTTTCAGTAACACTATCTGGGTCCGGAGTTCTGACTGGTTCCGTTTCTTCAGTAGCTTATAGGACTACTCAGATTTTTTGCCTCTTTTTGAGTCAGTTTTTTTCGCCTCTGGGAACTTGTCCAAGTTAGCTGACATTTCCAAGTGTGCAGGCACCAAGCCGCTCACAGCATCTGTCCCCTCGCGGGGTTAGGACAAGGACAGCCCCTCCTCCAGGAGGCTGAAGCCTGGGCAGGCGCACAGCCTGGGCAGCACAGGGCGGCCTGACTGCCCATATGAAGTGGCAACTGTCCTGCTCTAATCTCTCCATGCTTGAAAAACTATAGCGATGTCTTTCCTTTCAAGTGATGGTGATTCGGGCCCTCTTGTCATCTTCATCAGATTTCCCAGCAGCGTTTGAATTCCACTCGTCTTTTAAAATAACCAACGTGTGGTTCTGCTTTTCAGTGAGTATTTGCTTTCTATTCCCTTTCTATTATTTCCTTCCTTCTATGCTCTTAGGCTTAGTTTGCTGTTCTTTTCCTAAGTTGAGATGGATGTTTAGCCCATCATTTCCCGTCTTCCTCTTACACATACTGTATGGAGTATTACACGCCCACGCCCACAGTGGGAGGGCCTGCAGATAGCCTTGTCCCAAGCACTGCTGGGAACAGTGGCCCCACTCCACCCTGCGGATGACCTCTCTCCCACAAAGGCCCTGGAGGCCGTGGCTTGGCCCCCAGGGATGGCAGTGATGGACCCAGGGCCTTCTGGAGGGAGACTACCAGGGCTTGCCGTGGATGTGGGCACAGCATCAAGGGTGCCTTGAAGGTCTGTGGCCTGAGCCCTGGGCAGTGTCCTTTACTCACCGCGGGTGGAGGGCAAGATTCTACTAGGGCTGATGCCCACCGGCCCTTGAAGGGGGAGCTGGGTGATCTGGGAGAGAGACAGGGGTGCCCAGCCCTGTGGGCCACAGGGGTGAGCCAGGCAAGGCCCAGTGGGGCAGCGGGGTGAGATGCGGGTGCCTGCCATGGGGAGACAGGGCACTTCCTGCCCATGTGCCCACCACAATCCCGTGAGGACCAGGCATTGGTTCTCAAACTCCAGTGCACGTATTAATCACTGGTGGAGACTGTTAAGTGGTCTCCAGGGCCTCGATCCCAGAGACTCTGCCTTGGCAGGTCAGCAGGGGGTGGGTTCTGGAACGTGCATCTCTAGAGCTCAGAGAGGACCCCGATGTGAGCCCGGCACCCACCCCTGCCGCCCCGGGAGTCTGCAACACGCTGCACCAGACTGGGGGCAGGCAGTGTTTACATCATGAAATTTAATGTAACCGTGACACGGACACAGACAGGGTGGTGGTGCGGTGACCCAGCACACACGGGGATGGCCTGTGCCCCGCCCCCTGCCCTCCGGGGCCGGCGGTCCCCTGGGGGACAAACACTGATGTGGCTGGGTGATGGCCTCGCACGGCACGGCTCACCCTGGGAAGGCACCTCCGTTGAAGCCTGGGGTCTAGGCCGGGAGCCCCCGGGAAGCAGTCGGAAGCTGCGGCCACAGACCCGAGTGCCAGGCTCCGGCCAGACGTGGGAGGGTCACCGGGTCTGGTGCTGGGGGGGGGGGCGGTCTGCCCGCGAGAAGTGCTGCCCAGGAGCTTAGGGACAAGAGGCGGGAGGTGCGGACAGTGAGGGTCGCGTAAACAACAACAGATGAACGAGACAAAGTCTAGGAACGCTTATAAACCTATGACGTTCAGCAGAACAGCAATAAAACAGTGGCCCTGCCGGCCTGGCCACCTGCCGCGAGCGGCCAGCAGCCGGCGAGCATTTCCCAGTCTCTCTGGTGCCTGGAGCTAAACAGCACAGAGGCTGCACTTGGGTCTCTGGAGGGAGAGATTTCATTTCCTTCCCCTCCAACTGACTCAGGGGCAGAGAGACGAGACTTCTCGAAGATGAGCCTCTTCTGAGAGAAAGGACCTCAGAGACGAGAGTGGCAACGGCAGAGCAGGTGCGCCTGGAGGAGCCGGGGTGGGGGGGGGCGGCTGGCGGCCGGGGTGCCCCCCTCCATCCAGCAGGCTTGGCAGGTGCTGCCTGCGGGTGCCCCCTCCTGGAGCGCCGGCCGCAGGGCCCCTCACTGGGTCCGGAGCTGGTAATCTAGAAGCAGGAAGGGACGCGTTGGTTTTCTGCTCTGCGCCTGGGGGAGAGGCCACCTTCCCCAGCCCTGGGGCGGCTCCATGCGCACCACCTTGGGGACGGTGGCATGGCCACCAGGACCCCTCTGGGCATTGCCCACTCACCTCCGTTCTGAGTGATGTACCGGACCCACGGCAGAGCCTGGTAGCCGCTCTTCTCGATGATCTTCAGGTAGCGCACCTAGGGCAGGGCAGCAGGGCCCTGAGCAGGTACGTGCTGTCCCCTATCCCCGCCCCCCATCACTCCCTCAGGGGCCAGGGAGGGGAGGGGAGGCTGTGAGGAGGAGCCGAGCATGTGTGGGGGGGGGGACTGGGAGGGACATCTGTCTGTCTGGGACCTGTGGATGCTGAGGGAGGGAGAAGTCACTGCTAGAAGGTGCGGGAAAGAGCCAGGCTGTGCGCTCTCGGACACGGCCCTCCAGCAGACTCCTGGAGGGGAGGACACCCAGAGTTCACCTCTCCTGGGGATTTGGGAAACGGGCCCTGTGGTGGCAAATGCGTGAACACCAGAGGCTCAAACCCTAGTTCTGGGGGCCGAACGAGTCTCTGATCTTGGGGCTGAAGTGCAGGGTGAGGTCTGCGTGGACAGGTGTGGGCCCAGGCTGCCCGTGGAGAGCAGCAGAGCGGGAGGAGCAGGCCGGCGCCCTGGGACAGGCGGACTGGCCCCATTGTCTAAGCTGGCTGCAGCCACCAGCGCCAGGACCAACACCTGGGCCTGTCCACGTGTGCTCTGCGGCCCTGGCCGCACATACCTGGATGCCAGAGGTAGTGAAATACGGGATCTCAAACTTGACGCTGATCGGGGGCTTGCCCTCCTTGTCCTCCGCCTCCACGCTCGGAAGGCCGAAGTGGGCCCGCATCAGGTACTCCTTGCCGCCCTGGGGGGCGGGCGAGGGAGAGACGGTCAGGCTGAGGCCCTGGCCCAGCTCAGCCAGCAGCTGCCCCTGCGAGTGCCAGGTGGCCAGCCCGGCCACTGAGCCCCTTCCTGCATGGCCGCGTCACCCAGAATCTCGGCTCCTCTGACACACTTACACTTAACCCAGACCTCTCGGACTGTCCTGCCAGCCGAGCCAGCCCGATCGCAGGCAGGCTGCGGAAAACTGCTGAATTCTTAGCATCAGGAGAGTTGCACAAACTCTCAGGAGAGAGGACCAGTTGCTTCAAGGACGCCTGGACTGACATGCCTCACGAAGGAGAAGGGGGCACAAGGTGTACAGACAGCGCAGGTGCAGGCCACCTGCCCGGCCGGAGCCCGAGTGAGCACCCCCACGTGCCCTGTGTCCGGGCGGCACGTGGAAGCAAAGGGTAAAGGTCAAGGTGAGGAGTGGGGAACGGGGGCAGGTAACAAAAGTACAAGATGGAGGTCGGGGGCTGACAGATGAGCTGGGCTCAGGCCCTGCTCCCAGAGGCGGCCCAGTAATGACTGGAGAGCCCGGGCCCGGACGTGAGTGAGGCATCTCAGCCTGGCCCGCCAAGCACCCGGGGTGTCTCGCTTAGAGGAGTAGGGAGCAAAGGGAGCACAGGCCTCGTCACACCCAGGACACCGGGTGGCCCCAGGGCTCTGGCGGGTGTGGGCAGGGCAGGGCAGAGCCGGGCAGAGCCGGGCAGAGCCCCGGCTGCCCGGCCTGCGCTCATGCCCCCCTCCTGGGACGGAGCCAGTGGTCCGTCTGCTCACCACCGCCGGGGCGGGGCCAGCGCGAGAGCAGGGACACTGCCTGGGCCAGTGACACGTGCTGAGTAAAGAGTCTGGGACAATGGGGGGAGAATCAGGGGGTCGCGGCCGCAGACAAGGCAGGCGGCCAAGGAACTCAACCCGCTCCAGCAGCCTGTGTACGGGGCAGCCCCCGGGTCTGAGCCTTACAGAGACAGAAGGGAAAGCGGCAGCAGGAGGACGTGCCGGGGGGGCGCGGAGCGGGTCCGCTCGCCCACCGAGGGTCTGGCACGTCGGTGTCGGTAGGTCAATTCCCCCGTGGGCCAGAAACACCCACGGGCTGGCTCGCAGCCCAAAACCCAACTCTGCGCCACGAAAGCAGAGAAAGGCCACACCGGGAGGAAGACCTGGCGGAGGCGCAAAGGCAGACGAGCAGCACAGGGGCTGCTGTCACGGGGGAGAACTCAGGGCAGGGATTTCAGGTGCCAGGGAGCACAGGCCGCAGTCCTGTGACCCGCGGGGAAGACGTCACAGCTACGAGTAGCCGCGAGCACCAACTCGCACAGCAGCGGCTTGCGAAGCGGATGCTACCTGTACGAGGCGCAGAGGGAGCCGCAGCGAGGCTGAGCTGAGGGGCGGAGGGCGCCCTGGCGTCACAGCCGACCTCGTGACATCTGCCCCGCTAACAGAGGCCCTGTCTTCCTCTCAAGTGCACGCGGAGAGCTGCAAACCCTGACCTTCTGTTAGCCTTCAACGAACCCTTCAAGAAATCCCAGAAATAGAAACAGTAAGAGTAGCACCGTCTGGACTCAGTGCTCCAGATCTGTAGTGAGGTGCAAGGAAACACAGAAGGCCCGTCGCCGAGGAAATTTAAAAAGAACAACCCACCTGATTTCTAGATGCTCGTATCAAATACGACATGTCAGAATCTAAGGGTTATACAGCGAAGGCAGGGCTCATAGGAACATCTGTGGCTTAAATACTTGTGGTGCTAATACATTTTAAAACAAAATCATCAAATGAAAATATCTAACTTGAAAGCTTAGAACAAGGAAAGGATGAAGAAATTTAAAGACTTAAAAAAGACTGGAAAATATTACAACAAAATTAAAAAGCCATCTGGAAAAAAAAAGAGAGAGAGAGAGAGAGAGAAGCCACCTGGTCGCCTCATCAAGGAAGACAGAAGGCCCAAATAGACAAAATAAAAAATAACAAGGTAGAAGTAACCAGCATAAGTGAACAGGGGAAAAGGAAGACGGACATTTTCTCCAACTTGGCAGACACCCTGAAAACCTGGTCAGGATGGCGGACTTTGAAGGGACACAGAATTTACCCAAACAGCCTCTAGCTGAAGTGGAAACTCTGAATGGCCCAATTTCCACAGAAGAGATAAAGCAGTTGAGACCTGGAAGGTCACACAGCCAGATTCTATCAACCCCAAGACCAGACGGCATCCAGGCTCCTCAGACTGTTGCGTGGCGTGGAGATGGGGCGTGGAGAAATTACGGAACTGGGGGACAGAGAGTGCCCCAGCAAGAGTCAACCTCGGTCGTGAACATCAGCGTGCAAATGTCACGTGCAGAGTTAGCAGAGCGCAGTGGTGCTTTGCCAAGGAAACACGCCTCGACCGGAGGCGGGGGGGTCACCAGAATGCGGGGATGGTTCCAGACCCACCCTTAACAGACCCGAACTGAGACGCCAAAGGGGCGCCTGGATGAACGCGTTACCCATTTGTGCCAAAAACACAGGAAAGGAAGGGCAGGATCGAGTCCACAGCCCGACACGGCGTCGAGCTTGGGGTGACGATGCCCGGCGCCTCCAGCTGGGGCCAAGACCAGAGGCCACCCTCCACCTCCACCTCCGGGCCCTGGACACAGCGGCCAAAGCAAGGAGGCGTGGGAGCCATCAAATGCCCCAGAGCGGCAGGGAAGGGAAAACCGTATCTGGCTGTAAGTGATACGAAAGGTATCTGAAGCCGCACAGGATTTGAAGAAAAACCACCACACACCAAAAACGCAGCGAGGAGCTAGGGCATAAATCACCCACAAGCATCAGCCGCGGCTGGGAGACACAAGGGAGAAGAAGGCCCCACTCAGCCACACCGTGACTTAAAAATCATCTTCACGAGAAATGTGCCAACTGGTCGTGAGCCCCAGGGGCTCCAGGGCAGGGGTGTTCTGTGGCTTTTATCTAGTTCCAGACATGCGGCTGTTTCCCCCGAGGACGTTCATCGAGTCGTTCACATTCCATTTGTGTACTTTTCTGCATGTTGTATTTCAAGAAACGCACTTTTCTTAAACCAAGGGAAAGGCTCGGTGAAGTATATAAGGTAAACATTAAGACATCCCAAAAAGCACAAAGGTGAGGCTGACACAAAGCTACTGAACAGGACAAAGCCGCATAAAGGTGTTCTTCCTGACGGACTTCCGTACTTGGTGCAAACGAACGGATTCTAAAATTCATAAGGAAAATGAAACAAGCAAGAGTCACCAGGAAACAGACAAGAGATGGATGTGGGAGAGCTGGGGGGTGGGCCTGGCCTTATCAGATGTCAAAACTTAGACTAAAGCCCTGAGTTAAAATGTGGCCTTGCTGCATGGACAGACAGACAATAGGACATTCAGAAAGAGATCTAATGCCATATGAAAATTTGGTATTTGATAGACATGGCATTTCAAACCACCGGGGAGAAGATAGACACTTTAGTAAATGATGTTAGAAAACTGGATTGCCATTTGGAAAAGATAAAACTGGACCTGTACCTCACCCCATTTACCAGACCTAGCTCTGAGAGGACCTAAAAATCTAAGGTTAAAAAAAAAATACCACTATACAGGTTCTAGAAGCAAATATGGGGGATTTCCTTTATATCTGGGAATGGTGAGGACTTTGAAAGTATGACTTACAGTCCAGACACCGTAAAAGGAAAAGACTGAGAAATCTATGTTAAACAACACTAATAAAACAAAGAAGCAATTTAAAAAATGTCACACAGCGGCTTCATTTTCTTGATTTTAGCTCAGGCATGATCTCACGGTTCATGGGATTGAGTCCCTCAATGGGTCTGTGCTGACAGTGCACAGCTTGCTTGATTCTCTCTCTCCCTCTCTCTGTGCCCCCCTCACTCTCTCTCTCAAAATAAATTTTTTTTAAAAGAAAAAAGGTCACACAGCAAAAACTACCAGAAACAAAGCCAAAAGATAAACATCAAACTAGGGAAAATCCTTTGCAACTTGTATCAAAGAAAAAGTGCTAATCCTGCGTATATATAAAGAGCTCTCAGAAATAAAGAAAATGACCAAACCTGACAGAACGATGAAGGAGACAGCTGCTGCAGTTTCCACAGAAAGAAATGCAGATGGTCCTCAGACATAAGAAAAAGAGTTTCGTCTTGTTTATCAGCACGGCAGAGGCGCACATACCCACCTTCCCGTCTCTCCGGGCACTACTGCTGCAAATCCAGACTCAAGTGCTCAAAATTCTGACCACAAGCCAGGCATCTCTGCCAGCATGAAGTGCTCCATGTTCCTGGAGCTGGTGCTGGGGTCCCGAAACCCATGCTGCTCAGGCCTCAGGGCAGCCTGCTCCCTGCTAGGGAAGCTGAGTTCTGAACCAGAGGGTCAGAGAGATGGCAAGAGGGAGGGAGAGAGGAAGGGGTGCTGCCCTGGTGCTGCAGACAGGCCGGCTCATTTCCCCTCAGCGCTCCGTCCACGGGGGTCCTGGCCTGTGCCCCGTTCTGAGGCTGCCGCGTGCCGTGGTGGGCGCAGGGAGCAGGTGGGGTGTGGGTGAAGTCAAGGGGGCACTTACTGGGAAGGACTTGATGGACCATACGATCTCGCTGTTCTCGGGGACCCACTTGACACTCCCCACTGTCGTCTTGAACTTGGGGGAGTCGGCATCATTGGGCACAGGGATGTGGATCTCCACGTTGTTGGCCGTTGACCGCCGCTTGAACTGGCTCTTGGCCTGGAGACGGGGCCCATGCAGCCACGGTTGTGAAGGGCACGGGTGGGAAAGCCCAGCCCCCACCCAGCCTGCCCCCGGAAGGGCCCCACACCCCCTGGGCTGGCCTGGGGGCCCCACCAAACTGGGCCCGGTTCTCCAGGCTCGGCTCATACCCTCTTGCTGCCTGAGACCCTCCCTATGCCCTCCGGTTCCCTTGGCCTTCAGGGCTCCCCATTCTCCCCACAGTGAGGCAGCAGAGACCTCCACCACAGGCCTGATCTCCCCCGACAGGGGTCGCAGAGCCCCACGGTGCCCCTGCCCTGGTTAGGACCTGGTGCCAAAGGCCCTGAGCAGGCGGGGCCGTCCACAGCGCCCCCCTCACTGCCCTCGTCCCCAGGTTGACGCCATGGGCAGGATGCGTGCGCACCTTGATCATGTACTCAATGCGACTGTGGGAATGCTTTTCGATCACGGACTCGATCCAGATCAAGGGCTTGACCTGTTGGGGAGAGCGAATGTGGCACTCGCACCTTTCCCACAGAGGGGAAACTGAGGCCCAGGGCATGGAACCGTCTGCCCAGGTGTGAGCCCAGCACATCACTACGGGGGAGCCCGTAGCCCGACCAGGACGCACATGGAAACACGGGGGCCTCTGTGAAAACGCAGAGCACATCACCAGGCAGGGCTGCCTGCAATGGGGGAAACAGTGCCATCTGGTCCCTCAGGAAGGTCAGAGCCCTGGGCTGCTGAACACTGGCCCCGTGGAGCCTGGGCAGCCCGTGGGGAGCCAGGGCCTGCCCTAGGTGTCACGTCGTGGATGTGAGATGTGAGACTCCCTCTGGACAGGGACTGTTCCCGCCCACCAGGGAGGGGGCGGAGCTGTCTGGAGCCTCCCAAAGGCTGCCCTGCCCCGGGGTGGGGGGGTGCGCACTCACGTGGGTGTTGGGGTGTGCACTCACGTGGGTGTTGGTGGGTGTGCACTCACGTGGGTGTTGGGGGGTGCGCACTCACGTGGGTGTTGGGGGGTGCGCACTCACGTGGGTGTTGGGGTGCGCACTCACGTGGGTGTTGGGGTGCGCACTCACGTGGGTGTTGGGGGGGTGCGCACTCACGTGGGTGTTGGGGGGTGCGCACTCACGTGGGTGTTGAGGCGGTAGGACATGAGCTCGAATTCGCCGTCGGGTGGGATGAAGGAGATGGTGCGGTCGTTCTCGAAGCGTGAGAGTCGCACACACTGGTGGAACTTCACGTCCTCCAGCTCCACAGACTTGCTCTTGCCACCTGAGGGGAAGTGGGGTAAGGGCAGGTCAGACCCTAGCCCCTCTGGGTCACTCTCTGGGCAACACTGCCATTGCCGGGGGCTCACCCCTGGCAGAGCAGGGCTGCCCCTCGAATCTGTGAAAGCATCTTGTGTCATGAATGCCAAGGGGCCCAGGTTCCCGGACAACCTCCCCCGTCCCTCCCCAGCCCCTCGGAAGCCCTGTCACATCCTGACCCTGGGCCCACGCTGAGGGCCGGGCTGGTCGGCCTGGTTCACTCTGATCCCCAGCAGCTAGTCCAGGGTCTAGCCGGGGCTGCCGCCCAGGGCCTGGGAGACTTTGCTGGCTGAACCCCTGGCTGGGGATGGCTCAGGGCTCCCTGTGTGCACTGGCCGCACTGTCATCCCTTGTGCTCTGGGTTCCTGTCTGGTTTCCCATCCCACGGAGGAGCGGAGCAGGTTGGGCTGGGCCAGGGAGAGGAGCCACCTGATGGGCTGACACCCGAGAGGGCCTCATTCCTGCTGTGATGGCGGGGCTGCCGCTGCCAAGGCTGGCGGGCCAGGAGGTGGGTGTCCCGTGTGTCGACACAGAACTGGGCACGCTGGGTCCCTGAGGTCACTCTGGCCCCCGCCCCGCCACAGGGGGTGCTACATGCAGGCCTTCATGGTGAGAGCTAGAGCCGCTGCGTGTAGCCTTCAAACAGCCCAGACCCAGCACCCCAGGTGGGGGCAGGAGCTGGCGCAGGAGGGGAGAGAACAGGCCTGACCTTGAGCCCGCAGCTCCCTTCAGATGGGGCAGGGCAGGGTCGTGGACCTGCGTGACCCTCCCCAGACTTCACATCTAAGACGCTCGCCTGTGTACTCTGGCCCATAGGGTGACGGGGGGACTTGACTTTGGGCTCTCTGCTCTCCTGGATTTTCTGTGTCCAGTTATAGGATTTACTCGTTTTCACAGTTGTCTTGTAACACCGTGAAACGTTTCTGGAGCAAGTACTTGAGGTGCACGTGTCCCCCCCGTGGCTGAGTGTCCCCTCAGCTCTGAGCCCCGCGCGGGCCCGCTCTGGCCCCAGGGACGCAGTGGGCTGGCGGGGTACTCACGGCCCGTGTTGTCGAAGAGAACCTTGTCGTTCAGGCCTAGGCGCAGCTCGGGCATGCCCGAGAGGAAGACCCGCATCTTGATGGAGCCCACGATCTCGCTGCGCAGCACGTTGCCGTTGGCACTGACCTGGGGGCGGTGAGGCGGGTGTGAAGGGAGGCCCCCACTCGCCAGCTTCATACCCGCCCGGCCACCCAAGTCTCGAGGCCCTTTTCCCCATCCTGAGCTGGGTGAGCCCCCCCGCCTCCCATCCAGCCTTTGTGCCACGGGCACAGAGGCCGACCCGTGGGCTCTGCCCTCCAGGCCTCAGGCCACACCTGGGCGAGGACCCTACCGGTGCCCGCTCACCCGCTAGGCTGGCCGCCCTTGGAGCAGGCCACACTTGCGTCTCTTGAGACCTCTGGTTCTCCACGTGGGGCCTGAGGAGGCCCCCCGCCCCGTGCCCCCTATTTCTTAAAGACGAAGCCTCCTGGGCCCTGACCCCACTCTGCTCCCCAGAGCTGCCCCGAGGTCCGATGATCACTGGTCCACAGTAACAGTGCATCTGCACAGACAAAGTCACAGGAGTGAGTGGCTGAGCCCTTCCTCCGTGCACCCAGCAGTCTGCACGGCGTGGTTATGCCTCGGGCAGCCCGGCACCCCACGGGCAGACCAGGAAGCACCTGAGAGGCCAGCAGGAGAACCCTGACACTGTCCTGAGGGACCAGGCTGCTGGAACCTCTTCTCAGACCCGTTGTAGATACAAGGACACTAAGGCACAGAGCAGAGGCCGCATGGTGGCTGGCGGAGGCGCTGGGGCCACAGCCGTGACCGCCATGCCACATCACCACATCCACTCCCACAGGCAAGAGTGAGGGCTGCAAACACACGCGCCTTGGGGCCACGTGGGCCACTCCTCGGAGGCGCCAGCCATGCCCACGGGCTGGAGGGCCCAAGTTGCCTATTTCTGCAGACAAAGAGGAAAATCTGTCCAGCCTTTAACTCAAGCATCTGGAAAGCACCACATGCAAACATGAGAGCCCTTCGCCTCTGAAGGAGGTGGGGAACTGGGGCACCAAGGAGGTGACAACCTGGGAAAGGCACAAAACAGGACAGAAGGCCCTGCAGGTCTGGCTCCATCATGTCCCTGCTCACGCTGGCCTCTCCCTGTCCCCACCTGGCAGGTGGGCAGCCCCCTCTCTTCCCCTCTCCTCTCGTCAGCCCTGCCTGTCACTGTCCCCACTCTGGTGAGGGGGTGTGTCAGGCCACTCACTGCTGGGGCCAGCATGAGGACAGTGCCTGGGGACAGAAGGTCCTCAGCAGACACGTGCAAACGTGGGCCCTCCCTGGCTGGGCTCTGGGGGCCCCCCCATTCCCAACTGTGCCTGCCCCTAGATGTGAAGCGCGTCCCCCCCTGTGGGGAGCAGGGACTGCACAGCCCTCTGGATCTGGACACATGAGGTCACCAACGCTGGGAAGGCGGGCTCAGGAAGGGGAGCAGAGCTGCGCAGCCCACGAGGCTCAGCCCAGCCCCGCAGGCAGCAAGCAGAATAGGTGGGCGCAGAAGGGATGTGTGCCGAGCTGCTCAAGTACACTGTCACATCCAGGTCACCGGAACCTGCAGGCTGGTGTGGACTCAGCCACCGGCTCTGCCATCAGACTGGAAGACGGTGTTCCAGCCCATCTGAGATGCCGGCACCTGCCCAGTGCTGCTCCGGGTACGGAAGAGCAGGGTCCTTCAGGCACAGCCAGGTGCTGGGTGTGCCGTGGTCAGGACTCCCCTTGAACCTCCAGTGCTTTAACGTAAGTTATTTATAGGCTGCTCCCTGGGATCTGCTTTCCCAGGCCAGGACACTCTAGGGCCAGATGGGCCACGTTCTGGGCTCAATAAACAATTTGGACAACAGTCCTCAGACAGGAGGGGCATGTGGTTACTGAGGCCACTGTCATGCTCCAAGACTCAAAAAGTAAGAAGGCAAATATGTTTACGTGAAGTCGACTGGGAGAACCTTTTGGGGAAGCACTGTCACCAATCCCACACCCGAGGACCCATTGCTCCAGGGACCCCGCCCAGGTAAGGGCGACGCCCCAACCACATGTCTGAGGATGGACGAGCCAGCCCATTTCTGCACCGTCTGCGGCAGCTGGAAATGGGCACACCTGAGTGAGCCGCATGATGGGACTGATCTGATCAGTCATGACAACCTGCAGAGTGAAGGCAAGCACACTGCAGGTAACACGGGGTCAGCTCGTATGCCCTCCTGGCCACTGGCTACGAGAACGAAACGTGGGCAGGGTGCATTGGCAGCCATCGAAGACTGAAAGGCCCAGTGGGTGGATCTGGGAAGGAGCCGTTGTAGGAGCTGCTCCCCCACGCCCCACCGTGGGAAAGTGCCGAGGAAACTGGAAGTGGAAGTGAGCGCTGGGCGCGGACGGAGCTGGCGGAGCCTGCAGTTCTGGCTTCAGAGCCAGAAGGGGAACTCCTGCAGCTCAGAGGGCATATGGAAATCCCCCGATTCCCCCCTCTGGTCTGTTCTCTCACATGCAGACCCCAGGCAGCCTAGCTGCAGTTCCTAGAGGGTGGGGGAAACCCAGGATTCAGGCCAACTGTAGGCAGGCACGACAGAGTGGGGATCTAGAGCCCCCAGTTGGTCACAGAACCCAAAAGGGAAGCCCTAAACAGCTGAAAAATACCAGAAAGATAGCAGAGAGTGAGGAGTCCAGGAAAGCAACCCCATTAAGTTATTTATGGCTCCAGAGCATTCTAGAACTGGGCAAGAGTAGCTACGATCCTAATTAGTATGCCAAAGACTCTGAGAAACAAACCACCCAGTCCCAGGCTGACCACCAGGCAGTACATACTCCGGGTAAACTCAAATGGCAAATGGCAGGAAGGCTTTGAAAACTGAACTGATACTTACAACCCACAAATTGGGGGCTGCAACTTGTGGCCTGAACCTAACCGGGCCAACTGTCCACTTGAACACAAATACTGACATTTTCTGTATAATCTAAAAATACTCAGCATACAAAGAACCATGAAATTTTAACTCACACGGAAAATACAATCAACAGATGCCAATGCTGATGCAAATGTTGGAAATATCTAACAAAGACTTTAAACAGTTATGTAAAAATTACAAACACCCTTGTCATGAATGTTAAAATAGGAAGTCTCAGCAAAGAAGCAGCCTATAGGAAGAAGACTCAAATGAAAATTTTAGAACTAAAAGATGCAATACGAAATACAAAACTTGCTGGATGGGCTCAACAGCAGAATGGAGATAAAACAGGAAAGGGTCAGTGAACTTGAAGACGGATCAGAAGAAAGCATCCAGTCGAAACAACAGAGAAAAAAAAAAAGATGAGATAAACTGAACAGAGCCTCAGAGGCCCTTGGGACATCGACAAAAGGTCTAACATTCATGTCACTGGAGTCTGAAAAGGAAAGAGGAGGAGGAAAATGATGCAAACATAACAGCTGCAAACATCCCAATTTTGGTAGAAGACATAACCCAACAGATTCAAGAAACTGAACAAAATCCCAAACAGTAGAAACCCAAAGATATCCATACCCAGATACAGCAATATCTATCTGCTGAAAACTAAAGACAAAGAAAAAATCTGGAAAGCATCCAAAGAAACACAATGCATTACCTACAGGGGAATACGGATTCGAGTGACTGCAGAGTTCTCACCAGGAAGTGAGGGAATGGCACAGGAGGGAATGGCACAACATTTTCAAGGAGCCAAAGGACAAGTGTAAACCCAGAACCTGTGTCCTGTGGAAATATCTTTCAGAACGAAGCGGCAAAGAGGACATTCTCAGATGGAGGAAAAGCAAAGTGGACCTGTTCTGAAAGAACAGCTAAGAGTAGCGTTTTAGGTGGAAGGGAACTGATACCAGAAGGAAACCTGGGAAGTCAGGAAATCAAGGGAGAGCACCAGAAGTGCCAAATGTCTGGGTTAAATGGGTTATTCTCTTGAGTGCTTTAAAGCAAATCTGAACTGAAAGCACAAAATCTTACCAGTGTTGCAGGTGGTCTCCAATGTATCCAGATGAACATATAAAACAGCTCTAGGATCTACAGGTAGGAAAGTTTCTGGATTCCACGTAAGGTGGTGGAATACTGATTCTAAGCAGGTAAGTATGCATTTTATAGCGACCACTAGAAAAAACTATAAAGAGATATGGTAACAACCACTGTGAAGAAATGAAATCGAATATTAAAACTTTCAAACAAACCATGGAAGTATAGGGGAAAAAAAAACCAAAGGAATGAAAAACAGAGGCAACAAAAAGAAAATAAAATGGCAGACTTTAATCTAACAAATTAATAGTTACAGTAAGTATAAATGCTCTAAACATATTAAAAGACAGACTGCCAGAATGGATTTTAAAAAATGACCCAGTGTGAGCACCATGTGACGTATGTTAGTACTGAATCACTACACTGTACACTTGAAACTAATATTACCCTGTATATTAACTAGAATTTAAGTAAAATCTTAAAAGAATAAAAGGACAGGGGCACCTGGCTGGCTCAGTCAGTGGAGTGAGAGACTCTTGATCTTGGAGTTAATGAGTTCAAGCCCCATGTTGGATGTAGAGATTACTTAAAAATAAAATCTTTTAAAAAAAGGATTAAAAAAAGAAGTAAAAGGATAGAAAAACACATACTGTGTAAACACTGATGGAATAAACTCTGGAGTGACAATATTAATAGTAAAATAGACTTCAGAGCAAAAAAATTACCAGGGATCAGGGCGCCTGGGTGGCTCAGTCGGTTAAGCGTCCGACTTCGGCTCAGGTCATGATCTCACGGTTAGTGGGTTCGAGCCCCGCGTCAGGCTCTGTGCTGACAGCTCAGAGCCTGGAGCCTGCTTCCGATTCTGTGTCTCCCTCTCTCTCTCTGCCCCTCCCCCTGTCAGTCTCTGTCTCTCTCTCAAAATAAAATAAAGACATAAAAAAAAAAATTAAAAAAAAAGAAACTAGAAAAAGAAGAGGAAAACAAACCCAAATCACAGAGAAGGAAATATGAGAGCTAAGAGCAGAAATCACTGAAATTGAAAGTGGAAAAACAACAGAGAAAATCAATGAAATCAAAAGCCAATTCTTGGTAAAAGCCAATTCATCGCCAATAAAATAGACGAACCTCTCACAAGACTGACAAAGAAAAATAAATGTGACATAAATGACCAATACCAGGAATGAAAGAGGGGACATCAGCACAGACCCTGCAGGGCGTTACAAAGCAGTAAGGGAATGCTGCAGACAACACTATGCACATAAACTCGGTGACTCTGATGAAGTAGATCAGCTTCTTAAAAATAACGAAGTACCAAAACTCACCCAAGATGAAACAGAAAACCCAAATAACCCTATAACCATTACAGGATTGAAATTTGTAGTTAAAAATACTCTGAAACAAAAATCTCTGCTCAGATAGTTTCACAAGTGAATTCTACCAACTAAAATTTTAAATATACAATTTATGATACTTCCAAAAAAAAAGAAATACTTAAGAATAGCTCTAACATAACATACACATGGCAAAAACTACCAAATGTTTATGAGAGAAATCAAGTGACCTAACCAGACAGACATACAGCATCTGTGGGTTGTGAGACTTCATATACTAATGATACCAATTCTCTCCCACACTGAGTTTTTATTTATTAAAAATTGTTTTTAATATTTATTTGTGTGTGTGAGAGAGACAGAGTGTGACCGGGGAAGGGGCAGAGAGGGAGGGAGACACAGAACGGAAGCAGGCTCCAGGCTCTGAGCTGTCAGCACAGAGCCCGATGTGGAGCTGGAACTCACGGACCGTGAGATCATGACCTGGACCGTGAGATCATGACCTGAGCTGAAATCAAAAGTCCGACGCTCAACTGACTGAGCCCCCCAGGTGCCTCCTGATGCTAACATTTTATGCAAAGGAACTAAATAGCTGAAACAATTTTGAAACAAGAAGGTTAGAAGGATCACATTACCTGATTCAGACTTAATAAAGTTACAGATGTCAAAGACAGTGCAGTATTGGTGAATGAACAAATGATACAGATGAATGAACAGAAGAGAGTCCAGAAATAGACTCGCACAAATATGGCCAACTGATTTTTGACAAAAGTACAAAAGCAGTCAACGGAGAAAGGGGTAGTTTTATCAAAAAATGATGTTGAGGGGCACCCGGGTGGCTCAGTCAGTTAAGCGTCCGACTTCGGCTCAGGTCATGATCTCACAGTCTGTGAGTTTGAGCCCCTGCACTGGGTTCTGTGCTGACAGCGTGGAGCCTAGAGCCTGCTTCAGACTCTGTGTCTCCCTCTCTCTCTGCCCCTGCCCTGCTCACGCTGTCTCTCTCTGTCCCTCAAAAATAAATAAAAAACATTAAAAAAAAGTTAAAAAAATGCTCAAAAGACATGAAAAGACACTTGTCCAAAGATGATACACTGATGACAAAGGAGCACACAGAGACGTATGAACATCATCAGCCATCAGGGAAATTGCAAATTATACCTACGATGAGCTAAGACAACACACCTATAAGATGGTGAAAATCAAAACAGCGCCCGAGGAGGTGAAGCCACCAGGACTCTCGTCCACTGCTGGTGAAAGGGTGACATGGGGCAGCCACTCTGGAAGGTGGCCTGGCGACTTCTTTAAAGTTAAATGTATGCTTACTGTGTGACTCAGCAATCCCACTTCTGGGTATTCACTCTTGAGAAATGGAAACTTCCATCTACACAGAAAACTGCACAGGAGATGTTTGCAGCACCTCCACTCACAACAGCCAAACACTGGAAACAACCCACGAGTCCTTCAAGAGCTGAATGGATAAACACGGTGTGGTTCAGAATATAAAATAAATACGAATGAATATAAGAAGAAACAAACTCTTGATAAATATAGCAGCTTGGATGAATCTCAAAGACATTATGCTAAGTGGAAGAAGCCAGATGGAAAAGGTCACACACTCTGATTCAATTCATGTGACAATCTCAACAAGACAAAACTAGAGTAGTCCCCCTCATCTGCAGGAGAGACGGTCCAAGACCCCCAGTGGATGCCTGGGAAGTGCAGACAGTGTGGAACCCTCTCTATGCTGTTTTCTCTTAAGTAGATACATTCGTAATACAGGTTAATGTATAAGTTAGACACAGTAAGAGAGGAACAACTATAATAAAACGGGACAATTATAACAATATACTGTAATAAAAGGTACGTGACTGTGGTCTCTCTCTCTCTCTCTCTCTCTC
>CM053574.1:10791709-10836449 GCA_028646485.1 Cryptoprocta ferox | reverse complement strand
GCTCTAACGTCCCCTCCTGCTTTAACCAGCACCGCCCGCAAGGCCCCGCGAGGACCCTAGCTGGGAACAGAGCTGATGGGGACGCAGGGCGCTCCAAATGCAGTGAGCGGCCTGACTCCCGCCGACCTGCTGCCACGGAAAGTAGGTGTTCCTTGGGGCTCTGCTAGCGTTCAAGGTCCAGTTGTTCTTATTTCAATCATGGAGAAGACAACATTTTTTAAAAGAGAAGAAGAAAAGAAAGGGAAGGAGGCCTACCAAGAGGTTAACGGACTCGATGACGTCCAGGAACACCTCGTTCTTCCGGTACTTGATGCCCTCAGACCGCCAGGACACCGCGTTGGTGACGGTGGCTGGGGGCCTTGGGGCCCCCGTTTCCAGCTTGTGGCCTTCCTGAGTGATGTACCTGTGGGACCAGGCCCAGAGTTGAGGAGCTCAGGCACTGACAGTTTGAAACCAGCCCTCCTGCAGCGGGCTCTAGAAAATAGCCCCTTTGCAGCGGGCTCTAGAAGACAGCCCCTCCCCCCGCAGCAAGCTCTAGAAAACAGCCCCTCCCCCTGCAGCAGGCTCTAGAAAACGCAGGCTCTAGTTTCATCTGGGCCTTTTAACACAAGAATACCTCCAGATTTCCCCAAAGCCCCAACAAACTCAAGTGACCACGAGCGCAGGGCGTTCATTTCAAGGGGCAAGGAGACAGCGCTGGTGGGGGAACCAGGGAGTGTGCCCAAACTGCCCTCCTGCTGGGCGTGCAGAGGGGACTGAGTCCCTGGAGGTGGAGCTGGGGACCGGATCCCACCTGGGGACAAGCACAGGATTCGGGCCAGTTCTCCGAGTAACCCTTTGCCCCATGTAAACGGGAGCAGTGCCTCTGACGATGAACGGAGTAAAGGGGAGGCGCTCCTAGAGGCCCGGTTCACAGAAAGTACTAGATCCTCGGGCCCCAGGGCAGGATTGCAAAGAAGGACGCGTTTTTCTCTCAGCCTCATTGATGACAGCGGAACCAAGGGAGGTGACTCCCTGATAACCAGGCATTGAGCACACCGCCCGGCCTGTACCCCTGCACCGGGAACAATGCTCACGCTGTGCAGGGACACTGAGCGGCCAGGGATCCAAAACCGCCCGACAGAAACCACACAGGCCAGGAGACAGGGTGGCAGCTCACGGCAGTGTGAAAGCGCACTCGCTTCCTCCACCCCAAACCTGCTGCCGTCACCGAGGGGACTTCGCCAGCCCTGGGTCCCCACGCCGCCCACTCACTCCTGCAGGATCTTGCTGTCGGTGGTCTGGGGGTAGCCGAAGTCCATGAGCTCATCCAGCAGCTCGTAGATGATGACGAAGTTGTCGCGGATGCTCTCCTCCTCCAGCTCCTTGAAGTACTCTGAAAACACCTGCGGGGGGGGGGGGGCGAGGTGCGTGAGACAAGGGAGGGACGCGCCCGCACAAGCCCACTTGCCCTTCATGCCCCAGGGCCCAGAGCCAACAGCCCTCTTGCCCACAAGCTGCATCTACCCACGTTCCAGGCTTGGCGACGTGTCACAAACACAGCCTCGGATTCAGGGGCTGCGGGCAGGACAGCAGCGGCTGCCTGAGGCAGGAAGCAGGCTGCGGGCGGTGGCAGGCGTCCTCCGGGGGCCTCTGGTCAGAAGCCCTGCATCTCCACCCCCTCGGGTCCCCTCTCCTCTCCTCCCTGAAGGTCACCGCAGGTCTAGCTGGGGCCCCATCTGAGCTCTCCAATCCCTGCCGTAAACGGTCACCCTTTGCCTCTGAGTCACAGTGACTCAGGTGAGGGGCAAGAGCCACTGGAGACAGAACATGTGGCTCTCCGAACTCTTCTGACCCCCAGGACCACGGACACATGTCCCCCAGCTCAACAGAAAATTAAGTCCATCAAAGAAGGGAAGGGAGAGAAGTTTCCTTAGTGCGGACGGTGAAGGAAGGTCCCGGAGGCAGAAGGGAAATGCCAGACACCTCAGTGGGGACGAACTTCCTCCCCACCCTCTCGGATCTGCTGATCCCCCTCTTCACTCCCGCGACAGCGCCACTGCCCTGGCACGAAAGCCTACTCCTCAGCCTGCGCTCGGGGCTCCCCAGGGGGACACGTGCTCTCCAGCCCCCACGTCCTCATGGCCCAGACCAGCCCCCGTCCCCCAGGGCTCCCCAGGGCTCAGCACCAGCGACTCCTGAGCTGGCTGCACGTGCCACCACCTGAGGGCCCCAGCCTGGACCCTCCGTTCTGCTCTGGAAGCCCGCAGCACCCCCTCGCCGGCCTCCCTGCCGCCTGCAAGTTTTGCACACAGCGAAGCCTGGGCGACTGCCACCCCTTCCCTGGTCAACTCACCTGCACCACCTTGTAAAGGAAGGAGAACACCAGCGACACGCATGCGTTCTTCTTGGAGGTAGCAACCACTGCATGGCGGCCACGGTTAAGGAGTGTTCAGAGGCCCAGACCCCAGTTCACAGACCGCAATTCACTGCAGGTCTTGGAAGGCCCCCCACCCCTACTCTGGGCTCAGAACCTGCCTCAACCCAACCGCCAGCCATTCACCAGGCCTTCAGTGGGTTACCGAGCTCCCGTCGGAGCCAGGCGCGGGACACAGCAGTTACCGGACACGGTCCCAGCCCCCAGGAGGTGCTCGCTCCAGGACCGAGAGGCAGCATCTGGGGGCTGCCCTGAGGAGGTGGTATCAGAGCTACAGCCCAGGGCGGTGGGTGAGGGGCCGAGTGGTGGGTGAGGGGCCGGGTGGGGAGGGAGTGCGCGGCTCGTTCTGGGAGCAGAAAGCATGACTATAACAACTGGTCCTTCCCCGAAAGCCAACGGCTCGGCTCGTGTGACCGCCCGGAGGTCTGGGGCCCCCCGGCAGGCTCCAGGGGAAGCGGCCAGGCCCAATGCTGGCTCTCGCCTTTGCTGCAAGCCTGGGCCCCTCCCCTAAAGCAAACCGTTTTCATAGAGCTCCATTTTCTCACTTGTTCGACGGGCGCCGGGCAGCAGAGTCACTGAGGTAACGTGTGCAAAGTGTGTGGCACAGCCTCTCCCCGCCCCAACCCCCCCGACGTCATCTCCCTGTTCTTTCCCTCCAGGGCCTCGAGCTGCCAGGGGAGGCTGGGTCCTCCACTGCAGGCACGCGTGCTGGGCCCTGGACGTGCCCGCTCACGAGCCGCCTGGGCTGAGGCCCCAGGGGTCAGGTGCTGGGCCGGTCAGGGCAGTGCTGGCCTCCCACCCCGGCCCAGGTCGCACGCCTCAGGGAGCTAAGGAGGGCCAGTGGGCACCTCGGGGCTGGGCCGGCCGGAAACCGTCCTTGACAGTGGAACTAGGGAGCAGGCGGGGGCTCGGGAGCAGCACCGGAGGGGTGAGCCACCGCCTCTCCTCCCCGCCGCCCAGCGTGAAGCCCGGGCCCAGCGTGAAACTGGTCCAACCGCTCCCGCCGGGCTCACACCACCGCCCCCTCCGCACCCGGGCAGCCCCCGCCCAGCCAGCCAGCTCCCGGGGTTCAGGCCCCCTGCGGTACTCTGGGGGCAGCCCTCCAGGCCCTCCAGAGAGGTGAGGGAGAAACAGAGGCGGGGCAGGAGCTGGGCCTCAGGGAGCCAGACAGGGCAGGTGGCAGGTCAGCACCTCCACTGCTGTTTTGTGCAAACAAGGCACCAGGGACGGGCCCATTAAAATGCAGGCGACCGGGCTTCCTGGCCCCCTCCCTCCCACATCCACTCCGGCTCCCGCAGTCTGGCCTCTGCTCGCAGCCGGAAACCTTCAGCACACCCGATTTTGTGTCACCCCCCCACGCAAGGCTTCCCATCACATCGAAGGTGATGTCCCACGAGACCCCACAGCGTCGCTGACCACCTGGCCGGCTCCCACCACATGCCCCCTCTCCGGTGCTCTCCCTCCCACCCCTACCGCGGCTCCCAGAATGAGCCCTGTGCCCCCTGCAGAGCCTCTGGCCAGGCCTATTGCTCCTGGCGTCTGCCCACTGCTCTGGATGGTGGACACCTGGCCTTCCTGCAGGATGTCACCTCCTCAGGGAAGCCTTCCCGGATCCCCAGACTAGACGAGGTCCCCTGCCACACCCCCTCCTCGCCTATCGCCCATCACACTTGCCACTGTGTTCTCGGCTCATCTCCTCCAGGAGAGCGTGCCTGACGGCCCTCACTGTGCCCGGGCCAGGCTAGGCCAGGTACTGGCCGCTCTCGGGTGCCCGTGGGCACAGCCGCGTGCACGCGCACATGCCCACGCAGGAGGCCCCTGGGAGCCCCCCCGCAAAGGGATACGATACAGATTGTTGTGCTTGATCCACATGAAGCGGACTCCCCCGTGGGCCAGGATGGGCGACAGCATCCCTTCCTCCTCCTTCTCCATCAGAATAGGCATGAAGTGCTCCACCTCCGACATGTCCACGTCGCCACGGTAATTCCGGCAGATGAGCACCTAGGCAGGGGTGGGAGGGGGAGACTGCTTGTCCCACAGCCAGACCCTTGGGGTGGGGGCTGAGACACGCCAACCTCCCCTGCCGCAAGGACCCTACTCACACCCCTGACCATCGGAGACTCCGGGCCACGCTGATCTCTATCTCCCAGGGAATTCCTCAAGGAGAGCCCTTCCCAAAGTGAAGTCCACAGGGGCCACCTGGGTTCTCGCAGGGGAGGGAACTATGAGGCAACTGTCCAGGACTCAGTCAACTGGGAGATGCCAGGTTAAAACAACATCCCGTAGGTTCTCGCTGCAGACCTTCTCAGAGCCTTTCCCACGATAATGCACTCTGCTCTTCTGCCTGTGCCAGGATACCCAATCAGGGGACCCTGCGCGTGTTTACATCCACTAAAAGCCACCTGTGGCCTGAAAAGAAGCCCTTCCCCTAACCGCGCTCCTCCGTGGCCCATGGGCTGGAACGTGCAGTGCCCAGAACCCTCGTCCACTGCTCACGGGGCCTTGACACGGACGAGCTCCGGGTGAAGTCCGGCAGGCTCCCGCGCAGGCACACCCAGCGTGCGGCCCAGCCGTTCCTCTCCTAGGTATGTACCCAGGAGAAACGAAACCGTACAGCCACGCAAACACTCGTGTGCAAATGTTCGCTGTGGCTTTATCTTAAATAGATCCAGGCCGGGGGCGCCTGGGTGGCTCGGTCACTGAGCGTCCAGCTCCGGATTTCGGCTCAGGTCACGCAATCATGGTGAGTTCGAGCGCCTCGTTGCGCTCTCTGCTGACAACGCTGAGCCTGCTTGGGATTCTCTCTCTCTCCCCCTCTCTCTGTCCCTTCCCGGCTCACGCACGCGTGCTCTCTCGCTCTCAAAATAAAGACATAAACTTTATAAATGGATCGATCCATCGACCCGGACTGGGGGGAGCGCCGTGTCCTTCACCAGGTGAGCAGAAACGAGAAATCCGTCCGCTCACACCCCGGAACGCGCCTCAGCCACGAGAAGGAAGGACCACTGGCGTGAGCGACAGCGCGAGGGTCTGTGAGGACCCCTGGGCCCGGTGAGGGACCAGACAAGGAGAAATACCCCCTATCGCGTCCCACATGATTGCACTTACACAGAACCCTCGCCGGTGGTGACAGGAGACACATGAGCGGCGGCCGGGGGACGGGCTGGACACAAGGGGTGTGAGGACGCTTTAGGGGGTGCCAGGGTGTGTGCCATGGCTTCCTGGGCGTACACAGCGACTGAAGGCCTCGCGCCGTGCGCCTGGAATACACGCGGCTCGGTCCACACGCGTCACACCCCCCTGAAGGGACGAGGGGGAGGCCCGAAGCTGTGGCCGGCGGAGCAAGGCTCTACCTGCAGATGCCGCCTGTAGCAGCTGCGGCGCCGGGAGCTCCCGACGACAGCGGCCGCAGGACCCGCGCGTGCGGACAGCGGCCTGGCGGGGCTGACCGGGCTGGGAGCCGCCGCCTCCGAACCGGGGCTTTCATCACATCCGCTGTCTTTACGGCTTCGAGCCAGGACACAGAGGGAATCAAAACGAGAACCTCTTTCCTGGCGTCCCTTTCGTGGCCCATGCCCTCTTCCTGCTGACGTGCAGAAGGCCTCGTAGGGCCCTGGCCCCCAGTGGGTGAGCTCACGGGGACCTGGGCCAGGCCCGGACCCAGGGACTCCCAGGTCCCCTCTCATAGGCTCCTTGCCTATGGCCCCGCCACGAGGTGGGGCCACTATTTTCACAGAGACGCACGGTGATGTCTACAGAAATCTGGCACCAGCCGCCTGAGGTCACAGTGGACAGCCAGCAAAGGCGAGTCCGGATCCTAACCAGTTCTCACCCCCTGCACGGCCCCCTCTGCTCCCTCGCACTACTTTCCTGGGCTTCCCGAGGCCCATTTTCTTCCTCAGCTATGTAATTTGGGGGACTGCCACTGGCAGGGAGCCTCAAGGCCCCCCGAGTGCTCAAAGAGGAAGGAGGGATTTGTTTTGCTTGCCTTCACGCCCAGGGCTGCAGACAGGCCCACGCACCCAACACACACATACCGCGTGCCCCTCTACTGCACACCACGCTGGGCCTGGGGAGCAGAGGTGACCGAAACAAACAAGGTCCCTGAACTGCGACACCGGGTTAGGAAGAACTGAGAGCCTGCCCAGGGTGTGACCTTCAAACTGAGGCCTGAGGGACAGGTGGGATAGAGGCGGAGGGACCGCGGTGGCCGAAGCCATGGGGTAGAACCGGGGTGCAGCCCACGCACGGGGAGACCTGGGAGCGCTGGTGAGGTGGAGCGAGGGCAGTCTTGGAGCTTGGGCTGCAGGTCCCAGGCGAGAGGACAAATGCAGGGGACAGGACAGGTTGAAGGGAGACAGGCAATGTTGAGGTGACGAACCTCCGTCCCCATGGTTGCTCTGAACCCCTACACGTCCTTCCCGACAAAGAGCGAGAGGCGTCTTCTTAAACAGAACTCAGACTGGGTCCTCCCTGCTGACACCGCTGTCGACCCCAGTCTCCCCCCGTGCTGAAAACAAACTGCAAGTTGGACCCCAGGGCAAACTGGTTCTTTATGGCCCCGCCAATGCCTCTCTGCCACCTCAGCCCCGCTCACTCCGTTCCGGCCATCCTGCTCCCCTAGCTGCCGTCTGAGCCATCCACATCTTCCTGCCTCGAGGCCTCTGCACTTGCAGTTCTCTCTGCCCAGGATGCCTGGGCCTCTCCTAAGATGGCACCTCCTCCAAGAAGACTTCCCTGCTTGCCCTGCCTGAGATAACCTGTCCCCTTTTCCTCCACTGCCTACAACAGCGCTGCCTCCTGTATTGTCTGTCCCTTCTACCAGAGACTAACACTCCCTGAGAACAATGACCCCTTCCGTCTCGTTCACGGCTGTGTCCCAGCGCCCACAGCAGAGCCTGACCCCAGTGGGTGCTCAGGAAATGTCTGTGGAGTGAACACGGAGGTGGAGGACGGAGGCCAGGATAATGCCCAGGTCTCCAATGAGGACAGTCGCGTGCGTGGACGGTGGTCGCTCACTGAGGTGGCAGAGAGTGCAGGGAAAACGCCAGGTTGGCGGCGGCTGTAGGACCTCCGAGGTGTTCCAGAGAACGACGCGGCTCTACGTAAGCACTCTGGCCTGTGGCTCACATTTGAGTCACTGCACACTGGCAAGAATCAAAGCCTGCCTGGGGACAGGGGCAGTGTCGGGGGCGGGGAGGGGAGCCAACATCCGAGGGGACAGGCCGGGAGACGTGACAGAGAGAGAGCAGCGGCCCGGAGGCCGATGGAAGCCCGCTGAGGAGTGTGGTCATGGGGTCGGAAACTGCAGAGAACCAAGAAAGGTAAGAGCAAAGAAGTGTCCATGGAGGGCTTTCTGGCAGCTAAATGCGGCCATGCTGGTCTCCTTGGTGCTCCGAGGGTCTGGGAGGCTGGCAGACTGACGTGTCGTCGTGATTTCTTACTGTGCCGTTACCTTACTTTGGATTAAATACGGTCTGCACAAAAGGTCCTTTCAAAACCCGAGGTCCACAGAATGGAGTAACAAGTGGCGTGATGCTTGCTGGGAGTGGGAGGCAAGCCCGTGGCTGCCCTGGGAGCTCCCCAAGGGGCAGGTCTGATCATGCTCCTCCCAGGCTACAATCTCTTCTGGTGGCTCCTCCTTCCCGGGGTCAGAGGGGTCCCCCCTGTTCCTCACTCCCGTCTGGACATCCTCGACCACCCACTGCCATGCTGGCACCGTCCTCCAGGCTCCAGCAGTCCCCAGGGCTTCGGGCCCACCGGCCCCAGCAGGCTGCCCCCGACTCCTCAGGCCTGCTGCGGTGACTCCTTGTCCGCCCGACTGTCACCTGGCCCTAGCTCTGGCACCTCCCTCCTCCAGGTAGCCTTCGGTAACTCCTCCTCCTGCTGCAGCCAAAACGGAGGCTGGCAACTGTATTACCCGGGGCCTTGCCCGTGCCCTTGCACCTACGGAGATGTGGCCACTTGGGCCCGTCAGCCTCCATGTCTCCCCTGCTAGACCTCAAGGCCCCAGATGGGGTTAGCCAGGACTGCGGGCCACAGGGGGTGCTGCGCCTGTCTCGAACGTCTGCTCAGAGAGCTCGCACTCCACCACCGTAAAAGCCTCGGGGGAGCAATGAGGGAAACGAGGCTCAGAGAGGAACAGGTCCTTTGCCTGGGGTCACACAGCCGTGCAGCAGAGACGGGTCTTGAACTCAGCCCTAACTCCACAGTCACGGTGAGACAGTCAGCACGGGGCTTGGTGCATGCTAGGTGCTCGTGAAATGTTTGCTGGAGGAACGAGATAGGGCGGCCTTTGGGAACGCTGGGGACACAGTGGCTGGGGCGGAAGCAAGAACTCGTGCCACAAGGGCTCTGGGAACGCTCTGCACCCACCCAGCCCCTGTGTGCCCTGTGTCTGATCCCTTGCCTGAGGCCTGGGGAAGGGAGCCCAGCACCGGGCCTCACTGGCTGTTGACTTTGGGTGGCATCCAGGGCAGGTAACCCACTCAAGGGACTCTTGGAAAGTTCTAGAGCATGGTACTCCAGAAGGGGGCAGGAAGGGACAGCCACCTCACCCACTGCTCTAACTCTTGCCTGCCCCACCTAGGCCCGACGCCCACCCCTCTCTCTCGGTGTAACACTGTTGGTACTGTCCCTGTGACTCCCAGGTACAAGAGGCCAATACTCACTTGCCTTCCGGCCAGGACGCTTTGGGAGAAAGCAGGAGCCCAATGTGAAAGGCTTGGAGGTCCCTCCTCTAAGAAGCTTTCCCAGGTTCCCCTGGGAACGGCACCTGCTCCTAATTCTGTCCACCTCTCCCTTCAGGTCTCAGCCAGATGAGTCCCTCCTCCCCGGAAGCCCTGCCCGACCCCCAGCCCAGGCACAGCCTCCTATTACAACCCCACGGCTTCATCACGGCAACCAACATTGATCTGTGCTCTGTGAGAGCGGTGTCCTTTCCTTCCAGCGGACTGTGAGCTCCACAAGGACAAGGACGGCTCCGATTCTGCTCACCAAAGGCAGCCCAAGCCTAAGCACCCTGCATGGCACTTAGTAGGTGCTCCCCAAATGCCAGCGGACTCCTAGACCTGCCACTCTGTGACCGGCGTGACCTTGGGCAAGTTGCGCGCCTCTGTGTGCCTCGGTTTCTCCCTCTGTGAAATGGCCCTCCCACCCACTTCACTTAACCCTCGTAACTCAGTGTCACAATGAACGTTAAGAAATTTTTACAGGGACCGGCAAAGAAAAATCGCAGGATAAACAGAGGGCAGGACCGGCCCGAGGGCACACTGTCCCCGACACGCCTCACCGCCTCGGGCCAAGGGTCGCACAGCCCCTGAGAGCCAGTCCCGGCTTCGAAGCCTGCGCCGGGCCACCCTCCCCTCTGCCTCGGGTTCCCGGGACGCCCCCAAGGAGGCCAGAGAACCCGGCCCAAAGCGGAAGGGGGGCCGTGCAGCTGTGTTACCTAGCAACAGGGCGGGGCTGGTGGATCGAAGCCCCCCCCCAGTAGCCTAGCAACAGGGTGGGGCCCTCAGGTGAGGTCGATAGGCCTCCCTGCCTAATACTAGGGTGGGTCCCATTGGCTGGTTACCAAGCAACAGGGTGGGTCTCACCCCGCCGCAAAGGGGCGAGGCCCCACCGGTTGCCTGGCAACGGAGAGGGTGGGGAGCCATCTGTACCTTGCCCTTTAGGTCCAGCACGTAGACGGCGCTGGCGGACATGACGGCTGCGGAAAGCCTCGGCAACTGCCGAGGGTGGCGGCGACGGCGGGGACTGCCGGGCGTTGAGCAAGGCCGGGCGTGCCCCGCGACAGTTCGCCTCCACTTCCGGTCTGGGAAGCCGCGCGCGGACCGTTATGTCCGGTCGGGGAGGGGCTGCCAGGAAGGCGCAGGCGCGAGGCGGGGTGCGCGCAGGCGCGGGACGCTCAGTGTGCCCTTATTTCCCGCTCCGGCCTCAAGCATCCCGGAAGTGAGGCCCAGAGGGGCGGGCCCAGGGGGCGGGCCCGGGGGGGCGGGCCCGGGGGGGCGGGCCCGGGGGGGCGGGCCCGGGGGGGCGGGCCCGGGCGGCGGCAGGCAGGGCTGATGGAGGCGAGGCGCTCTCCCGCAGCCAGGCTGGAAGACAAGCCAGCGCAGCTGGAAACCCCGCCCCGCCTTCGTGGGCCCAGTTAGGTGACCTGCTGTTGGTGGAACCCCACCTGGGGCCCAGCCCCATGAAACTCAGTCTGGTGGGGGATTCTAGGGAACAAATACAGTTACCAATTGTAATATGCTTTCTAGGGGGAGGGTAAGGCGGTGGTTACCTGGAAAAGAGGTCAAACTCTCTGAATGGCAATCAAGTCTCATCAAGGGTCACTACCTGTCACCTGTTGACACTCATCAGTGTCTGTTTATTGCCTAGAATTACCTGACAACCACCCCCCACCGAACCTCGGCGAAAAGCACGTATTTCATTTCTGTAGTTAGTGACAGCAGTGGGTGATGGATGCAAAATGTGACCCCTGATAGATCAACTGAGTATCTCATCACTTTTAGGAACACCGAGGCTGTGGCGAAATGCCTGCATTTTGTCCTCATGAACCATCCCTGTGCTCTGGGGATCCCAGCCCTGCAGTATCAGAACCATTCACTCAGGCTGCCTGCGTGATTTTTAATCTTCCCTCCGATCTCCTTTGGGGTTTTGAAAGCTGGCTTTTGCCAATATATCCTCTGCTTAGGACAGAGATTAAGTGCCAGAAAAAAGAGGAGAAAACTGGAATTTTTTTACATTTTTTAAATGTTTATTTTTGAGAGAGAGGGAGACACAGAGCATGAGTGGGGGAGGGTCAGAGAGAGAGGGAGACACAGAATCGGAAGCAGGCTCCAGACTCTGAGCTGTCAGCAGAGCCTGATGCGGAGCTCAAACCCATGAACTGTGAGATCATGACCTGAGCTGAAGTCGGGCCGCTTAGCCAACTGAGCCACCCAAGGCGCCCCAAAAATGAAATATTTAAAGACTACTAAGTAGTCTTTACTACTAAGTAAATCCTGGGCTGGAAGCATTCTTGCACCATCTGGCCAGGAGAGGGTTTTTGACAATTGTCTTGTAAAACACCCTAGCCTCATACTGCGTCCAAATTATTTCAACATTTTAGGAACACGTGTCTTTCTAAAATTACAGTTATACATTCCCCTGAAGGGGGGAAAAAAAAACTTGAGGAAATGCCAAAAGAAAGACAAAAAGAAAAACCGCCCAGGAGAGGTAACCCCTCCCCACCACGGAGCACTGCCATTCAGGCTTGCTCTAGGCATTTTGTTTAGATGTTTAAAATCAGTATGGGGGGGTGGGGACTGGGAGGAACAGACTGGACAAAAGCCTCCTGAAAAAACAAAGGCTCCCAGGTGCCAAGAATACCGTCACGGTAAACACACTCTACACCTAAGTGACTCATAACCTCCTTTCTCCATATGTGGGGAATCCAGGTCACATCTGAATTTCATCCTTGGCCTTACACTTGGGTGTGTAAGCCAGATCTGACCTCTGCACCATCTCAGAAAAGACCATACCTGTTGTGGTAGATCTGAGGATCGTCTGTGGAGCTCTGAAAAATCCCAGTGGATGAACCACCCCAGGCGGCATCAGTGGTTCTTAATGCTCCCGGGAGAGTATAACGTGCGGAGGAGTTTGAGAAACTGTGCTGGACTCACAGTGATGGCCCCCCAGTAAACCACATCTCCTGCTGTCCGTGCCGAGTTCTCTCCCTGACTGGCTTTGGCAGTGTGACTCGTGCTGGCCAAAGGAACAGACAACACAGAGAAAGGTTCTGGAGGATGAGAAGCACCTTGGACTTTCTGGCCCCAGGCAAGTCCACGTAGCTGCCCAAGTGAACACAACATGGCGCAGAACCATCCGGCAGAGGAGTCAATCCACAGAAGAGAAATCCCGCTGTTCGAGGTCAGTCAGCTTTAGACCGCGTGGACAGGGAGATGGGAGTATCTGTATTTGCCATCCTGACACAGGCTTCGCACAGCACATCACGCTCACACACCCCAACCGCCGGCTCATGTATGGAAAAGGCCTCAAAGCGCCTTTCCGCAAGGCAGTGGGGGAGCCTGCCCCAAAAGAGCCGCTGTTAACGAGGCAGTGTGGGCTGTAAACCACAGGGGGAAACACGGGTCATCCACTTTCTTTCCAAAGCAGAGGGTGAGTGGTCATTTTGCAGTATGCACGTTCTTTATGTGCAAGAAATCCCCAAAGCAGCATTTCTAGTGAGAATCAAACTGCTTATATAAGTAAGACACTCAGACTTCTATTTAGTAACTATTTTTTGCTTTATTCTGTTCGCCGTAACAGCCCCAAAGCCAACTTGGTTTTTCTCTTTCGACTCTGTTATTCTTTCACTACCTAGGACTTCCCCCCAGGAGTATGTGCAGTTTGAGCCTCGTCAGGTAGGGACACATAGGTCCTCAGAAGAGATCACGGCTCTCCAGCACCAGGACCTGGGTCCTCCCCTTTGTGCTGTACTGTCTGTGCCAGGGCTCTGCCCAGGTCCTGCCACCCCTGAGGTGTCCTTAGGCAAGAAATACCAAGCAGGCTACATGTTATGTGCCGCTCTGAATAAACACAGGGGCTGCTTAGAGCCTAGGGTTGAGGGCAGTGAGGCAGGCCGCATCCGGGTTCCATTACAAAGAATGCTGTGTTTGACTAGTGATGTCTGCCACGGCAACACCCTCTAGACGTGTCTAGAATGGGGGCCCTAGGGGAAGAGGCTGCAAGCCGGCCAGGGGCTCAGACAGGGACAAGGTGTGCATCTCATCCTTGCCTTTGGCGGGGGCTCTGCTTCCCAGGCTGCGTGGTCTCACACACCAGGAGGCTGAGGAGGCATTCTGAAGGCCAAGAAGGTCTGAGTGGCTTCCCTAGGCTCTGGAAGGAACAGCCTAAGCCCCACGCAGGAGGAAGCTCAGAAGGAGAGTTCATGCAGGGCCCCACGGGGTAAGTTGTAGGCCGTTGCAAGCATTACCTCTAGATCCCCTGGAGTCCGTTTCATCCAAGAAAAGACGGCTGGCTGGCTGTCAGACATAGGTGCAGTTGGGGGCAAAGGCCTTTTTCTGTGACCCACAGAAATAACCTTAATCTCTGGATAAACTTCTAAAAATTTCTAGTCCAAACCAAAAAAAGCCTCTCTTCTATGCTGCCGAGAAATCAAAACAGAGTAAAAGGACAGTCTTACTTTAATCGAGTTCCAGAAAGAGAGCACACTGCCTTGGCAAGCACTTGTCTCAGCAGAAGCCGTAAGGATGTAAAAGGATGTTTCTAGAAAATACAGAAGGCACCAAACATAGCCCCAATTTTGCCTTCCATCTGCCGTGATGCCACTGCATACACCGGGCAGGGAGGCTACTTCGTCCAGCTGACTTTGGGAATGTCGTAGTGCTCCGTGAGCGTGTCCAGGTGTCTGTTGAAATCCTGGGGAAGCCGAGGAGAAAACCCACGTCAGCACAGCCTCGTGCAGGGCAGTAGGGTTGCGAGACACTGCCCACTCCCGTTCCCCCACATCCTGCCTCTCCTTGGTGAGCCCCCTCCCCTCAAAGCCACCCGGCCCTGAACCCTGGGCTCATACATGACCCGGGGAGGTGTCGCTTCTGTTGGGTAAACCCCTCCCCCCCCCCGCCCCTGCCCACCACTCCAATGGCTCCCTCTGCCAGGCTCCTAGACTCTGGGCCCAGCCGAGACCCCATATAGCCTGCTCTGTCCCACAGGGCACCTGACTTGCCTCCACTCTCTGCTTGTGGGTTTTAGATGCTTTCTTCAGAATCCTTTCCATTTGCTGAAGAGAGGAGAGAAACAGACATGAGTTCACACACTTGACACAGCCCAGGCCTGTGTGGGGCGGAGACCGAAGCCCCCCGCCAGCTTGGCTCTCACACCTGGAATGGCTGGAGGTCCCGAGCATACATCTCACCCCTCCCTCACCTCTGCTCAGGCTGGTCTGACAGGGATGCCTGACCACAGCCTATCCCACCAGGAGCCCGGGTCAGCTGCCCTTCGGTCAGGGTCAAGCAATGTACTAGCCCTGACTTGAGTAGACTCTGCTGGGAGCTGTAGGTGTGCTTCCCGCATCCCTCGGCAAGTGGCCGCATTCCCATTTGGCAGGAAAAGAAAGTCTCAGATGGGGTTTGAAGAAGGATGAAAAATGAGAAGAGCAGGGGCACCTGGGCGGCGCAGTCGGTTAAGCGTCCAACTCTCCATTTCGGCTCAGGTCATGATCTGACGGTTCAGGAGATGGAGCCCCAGGTGGGGGTTTGAACTCCCACTCGAAGCCGGCTTGGGATTCTCTCCCCCTCTCTCTCTGCCCCTTCCCTGCATGTGTATGCACACGCTCTCTCTCAAAATAAATAAGCGTAAAAAAAGAAAAACGAGGAAGATAAAGAGCCACATAGTAGGAGCTCAAGGGAATAGGTGCTGGTGACACAGTGCTGGGGGCTCCCATCCAGACCACCCTGACGATGGTGACTGCGGAACATGGACCCTGCACCACCACGACCTGCCCCGACCCCCCTTCCTAATACCCGATGCCACCTAGGAAGAGTTTAGAGCACGCGATGCTCGGCCAGACACAACTGGGGCCACGCCTGGCTCTACGTTTACTGACTGGGTGACTGTGGGCTGGCCCTGTGACTCGGTTTACTTAACAGAAGACAGTGCCAGTGCTGGGCCAAAGCTGTTAAGACCCGGCAGCCTTTGTGTTCTTGGAAGTCGGCCACCATGCAGAAGTCTGATGACCTTACTGGAAAGAAAGGAGCTGGAAGAGGAGACGACATGTGCGGAGAGGGGCCACGGGAGGAGCAAGGAGGCACCAGAGATGGGATGGTGAAGCGATCTGTCTTGGCGGCTCCGGCCCAGGTGGGCCTCCAACCCCAGCTGCCATGACAGCACGGATCCCTAGTGAGGCAGGAAGAACTATCCAGCCGAGCTGGGTCAGCCCACAGAAGCAGGAGACAGTCCCGTCACCCGCCACCTGCCTGTCCTCCCTTTCCCTCCCCGCCTCTTACTGCTGTGAGCCCATCTGAGGGCCGGGTATCCTCACAACACTGTGAGCAGTGTCACCTCCACGTGGACCTGAGCCGCTGAGACCAATGCCAGACACGTGGGGTTCTGCCTTCCCTCTCCCCACTCCCTGCACCAAGTTCACAGGGTGTCTGTGTGCTGGCGCCGCCCCCACTCCACAGACAGCATGCACACGGGTGATGGGGCTCAGGTGCCAAGCTCTACCCCTTCAGGCCGGGCCCCGGCCCCAAGGGCCCTTCTTCCAAGAGCTGTCCAGCCTTCGCGCTCACTGTGCTTACAGATGACTCCTCCACCAGGGAGCCCGTGTGTCCCCCTTCCACCTACCTTCGCCCGCACCTTCTCTCCCTTCTCTCCACTTCAAACAAAATCCACAGCAGTGCTTCCAGTTTTCAACACCAACAACAGAAATTTCCCCTTGACCTTCCACCACCTTCCAGCTACATGCTCATTTCTCTGTTCCTCTTGCTAGGTCTCCCAAGAGTTACTTCTGCATCTTGTCTCCACCTCGGCCTTTCCCCACCCTCCCTGGGACCCCCTCTCATCAGCCTCTCTTCCTCCTCATTCCAAATGCCCAACTCCGGGCTCTCGGCTGTCACCCCACAAGACCTCTCGGCAGCAAATGACACTGTTGATCACTTCCTCCTTCTTAAAACCCTTTCTCCACTCAGCTCCTAAGGACACACTCTCCCGGTTTTCCTCCTTCTTGTGACTGATCCTTGACAATTTCAGATTCTAGGCCTCTTCTCTGCCACCGTCTCTCCTTAGAGGCTCTCTCATCCAGAGAATCTCCTCGCAGCAATTCCAGAAAGTTTGCAGGAGAGGCCCAGACTGCTCCTCCAAACTGTGGATTCAGGGATCTCACTGTCCACAAGAATTCTCCATTTGAATTTCTAACAGGCGTTCAGACATAACTTCTCTAAAACGAAGGTCTTGATGCCCCACTTTAGAGCCTGCTGTCTTTCCTACTATGGTAAATCGCACCTTCACTTACCCAGCAACTGCTACCAAACATCTCGGTCATCCCTCATTCTTTCCCAGCCCGCACCCAATCCGTCAACGAGTCCTGCTGTTGTCGCTCCAAAATCCATCCCAAACCTGGTAACTTCCATTGCTTCCACCATTACTGTCCAACTCTGGGCCGCTGTTCGTCACCCAATGGTTATTCCTTCCCCCACAGGCCTAACACCCCAGCCTAGCCTGTGACTATAACCTCAGGGCAAGAAACTAAGTGCATTCACTTGTTAAATCCTCACCACAAACTGTTAGGTAAGGACTTCAGCCCCACTTTATAGATGAAGAAAATGAGGTGTGGGAGGCTAACCCACCTGCCCAGAGCTACACCACCACCAAGAAGCGGTAGAGACAGAATGGAACCCAGGTTGGTCTTGCCAAAGCCAGTGTCTCACCATTTTTTTTCTTTTTTTGATGACTCAATTAGGCCTGGAAATAATGAGTTAACTCTTCCTGATGTCACTGGACCAAATAACCCAGACCAGCGTTAGGGTTTCTCAGCATGGACCCTTGATATTTGGGGCCAAATCACTTTTGTTGTTGTTGTTGTTGTTGTTGTTGTTGTTGTTGTGGGGGGTTCTATTTTGATCACTGTAGGATGTTGAAAAGCATCCCAGGCCTCATCCCACTAGACGCCAGGGGGCGTCTTTTTCCTGGGAGGGGAGAAGGCGGGAGAGGAGGTGAGGGCGGATCAGGGGGCAAGAGCTCGGGGACTCGAGAAGATGCTTAAGGGGACAAGAAGACAAGCTTTCGCGGTCCTCTTGGGGACTCACCGCTTGGTCACGCCGAGCTCTGCAACGCCTTTCAGTTTCATCCCCCGCCAACACACGAAGTTTCAACAAACAAAAATATCTTCAAAATTGCCAAATGTCTTCTTGAGGGTGGAGGCAGGACACACAATGGCACCCCGCTGAGAACCACTATCCTAGACTGATTATTTCCTCCCCCCAGACACCAGGCTGAGCTTATCTATCCGATGCTAACATTTCCTATCCCCTACTGCCGGAATGTACTGTGTTTAACATCACTGAGAGGTGATTTATTGTGGTGCCTGGGTGGCTCAGTGGGTTGAGCGCTTGGCTCTTGGTTTCAGCTCAGCTCATGATCTCACAATTCTTGAGTTTGGGCCCCGCTGCGGGCTCTGTGCTGACAGTTCAGACAGAGCCTGCTTGGAATCCTCTCGCCCTTTCTCTGCTCCTCCCCCTTCCCTCTCTCTCAAAATAAATAAACTTAAAAAAAAAAACTATAAAAGAATTAAAAATAAAGAAAATAAATAAAAGTGGCTTATTGAAACCTTAAAACACAACTTACTTGAACCTGCCAAGCCAAGTCATCACGGAAACAGATTTCGTGAGAACTTACAGCAGAGATATGACCATCTCATATCAACAGCTAACATCAACCGAAGCCTGACTTTGTGACAGACCGGGTGCCAAACGCTTTATGTGCGCGACTTCATCTGAAGTTCCCACCCTCTGCAGGCAAAAGCACTATCCTGATCCCTCCGGATAAGTAAACTGAGGCAGGGAGAAAAGGAATCATTAGCCCGGTGTCACCAGGCAAATCAAAGACTGCGCCGAAATCCACATTCGGTCCCCAGCTGCAGCCTCCTTTCAACGACAGCTCTAGCTTTCTCCTCTGCCATCCACTCAGGCCAGAGGCGCGTCCCCTCCTCGGACTCTTCCTCGCCCACGTAGCATCTTCTTCCCGGATTTAAGGTCCCTCTGACCGCTCGTCACCACTCCGAGCGTCCCGGGCTGACCCCAATTTCGAGTCGTCCGGCCCTGTCTCTGCAGCCACCCCGGCGGACCCAGACCCGGGGCATCCCCAGCTTCCCCACCCGCCTTACCCGCTTCTCTTGCATCTTCTCGAAGGCAGCCTGGGCCGGGGTGCGCTTGTCCAGGCCGCGCCGCTTCTCCTCCTCGTTCTTTTTGCTCGTTCCCATTGCTTCCAGGAGTTTCGCTTTGTCTTTGTCCTTCTTTTTCTTTTTCCTGGGAGGGGAGAAGGCGGGAGAGGAGGTGAGGGCGGATCAGGGGGCAAGAGCTCGGGGACTCGAGAAGACGCTTAAGGGGACAAGAAGACAAGCTTTCGCGGTCCTCTTGGGGACTCACCGCTTGGTCACGCCGAGCTCTGCAACGCCTTTCAGTTTCAGGGGCCCCTTTTGAACCTGCTCGTAGGCCGCCATGACGCCGTCCGCCGTTCTGTAGGTAAACTGCCACGCTTCCTGTTTGACAACGCTACTTCCGCCCGAATGCCCGCCTCACTTCGTCTTGATTGGCTGAGCTAGGAGGCGCGCGTGCGCTCTTGGCATCTAGAGCTGGGCCGCACTTTTCAGTTGTGGGTGGGGCCTAAGAGTCTGGCGCGACCTCATCTTTTGCATCCGGTCTCCTGCCACACTTCCGGCTTTCAAGCCCCGATGCGGCTTTTGCGTCCTTGGTCCCCGTGGATTTGCGAAGCCCGTTTTACAAAATCGCGTTTCCTAAAACGCAGTGTTCTCTTCATTGTTTTTGCGTGCAGTTGGGTGTTCTGTTCTCTTTTATTGCTGTATTTGGAAAGTTTAATGGATAACCTAGTTTTGTAAACCTAATCAGTACTTACTAGTTTTTCAGTTTTTGGGCGATGGTGGCATTATGTGAAATACAAGTCAATTGCATTTGAAAAAATAATTAAATATATTCTATTGGGGCTTCTGGCTGGCTCAGTCGGTGGAGCCTGGGACTCTTTTTTTTTTTTTAAGTGTATTTCTTTATTTTGAGATTGTGTGTGTGTGTGTGTGTGTGTGTGTGAGAACACCGGTGGGGGAGGGATAGAGAAGAGAGAGGGAGAAAGAATCCCAAGTAGGCTCTGTGCTGATAGCAAGATTTGATTCCACCAACCCCCAGATGGTGACCTGAGCCTGATCCCACCAAACCCCAGATGGTTACTTGAGCCGAAATCAAGAGTTGGATGCTTAACCAACTGAGCCACCCAGGTGCCCCTAGTATGCAACTCTTAATCTTAGGGTGGTGAGTTCAAGCCCCACTTTAGGCATGGAGCCCACTTCAAAAGAAAAATTAAAAATAAATAAAATGTATTCTATTGAGGTATAATTTATAATCAGTAAAATGCACTCATTTTAATTGTACTCTTTGGTGAATATCAACACATTTACACACCTACGTATCACCTCCACAATCAAGATCTAGAACATTCCAACCCTACAAAGTCCCTTGTTCTCCTTCCCAGTTAATCCCCGCCTCCATCATTCCCCCAGGGAACTCCAAATCTGTAGTCTCACTATAGATTAGATTTATCTTTTGTAAAAGCTTTATATGCATGGAATTATACTATATACATTCTTTTGAGCTAGAGTTCTTTCTTTTTTTAATTATTTTTTTTAATTAAAAAAATTTAACGTTTAGTTTTGAAAGACAGAGTGCTAGCGGGGGAGGGGCAGAGAGAGAGGGAGACACAGAATCTGAAGCAGGCTTCAGGCTCTGAGCTGTCAGCACAGACTGTGTAGCGGAGCTGGAACCCACGAACCATGAGCTCATGACCTGAGCTGAAGTCAGACACCCAACTGACTGAGCCCCCCAGGCTCCCCATGAGCTAGAGTTCGTACAAGGAGCATAATGTGTTTGAGATTCTTCCTTTTGTTGGGTATAAAAGTACTTCATTTTTATTGCTGAGTGTTATTCCATTGTATACATATGTTCGATTTTTTTTATCCACTCATCTGTGGATGGACACCTCTGTTGTTTCCAGTTTGGAGCCGTAATGAGTGGAACTGCCGTGAACACTGGTAAATGTCTCTGTATGGACATAAGTTTCATTTCTGTTGGGCTCACTCCTAATGCCTTCCTTACTTGAAGTAGAATAGTAGCAAGGTTTGGTTTTTCTCAGAATGAAATGCTGAGTCTCAGCCGGTCTGTTTTGAGGGTTTGATAAGAGAAAATAGTTGCACAGGATGCACTGAAAACCCTGATCTACCAGTGCAGTAACACTTGGGGCTCCCATGAGTTGGGTTTTTTACTTCCCTGATGTCCAAGTAATTTACTTACTGAACAAGCAGAACTATTATCATAACAAAGTTTTGTTTTTGTTTCCTTCTATCCCTTTAAGCATTGTATTTGAATGTGGGCCATCTTCCTCTGGCCATGGATGAAAATGCTTGTCAGGACTTACAGCTTTTCTCTCATTTTTGAATGTGATACACAGTATGATTGTCACTTTAAGTAGTACGTAGTTCTCAATTCAATGCATGGAAGGTCCAGAGCTTGATTTGGAAAGAATAGTCTCTCGTATCCCTTAGCCGAGACATAAACACCTTTAAAAAACAAAACAAGGGGCGCCTGGGCGGCTCAGTCAGTTACGCATCCCACTTTGGCTCAGGTCATGATCACAATGCTTATGAGTTCGAGCCCCACGTTGGGCTCTGGGCTGACAGCTCAGAGCCTGGAGCCTGCATCCTCAGATTCTGTGTCTCCATCTCTCTCTGCCCCTCCCTCACTTGTGCGCTCGAGTGTGCACATGCTCTCTCTCTCTCTCTCTCTCAAAAGCAAACATTTAAAAAAAAAGAGAGAGCGAGACAGCAGGCCCCAAATACCTTATGCTAACTCCCACATCACCAGAGACTTAACTTCCTAACAGTTTTGGCTCTTAAGAAATGAAATCTTAAACCCGTCAATCAGAAATCCTCCAGTCAGCGCTAGTTAGGTAATCTGCCTGCCAGATCCCTGCTGTCCCTTAAAGGAAAGTAACGTTGCAATAACCAACACGGTAAAATACACAAAACATAAAATTTACCGTTGTAACCACTTCAAACTGTGCAACTCATTGGCATTAAATACATTCACAATGTTATGCATCTATTTATTTGTATCTGATTACGAAAGATATGCAAACATTCTTTGCAGAATATGTAATTGGAAAAGTACTGAGAAGCCCAAAGAAGACAGTAACCACTCCCCTCCGGAAATAATGTCTGTTATTGTTTTGATTTCTCTACTTCCAGTCGCTTATTATCTGGAATGTTAAAAACAAAATGGGATTTTATTCTATACTCGCTTTATCACTGACCTTTTCTGCATCAGAATGTTGTGACTGCCTGCCTTTGTATGTGGAGTTAAATATGGAGGGAAACAGAGAAGAAACTCCAAATGTCCCATAATTCCTCTGCTGACATTAAACATATATATACATGCACATGTCCCATGTGAGAAAACCGCACAGTGCAGAAAAAGTTGAAAGAAAGAAAGCAAAAAAGTAGAAACTTCTCTTCCCACCTCTTTCCAAAATGATTAACAATTTCATTTTTATACTTTTCAGCACAAAAGTGTGTATGCCCACATCTGTGTATCTGCACAATGGTTTTTAAATTTCTGTCTTCAGTTTTTCATCTAGCAAAATGTCTTGAAGCTCCTTGCAAGGCCCCAGTTCCCTCCACCCACCTTCCTCAAAGGCTGGATGTCCTGTGGCTGAGTGAGCCCCTCCCTAACCCAAGCCCATCTATGTGGCCACAAATCTTAGGTCACTTTTCCAAGTGGCCTGAATCCGTGGCAGTGGAATTACTGGGTCTAAGATTATGCACATTTGTGCATTTAAACTGAGGTTGCTCTTGCCCAGATTGTGCCAAGGATTTTGAGGGAGCATAGAGGAGAGGGAGAAGCAAGCGGCCCCCCACGACCCACCTCCCACCTCCGCCCCCATCAGGCCCAAGGAGTGCACGGTGCCTGACATCTCCAGTTCTGCCTGCAGGGGGCAGCAAGCGACTGCCCAATTCTCCGGCTGTAGGCTCCTTTCGTGTTCAGGACTCGGATGAGGGCGTGCAGAGAGAATGAGCTTCTTGGCGCTGCTGGTCGGGGCAAGCTTGCTGATGGGGTCCATCCTTACACCGCTGACAGAAATAGCTCCCCAGGGAGGAATAGGACAGACTCAGCTGGAGAAATCTGTTCCCCAGGCAACCTAGGATCTTTGAAGCTCCTTTCTGGCATTTCCAAGGCTGTGTGCCCTGCAGGAAGTGGCTTGAGCTCTCTGACCTTCCGCTTTCCTCTTTTATAAACTGGGGCTACTGCCGCAGCGGCAGCTGCTAGTAACACCTGCTAATACTTTACATGGATTTACGTGGATCATCTCATTTGTTCCCACGGCCACCCCGTTACACAAACCATCCTGATTTTGCAGCTTGGGAAACTGAGGCACAAACTGTAATCCAACCTATGCTGAGTGTTCCATCCTTGCTTTGGTCACCACAGCACAAGGCCATCATTGTAAGATGTGTCACTATTTTATAAATCTCTACGACAGCATTTCTCAACCTTTTTTCCCATTATCACCCCCTAAAGAGAACTTAGTTTAATTTAATTTAATGAGAGAAGTTAAATGACAATGAACAAGTTTTTGTCTGGGAGGATTGAGCTTTGGGGGCCACAAGCCATTGAAACATCTAAGGTTTTTTCATCCCTTCCCCACCCCTCCTCCAGAACCAATTTTCACCACCTTAGGAGAAATATTGCCCCCATTGATAATTTATGTTCTATGGGAGTAATTGTTCCAAATAAGCTATGATACGGTGCTTTTGCTCACTTAAAAAAATTTTTATTTTATATCCATTTAACGAGTCTTAAGGGGCGCCTGGGTGGCTCAGTCAGTTAAGTGTCCTACTTTAGGTCAGTCATGATCTCACGTTTGTGGGTTTGAGCCCTGTGTGGGGCTCTGTGCTGACAGCTCGGAGCCTGGAGCCTGCTTCGGATTCTGTGTTTCCCTCTCTCTCTCTGCCCCTTTCCCACTGACATTCTGTCTCTGTCTCTGTCTCTTCTCTCTAAAAAGTAAATAAACATTAAAAAATAGTCTTGAGATTTAAATACATAGAGATTTTTATTTTATACTACTCCTGTGTATAAATACAAAGAAAATACAATAAGTCAGCTAAGGTTTTCTAAACATCTTCATGCACAGAGTATAACTCATTGAAATCACTGGAAAAATCAACTCTAAGTTGTTAACGTCTGTGCTTTGTCACACAGCATCACCCTCTGTGCCATCAAGGACCCTGGTAAGGAGCATTTCTTTAAAAGAATCTGCATTGTTTCCAAAGAATAGATTAAGGAAAGGGAAAACAGTTATCGAGGATGGAAAAACATGGCAAATGCCGCCTTGCCCAAAGGATCAAGGTCAACATTGCCGATGATGTCTTGTAGCTATCAAGTAACTCCAGGTATGATGTGATGGAGAGGACACCTCACCTCTGAGGTCTTTCCCAAACCCATAAATCCAGTCCATTCCTGAGCAAATGCCAGACAAATCAAAATGAAGGACATTCTACAAAGTACCTGACTGGTACTCTTTAGGACTATCAATGTCATGAAAAAAAAAATAGACCAAAAAACTAAAACCAAAGAAAACAAAACAGACTGCAATCAGGAGCCAAGGGAGATATGGTGACTACGTGTAACATAGGATCCGGACCCAGAAAAAAGCACATTCTTGCAAATATCTATCCATGTTCAAAGCAGCAGTGATCACAATAGCCAACAAGTGGAGAGACCCCAAGTGTCCACTGATGGACGAATGAATAAACAAAATGTGATCTATCCACACACTGGAGTATTAGTTAGTCTTAAAAAAGGAAAGAAAATCTGACACATGGTACAACGCGGACGAACACTGAAGACATGCTGAGTGAAGAAGCCAGACACAAAAGGACACATAGTGTATGATTCCATTTACAGGAGGTTTTCTAGAAGAGGCAAAATTCACAGAAACAGAAAGTAGGACGGTGGGTTCCAGGGACTGGGAGAGGGGAGCATGGGGAGTTGTTTGATGGGGACAGACTTTCAGTCCTACAACCTGAAATGTGTTTTCGAGACGGATGATGGTGATGGCAGCATAACAATGCGAATGTATTTCATACCGCTGAGTCGTGCCCTTAAAAAACGGTCCAAGTGGTAAATGTTATGCCTTGGGTATTTTACCACAATAAACGTTTTTTAAAAACAACAGGGAAATAACACAGAGTGATCCCATGTACCCTTTTTTCCAGTTTCCCTCAATGGTAACATCTCATAAAACTCCAGGGCAATGTCACACCCAGGATATTGGCATCGCTACAGGCAAGATACGAGCAGTCCAACATCGCAAAGATCCGTCCAGATGCGTTTGTGTACGGCCACACCCACCTCCCCCCCACCCCATCCCTGCACCCTGGCATCCAGCAACCTTTTGTCATTTTAAGAATGCTATGTAAATGGAAACATCCAATGTGTAACATTTTAGGATAGGCTTCCCCCCCCCCCCCCACTGAGCATAACTCCCCAGAGATTCATTCAAGCTGTCACATGTACCCCTTTCACATCCACGGAATGGATGGACCAGTTTGTTTAACCATTCACCTGTTGACAGATTTACGGGTTGTTTCCTGTTTGGGGCTACTAATAGTAAGACATCCATGACAGGTTTTTGTGTGAATGTGTTTTCATTTCTCTGCAGCTGCCCAAGGGTGCAAGTGCTGGGTCGTATGGTGGTGACGTTTTTGTTTTGTTATTTTGTTTTATTATCGTAAGAGCACTTAACATGAGATTTTCACAATTTTTTTAAAGTAGGCTTCACGCCCAGCACGGAACCCGATGAGGAGTCACAGCCCTGAGATCAAGACCTGAGCCGGGCTAAGAGTGGGACACTTAACCGACGGAGTCACCCAGGCGCCCGAGATCTTCACAAGTGTTCAAGCGTACAATACGTCGTCTTTGGCTATGGATACAGCGTCCAGGAGATCGCTGGAGCTCATTCATCTTGCTCGATGAATCTTGCTTCATGCCCACCCATTAGTAAGCCCCACTTTCCTTCCCCTCAGCTGCTGCGAACCACCATTCTACTTGCTCCTCATCTAAGTGGAATCATACGGTATTTGTCGTTCTGTGACTGGCTTATTTCACTGAGCAAATGCACCCAGAGGTCATCGAAGTTGTTACCTACTGCAGAATTTCCTTCTTTTTAAGGCTGAATGATATCCCATTGTAAGTACATACCGTATTTTCTCTATCTTTTCATCCATCAGCGGACATTTAGATTGTTTCCATATCTTGGCTATGGTGAATACTGCTGCAATGAACCTAGAAGTGTTAATATCTCTTTGAGATCCTGATTTCAATTCTTTTGGGTGTCTCCTGGATCATATGATACTTCTATTTTTCAGTTTTTTGTTTTTGGCTTCTTTTTCTTTTTTCTTTTTTAAATGTTTGTTTGTTTGTTTATAAGACACAAGTGGAGGAGGGGTAGAGAGAGAGGGAAAGAGAATCCCAAGCAGGCTCCTCCTTGATGTCAGCGTAGAGCCTGATGCGGGGCTCGATCTCATGAACCGCGAGATCATGAGCAAAACTCAAGAGTCAGATGCTCAACGGACTAAGCCACCCAGGTGCCCCTATTTTTTGTTTTAGAGAGAGAGGGAGAGAGGGAGAGCACATACACAAGTTGGGGAGAGGGGAAGAGAGAGCGAGTAAGAGAGAGAATCCTAAGCAGGCTCTATGTCCAGCATGGAGCCCGAGCCGGAGCTTGATCTCATGACCGTGAGATCACGACTTGAGTTGAAATCAAGAGTCAGATGCTCAACAAACTGAGCCACCCAGATGCCCCTAGTTTTAAGTTTTTGAGACGCCTCCAGGCTGTTTTCCATAGTGGAGGCACCATTTTTCACTCCCACCCCGCGGCGCACAAGGGTGCCATTTCTCTACATCCTCACTAACATTTATTGTCTTTTGTTTTTCTGATAAGAGCCATCCTGGCAGTGACATCTCATTGTTGTCTTGATTTGTTTTTCCCTGATGATTATTGAAATGCAGTTCTGGCACTATGATTCTCAGTTCTATGTCCTGTATTACAAGGGGGATATTGTTGCATCTTATTTATCGAAGATGAAATTTATCCATACAACGATAGAATTAATTTATTTATGCCATGAGAAATGATTTCTTGGAAATGCAGAAAAGAAAAAGAATCCCATCATTGGAGCTGGGTGTCAGAGAGGCAGCCCCTGGCGGCTGACAGACATGAGCAGCCCCTTGATAATTATAATTAGTGCTTGTTGATCTGTACAGCACCAGCCCCCTTGCTGTGTCAAACTTACTCCAGCCTCAGGGTCTTTGCACTTGCTCTTCCCACTGCCAACCACTCTCTTCCAACTCACTATTCTCTCACTTCCCTCTAGTTACTACGCAAATATCACATTATCGGGGTGCTTTCCCTTCCCAATCTATTTAGCCCAGCCTCATCTCTCCATCCCCGCCATTTTATTTTTCTTCCTGGAACTTAGCACTCCTGACTAATTATATATTTATTTGGTTGCTTGCCCACTGGAACTTGAGCTCTGTGAGAGCACTGCTTTTGTTCGCAGATGTATTATCAGGACCTAGACAGCACCTGGCACACAGTAGGTGCTCAGTAACTAATTGTTGACGGGGGGGGGGGTGGAGCACATAACCAAATCACAGTGTGTCTGATGGGGTCAGGCATAGGAGTCTGGACTTCAGCCATGAGGCATGGAGAGCAAGGAGGTCTTTGCTAATTAGTTTTGTCATTGTCCTCATTAAAAAAATGTATTTACATGCAAAAATCTCACCTTTTTTGGCGTACAGTTCTATGAGTTTTGACAAGTGAATACAGTCATGTAATGAACACGACAATCAAAACACTAGAACTATTTCATCACCCCTAAGATTCACTTGTTCCCCCATCTGCAGCCCCTGGCAACCATTGATCTGTTTTCTGTTCCTGTAGTTGTGTCCTTTTGAGTTGTGTCCTTATATGTCATATAAACGGAATTATCCAGTAGGTCGCCTCTGGAATCTGGCATCTTTCAATTAGCATAATGCATTTCAGGTCCATTGATTTTGTGTATATCAATAGTTCATTCCTTTTTATGGCTGAGTCTATTGCGTGGACGGGCCCCACTTTTTTTTTTTTTTTAATCCATTTCCCAGGTAAAGAATATTTGCGTTGGGGCACCTGGGTGGCTCAGTCAGTTAAGCATCCGACTTCGGCTCAGGTCATGATCTCGCGGTTCGTGGGTTCGACCCCGTGTCAGGCTCTGTGCTGACAGCTCAGAGCCTGCTTCCGATTCTGTGTCTCCCTCTCTCTCTCTGCCCCTCCCCCACTCATGCTCTGTCTCTCTGTCTCAAAAATAAATAAACAAAAAAATTTAAAAAAAAAAGAATATTTGCGTTGTTTCCAGTTTTTGGTGATTACGAGCAAACTTGCTATCACTCTTTAAATACAAAAAAAAAAACAGTATATTTTAAAAAACAGAATAATTCATATACCGTGAAAGTCACCCTTTAAAGTGCACAATTCACTGGCATTTATTACACTCACAGCATTGTACAATCATCACCACTAATTCCAGAACATTTTCATCACCCCAGAAAGAGCTGTCACTCCCCATCCCCCTTCCCCAGCCCCTGGCAACCACTAATCGGCTCTCTGTCTCTGCAGATTTGCCTGTTCCGAACGTGTCACATATGTGGAGTCATACATGACGGTGACCTTTTTGTGTCTATGTGGAGTCATACATGACAGTGACCTCTTGGTGTCTGGCTTCTTCCACTCAGCACGATGTCTTCAGGGCTCGCCCACATCGCACAGTGTGTCAGTGCTTCGTTCCTTTCTATGGCTGAATAATGTTCCACTGTATGAATGAACCACAATTTCTTTATCCATTCATCTGTTCATGAACATTCAGGGTGTTTCCACTTTGGGGCCATTATGGATAATGCTGCTATGATCATTCACATACAAGTTTTTAGGTGGACATGTATTTTCAGTTCTCTGCACCTTGTAATGAAAATTGCTGGGTCTCATGGTAACTCTGTGTTTAACTTTTTAAAGAACTGCCGAACTGTTTTCCAAGCAGCCGCACCGTTTCACGTTCCCACCAGCAGTGTATGAGGGTTCATACACTGTGCTGACCCCACATCCTGGTCAGCACTTGCTATGGTCTGTCTTTTTCGTTATAAGCACCCTAGTGAGTGTGCAGTCGTATCCCATTGTGGTTTTAATTTGCATTTTCCCTAACGACTAATGATGTTGAGCCTCTTTTCATGTGCTCATTCTACATCATCTTTACCATTGGTGTATCTTCTTCGGAGAGATGTCTACTCAGATCCTTTACCTGTTTTGTTTTGTTTTAATAGACTTTATTTTTAGAGCAGTTTTAGGTTCACAGTGAAACTGAGCAGAAGATTTCCCATATACTCCCCGCCCCGCACATGCAGAGCCTCCCCACCAGAGTGGTGCACTCGTTACAAGCAATGAACTCACAGTGACACATCATATCATCCAACGTGGGCATCAGGCTTCACTCCTGGTGCTTGTACGTTCTAAGGTTTTGGACAAATGTATGATGACATATATCCACCATTATCGTATCATACAGAGTCAATTCACCGCCGTAAAAATGCTCTGTGCTCCATCTGTTCATCCCCTCCTCCCCAATCTCTGCCCATTTTTTGATCTGGGCTATTTGTCCTTTTACCGTAGGCTTCTTAGAGTTCTTTATATATTTTGGTGACTGGTCCCTTATCAGATACATGATTCGCACATATTTTCTCCACGTTGTGGGTATGAACAGGTTTTTGTGTGCCCGTAGATTTTCATTTCCCGTGGGTAACTACTCAAGAGTGGGATTGCTAAGTCATGTGGTAAGTGCATGTTTAATTTATGAGAAAGTTCTGCTCCATTTTCCAGAGTGGCTGTATCATTTTGCATCACCACCAGCAAGTAATGATTCCAGTTGCTCCACATCCTCGTCAACACTTGATATTGTCAGTTTTTTAAAAAAATCATGCTACGGGGGTCTTTAAAGCCTTATCATAGTCACATTCTACAAGGTGGCTTCACACACTGGGACAGAAGAGAGTTGATGAGGCCAGGAAGAGCTGTGATGGTCCAGGCCAGGGAGAGTGGGGAGGTGGGGGGAAAGATCCAAGAGCAGTTCAGGGGGGCTGGGCTGTGGCGCTAGAAAAGGCTGAGGAGGAGAAGAAAGTGGAGAGACAGGCGAGACCCAGAGCAAGAAGAGCATGGAGCACCAGGTAAGGGCTTTTGACTCCCAGGTGTTCTGCCCAAGAGGATTCTGGGTCCTAATATGGTTGGCAGCTGCTACATTGGATTTACCCATTGAGGATACATGATGAATATTAACATACTAAAGGCTCTGACAAGTCCAGCAAATAAAGAATTCTCTTTGGTATTATTTAACCAATTGTTCCTCAAACTTACACCTTGGATCACTTTTCTTAAGCCATAACGTCATCATCATCATCATCATCATCAATACCTCCAGTGCACATCTCCTGACCTCATTTAGCTTGCTCACCCAGTTATTATGCTTCTGGTGCCTAAAACCCAATGGTCAAAAAAAAATTTGTTTTGGTTGCATTAGTGATCTTATTAGATCTTCAGAACGACTCTATGAGTTAGGCACTGATATACCTCCCCTCTTACAAACGAGGCTCAGAGAGGTCAGGTGACCCACCAAAGGCTGCACAGCTAGTGGATGGAGAGCTAGTATTTGAGCTGGGGTGCACTCGCAGTGTCTCCATCACGCCACCTGTCTCTGGAAGGCATCCCATGCCCCCCGCCTCACCCGCCAGTGGCAGTCGTGGTCTGCTGCTCTGTGACCTCCTACAAGTCCTTCTTGTCCTGGTGGCCATGGACATACCCCGGCTGCTGCCCAGAGTGCTGGGCTGTAACTCGATCTCCCCCAGGCCGGGGGTGACGGGGCGGGTGGGCAGGTGACAGCCGGGGCAGGGAGATTTGCCCGGACGCCGGTGTGCCGCAGCCTGGCAACCCGTGTGGCCCTGGGGAGACCAGGGGCTTCGGGGGCTTGTCGCAGAGTCCTGGCAGTGTCCCCACCATGGGCAATGAGCAGACAGTCTTCACTCGGGAGCAGCTGGAGGAATATCAGGTGGGGTGATGCGCTGGGCCCTCAGTGGGTTCGGCAGCCTTGATTTCTCGGCCTATGGAATAGGGACAGCATCGTCTGTCTTGGGTGTGCAGTCAGCCAGGGTTCCCGGTGCCGTATCAGACAGAGATGGGCGCGCAGTGGGAGGGACAGGAAGGGGGCCCCCCAGGCAGGCTCCGGGCCAAGCCAATCTCTCTCTCTGCAGGACTGCACCTTCTTCACAAGAAAGGAAATCATGAGGTCAGTCTGGGGAACAGGGAGGAAGACCTGGAAATAACTTTCTATCCATTGGTGGCGGATATTTGCAGTCAGTCGGGACGGGGGTGCTTTATGGTGGTTAAAGCATGAAGGGAGGGATTGCAGGCATGGTCAGCGGTTGGAGGCAGGGGTGGGGAGGCTGAGAAGCCACATCTTGTCTTATTGTCATGGCCTCTAGGCTGATTAGCTTGGGCTTTTCCCGAGGGAGATGGGGAGCCATGGAGAGTATGTGAGCAGGGGTTGGGGGGCCGGGGGGTACAGATCAGCATGTTAGAAAGATCCCCCTGAGGAGAGTGAAGAGGCTGGCACTGGAGGCTGGGAACCTGGGGGCAGAGTCCAGAGTCAGCTCTGGGCTGTAGGGGGTGACATCAAGGTAAGCGTGCGGTAGGTGGCCTGAGGCTGCTGCATTTCCCTGGCGGGAACGAGAGGGGATTGGTGGGTATCCCACATTACCGCCCAGCCCACGGAGCCATTGTCCCGAGGCCCCAACCCATGAACTCGGAGCGGTGAAACCCTAGCTGGCTGGGGTTCAGATACAGAGTGATCAGGGCCAAGGCCCCAATTGTGTGGGCACCGGATATCCATTATTGATGGGCACACCTTTCACCAGTGAGCCCCATTGTCTGGGTGAGGACAGCTCGCAGGGTCACCCTGGCCATCACGATCAGATTACTCATGGGGAAACTGAGGCTCGCACAGGGGAGGCTGACCCCGGCTCTGCAAGATGGGCAGAGCTGCGAGGAGTTTGAGGGCTGACGTTCCGTCCGTCCTGAGCTGATTGTTTCTCAGCAGACTAACTGGGGCTCAGCGGAGAAAAGGGGAGATGCTCATGGCCATGCAGAAACCCAACCCCGGGCTGTTCCCCAAGGGGACCCGGACAGGGACTGACATTCCAGATACTGTCTCCCCCGGAAATAATCCCTAGCAGCTTGGGGGCCTCTGACTCACCAAGGATGAGCTCTCCAAGGCTGCTGCTCATGGCGCTCCCCAGTGGAGGCAGAGCGTCAGCAGGTGAGAACTCTGGAATGGAGAGCTGACCTCACAGTCTAGGCAGCGTGGGTGGCCTTTGGTGTTTTGCGAAATGCCTTTCATGCACGAAAAAAAAAAAACAAACCCGAATATTGGTCTTTTGTCTCAGCTCCGCTCCATTTAGGGAACCCTCCCATTACAGAGGGAGAGAAGGAAAAGGTGAGGACGGGGGCCTTGGATGATATCCAGAGATTCATAGATTCGCTCAGACTCTCTGAATGCCTGAAGCTGATTCTTCAAAGTCCAGTATCAGTGTCCCCACTCCAGTCTCCCCTAGCTCTGGGGCCCTCTCTGCACTGTGGCCCTGTCCCCGGGGGGTAAAAGTACCTGCCTGTGTTTGGCTGTGTGTGCTTGAGGACTGGGCTCCGAGCGGATGACTCTTGGGGCCCCAGGGTCCTCCGGTGTGCAGTGAGCAGGTGCAGGAGTGAGCCAGAAGGGACACGTCCTCCCCAGCCCCTCTCCTAGCCCTTCCCGGTGCTTCCCTCCCCGCACCAGGCTCTTCTATCGCTACCAGGACCTGGCTCCCCAGCTGGTCCCCCTCAGCTACACCAGCCGTCCTGATGTGAAGGTGCCCTATGAACTCATCGGCAGCATGCCTGAGCTGAAGGTACACCTGGGCCAGGGGGCGGGCGGGGGAAAAGTAGCAGGGAGCTCCCCTGCCGCACTCCCATGAACTGGATGCATTTTGCGGATGAAGAAACTGAGGTTCAGAGAGGTTAAGACGCTTGGTCAGGGTCACACAGCTAGGATGTGAGAGAGACAGGATTCCAAACCTGCGCTGTTGGGACGATGACATGAGATGATGCAGGTAAAGGGCGTGGCACGGGGCCAACTATGCGGTGGGTTCTCAGGGAAAGTCCGCCCTGCTTAGCAGAGCAGGAACCATTAAAAAAGCAGGTTCCAGTGAACCTGCGTGGCTCAGTTGGTCAGGCGGCCAGCTTCGGCTCAGGTCATGATCTTGCGGTTCGTGAGTTCGAGCCCCATGTCGGGCTCTGTGCTGACAGCTCAGAGCCTGGAGCCTGCTTCGGATTCTGTCTCTTTCTCTCTCTGCCCCTCCCCTACTCATGCTCTGTCTCTCTGTCTCTCAAAAATAAATAAACATTAAAAAAAAAAAAAGGCAGGTTCTTCTCAGCTGGGGGTTTGTCACATAGTTTGTGACGCTGAAGGGGACTCACGGGGTAAGTGAGTAGTGATGATTTTATTACAAGGGACAAAAACCACATTCAAGAAGGACAAAATCTTGGGGCGCCCGGGTGGCTCAGTCGGTTGAGTGTCCGACTTCAGCTCAGGTCATGATCTCTCAGTTCGTGGGTTCGAGCGCCAGTTGGTCTCTGCACTGGCGGTGCAAGATTCCCTCTCTCTCCTTCTCTCTCTCTGCCTCTTCCCCACTGTGCTCTATCTCTCTCAAAAATAAATAAATAACTTAAAAAAAAGAAGAAGAACAAAATCTATTGGATCACACGAGCGAAAACCCCAGGGGCAGGCTGGCACCAGGTACGGGTGGAACCAGGGTCCTGAGGACATGCTCAGGCGCCTCCCTCCGTCTCTCAGTGCCTCCCAGGAAGAGGCTTCAGGCTCAGGCAGCTTACCCACCTGAGGTAGTGAAGCGAAGCCCCAGTGCTCCCAGATTTCCTCCCGTCAGCTCTGCGACCAACAGAGGCAGGTCTCTCCATCCCCATCTTTCAGAAAACATCCCAGGGCAGCCTCTGATTGGCCAGCTCGGATCACCCTGCCTACCGCAGAGCCAATCACGGTTTCCTAGTGGATGGTGATCTCTGATCGGCCTCACCCGGGTCATGTGGCTGCGTCTGGAGCCGGGAGTGAGGTCAAGGCCACCCAGACCTCAGGGGCAGAGAAAAGAGTTGCTTCCTGGGACCCTGGGAGGGAGGACGTCTTGGTGGGGGGTGCCTGAAGGTTTCAGGAAACTGGGTGCTGAGAGCAGTTCCCCCTGGAGCCCTGAGACCCTGGGCAGAGATGGCCACCCTGCTTTCTGTCCCCAGGACAACCCATTCCGCCAGAGGATTGCCCAGGTGTTCTCTGATGATGGGGACGGCCACATGACCTTGGACAACTTCCTGGACATGTTTTCTGTGATGAGCGAAATGGCTCCTCGCGACCTCAAAGCCTACTACGCTTTCAAAATTTATGGTGTGTGCAGGGCCTGGGTGCGGGGTAGCGTGGGGATGGTGCGTGGGAACAAGACCAGGGCTCCGGCCAGGGGCTGCCCCTGCCGTCACAGGGCTTCGAGGCCGTGCATGGCCCTGTCCTGCCCCAGCTTGGTACCTGCTGACCCCATCCCCTTCCTTACCCCTTGCCAGCCACGCTGGCCTCGCTCTTCCTCCAACATACCAAACTCTTTCTCCCTCTGGGCCTTTGCCTCTGCTGTTCCCTCTGCCTGGAACACCTTTCCCTTGACTCTTACCTTGAAGTCTAGGTCAAAAGCAGCCTCTGCCCCCAGTCCCAGTCACTCTCCACCCCCACATCCTAGTTCTCTCTCAGCATGGAGCAGTGCTTCTTAATTTCTTGTTTGTAATCTGTTAATTTCTTTTTGTTTTGTTTTGTTTATTTATTTGTTTAGAGAGAAAGAGAGAGAGGGAGAGGGAGAGGGGCAAAGAGTGAGGGAGAGAGAGAATCCCAAGCGACTCTGCGCTGTCAGCACGGAGCCCCATGTGGGGCTCAATCCCATGAACCGTGAGATCCTGACCCGAGCCAAGATCAAGAGTTGGACGCTTAACTGACTGCGCGGCCCAGGCGCCCCTATAATCTGTCCATTTCTTATTGACTTCTCTCTGATGAGACCCAAGGGCAGCAACCATAACTGTTTTCTTCCCCATCTGTCTCCCATGGCTGGCACATAGTAGGTGCTCAATACTTGTTGAGTGAGTAAACGAAAAAGTTACACATGCCTGGCACATAGTAGGTGCGCAATACAAACTTGTTGGATGCATGGAAATTTATCACAGTGCCTAGAACATAGTAGGCACTCCCTAAATACTTGTTGAGTGAATGAATGGCCTCCCAGCAGGTCCCTGCCCAATCCTAAAGCAAGACTCCAGCTATTCCCCCAGGGTCTTGGGTTCCCTCCGGTGCCTCAGTTTCCTCCTCTGTAACATGGGGACCAGAGGCCCAGCCTGCCTGCTGCCCGATAACCCCCTACCCCACTTCCCCTTCTGTGCTGCTGCACAGACTTTAACGATGACGGCTACATCTGTGCGTGGGACCTGGAGCAGACAGTGACCAAGCTGACGCGGGGGGAGCTGAGCGCTGAGGAGGTGAGCCTGGTGTGTGAGAAGGTGCTAGATGAGGCCGATGGGGATCACGACGGCCGGCTCTCCCTGGAAGACTTCCAGAACATGATCCTGCGGGCACCCGACTTCCTCAGGTGACGCTCCTCGCGATTTGCACATCTGAGACGGGCTCTTACACAACCGGTTCCCAGACCCCGTTTGTGAAAGTTCCTCCACTCACTCATTTGTGATCTTAGAGAACATTCCCAGCCTCCCTGGCCCCAGTCTCTGCATCTTTAAAATGGGGACAATTGGGGAGCCCTTGGGCACCCCCTGTGGGTAGATGCAGTTCTTTGGGTGAATGCAACGTGGCTGTTGTTCAACCCTCACTTGCCTGAACATTTTGCAGTGGACAGAGTGTCCAGCTGTGCTTGGCAGTCCTGGGGAGAATCAAAGCCCCCACCGGGGGCGGCCAGCCACCAGTTTTGTAACTCCCGTGAGCTAAGAATGGCTTTTACATTTTTTTAAATGGTGGGGGAAGGATTAAAGAATAATAATGCTGCATGACACATGAAATGGAAACGAAATTCAAGTTTCCGTGTCCGCCAAGGGTTTCACTGGCACGCAGCCACCCCTGAATGTGTATGTGCCGTCTGCGGCCGCTGTCAAGCTGCAAGGCCCAGCTGAGCCGCTGCACAGAGCTGCAAAGATCCCCTATTTGGCTCTTGACACGAGAAGTTGGCTGACCCCTGAGTTAGGACACGGAAAGGCTTTAGAGCAGTGCCTGGAACACCGCAGGGGCTCAGCATGTGTGTGCTGGCCTTGCTGTCGCGGCTCTGATGATGGATGGTGTCCTTACCTGTGCAGAGGGCCCTTCCTCCACCCGGAGAAGCGCGGCCGGTCTCCTAGCAGAGACGCGGATAACGACAACTGAATGAACCCTACCACTGACGGTGCCTCTGTGTGACGGTACCCTGTGCATTCGCCCCCTTAGCCCTCGTTACAGCCCCTGGCAGGAGGGATGGCTATCTCCCCATTTTCCGGAGGAGTAAACTGAAGCCCGGGAAGGCATAGCCACTCACTCAGAGTCCCACAGCAAGTCCGGGGCGGAGCCGGAATGGAAACTGAGCCAAGGAGATGTGCTTTCAACCGTGGGAGCTGGGGCGGGGTGGGGGGGGGGCGCTTGCCACCCCCTGGGGTTTTTGAGGGGATCCATCTCCCCCCTTCCATGGCTCCTTGCCTGTCTCGGGGACTCCTGGCGGGAGAGTGTGGGGGGAGGGCGAGGGAGGGGGAACCCTGTGCCCACGACACTGACTCTGTCTCTCTTTGCACACAGCACCTTCCACATCCGCATCTGAGGGCACCATGGAGGAGAAGCCGGGTCAGAGGAGGCGGGGGTGACCCGTCACTCCACTGTGGAATCCGGCCTCCCTGGGTTCTGGGAATAAACACACAGGCACTGAGTCACATCTGCTTGGAGGATGTGTTTTTCACCTTAAACCTGCCGGATGGGAGAGAGGAAGCCTGGGGTTTCACCTCTGCCCGCACCGTGGACCCCAGGTGTGGCTGCCCCCTCTGTGAGCCATGACCCCCCCCCATTTACACAAGAAAGGGGCTGACTTCTAGCTCCCTGTCCACTGTGAGGCCGGGAGCACGGGGTAGTCGTGAGTCATCGCAGAGACAAGATGCGGAGGTCAGGTCCACGCAATCTCACCCCAGGGCCGCCCAACGCGGAACCCTACCCCCAGCCTCTCAAGGCCTCTCTTTCCCCCCCAGTCCTGGAGTTTCTCAAGGGGACCCAAGCTTTAATCCCTTGCTGATCCATGAGAACTGCCAGAGGAGGCCTCCGGGGGGGGGGAGGGGCAGCAATGGCATTCACTGAGGCTGGCACCGCACTTTACAGTTTACCAAGCACTTGTCTCTCTGCCATTGCACTGGCTGCCTATGGCTGGCGGAGAAGCAGTCGCCCTTCATTCGGGGAACACAGTGATCTGCCCCAGGCCACCCCTCAAGGCATCTGCAAAGGCAGCCTTGAACCCGGGCCCATCCCCCCCCCCCCATTTCCAGATCCCGGACGTCCACGCCTCGCAGATTGAGAAGCCCCACACTCACCCCACTTGTGGTCGCCCCGGGGCCCCATCCGTAGCCCCAGTCAGTCCAAAGAGTGCTCATTCCTGCAGTCGAGACCAGCCCCCAGGGACCTTCCCGGACACCTCCAGGTGCATCATTTCTAGACCCTGCTCCCACCCTGACCTCACTTCCTGAGCACCTACTGTGAGCCGAAGCCTTAGATTTCATGTGCATCTGCTGGCTCATCCCGAGAAAGAGGGACTGCTCCTCTCCCCACTTTCCAGATGAGCCGCCAGGCCCAGAGAGGTCTAGTGCCTTGCCAGAGGTCACACAGCCCTGTGACCTGGGATTTCCTCCAGAGCCCGCCGCCAGCCACGACCCCGGCTGCCTCTCCTTCTTTAAAGGAAAGAGGCTCACGAGTGTCTCCTAGAGCTGATGTCGATGTGCGCACTGTGTGCCAAGCCCTCTGCACGTCTCACCTCCTTCACCGGCAGAGAACCTCGGGAGGAAGGAGTGAAGAACTCCACTGATAGGCGAGGATGTGCTTGGCATTGAGCCACGCGCAGGGGGCGTGGGGACCAGGTTTCCAAGCCAGGCGCTAACACCCTGTATCTGGGTGACCTTGGCTGTGCCTCTCGGACCCTTAGTCTCTTCTTTAAAATGGGCAGCATGAGCCCACCTGCTGGGTCTGCTTAGGGGTGTCAAAGAAATAAGGAACTTGGCACCTACGGTGGCCCTTGCTGTAACTGATAATTACTATTCGAAGAACCAGGTCACCCCACCGGCGACGGCAGGAGCAGCCCCACGCGATGTCTTTATTATATTTCTCAGGTTCCGGCGGGCGGGCTGGTGGGCGGACGGCCAGGGGTCCGGTGAGAGCAGCCCCCAGCCGCAAGCGGCCCAGAGCCAGGGCAAAGCTCTAACAGTACCCAGGGGCAAAGGGTGGCGGGGTGAGGTACTCCTCAGGGAGCCAGTCCTTCTGGGCTCCTGCCAGGCCCTCTGTCTCTGGTTTGGTTGCTTTAGAGGACAGGGCCCTCATTACCACTTGGTGCCAAGCTCTGACCCTCGGGGTCACCTTGCTCTTGCTGGTCACTCTTGAGGCCCTCCCGGAGGAGGGGTCCTCTCTGTCTCTTGGATCCTGGGGCTGTGCGGGACTTGCAGGGGATGTGGCCACAAAGCGGTCTGTGGAGATGACGTCTTCCCAGTTTGTGTCTCCTGGCCTGGCCCCTGGGCTGTGAGCCACTACCGGAGGTCCAGCGTCCCAGAGCGTTGACAGGCTCGCAGGTGCCAAGTGGGGCTCCAGGTGCTGCTGGACCCTCCTGCCCGTCTCGGGGAGCATCTTGAGGCTTCTCCAGAGTTTCTGGCAGGCCTCCTCCAGGGGGGCTTTGGGGGGACACAAGGAAGTGGCTTCCACCGCGAAGCCTCTGCGCATCTTCGCTGACAGCTTCCTTTCCTTCGGCTGATGGAGCAGGATAGGCCTTCCCGAGGTCTGAAACCAAGAGCGGGTGAGACTTGGGGCCATCCTGCCCACCAGACCTCTGAATCTGCCCTGGAGGTTGGGACATGGGTCCCACTCAGGCCTCTCGGGGCTGAGAAGGACCCCAGGGGAACCCCAAGCCTGATCCCACGCCCCATCCTTCCCATCCCCCTAGCCAGCTTCACTACCTCCCCCCAGGGATTGGCAAACTTTTGTCATAAAGGGCCAGAGAGCGAGTGCTTTCAGGTTGCTCGGCCACACGGTCTCTGTCCCATTCCCCAGCTCTGCTGTCACAGAGCAAAGCCGCCGGGGTCGTGTGCCGACGAGAAAAGTGTGCCTGCGCTCCAACGACACCGGAGGGACGTGGAAATTTGACTTCCATCTGATTTTCGCGAAATAATATGGCATGAAATATTACTTTTACTTTTAACTGTTTCTGCACCATTCCAAAACATTAATGCCATGCTTAACTCAGGGGCCAGATGGACGCAGGGCCGTACGGAAACTGGCCGGATGTGGTCCTCGGGCCCCGGTTTGCTCACCCCTCATCTACCTGGCTGCTCAGGCCCAAACCAGGTGACCTTTGTGGCAGGTGGCCGGCAATGCCGCATCCGCATCCCTTTGCCCTGAGCACTCAGGGCCCCCAGCTCCACCCCCAAATGCCAGCGGTGGGGACGCTGCTTAGGGTCCTTCCCGGCCACACTGGCGGACCAAAGTGCCAGAATCTCCCGGGAACGGCACTTGATCGGCGACTGACGGAAGTGGGAGTTGGAGGATCAATACCGCAGCCCCTCCCCCACTAGGCTGGGATAACAGAAGTGCCGGGTCCCACGCAGAGGCCCGGCCGTCCCCAGGGAGACGGAGCCCTGCTTGCCCACAGGAGAATCTGTTTGCTACACACCCTCCGTCGGCTCCCCCAGTGGTGCGTCCTGGGATCACCTCCCAAATAATGGGGACTCAAACCACGACGAAGTCCAGCTTCTGCTCGCCCCCCTCTACCCCCAGGCCATCAGCAGGCTCCCTTCCAAAACGTCCCCAGCATCCTCTTCTTGCTCCACCCCTGAGATCCTTTTCGGGTCCCTCCCTCCTGGACAGTCCCTGCCTCCTTCCTGCCACCTCCATGGGGAGTCCCCCTGCATGCCTGGAATAGAGCCCCAGGTCCTCGCCCTGGCCCCGAGGCCCTGCATGATTGTCTCCTGCTGATCCTGGCCCCTTACTTCCCAGTGATCTCCTCTTCACTCACTCCGTCCACACACCAGCTTTCGTTGTTCTTTTGTTGTCCAAACACACTAAGCCTCAGGACCTTTGCATGTGCTCTTTTCGCTGCCCGAAACACCCTCCCTGCATCTCTGTGTGTGGCCTGACTCCTCCTCATCCTACATGTCCCAGCCCTATGCCATCTCCTCCAGGAGGTCTTCCCTGACTGTTCCCTTCACGCTTTAGCCCCACACCCACGGATGTTCATCGCACCGGCCTATTTCGTCTCCGCTACTGCCAGAACTTCCCTGCCGTGTGGGGGACATGGAGGGCACTCAGCCTAGGGGCTCCTGAAGGTCCAGTCAGCCCTGGGGAGATGGGAGTCATTAATTTACTCATTCGCCTACTCCACAGATTCATTAGTTGAGCACTTTCTATGTGCCAGGTCCCCTCTGAGAGGAGGAGAGGCAGATAGATGAACGAGATAGCGTGGGCAAGCCCGAGAGATTCCCAGGCCTCTCAGAGCTCGCCGTCTGGTAGGGAAGGCAGACAGGAAACACGAAAGGCCACAAGTGGACTTTTTACATTGTGAGGCGTGCTCTGCGGTGAGGAAACAGGGTGGCGGGGTGGCAAATGCAGAGGGGACTACCTTCAGTCTGGAGCTGGGGAGGGAGACGCGTGAAGAATTGAAGAAAGAAGCCAGGCACAGGAAAGCTGGCGGCAGAGCGCACACAGCAGGTGCAAAGGCCCTGGGGTGGGTGCCACCAACATGTTCAAAGGTCCTGGTGTGGGGCCAGCACATGCAAAGGCCTCGAGTTTAGCTTGATGTGTCCGAACACCAGAAGGGATGGCAGAGGGGCTAGAATGGCTGGCAATGGAAAGAGAGGTGGGGGGGGGGCTGAGGTCACAGGTGGGATTTTAGTTGCAGGGTCCTGCAAAATCACTGGAAGTTTCTACAGTTGGAGCTATAGGATCTAATTTTCGCTCTAGAAAGTCTCCTCTGGCAGCCGTTGGCCACCTCTGCTCCTGCCCCTCCCGTGTCGGAGGTGCCAGTTCCGTCACATACCTCCTCAGGTGTGGCCGTGGGATAGGAGGGAGGATTCCGATGTTCGCCGGGGCCATGGGAGGGGCTGGTGACTTGCTCAGTCAATGCATTGGAGTAAAGGAAGAGGTCCTCATAATCCACGTTCGCTGGATCCTTCTGTGGGGCAGAGGGGGCCTGCAGCTCAGCCCCAAGGGGGGGGACGGGGTGGTCCCGGACAAGCCGGGGAAGGTGGGCTCAGGAGCTGCCTTGCCCACAACCCTGGTAAGGAGGCGTGCCCCTCCCACAGCAGCTTCCGAGGGCTAGACCCCTCTCCCCCGCCATCAGCCTTATAAGGAGACACTCTATTCCTACAGATCAACCAAGGCTACACCCCCCACCCCTCCCCAGCACATGAGCCCTTGTAAAACTTAGCTTGGGGAGCTGGGGGGTGGGGTGCAGAGTACAAGGCAGGAGGGGTGGGACCACGGAAGGACAGGGACCACGAGAGTGACAGAATCACAAGGCTGAATGGGATGAGTAGGAATGAGTCTGGGGGCTTGGCCCCCGGTGGGGGGCAGCTATGACCCACCGGGGTTGCAACCCTCACCTGCCCACAGGGCTGTGTCAGCAGGTCCCCGTGTGGCCACACAGGCTGCTGCCGGTGGAAGGTGACCAGGGCGTCCAGCGAGGCGTGGACCCTCTCCTCCCCGGGGATCATGAAGCTCCCATCGTCCAAGAGCTTCACCATGAAGTGGCGGCAGCAGCTTCGGGCTCTGCGGAGACACTGCCGGGGCTAGAAAATTCCACGCCTCCTCCTTCCGTGCCCGTCTCCCAGCCCTCGGGCCGGCAGCACCCACTGTTTGGGCTCCCATTAGCCTTCTGCACTTTTTCTCCATGTGACGCTCGGTGAGTGACCAGCCACACCATGCCTCAGTTTCCCCATCTATAACCTGAGGCTACTAAGGCTGACCTCAGGGATTCTTACGAATGGAATAAGCTACTGCGGATAAAAGCTTAGCTCGGTGCCTGGCTAGGGTCGAATGATCAATAGAAATGATAATAATGAAAATTTGAGTCAGGCCCCAGGCTAAGGCTTGTCTGCCTGGCACAGTAAGGCTGTCTGCCTGGCACAGAACACAGTAAGTTCTTAATAAATGCTCTATTAACGAATGGATGAATTTATTAATGGCCCACTATGTGCTTACTATATCATATTTAATTTTCACATCAAGACTCAGAATTAACTTTAGCATTCCTATATCAGAGATGAGGACTTTGAGGGAGGCACAGGTAGGTTGAGTAACCCGTCCGAGGTCACACAGCATATACGTGGCAGAGCCAAGCCCTTGACGGTGTGACTCAGGATCGAAGCTTTTCTCACTGCGGGCAACTCGTAGTGGCGCCCCTGCATTTTTTTATTCCCTTGGCCTAGAATCCTTTAGAAAAGTAGTTTGTGCGGCTGAATCTTCTGAGAGGCCACATCAGGTTTTGAGGCCTTAAGGAGCTGGACTGCCCTGAGTTTCCCTCACATGTCCCTCTGGGTGGAGTCAGAGAGTTGCCAAGTAGATGGGAGGGGTGGTGAGGCGAGGGCAGTAGCCACTCTTGGGCTCCCAGCAGCCCCCGTTGTCAGACACACAGGTTCAGTTACCGCCAAGCCCCCAGCTGCTGGTTACAGCCGGACCTGCAGCTGCTTGCTTCAGCCAGATTTGGCCAGAACTTTACAGCAGCTGCTCTCTGAGAAGCTGTGGTATGAAGCACCCCTTGCCCCCTCCGAGGACGTCCTGGAGCCCTCTCGCCCCTTCCCTCGTCCCTTGCCCAGGCCTTACTTGTAGGACAGCGTGTAGCCCACGTGGCTGTGACTGACCCTGATGAGAAAAGATCCCAGTGGCTGCAACCCCAGCAAATCCTCGGCATCCCTGGAAGAACACACACGGGAGGGAGATGACTGTGACCCAGCTGCCCGGCGTCCTGGCCGGACTCCTGGTGCCCCCCTCACCCCGGTACTGAACAAACCTGAAATCATTTTTTCTTCTCGGTTGTTTCAGACCTTGGGATATTCAGGGGCAGGGGTGTTCCCAGCTGTGGTGGAAGGCCTCTGATGACCTTGACCCCAGGACAGACTGTCTCCCATCCCCCACAGCCCCTGCCTGCCTTCCCAATGCCTAAAGCACCCCCGGGTGGGTCAAGGTGTCACAGGTAACAATGCCTGTTCTCAGACACGTTTGAATTCAGACCCCAAGCTCTGCTGTTCATTCGCCGTGTGACACCTGGCAAGGGTCAGTCCCTGTCTGACCTTCAGCTTCCTCAAGGGGAAAGTAAACCCTCACTCCCAGGACCGACGGGAGAGGGGATCAAATGCGTGGAACACGAGCGTGGGAACTGCTCACCAAATGCTCACTGTGATTATTACTATTATTCACTATCATTATTACCCCTATTATCTGGGGATCACAGACAGGAAGGTGGCCTTCTATGGGACAAGACGGGGAGCCTACAGACCCGATACTGACTACGTATAGCTATTAAGCACTTGAAATGTGGCAGGTCCGAATCAAGATGTGCTTTCAGCATGCGATACCAGATTCTGAAGGCTTAGTACAAAATAAAGGAATGTATACTAAATCATGAATGAGTTCTGAGTACTCCTACTGAAATGATCCCGGGTGGAATAAAAGATAGGATTAAAATTAATTCCACCTGTTTCTTTTTACTCCTTTTACTATAGCTACTAGAAACTTTAAAATTGCAACATGTGGCTCACATTGTATTCTTATTGGCGCACCCCAGAACTCGGAGATAATGCCCAGTTCGTCCTCTCTGTGGCTTTCCTAATGTCCTCCCAATTTCCCACATGCCAAAGGGGACCGTAAATGTTCTTTTCTCCGTTCATTTGGAGCCAGGCGGGTGACTAAATGGGGTGAGCTTGTTCATGTCCTCAGAACTCAGTCCAGAGTGGAAAGTCCAGAACTCTGCCCAGGGTGGACATACTGCTCATGTCCCTGGTGCACTGAGACAGAGCAGCTGTTTGGGGGCCCTGTGGCTGCATCCTGCCAGCATTTGGTGGGTGATGCCTGGCCTTGGGGGAGGAGTGCCTGGCAGTGCTGGTGTGGTGGCCACTTGCGAGAGAGAAAGCTGAGGTCCAGAGATGGGAAGTAACCTGCCCTGGCCACACAGTGAGTCCACAGAAGAGGCAGGATTCAAGCCTCAAGGACTTCGGAGCTTTTACTCCTTAACACACCGAGCCAGGCTGAGCCCAGAATTCTGCAGAAAACCTTCCCAGACAAGGAAAGAGGGTGAAGGGCAGGGCAGAAGGTATGGGTGTGTCCTCACTCTCTCGAGATGGCCCCGTGGAACCACGCAGGGACCCCTCCGTGGGTCAGCTGGCCCACCTGCGTCTGCACAAACCAGTCCAGTCGTGGGGGCAATGGCGGGGGCAGCTTTCCGGCCTCTGTCATGGCTTCCTGGCGAGCGGTTACCTGGCAGCAGGAGAGAGGAAGGAGAGTCAAGCCTGGTCCACCCCCCCCAACCCACCCCCCGATACTTTGCTCTATTCTTATAGTTCGTGGTGCCTCCTCCTCTGACAAGTCCTCCAGCTGGCCAGAGCAAGGGGCCTGAAACTGGCTTGTGTTTCTTGAGCGCTGACTATGCGCGGCCGCTTTACGCACATTCACTCGTCAACTCCTTCCCCAAATCCTCCTTTTATTCTTACTCATGCCATCACTACAAGTGTTAGAAAGCTCCCTTTGTAAATATATGTGTTTAAGCTTAAGAACCGACTTTATTTAAGTAAACGTCAGTGTCCCTGGAGGGGTGTGGACCTGGCAAAATGGCAAGGGAACAAACACTAAAAAGATGTGGCCCCAAGTCGTTCCCGCCGCCGCCAAGATGGCCATGTGTGGTGGCCACCGAGGGCGCACCTGTAGCGTGTCTGGTACATCGTTAGTTCCCATGAGTGAGTTCTTGACAGTTTTAAGCTCAAGGTAACGCCGGACTTTGTGAGCCAATGACAAGGGGCTGAAGAAAACGAATAGTATCCAGTCAATGCAAACCCAGCAATGGGGTCATGCCCTGCTGG